>BQMI01000533.1:0-1200000 GCA_026005395.1 Asobara japonica | reverse complement strand
TATTTCTCCACTTTCCCGCCAAGTAACAGCTGATCGAGCGCGCGCCGCCATGTTGGTCCGGTTCCGGTTCGTTCCCAATTTTTATTGTGGACTCAGACCAAACTATACGATCAATCTTAAAAAAATGACGATTTTTTTTGTTCGTAATTTCACTGAAAAATTTAGATTTCAAATTCGACTCAGAATAAAAAAAAAATCGACAGGGAATTTTTTTTTGTTTAATAATACTTTAGGTTGAATCTTGTTTTTTTTTAAATTGTGAAAAAAAATAGAAAGAAAAATTTTTTTAATGAAAAAAAAAATAATTTTTTTTTTTTTAAAAATGGAAAAAAAATTTCGAAAATCTTTTTCAGCTCTCAAATAATTTCACTATTTTTTTATGGTCAATTACATAATAATGAAATTGGTGATTTTTTTGACGACTTACTCTTTGCGTTAGCGGATCGGTTACTACTGACAGCTATCATGTTTTTGCGCCTTATATACTCAACGAGAATATTGCTAATGAACTCGTCAGCACCTAAAAGTCGAGATGTAAGAAAGAGGGGAAGAACCGCGATAGTGTTATCAATAATGCGGTAGCCTGCAGCGTAATCGAATTGCAATTACGGAGGGAAGTCCCGATGACAGATATAGGATGAGCGAATCTCACATGATTGACTCAATTTGCACAGATGCCAGTGATGTCATGTATATTGTATATATAGGTCATTTTACGATTTTGGAAATTTGTGAGTTTTTCAAAATTTTGGAATTTTTAAAATTTTTTAATTTTCGAAATTTTCGGCTTTTGAAAACTTTCAAAATGTGGCAATTTTGAAATTTTGGAAATTTTGGAATTTTAAAATTTTTGAAAATTTCGGAATTTTTGAAAATTTTAGAACTTTTGAAAATTTTGGAATTTTTGAGAACTTTGGAATTTTTTGAAATTTCGGATTTTTTTTTAATTTTTAAAATTATGAAAGTTTGAAATTTTGAAATTTTGAAATTTTGAAATTTTGAAATTTTGAAATTTTCAACTTTTTGAATTTTGGAGTTCTTGAAGATCTGAACCAATTGTCAATGCCCCTTAAAAGCGCTCACGCACTTTTTTCCACCGCACAGTGTGAAGTTTACATTGGGGCGGGGGGGGGGGGGAGTGGATGGGTGGGCGATGGGGTGGGATGCGGGCTGTCTCATAAAGAAGGGCCGAGCACTCTTCGCCCGTAATAATTCACGTCGACGGGATAATCTAAAGCCACACATAGAGCTCCCCTCATTCGTCCCAAAGTGGTTGCGACAGGGTTAGATAATAGGGTTAAGGAAAAATGGATTAAGAGTTTGTGAGGGGACTCAGCGACGAGCACAAGACGTATGTGATATTTTTGACGTATTACAGAACCATTGATATTTGAACCTTCCAGAATCTGAGCAAGAAGCTTCCCCGATCAATAGTTCAATCATCAATTTTCAATCATCAATCCCGCGACACGGTCGACATCACCAAGATTTTTTCTTGTCATTATTTTACATCGCTCCACTACCTTTTCAGCTTGTATTCGCGAATCTGATCACGACTTTAAATTGTTAGACCTCACACTTCTGGCCGACCTGGATTTGAACTCGGAACCTTTCGCACATCAGTCCAATGATCTTACCGACTGCGCCAGGCCATCGGCAGCATCACCAAGGTTGGATCCATTGGATCAACCTCCTAGATGACCAGTCAACTGATCCTGACCAATCGACTTGGAACTTCCCCCCTACTCCACCTTCAACTTCCATCATCAAAATTTCAAGTCTCATTTCAACAATCAATATGTATTCGTCAGCTGCCAAGAAGTGGCCTCTAGTGGTGGAGCCTCCCGAGCTAACGGCAAACGAGAGTTGACGTAGAATGACAGACTGCACGACTGCCGTTTCGTGCAACAACGTGTCGCCAGCAGAAAGAACAGAGGTGGGAGTATGCGAAATTCCGCAAGAGGGAGTGAGTCGGTTGGTATGAGCGGGCGGTGGGTGGGGGGGTGGGGGGTGGCGGAGGGAGGGGAGGTGGGGCGGCAGCAGAGAGTGGGACATTATCCGCTCGCGTCGTCGCAACGTAAATAGAAAAAATGAGAAAACGTCTGTCGGAGTGAGTACACGCCTCGGTTCGTGCTTGACGGCCTGTCGCGGCTCTGCACGATTCGGTGTGTCACCTCTGTCTAACCTGCATGCCATGTCGAGCTGGGACAAATGTCCTTTTGAAGAGTTCTCCAACTGTGACAAAAGCACGGTGAATTTATTCGGCCAAGGTGATGCATAACGTATTGATTTGCAGCGTCAACTGGGTCATGATTTTTTTTATCAAGCTTAATTGGTATGAGATAGCATTTAGCTGATAGAATAATTTGGTGAACCTCATCATGTAGCAAGCAGAGGATTTTTGGGATGCTACCAGGAATTGGAGCAGCGTTGCCAACCATACCATTATCATGGTATTTATAGCATGAAACTAGGCCCCATACCATATACCATGGTGACGGTCATGGTATCATGGTATACTTTTTTTTGCAGGAAAGGAGGGAGCAATGTATTGGAAGAAATATTTCTTATATAACTTTATTCAAAATCATTCCATAGTCATATTCCCGTCGATTTTGGGTCGAAAAAGTCAAATTAAATTTTTTCGCTTTTGGCCAAATTTAACATTGGGACCTTATGGGGAGGCAAACTTAAATTTTTTAAAATTGAATTTTTGGCCCCGTGTGCGCTGATACTATCCAATAGAGACCCCTAGAAGATATTTCCGTCGAATTTGGGTCGAAAAATTCAAATTAATTTTTTTCGATTTTGGCCAAATTTAACATTGGGACCTTATGGGGAGGCAAACTTAATTTTTTTAAAATTGGATTTTTGGCCCCGTATGCGTTGATACTATCCAATAGGGACCCCTAGAAGATATTTCCGTCGATTTTGGGTCGAAAAATTGAAATTATTTTTTTTCGATTTTGGCCAAATTTAACATTGGGCTCTTATGGGGAGGCAAACTTAAATTTTGTAAAATTGAATTTTTGGCCCCGTGTGCGTCGATACTATCCAATAGGGACCCCTAGAAGATATTTCCGTCGATTTTGGGTCGAAAAATTGGAATTAATTTTTTTCGATTTTGGCCAAATTTAACATTGGGACCTTATGGGGAGGCAAACTTAATTTTTTTAAAATTGGGTTTTTGGCCCCGTGTGCGTTGATACTAT
Organism: Asobara japonica; assembly: GCA_026005395.1. NCBI lineage: Eukaryota > Metazoa > Arthropoda > Insecta > Hymenoptera > Braconidae > Asobara > Asobara japonica. Next base: position 1,196,788 of record BQMI01000533.1, on the reverse strand, counting down.
CCAATAGGGACCCCTAGAAGATATTTCCGTCGATTTTGGGTCGAAAAATTGAAATTAATTTTTTTCGATTTTGGCCAAATTTAACATTGGGACCTTATGGGGAGGCAAACTTAAATTTTTTAAAATCGGATTTTTGGCCCCGTGCGCGTTGATACTATCCAATAGGAACCCCTAGAAGATATTTCCGTCGATTTTGGGTCGAAAAATTGGAATTAATTTTTTTCGATTTTGGCCAAATTTAACATTGGGACCTTATGGGGAGGCAAACTTAATTTTTTTAAAATTGGATTTTTGGCCCCGTATGCGTTGATACTATCCAATAGGGACCCCTAGAAGATATTTCCGTCGATTTTGGGTCGAAAAATTGAAATTATTTTTTTTCGATTTTGGCCAAATTTAACATTGGGCTCTTATGGGGAGGCAAACTTAAATTTTGTAAAATTGAATTTTTGGCCCCGTGTGCGTCGATACTATCCAATAGGGACCCCTAGAAGATATTTCCGTCGATTTTGGGTCGAAAAATTGGAATTAATTTTTTTCGATTTTGGCCAAATTTAACATTGGGACCTTATGGGGAGGCAAACTTAATTTTTTTAAAATTGGGTTTTTGGCCCCGTGTGCGTTGATACTATCCAATAGGGACCCCTAGAAGATATTTCCGTCGATTTTGGGTCGAAAAATTGAAATTAATTTTTTTCGATTTTGGCCAAATTTAACATTGGGACCTTATGGGGAGGCAAACTTAAATTTTTTAAAATCGGATTTTTGGCCCCGTGCGCGTTGATACTATCCAATAGGAACCCCTAGAAGATATTTCCGTCGATTTTGGGTCGAAAAATTGAAATTAATTTTTTTCGATTTTGGCCAAATTTAACATTGGGACCTTATGGGGAGGCAAACTTAATTTTTTTAAAATTGGATTTTTGGCCCCGTATGCGTTGATACTATCCAATAGGGACCCCTAGAAGATATTTCCGTCGATTTTGGGTCGAAAAATTGAAATTAATTTTTTTCGATTTTGGCCAAATTTAACATTGGGGTCTTATGGGGAGGCAAACTTAAATTTTTTAAAATTGAATTTTTGGCCCCGTGTGCGTTGATACTATCCAATAGGAACCACTAGAAGATATTTCCGACGAATTTGGGTCGGAAAAGCCAATTTAATTTTTTTCGATTTTGGCCAAATTTAACATTGGGGTCTTATGGGGAGGCAAACTTAAATTTTTTAAAATTGAATTTTTGGCCCCGTGTGCGTTGATACTATCCAATAGGAACCCCTAGAAGATATTTCCGTCGAATTTGGGTCGAAAAATTGAAATTAATTTTTTTCGATGTTGGCCAAATTTAACATTGGGACCTTATGGGGAGGCCAACTCAATTTCTTTTAAATTGGATTTTTGGCCCCGTGTGCGTTGATACTAGCCAATAGGAACCCCTAGAAGAATAGCACAGTTCCTTCAATTGTTATTAACAATTTCAATTGTTTAAAACGTTGAATTCCAAAAACCGTGGGAGATAGAGGAGCAACTTTCCAACAAATGTTGTTCCCTACATGAACATACATATTTTATCCTGAATGACTTTTGTTCCATAATTGCGCTAATTTACGATATATCGCTTAATTACCAATTTTCATTGTTTATAACGCTATATTTCGAGAACGATGATAGATACGAGAAAAAGTATCAAACAAAAGTTGTTCCGCTCATGAAACTACATATTTCATGTTGTATTACTTTTTTTGCTAGGCATCATATTTTACGAGATATCGATGAAAAATCGTAATAATCGATTAATAGTTGAATTTGCGTTACTCATATACAACTTGACTTCATACGTGTATCGTCACACACACACACCCACTATCGGAAAGTTATAGTTGCGACCTGTCGAGGGTCACACTCACATCCCATTTATTAATAATTTTCAATTTGTCCTCACTATTTCAATAGTCTGTATTATATTATCAGTTGTCAATTTTATGTCGCATTCATTTAGTCTACGGATAGGCATCAAAGCTTCGGTGGAATATCTGGTGATTGCCGCTGATACGTGGAAGCATGGATATCGAAATTCCTGTTTATGGCTGCTGCTGAAAGAAGGGATAGGCATTGAATTGTCCTTGTGATGAGTTGTTCCATAACGAAACCTGCTGAACCCCCCAGCACCAGAAAACCCCACCCAAAAGACTCTGAACAATGCTCCGGATGGTTGTCTGGTGTCATCACCCCAAGCCTCCACTGAAGCATCTCCCGTCCTGAAATCTGAAAGCTCGTAAGGCAGTTCTCCACTTGTCGAAGTGATTGACACGTAATGAAATCAAGGTCAGCTCTTTCGCAGAGTCATGTTCAAATCGCTCCGATAACACTGGTCTATCCTAAGCCCTGACACATTGGCATTGCTCCCTAGGATTAAGTGAGCCAGCTCAATTTTCGCCATGTCCCTCTCGGAAGATCGATGTGGGATATCCGGATATCCCCCAGTGTCCAACTGTGTGCGGCAAGACGTGATGGACTCTCGTCCATAACAATCTTCTTGTCTAACCCTCCAATCGTGAAGCCATTGAACCATACTATCCTCGTTGGTGGAAAATCCCACCCTGGGGGAATGCTCGGATTGAATTAGCAAGGTTGCCAGTGCGGTGATGGTCGCCCAGCGGCCACTGCTTCTAATCCGCTTGATCTGACAACATCGCTCCCCCCCCCCCACACCTCATTGTCCTGTGATCGGTCTTGCAGAATGTCGAATAGTATGATCAATCTGGCATGGGTTGATAATTAAATGACAGCAGTGGGGTATTTTCATTTTGTTATTAAACTGCGAGGTTAAGCTTGCCCACCTCGCCTCCAAATTCCCAGCCAGCCTAATTAGCCTAAGCCCCCATAATAACTCTTCCACTATGTCAAACCCTGTCCTGGAGAAATGAGCAAAGAGTAAAATTAATTTACCCCAGCGCCATGATTTATCGTAGTGATACTAGTTTTGGAGCTTGGATACCAGTGTATACCTTTGCCTTCAGCTTGTACCTAAACGGGCCTCTTATGAAAACCACCACAAAATACACGTACACAAACAAGGGTTAACCCGTAATCTCGGATGATTATGGTTATGAACTCGGGTTGAAAGATACGGCCGAGTCGTTGGTGTCTTCCCACCCTGCTTCTCATCTTGTAAACGCGGGAAAGCCCCTGGAGGTATATGAAGCCAGTGCGGCACTGTGGACGTGGTAGGTACTATCGTCAGATCGTAAATGGCGTGAGGATATAACTGCCGAGGTAGATATATAATAAGCAAGGAGTGATTAACGCGAGGCTCTTCTCCTTTTAATTCTTGGTGAAGCACCGAAAGAGCAGCGATCATGGAACATTGTTCAACGGAACATAAAATGGTCTACAGTGTGCGTTGACACACACTACAGCAAGGCGGAGTACCAATAGTGATAGACTTTCACAGTAGATGAAATCCAGCGCGATCTATCAAAGATACATCCACCTTTGAGTCAACTGCCCAAGCGGCCGGAACGCTGCTGCGTTTCGTTCTCCCATCAAATCTCGGTGAAACACCTGGCTGGAGTGGTCCTGGGATGAGACAACTCTGAAGGAAGTTCAAAATGATCTACAGAATACCCTGGCACAGACTGCACCAAGATAGGACCTCGCTAATCCTTAGCATAGCAGCTGGAACCCTGCACCATCTACACCCAACAGTGTCAGCACGCTTTTTGTTTCATGGCCGATATCTCGAAATCCAAGCATCACACTGAAACTTATCCGTATACAAATTTGTAGATCATGATCTGCTCTACAAAAGCTGTTTATATCAAGGTAGGCGTATCTTCACTCTGTAACGAGATATCGCGAGCGGAACCAAGGACTAATCAACGCAGCCTGAAAGCCTTAACGCTTCGCTGCTGATTCATCGGACGGCGAGCATGCCGTACATCGCTTAATGAAGCTTCTATGCACCAAATTGTTACATCACATATCCCATGATGGAATATGTTATGTTCTGAATGAAATGTCAGACTTCCGACATTTGGCGTGAGTGTCCGATCGTAACGACATTGAAGTGACGTTGGACGATGCCTGTCTCGTCGTATGCATATATATACATTGTCACGTCGCTCCTTTTGCTGTTTCTGTCTCTCCCACTTGTCCCGGATCGACATGGAAAACCGGGAATGTAGGTTTTGTGTGTGTGTGTGTGCCTGTGTTTTCTGCGCCTGTATGGTCGTGTGTGTGTGTGCGTTTGCGGCAATGTTTTTTCCCGACCTCTTGGTTGGGAGTCTGCATCCGTGGGTGTTTGGGCATGTGTGTGCGCGTGTGTGTGTATGTGTGTATTGCTTAGGCAGCTGCTCGTCAACTCCTGACAATGTGGTATTGACAGGTACGGAATGGGAAACTGCTTGATCGACTGAAAATTATGAAAAAAAAGGGAGAACAAAATAATAAAAGCCCTGGGCGAGGCACCACTGTTGTTCTCTCTCTATCACTCTCTCTCTCTCTCTCTCTCTCCCTCTTCCGCGGAGCTGCTCTACCCCGAGTGCAAGCCGTATTGATCAAAATTGAAAAACGTCACGTCCAATTTCTCAAACGTTTCTTCATCATTTCGTGCGTTCAATTATTCAGGATGAGCGGCTAGCGACCTGGGAGTAAATTTCTTTCGTTCAAATTTTTCGAAGTTTTGGACTTTTTTTTTTCAAAAAAATTTCTCAAAAATTTTCCAGAATATAAAATTTTTATTTGGAAAATTTGTCAAAATTTTCGAATCGATTGACATTTTGAATTTTGGACATTGAGGGTTCTATCTTAAAAATGGTTAGTGATAGAAAAAAATGTTGGTAATAAAAGTTGCTCCTTATATCATAGTGCACAATTTATGTTTAATGATTTTTTTTCTAAGTCTCATAGGTTAGAAAATATTCCGGAATATTCGGCTGAGAAAAATTGTCTGGGAATTGTTCGTGGGGAATAATGTCATTAATTAATTAAGAGTGCATCAGGCCGTGAAATTGTTTGATATTTGATACTTCTAATTATTCATTGAAGTGTCCCGGGGTCCATGAGAAATCCAAGCGACTATTACAGCGCGACGGGAATTGATGACGGGGGATAAGACCCCAGGCCCTGGCAAATCCCATAGGATCTCGCACATGGACTACAGATTCGACCCCAAAGCAAATCCTTCTGACCGATCTCCCTGCTCAGTAAAATTGTAATCGACGGGCTATTCACAGGGGATAGGAACAGCACTGCGCTATATTGGAATGCAAAAATTTGGCATTAATCATTCCGGGGGTGTAGGAAGGTTGAAAAGTTTTTGAAAAATTAAAAAAAAAAATTTCAAATTTTAAAAAATTTTGAAATTTTGGAAATTTTGGAAATTTTGGAAATTCTGGAAATTTTGGAAATTTTGGAAATTTTTGAAGGTTTTGAAAAATTTGAAATTTTTGAAATTTTTGAAATTTTTGGAGGTTTTGAATTTTTTTAAATTTTTGAAATTTTTAAAATTTTTGAAGGTTTGGATTTTTTTAAAATTTTTGAAATTTTTAGAATTTTTGAGATTTTTGAAATTCTTGAAATTATGAAATTTCAAAATTTCATAATTTCAAAATTTCAAAATTTCAAAATTTCAAAATTTCAAAATTTCAAAATTTCAAAATTTCAAAATTTCAAAATTTCAAAATTTCAAAATTTCAAAATTTCAAAATTTCAAAATTTCAAAATTTCAAAATTTCAAAATTTCAAAATTTCAAAATTTCAAAATTTCAAAATTTCAAAAAGTTCAAAATTTCAGGAATTTACAAAAATTCCAAAATTACCAAAACTTCAGAAGTTTTCAAAAATTTCCAAAATTTCCATAATATTGAATTTTTCAAAACCCCCAAAAATTCTCTAAAATCGTAGCGATTTAGAAAATATTTAAAAAATGGAAGCTGTCCAAGATTTGAGATAATCTAACAATTTTTCTGTGAATCACGCAGTAATAAATCAGTGATAAATTCTGAGCGAACATTGAAAGCATGCCAGGAAATGGAAAAGTGTCAGGGGTCGAAACAGATGACCATCAGTTGAAACTCGTCACTGTTCACCGATATAATTGTCAGTGATAAATGGAGGGATTGAGCGTGTCCATGGGGGCATCATGGGAGAGTGAAACACTCTCGTTACCCAACCCTCATGGCCATTCAATGGAACCGCGCTAATATTTACAACCCCCCCTCAAAACAGGGGGGGACATAAAACTCGGTAAAACGAAACCATTAATGATGATTTTTCGGACCTCTGAAAGGCATAAAAAATCATTTAAAATTTTGGATATTTTCGTAACTTTTGAAATTTTTGAAATTTTTGAATTTTTTAAATGTTTTGAAATTTTTGAAATTTTTGAAATTTTTGAAATTTTTGAAATTTTTGAAATTTTTGAAATTTTTGAAATTTTTGAAATTTTTGAAATTTTTGAAATTTTTGAAATTTTTGAAATTTTGAAATTTTTTGAAGTTTTTGAAATTTTTGAAATTTTTGAAATTTTTGAAATTTTTGAAACTTTTGAAATTTTTGAAATTTTTGAAATTTTTGAAATTTTTGAAATTTTTAAAATTTTTGAAATTTTTGAAATTTTTGAAATTTTTGAATTTTTTAAAATTTTGAAATTTTGAAATTTTGAAATTTTGAAATTTTGAAATTTTGAAATTTTGAAATTTTAAAATTTTGAAATATTGAAATTTTGGAATTTTGAAATTTTGAAAGCCTGCTAAAATTTACAACCCCCTCCCCCTCCCCCTCCCCCTGGTGGGAAAATGGCTGAACATAAAATCTCGCGAAACGAAGCTATTAATATCCTGAAAATCCACATTGAATCCTGACGACTGACAATGCTCCCTTATAATTAAACCCGGCCACTGCAATGAAAAAAAAAAATTCTCCCGGAATTTATGATGAAATCAAAGTGATTTGCGGGAGATTGATTGCAGGGGAGAATTAATTAGCGCTGATAACGCGTCAAAATTCGAGGGCGATCTACGACGATGGATGACTAATGGGGCGTATCTGTCAAAAGGGGTCACTAGAAAAAGATAGAATGAGAGAAACGTGCAAGGATTGATCACTTGATTGATTGCTTAATCACTCATATTTCTTCGGTCATAATTTTTTGATATTGATTCCCCTTTTTTCTCTCTTTCTTTTTATAATTTCATGAACTGCCCAGCTTCGGCCCGTTCTGCCCCAGAAACTGGAAAGGTGATGGTTCATCTGATCTCCAACTTTCAAGTCATTTTTGTCATTTCTAGACAATTGCATGTACGGTGTGTGCATATGAGTGGGTGGATGAATGGGTGAGTGGGTGGGTGCATCAATGAATGGATGGCACGATGAGTGGGTGGGACTGGGGGGGGATTGGGAGGAGGGGGATTAGGGGAGTGGGTGGGTGCATGAGTGGGTGGGCGGGTGAGCGGGTGGGTGGGTGGGCGGATGGGTCGGTGGGCGGGCGGGTGGGTGGGTGAGTGGATGGGTTGGTGAGTGGGTGGGTGGGCAAGTGGGTGGGTGGGTTGGTGAGTGGGTGGGTGGGCAAGTGGGTGGGTGGGTTGGTGAGTGGGTGGGTGGGTTCGTGAGTGGGTGGGTGGGCGGTACTGGGTGGGCGAGTGGAACTGGGAGGGTGGCTGGGTGGAACCGGGACGGTCGGTGGGTGGGTGGCTGGTACCGGAACGCTGAGTGGGTGGAACACATTTTTTAACACTTTTTTCCTCCAATTTCATATAAAAATCAAGGGTTACGGAAGAATATCCAATGGTCTCTAGAGCTATGAGAGCGATAGGGGCGCCGCAATATGGCGGCTCATTTGATGATTGAGTGTCGAGTGATAAATCAGGGACCGTCTATACCCACTCTTGATGTCTAACTCGGCGGAATGTGAGTGCAGCGGGGCCAATATCACTGGCGCACAAAAGAAGGGTGGGTGCGGGGGGAGGTGGTTGGGTTGGGAAAAACGGGGGTTACAGTGTGCGCCAACATCAGTCTCTGTCAGCAAACCCAGCCCTGACCGTCGACTGAGGCCAACAGCGCCGACTGCACCTCACGAAGATGGATGTCGATGAAAATAAAATGCCATTATCACCGGCCCCCGTTGCCGAGAGGCGTCTACGAGTGCTAAATAACACATTGCATTGCGCATGTATGATTTTTTGGATGGTTATGGTTATGCAAGTCTATCGCATCAAGGGACGACTTTTGACGGATGGGTGTCCAGTAGGCCCTACCGAAGAAATGCTCAAGAACAGTGCTACTGTGCGGGAGTATAAAATAACAAACACACACACACACAGATACACACACACACACACACACACACACAGAGGCAGGTTGAAAGGTAGGGTAGGACTCACAAATTCAAAATTAAACTATAATTTACGCTTCTATTTTTCCATAACATCAGCTTCCAACATCTGCCAAATTTGCATAGAAATAGATTGCAACATGCAACTTGTGAGACACATGAAATATTTGATTAAATATCTACAAGCACAGTGCAAATTGTTCGACGTCTATTTATTAGCATGCTCATTCAATGTTTCAATTGTGCCGGCTTGAATCTCGGCCAAAGTGGCAGTTCACATTCAACCTCAGTAATCCCAAAATAACCTCATCTCATCATCGCCAGTCCATTATCTGCCATGAGATAACTGAAATTTTTATGAGCTTATTCAAAGACTAGGTAGGGATTGAACGTTCGGGGATGGATCATCTTCCGTCTGAGTTTTAGATTAACTATTTGGGAATTGTGATAGTTTCTGCCGTCGCAGAGCTCGCGAACGACTTTAATGCGTTTGGACCCCTCAGCTAACACCGAATGCTTCACGACAGAACCCAGCGACGATTGAAGACAAAGAGGTGAGGATCTAAAATAAGAAGTTGAGAAGTGGTGGTTCCATCAAATTTAGAATTTCCAATTTAACTTTTCTCACTTACCCGATGTGTACCCATATAGGTCCCACGGGAGTGCTGTAGTGTCCCGTTGGAGTCGTCGGGATACGAAAAAACACGCGTCCAATAGAGTCTTCTCAAATTGAGGCTGCGGTCGGTTTTTTTTATCTATAGTAATACATCTATTTCTTATTTTCATTATGTGACGCACCCATTGCAGCCACCCATTCACCCACTCACACACCCACCCACCCACCTACTCACCTACTCACTCACCCGCCCACCCACCCACTCACCCACCCACCCACCGACTCAATCACCCACCCACTCATCCACCCACCCACTCACCTACCCACCCACTCGCCCACCCGCCTACGCACTCACTCACCTACTCCACTCATCCACCCACCCACTTACCCAGCCACCCACTCACCTACTCACCCACCCACCCACTCACGCACCCACCCACTCACCCACCCACCCACTCACCTACTCCACTCATCCACCCACCCACTTGCCTACTCACTCAACCACTCACTCACCCACACACCCACTCATCCGCCCACCCACTCACCTACTCCACTCATCCACCCACCCACCCACCCACCTGCCTACTCACTCAACCACTCACTCACCCACACACCCACTCATCCACCCACCCACTCACCTACTCCACTCATCCACCCACCCACTCACCCATTTACCCAGTCACCGACTCACCTACTCACCCACCTACCTGCCCACCCCTTCACCCACCCGCCTACCCACTCAGCCACTTACCCACCCACTCATTCACCCGCTCACGCACCTACCCGCCACCCCCTCACCCACCCGCCCACTCACTCACTCACCCACCTTCCTGCCCACCCTTTCACTCGCCCGCCCACCCATTCACTCACCAGCTACACCCATCTACCCGCCCGTCTCCTCACCCACACGCCCACCCACTCCGCCATCAACCCACCCTCCTACAGAACCAGCTAACCGAGTCACCCACCCTCCTACTAGTACGCTATGCCATTCAACACAGGAATTATATTTTTCAGGGTTTTCTTGCCTTCATCAAACATTTGCAGAATTCGGAAATTGTAGCCCACATGGTTAACAATGAAACGAAAGTCGGTCGGTACCACAGGTGCCTAGACTATGGATAGCCTCAATACACATGTGCGAGGGAAATTTCGCTGGAGGGTGGCGACGTTTCACACGTCAAGTTGGCGTCTCGACTGCTTGAAAGCGTTGGATGAGGGTTAGTCGGTATGAAGGGGTTTACGTTGAAATACAGTAGTGGTGGAGTAAAATGACGCCTAGGTGACATGCAAACTCCCGAGGGCCTCGGCGCTTAACACTCCACTTGACTGCTCGATCAACGTACCCTCCAACACATCATCATAGACTCACACATTCCAGTCAGAGTTTTGCCAAGTACTGGATGCCACAAATTTGTGTCGACGTGGAAAATGGGATTGGGGGGGGGGGGGGGGGGGGGGGATTATAACTCACCCACCATCTAGACGTAATACGAGTCCGTCCAATGCTTGTACGTGCTTGTGAATATAATAGTTTGGTTGGGGGCGATTAGCTCGGGCTACGAGTCACTCAATGTCATCTGGATGACACGCAACTCGAGTGAAATATGTACCACTTTGACGCCCAGAAATACCGTGATAATACTCTCGTATTGTGCTATATATTGTCCAATGAAATAGGAGAAGGAAGTCAGAAGTGGAACAGATGGTCGATGTCCCCTCCATAGCCTCCCAGGACGCAGAATGATCCAATGAGCATTGACTGACCAAGCTGAGCATCCATGAAAAAATCAGGATCCAGAGATTCCCTTCATCGACAATCAGGAAGCTAGCAAGGTTGATGCGTTGTCACCATGAATCTTGACCACCCAAAGCTTGACAGAGTCCACCAAGTCCTTGCTTGGAGAACATCTCTGGCTATTGGGTTCCTTGAAGATCAGCATCGGTCCCTGAATGACCACCAGTTCATGAAGCTGGTCGTCATTCAGGAGCCGAGAAGTGGAGCAGATGGTAGCTCTCCCCTCCATAGCCTCCCAGGATGCAGAATGATCCAATGAGCATTGACTGACTAAGCTGAGCATCCATGAAAAAATCAGGATCCAGAGATTCCCATCATCGACAATCAGGAAGCTAGCAAGGTTGATGCGTTGACACCATGAATCTTGACCACCCAAAGCTTGACAGAGTCCACCAAGTCCTTGCTTGGAGAACATCTCTGGCTCTTGGGTTTCTTGAAGATCAGCATCGCTTCCTGAATGACCACCAGCTGATGCAGGACCAAACGTTGCTCCCGTCTGCTTGGACCAATTGGCTGCATCTAGATCAATAACAGGTCACGGACCTACATGGTCCTTCCATCTTGCTCCTCATGTCTTGATGAAGAACCAGAAGAGACCAAACTCTTATGGCAGCTTGCTGAGAAATGTGAAGGTGTCCTTAACTCACATAAATAACGAAAGCTCCGACACAACGGCGTCGTGAATATGCCCGTCGTAAATTCCACCAGGCTTTTTCATTCCTCCATCCGACTACGTAATTACGTGCGTGTTGGTTAAATAACGCAGCCCCCCCTAAGAGAGAATTATGATTTCATTTGGCGGGCGAAACGAGCGCAGTAAAAGCCTGGAGATAGTCACCAGGGGGACACCAGTGGTGTGCCTAGTAGGTATGGGGTGCTATTTTGTTATCAAGTTTCGTGATGATGTGGAGTATTCGTGTAACAGCGTGATCCAATTGCTTGGGGTTCCAAGGTGTCCAATGGAGATGGTTGGGAAGTTGGATCAGGTCAAGGAGTCCAAGAAGCTGGAGCAAGAGGTCGGGTTGCAAGAAGGAGAACTGAGCAGGAAGCCAAAGAGCATAGTGCTGGATCCAGGACAACGTCTACTTGGCCGAGACACTACCGCGTCTACCAGCATAAGTCCAGCCTATCAATCTGGTGCTCCTTCTCTGTATCTCCCGAAATATCATAGGTACGCAAAAATGTGTTAAATAAATGTTGTTCCTTATAAAAACATGCACATTTTGTGTCGTCTGACTTTTTTTGTATCTTCAACCGTTTAGGCGTTAGAGCGTTATAACCGATTGAAATCATTTAGAGAGCTCTATGGTGAGGAAAACGAGAGATGGAAAAAAGTGCACACACAGACGCAGACATCGGGAGTGCCTATTTTTTGTTTTGTTTTGTGTGAAATGTCATGCCTCCTGATGACTCACATATGGTGTCCTCTGATACCATTGGAGATCTCCGTGGAAATGGAATACCACGATCTGCGCTCGTGACGAAGACCGAGTTTCAATATTTGTCTTCATGCCTCCGGCATGATCGCCCGTGATATTTCAAGCTTCAACTATCTGAATGCTCTTGCTTCTTTTGTCTTTTGTATAAGCGAAAGAGACGTTGAGCGATTCATGTCAAGCGGATGGATCGCTACGCTGCTGTAAATTCCTACAAGGGAACGAATTTACGCTCAAGGCAGGGCGATAGGTCCTCGGAGTTATGTACGAAGAATACATTGACGAGGAAGGATACAACCAGTCGTAAATATGCAAATGCTGGACACTCACTTCTCATCCCCCCCCCCCCACCCTCCCACCTACTCCTCCCACAGTACAGGCGGTTTCAAAATAAGCTTTAAGGATGGCGAAAAAAAAATTGCGCGCGAGTTTAGTTTTTTTTTTATAGTGAAATTTGCGGATTTTGAAAAAAAATTTTGAAAATTTTTTTTTTTTTATTTTTTGAATTTTTTTATGGCTTTTTTAGGGCGCAATTTGGGAATTGTTTAGTGACTTTTTGCGAAATATTTTTAGATGAAAAATGATGTGAACGTTTTGGAGTACAGCTTCCCTGGACCAATGGATAATCTCTATCAAATTCTTGATGGAGATTCTCGGTGCGGGGGTGGGTGGGGGGAAAAAAAATTTCGGAGCGTAAGAAAAGGGGTCGGAAAGGGGCTCAGGCAGTTGAGACTTTCATAGCCGTATTAAATAAAACGTTATTGCCCCTGTAGAGGATATTAAAAAGTTGGCTCGTATATATTACCATTATCCTACTGGGGTCGCTCGCGCGATAAGATGGAGTCGGCCCAGACATTTGACTCGCTTGCCAATTTTACACTGCGAATTTTTGCAGTTGGAATTTTTGAACGTCTTCTGACCTCGGAAATATTTTTTTTTACAATCCAAAATTTCTACATTTTTGAGAATTGTTAGAAAAAAAATTCATTTAAAAATATCAAAATTAAATTTTTTTTTTACAATTGAAAATTCGAAAATTGAAAAATTGAAATTTGTAGAAAAAAATGCAAAATTGGAAATATAAAAAAAAAGACATTAAAAATTTCTGAAAAAAAAATCGAAATTGAAAATTTCTAGAAAAAGAATTCAAAGTTGAAAATTTTGAAAAAAAAAAATTTCAAAATGGAAAATTTCTAAAAAAAAAAATTATGAAATTGAGTATTCCTAAAGAGACTTCCAAAATCAAAAATGAAAAAAAAAAGTCAAAATAAAAATTTCGAAAAAAAAAATTTGAAATTGCAAAATTTGGGAAAATCATTACGAAATTGAAAATTGTCGAATTACCAATTGGCAATGTGTAGATCGCGTATATAAGCTCTTCCTTGACGTCTGATTGCGTTGGGGCTTCCCTAGGAGACCGCCCGGACATGTTCCACCGCAGGTCCAATTTTATTTTTCCCTCATCTGTTCATCTCTCTCGTTCAGAACCCCGGGAGGTGGAAAAATGGACCGGGGACAAACGATCGGTCGACACGTGTTTTCCCTCCACCCCCTCGACCCCCTTCCCACCCACATTTCCCATCACGTTCATCGACATTGAACGTGATCGGGTGAAAGTCGATTGCCGATTTCTTCTACTCTCCACCGATCAACTTTACGTACAATTCAAAAAAAATTCATTCAATTTCCCGAATTTCGAAAAAAAAAATTTCAAAAAATTTTGAAAAATCGAAATTTTTGAAAAATTTCAAAATTCCCAAATTTCAAAAAATTCGAAAAACTGAAAAAATCAAAAATTTCAAACTCTCAAAAAAAGTGGAAATCGCGGGAAAAAATTACAATAAAAAACCGCGGGAAAAATTCAAATTGGCAATTTTCAAAAAAGTTGAAATTTCCACAAATTGTCAAAAAAAAACCACGAAAAAAAAATTGAAATCCGGGAAAAATGATGAAAAAGAGAAATATATTGGAGACCTAAAATTGGACCTCTGCGGTGAAGTATGTCCGAGTGTCTCGGTGAAGCCCGTGCGCAATCAGAAGGCTTGGTGGGGTTTTATAGGTGGGGCCTGGAAATGGGTGAGAAAAGAGTGAAGACCGTAGCAATGTGGAAGCCGATATTGCCAACTGCCCTCCCCCTACCCGAGACTTCTCCGCGGAGACAAACGGTCAGCAATATCCCGACGGTCGTTTTCCCCACGCCTCCCCCTTCCCCCCCCCCTCCCCCCCGCCTGCCGCGGGCGCTTTTTCTTCCACGACCCGTGTGCCAGAAACTTGGGATCGTAGCTGAAAACTCGGTACTGAAACAAACGATCTACACGTGGTGGATATTTTTCTTGGTTAGCCGATGGTGAATTATCCCTGCGGCAATCTCGGAATACATATATTTATAGAAGCATTTTTACATGTCGAGTGCAGTGAGATGGCCATTGAAATCACGGAAGGGAAAGGTTCTCTAACCTTGGGCATTCTGGCAATGTCCAGAAATTTTGAACGACTGACCAAGTTTTCCTGATCTCAGTGCTGGCAAAATGGGTGTCCCTCTCTCTTGTACTCCGCGCGGCAGCTGCTCTTCAGTATTTGTTCGAGAGGGCGTGCTGGACACCCATCCGTGTGGGTGGGGCCGACTCTCGCCATTTAGGCCATCGTATTTCTGAGGCTCGGCGCGAACCTAGGACCTTTAAGAATAGACTACGCACTAGAGTGAATGGGTGAGTGGGTGAGTAGGTGGGTGGGTGATGGCTGACTGGTCGAGTGGGTGGGTGAGTGAGTAGGTGGGTGGGTGGTTGTGGGTGAGTGGGTAGGTGGGTGAGTGGATGGGTGGTTGTGGGTGAGTGGATGAGTGGGTGGGTAGGTGGGTGGGTGAGTGAAAGGGTAAGTGGGTGGGTGGGCAGAAGGGTGCGTGGGTGGGTGAGTGGGTGGGTGTGTGGGTGGGTGAGTGGGAGGGTGGGTAGGAGGGTCGGTGGGTGGGTCACTGCATGGGTGGGTGAGTGGGTGGGTCAGTCGGTGGATAAATGAGTGGGTGGGTGAGTGTCTGTGTGTGTATAACGCTCCGTGTACGTAAACCGAGTCTTTCCTATCCAAAAACTCCAAAAATTGCCATTATTTGTGCCCACGGAATATACAATTCTAGTAGACGAAGACATTCACATGAATTGTGAGTAATAAAATTGCAGAAGTCCTACCAGAATTGTCCTAAATTATGATACCAACGCAAACATGGGAAACTCCCCTTACCCATTTCAGGATAACTTTCGTGTTTCTTATCAGGACTATGTTCTGAAGAATGTGCACAGCGGAATACAGGCAATTTCCTAATCTTAATGGACTACCTAGGGTCAGAATTTCTCCCCGTCATCACTTTTCCCAGTAATTCTTTCACATTTATTTCAATGAGTGAGTCCCGATTAGATGAGTAATGATACGTGCTGACCCTCATAAAAAAAATATATATATGCGCATATATCCATATGCTTCCTTTTTTTTCTTCGGAAAAATGTTTTTTTAAAATCATTTTTGACAAAAAAAAAAATAGAAAAAAAAATTAACTGGTCACTACCGTGGCAGATCATGAATAAATTTGGGGAAAAAAATTATTTTATTGTTGACAAAAATTCACTGTCATCCAGAACATTAAAAAACTATCTCACGGAATAACCTGTCACAACCGTGGCTGTCAATACCGTGTCAAATTAAACATAAAACGAGGGGAAAGTGTGGTTTTATCTTTTACCAAAATATCTTCCAGTACATTATTAACTGCTCACCAATGCGAGACATGAGATCGAGCCATCAAAATCAAGCGACTTTCCTCTCGAGAATTAACGAGACACTCTGGGCAACACTTGGACATTTGTAATTGATGTACTTTTGTTCATCGAGCGGGCGAACTGCATCGTAAATCATAATCGTTGCCAGGTTGAGATAGAAAGATGTGAGAGGAGGAGGTGAATGGACATAAAATAGTTACTGTCGGGGGGGTGGGAGGGGCGGGCGGGGGGGGGGGGTGGCGGGGGGAGGGTAGCCTATGTATTAGTAGAGTGGGCTGATCGGTTAACTGATTCCGAAATACCCCCGAGTGTCAAGATATATCAGAGCGCCAGTGATCGTCAATCATTTCACGCTCAAATGATCTCTATCCGGGCGGCTTAATTTACGACGTCTGGTATATAATCAATTCTTTATCGAGAAATATGGGACTCGAGGAAAATATGAAAGGATATTTTCCAATTTTTTTTTTCTAGGCTGGTCATACGTGTTGGATAAAATGGCGAAACTTCTATAGGTGCCTTTGGGTGTGAATCGAATACACGCGAGTCCCTATGTTACAAAAACCGACACCATTGGGGAGGGGGAAGCGTCATATATGGAGTGCGTACGTACTTTACTCGCTAGGATGTAGAGACGGTATGCGAGGTACGGGGAGGGGAGCACGAGAGAGAGAAGAATAGAGCATTCACGCATATCTAGACCCATTTACAACGTGTTGCATGGGAACGTCGATAATGACGCGCTCGTCATAGTTTAACGCAGGGCGTAAGATGGCGTTAGGCGCATTTTCTATCTACGGTAAAAAGCCAGCTGTTTTCCAGTCTGGTGTCTTAATGTATACGTTATATATATGCCGAGCGTTCTTTTCTATATCATCATTTATGTCCGGAATAATTTGGTGTGTGTGGTGATCAAAAGTTTTCGTTTCTTACTTCAGTTATCACAAACCGATAATTTCATTTGTAGAAAATCGTGAGATGGGAACAGAATAAAAAATCTTTTGTATATTGATATAATTGGATTGTTTCAAATCATAACCTCCGATTTACACTAATATTAGAGCCATTGATCCTAGCCTATCCTCAGCAGTAGAAAAAAATATTTACAGAATATCATAACATCTCTATTAATTCGGCCCCTACGAAGTTTCACTCCTGTCGCGTAGCTCTCTATGTCTATGTTTTAAAAAAAAAAAATTCATCTCGAAGATCAGACATTCTGAAATTCAGAAAGAGAATTTAAAAAAATTGAAAATTGAGAAAAAAGAAAATTGAAAAATTTCCTAAAGAAAATTCTCACAAAACATTTTTTTTGTACTGTCCGTAAAATCCCGTTTTACGGCCGGTGTGAAAAAAAAATTTTACGGCCATGGACCGAAATTTTTTTTCCGGTCCATGGCCGTAAAATTTTTTTCCGACTCCTGTTTTTGCTACTATCCAAACAAAATATTTTACGGCCTTGTGAAGGGAAAAACCGGACAAGCAGTGCCGATGAAAATCACGCGCACTCGGTGCCACGTTACTGACATAAAATCTCGCAATTTGCATATAATCATCCCTATACATTGGCCTCAACAGCGCACCAGTGAAAAATCTAATTTAATTTTTTCTGACCCCACGGTATAAGTAATTTTGTCAACAAATTAGCAACTCTTGCGTTATCTTTGCCACCCAACTTTTGCCGCGCATTTATAACCCCTCTTATTTCTTCCTTGGTCGTTTTACCCAAGCAAGAGTGTACCGAATTAGCAGATTTTTAGCCCGAGAATTGCCGATATGGTTAGTTTTAATGGGGCAAATGCGCCACCACTCGGCGGTTATGTAACTCCCCCTTTTCGTTATTCTCGCGTACTTTTATGCGCGATAACGCGCCAAACTACCCCACCCCAGCCGGCGCGGACCCGGGCTTTTTCGAAGCGGCCCCTTAGAGTTATACGATTGCAGAGTAACTGCTGTCCGTGCAAGAAATTCCCCAACATGCTGCACAATTTTTACGAAGCGCGGGCTTTATTAAAAAGGAGAAGCCCTCGTTCGCCAAGCAAAAATTGGCGATGTAAAATTTTTGGAACGTTCTAAAAATTTGAAAAAAAAAAATAATGAAAATTTTTTAACATTTTGCAAAATTTTTGGAACTTGAAATTGGAGTTTTGGAAAATTTTGAAAAATTTGAGAAATTTTGACAAATTTGAGAAATTTTGAAAAATTTGAGAAATTTTGAAAAATTTGAGGAATTTTAAAAAATTTGAAAAAATTTGAGAAATTCTAGAAAATTTGAGAAATTTTGAAAAAAAATTTGGATATTAAAATTGCATAAAAAAAAATGGTATCTCGTAAAAGCTGTTATTCAACAGCCTTAAGAAATCATTGGCACAATTTTCGTTGGTATTCATTTGGTGATATTAAAATTCACCGTACGATCATTAAATCTCAATCTCCAACGACGTTATAAAAATGTCAGTATGATTGGCTTGATGGTCATTTATGAAAGCCACCTGCGCATCGATTAATTAGGGAAATCACAGGAGATGTAATAAAAAAAAATATGTTGGGAGAGGCCCCGGCAATATCTACAGGATTTTCAGCTTAAGGTGAAATCGAGGCATAATTAAAGCAGCACGCAACCAAAATCTCAAGCGCAATCACAGCAGCCACCTGTCCCCTCGTTAAATCTGTCTTAATTCTCTGTTGAAGAAGTGGAAGGTATTCAACTGCAGTATATCATTTTTTTTTTCGTATTCCCGTTTTTGCCAAGAAACTTTCCAATGAAGTCACGTCGAATAATCAGTGAGAAACCAATTTTACGAAATATCCGGACACGATACGTTAAGTAAAAGTGTAGATAAACAGGAAAAATTATCTAGATGATCATCTGGAGCAATACCAGGTTCAAATATCGTCTAGATGATAATCTAGATGACCATCTAGATGAACATCTAATTTATCATCTAGATGTCCATCTAGTTTATTATCTAGTTCATCATCTAGATGTCCATCTAGTTCATCATCTAGATGTCCTTCTAGTTCATCATCTAGATGTCCATCTAGTTCATCATCTAGATGTCCATCTAGTTCATCATCTAGATGTCCATCTAGTTCACCATCTAGATGTCCATCTAGTTCATCATCTAGATGTCCATCTAGTTCACCATCTAGATGTCCATCTAGTTCATCATCTAGATGTCCATCTAGTTCATCATCTAGATGTCCATCTAGTTCATCATCTAGATGTCCATCTAGTTCATCATCTAGATGTCCATCTAGTTCATCATCTAGATGTCCATCTAGTTCATCATCTAGATGTCCATCTAGTTCATTACTAGATGGCTATTTAGATTCTAATGACCATTACGAGATGATTCCACGAACTATGTGGAATATAGATGGTCATCTATATTACCATCTAGATAACCATCTCTATCACCATCCAGATCACAATAGGAATGACAATCAGATGACAATCTGGATCAAAGGAAAAGTAGATGACGATGAAGATAAACTCTAGATGATCATACAGATGACAATCTAGATGATCATAAAGATGAAAATCTAGATGTTCATAAAGATGAAAATCTAGATGCTTATGAAGATGTACATCGAGATTTTCATAAAGATGAAAATCTAGATGACGGACTAGATAAAAATGAAGATAAAAATTTATCCCTCGTGGAGAATCTCGAAAAAACAATTGGCCGCAGTATCTTTGAGAAATTAACTCTAGGGTAAACATGGGACCCATGCAAAATGTCAGAATCAGAATGAATAGCGCTTGGTTATTTACCTCACGTGCAAAATGAAGAGATGGGTACAGTAATAAACACGAGAGGGAGGGAGAGAAATGTTGCGGCTGTGCGCGGCCACTTAATTATCCGCGGGGCCAATTAGGCAGCCGCTAATGGAGTCCTGCGGTGAGATATTGCAATAGAGGGCGCAACAGAGGAGGGCAGGAGTATAGGAGGGTGGTCCTCATCGCGCCTCATTAACTATCCATCAGCACCACCCAAGCTCATATCTCCAATCGTTGCAGAGTGTGTAACCATCATTACCTGTTCATCCTATTATTATAATTATTTATCAAATTCTGTGACATTCTTAATTTTTTGGATTTGGAAAAAAAAAATCAAGTAGGGCATTGTTTTACTTCTTTTTCAACTGCTCGTTTTTTTAATGTCATCCAACTTTTTTCAGTCTTCTAAACTTTTAGATAACAATGTAGATAAAATGTCGATAACATCTATATGATACTTAGATAAGGTCTAGGTATCATCGAAACGCCATTCAGATAACATCCAAATCATATCTAGATGACATCTAGATGACATCTAGATGGCATCTGGATGGCATCTGGATGACATCTAGATGATATCTAGATGGCATCTGGATGACATCTAGATGGTATCTAGATGGCATCTGGATGACATCTAGATGGCATCTGGATGACATCGAGATAATATCTAGATGGCATCTGGATGACATCTAGATGATATCTAGATGGCATCTGGATGACATCTAGATGGCATCTGGATGACATCTAGATGGCATCTAGATGACATCTAGATGGAATCTGGATGACATCTAGATGATATCTAGATAGCATCTGGATAACATCTAGATGTTACCTAGATAAGATCTCCATGACATCTAGATGACATCGAGATCAGATCTAGATGGCGTCTGGATGACATCTCGATAAAATCTAGATGAGTCTAGCTAAAAACTAGATGAAAATCCTGCCTTGATGTCTTTCCCTCTGAAGTTTCCAAATTTTTGGAAAAGAAATGTGAGATATCTAGCTCTTCAAGCTGTCTCAATTTAGCGAATTCCAGCGTTGATTTCCACCACAATTAGCGTGTCACCATCGTGCAATTGACACTCAAATTTACCTGAAACACACTACATCGGCCACATCAGTCACTCTGCTATCAATATGTCCCAACACCTCCCCCCCCCCCCCCCTATTTTTTCCTATTATCATTCAATCAATCAACAATTGAGCGGATTAGATGGCAATATAGACCAACGATTATTACCCGTCACTTGGATAAGCCAAACATTGCTGTAGAATTGAACATGTTCACTCCTATACTCACACCACTCGTTAAACCATGAATTAATTAATTCCGTCGAAACCAAACACGCTAATCAAAACTGGTGTGACACAGTGACACTGGGTGAGCTTGTAGCCCGGGCTTTACATATTGGCATGAACGAGAAATGCAGTTGCATGCGCCTGATGTCGCATATCATACACCCAGTTCCCATCGTTTTACTACAATCCCCTATTTCCAATTTGCCCCATTTACATCGCAAATACTATTATCCACACACCCATGAATTTACACGGGTTTCCCATAATCGATTTGTGGATTCAAATGAAATTTTTGGGATTGTGTACCAAACTTCCCCTCAAATCCACTCAAATTTTGCCTAATTTTGTTCACCATTTTCATCTGGACTTATAATTTTTATCTAGATAGTATCTTAATTGTATCTAAATTTTATCTCGTCTTCATCCAGAATGCATTTAAACTCTGTCTGGATTGCAGCTAATCTTTATCTAGATTATATCTAAATTCCATCTAGATTATATCTCGATTTTATCTAGATTTTATCTAGATTATATCTAGATTTTATCTACATTATATCTAGATGTCATCTAGATTCCATCTAGGTTTTATCTAGATTCCACCTCGGTTTTATCTACATTCTATGTAGATTTTATCTACATTCTATCTAGATTCTATCTAGATTTCATCTCAATTTTATCTAGATTTTTGGGATTGTGTAGCAAACGTCCTCGTCATTGTATTAAATTATATCCACTCAAATTTTGCCTAATTTCTTTTACCATTTTCATCTGGACTTCTACTTTTATCTAGATAATATCTTAATTGTATCTAAACTTTATCTCTTCGTCATCTAGAATTGATGTAAACTCTATCTGGATTGCATCTAGATTGTATCTAATCTTTATCTAGATTATATCTAGATTTCATCTAGATTATATCTAGATTTTATCTAGATTATATCTAGATTGTATCTGGATTATATCTAGATTTTATCTACATTATATCTAGATTTTATGTAGATTCCATCTAGATTTTATCTAGATTCTATCTAGATTGTATCTAGATTTCATCTCAATTTCATCTAGATTATCTAGATTTTCTGAAAATTTCTATTACATTTTAGTTCAATTTTATCCGCATTTCATCTAACTATTATCTGAATTTGGATTTAAAAAAAAAATCATGAAACAATTCTTGTAATTTCCAAAAAATCAGGAATGAACAAAAAAATTACTAGTAGTCTGGAACTTCAAAAATTCCTCATAAAAAAATCGGTGATGAGCGAAAAAAAAAATTACGAGTAGTCTGCAACTCCGCTTATGTCGCGTTTTCCATTTCTAGTTGTGCCATGCCCCCCAGAAATTTGTATCGATGTTTTGGCATCAGTAAAAGGGATACAAATATATGTATATCGCTAATTACGGTGTTCACTTTGTCGCGACATTTTTTTTTAATCGAAAAAAAAAATTCCTTTTTTTTGCAGAACTTTGTGTCATCGATGAATTTTAGCCGCTGCAGCTGGGTTTTGGCCCTCAGGATGCTCCCGGCGGGCGAGTTCTCTACATACACCACAAAATTAAAATTGGTGATCTAAAGGCAAAGCCAAACGACAAAGCAAACGAACGTGGACGGAAAACAGACGAGGTGAAAATGTAATTATCGCAGTGATCTGCTGCAGCTGCACACAAGCACGTGGACCATTTTTTTTACTGCATTCTGCTTTTGTGAAAGTCCCCTCAAGCACTAACTCCCCATTGTCAAAAAATTTTCATTTATCATTTTCCTCCTTAAATATCATATTTTTTTATTTATTATTTTCCCCATTTTCAGCTAGACCATAATGTATCTAGATAGTATCTATTATTATTCTTTTCATTCTCTTTCGATCTTGAGGAAGTTAAATATGAGAGCTACGAGAAAAGCTTATATGACATAAAATGTTGGTATTAAAGCGACACACACACACACACCCACACACTCCCACCCCCACCCTCCCACTCCCACCCCCCCCACTCCCACCCCCACCCCCACCCTCCTACTCCCACCCTCCTACTCCCACCCTCCCACTCCCACTCCCCCCACCCTCCTACTCCCACTCCCCCCCCCCCCACTCCCATCCTCCCACTCCCACCCCCACCCATCCACTCCCCCTCACCCACCCACTCCCACTCAAGCTCCCACTCCCACCCATCCACTCCCACCCACACACACACACACACAAACACATACACACACTCACACATACATACACACACCTACGTTCGTATGAAACATAATATTTGTTCAGAAATTGAAAATTAGAAATTTTGTACCTCCTCGATTTTTCAGCTCACTAGCTGTAAAGAAGCCCTCTGGAAAAAAACTTCAATAATCACAGCGAGATGGTAGGAAGGAGGAGGAATTTGCGCGTAATTGGCGTAGGACATTCGTTGAAGAAGAAAATTCAATTATCGTGACGATAAAGACCGGAAAAAGTGGAAATGACACGGTCTTCCGAAACGCTGTGAAATGAGGAAAGAAGAGAGACATGGTGGGGGGGGGGGGGGGGGGGGGGGGTAAACAGCGAAAGAGAAGATGGGGATAACAAAAAGTTTTCACAAGTGGTGCTAGATGTTCCCTTTATACTCAATATCATCTCTGTCGTGTCCATAGGGCACTGTAGAACTCATTTTAACTTTCAGCTGGCTCATTTTACTTCACAATCTATCCCCATTTGTGTTTTTGTTGGTCTCCAGAGGTGAAGATACAGGAGGTGAAGAATCTGGATGAAAATGTCAACTTAACCTCAGCGGCAATCTAGATAAGAGATAAAAGTGTAGATAAATCATCTAGATGTCTAAATGACTCGAAAATGATCTATATAATTTTCCAGATAATCATCTATACGGAGATGTAAATAGATATTTAGATTGTTATCTAGATAATCATCTATATGATCATCTAGGTTAGTACGAATGCAATATTAAGTGCAAGTATTAACATAAAAATGGAACTGTACATAGATAATTAGATTGTTATCTAGATAATCATCTAACTGGGCATCTAGATAATCATCTAGCTGGACATCTAGATAATTATCTAGCTGGATATCTCGATAGTCATCGATCTGGACATCTAGATAATCATCTAGTTGAACATCTAGATAATCATCTAGCTGAACATCTAGATTAGTATCTGGCAGAACCTTGCATAACTTCCCTAAATCACCTCTACTGTAAAAAAAAAATATGAAAAATATAAATGAAGAAATGTCACGTCTTACATGATTTATCTCCCGCCATTTCCGCGATACATGGAGATTCCGGGACGTTAAAAGATCGTTAAAAGCCGACAGTTTCGATGTTCACGTGCTATCACATCCGGTCGGTATTTATGGTTCATCTTTATAGGCTTGGGTGGGGAGGGGGGGGGGTGGGGGGGGGGGAGGGCATGTAGTTGTGTAAGTCCGTGGAATAGTACGTTTTGGCACGAGTCATCGGCCCACCCCATATGCAACATATATATATCTATATATACATCCAGAGATATATATATATATATATATATATGGTCGTAATGGCACCCAGCGCCCTCTGCACCCCAATAATCCGCGGTATCAGGCACTGCATATTGATTCACACAACATCGAGTATCGATGTCACCACCACCACCAAGCTGCTTCGTCTGCTTACTGATCGTGCTAATCTTCTTCTTTTTTTTTAATTACATAACTTGTTAATATAATCAAACGAAATTTTTATCGTTGATAAAGAAGGGTCTGCCTGAACAGCCCTAAAAATTTCAGAATTTTCTGACGTTTAGAACTGGAGAAAAAAATTCTCAAAGTTGACCTCATCTAGGAGCTCACTTGGTCAGCACGGTGGGAGGTGGCGGGTTGGACGTGACCGTTTGGTTCGGCGGAAGGATTCAATGTGTTCTTCAAGGCAACATGGTACCATGTCTCCAATTGGTAATTTTGCAAAACTTTCAAAATTTCTGGAGTTATCAGAATTCACTATCTCCAATCTTCTGAATGACCTGAACCAGTGAATTAGCATCCGACGTTCACCGACACTTTGTGCTAATTCCAATGGAGCGTATACGATGTGACAGGTGATAGAGCCTGTATATATGGAGTGCAATAGACAGAGAAGGAGAATTGACGTGCGCTCTAGTGTGCGAGTGGTGGCAATCGAACTGGCAAAAGCAGCTTCCGTGTGAGACAATCATATCGGAAGGATCTGGCGTTAACGGTTGCTCGTCGTTTGCCTCGAGATTGGATCAGTCGCGAGAGTGAGACAGATAAAGGCCAAAGGGTAAATAAAAGGAGGGACAAAAGGGCGGCAGGGGGGGGGGGGGGGTTGGAAAGCCCCTCGAGATGACGAGGCCAATTTGCGCGCCAAACGCCTTGAGGTTATGTCAGAGGGCCAACGATGAAAAGTGCCTCGAGGGGTCGTGGGCAAAAGCCATTCGCCAATAGCCCAAGTCAATATTTAGAAATACAAACAATTTCCGCTTGATCCCCTTATCGACGCATTCAACACTGCCTAACGGCCCATCTCGTCTAACCTTTTGAGCCTGGATACCAATAACAATACTGGAGATCTACTCGTCGAGCAACCCCTCGGATTTTCCAATGGCCCATTTTTCCCGGGCAATCGGCAAAAAGAAGCTTTTGTCTTCGCTGATTGCCTGTCAAAAAGCATGAAAATATTTTTAAATCAGAGGAAGAGTGGAAGGAAATCCATGTTTGGTGAAGGCTTCTGCTACCTTGCAGGATCCAAGATAAAGGACTGTTTGGATTTTTGTGGGATAAATTTTATTGGAGCTGGTTTGGTGGGAGCGGGAAGGGGCAGGAAGAATGTGATTTGCCAACTGTGAGATGATAAGGTCGCTGGAGCACCTGGACAGTTGGACACTTGGGCACCTGGACACCTGGTGTCTTGACCAATCTCCAAGTACCAAGTTGCCCAATTGTCCACTCACCTAGCAGGAACCTTCTACCACCAGAAAAGCAACCTGCCATGTCCCCCTCCCTGCTAATGTCTTCGACAATCAGATCTAATTTCAATATCATTGCCCAGTAACACCACCTCTCAACCCCGACTAAAATAGCACTCACCATGTCACCTTATCTCTAATACCCCAGAGCCTATGATGAAAAATGAAATCAATACGTAATACGATCTGAAATAGTATCCATAACCCATATGTGAAGAAGCTGGTGGAGACGTTGTCTGGTAACGGTCCCAAAAGGTTATCATGAAGTAGCAGCATTGAGAAAGAATTGGCAAGTCGTGAAGCTGAAGCACTTTAGGGGTCTCTTGGTACCCACAATGACTACCCTGGTCTTCCACCCGCCCCCCACCCCCACCTCCTGTCTCACCATATATTCAACTTCAACCCGCGATGAGCATAAGGTGATGGAAAAAGTGTGGAAATAAAATTGAATGGGAGAAGTCAAGAGACTGAAGTGGTGGTAAGGGTATCGACTGTAAGAGGATATAAAGGGTGGGGGGTGGGTGGGCGGGGGGGGGGGGGGAGCACTCGCGGAGTGCTCCGGTGGCTTGATGTCTCTTATAAAATAGAATATGAAACTGTATGTCGAGGTGAGTGGTTAAAAAAATACGGAGATGGTTGGGGAAGAAAAGGGAGAGGACCCCGCATTCACTTCGTTACGATAATGCTCTGGAGAGGTGACAAAAGTGATATGATACATTTCTCAGTTTTATGAAATTTCCACCTTGGGACAAACCCAATAAGGTAGAGAAGCAGGCTGGTGTTTGCAAATTCAGAATGCTGAAGTTTAGTGGTACAGATGTCCTCTGATGACCCAAGTGTCTCATGGTGGTCATCCAGCTTACAGCCTCCCAGCATCAAATCGCAAAGCGTTGGTGATCACAGGATATTGGAAGAATAAAAAACAAATCCCTTCGTAATTTACACATAACAAGGAAGAGCGGGGGGGAGGGGGGGAGGGGGGAGGGAGGGGGAAAATAAAGCCCAGAGTCAAACAGCAACGACCAGAGGGAGATATCGAGGGGTTAAGAGGAGCCCATTTCGGGCAAGTAAACCGACGAGAAATCGTTTTCCATTATTTCCTCATGTCCCCCCCCCCCCCTCCCCTACTAGACTCGTCCATATGTGTGAAACTCCCTCTCACTGAATATCGACAATGTTGGGAAGAGACCCGGAAATATCCCCGGAAATTCACAATATATATATCTATATATATGTATATAGAAGGTGGGAGGTGAGGCGTCACCCCATCATCGGCTGAGACAACACAACTCGATGAACTCCATTATCTGAAGTTCTCCGCAAAGATCTCTGAAATTGTATCTCAATCCCTTTTCCCATTGTCCTATCACTCCGAAAAGTGGTATGGGTGGTATGGATGGTCTGGGTCTGGTTTTCACAGTGATGGATCCTCCTTAATCAATCAAGCTCTCTTCGATTTTTCCCAATTTTTTGGGGCAGACCGATCGCTGGTCACAGAACTATGGACACCTGGATCAAGACATCCTGGCATCAAGGTGTTCACCATCAACTTTGGACACTAACTCAACAGGACCCATAAGAGGTTTCAGCCGGATAGGCTACCGTCTGCTACCTGCTCCAGATTCTCCAAGATCTTTCAGGTTTGTCTCAACTGCAAAACTGCATTAACCAGACCAAGGGCCCAGAGGACTAATGCTTCTGAATGATGTTGATACAGGTTTCCCGAGACGGTCTACAGCACTTCCAGAACAATTCTGATCCCACCGTAAACCCATTTCGACCGTTTGACCCGAAATTACCATAACCCCAATAGTCACTTTCGCATTACCTCCCCCCCCCCCACCCCCCGCCGGGCTCCCACCCCTCGCCAAACAAAGTCATCGTGCAAGTTTATCCTGTAATGGAATATATAGGACTGTACAGGGATGCCGGGCGAATGGAAAACCCCAGGAACCACTGGGATTCATGTTATAGTCGGTATACCTAGGGGCTGAGTTGGTGGTACCCCCCCCCCCCCACCACCACCCTACAAGTGTAGTTAAACCACGACCGAGTAGGCATTTTCCCTACGGACATAATTCAAGGCGCATTACGCTTGGCCACGATGGTGGCCACCCCCACTGGTGGTCGCACACGCCACCACCAGCCTCTTTCCACCAACTCTGTTGTACTAGTGTTTTAGACCAAACTACACTTTAACCCTACGCCTGTAGTAATATTAGCTGTGGACACTGCATTGTCGCGAGGTCGCTGCGGTCTCCTTGTTGCTGGCTTTTGCGGGGATTAGTAATTAATCCGGAGAAGTCCCTTGGGGGATACTACTTGGCCCTCTGTACATGGGAGCGACATGTACATGAATGTACAGGGTGTTTCAAAATTGTAGGCAGGGACATGAGGGAAAAAGTTCGGCGATTCGTCATCTTGAATTTTTTTTCGATATTTTTTCAGTGAAACGCCCATAGGCGCCTTTGGGTGTGAATCGAATACACGCGAGTCCCTATGTTACAAAAACCGACACCATTGGGGAGGGGAAAGCGCCATATATGGAGTGCGTACGTACTTTACTCGCTAGGATGTAGAGACGGTATGCGAGGTACGGGGAGGGGAGCACGAGAGAGAGAAGAATAGAGCATTCACGCATATCTAGACCCATTTACAACGTGTTGCATGGGAACGTCGATAATGACGCGCTCGTCATAGTTTAACGCAGGGCGTAAGATGGCGTTAGGCGCATTTTCTATCTACGGTAAAAAGCCAGCTGTTTTCCAGTCTGGTGTCTTAATGTATACGTTATATATGTGCCGAGCGTTATTTTCTATATCATCATTTATGTCCGGAATAATTTGGTGTGTGTGGTGATCAAAAGTTTTCGTTTCTTACTTCAGTTATCACAAACCGATAATTTCATTTGTAGAAAATCGTGAGATGGGAACAGAATAAAAAATCTTTTGTATATTGATATAATTGGATTGTTTCAAATCATAACCTCCGATTTACACTGATATTAGAGCCACTGATCCTAGCCTATCCTCAGCAGCAGAAAAAACTATT
Source organism: Asobara japonica (assembly GCA_026005395.1). Taxonomy (NCBI): domain Eukaryota; kingdom Metazoa; phylum Arthropoda; class Insecta; order Hymenoptera; family Braconidae; genus Asobara; species Asobara japonica. Next base: position 1,167,740 of record BQMI01000533.1, on the reverse strand, counting down.
TACAGCATATCATAACATCTCTATAAATTCGGCTCCTACGAAGTTTCACTTCTGTCGCGTCGCTCTTTACGCAAACGTTTTTCTTTCAATTTCTCCAGTTGCCGAGGTTCAACACATGGTAATCACCAAGCAAAATGTCATTCGCATTATTGAAAATTGGAATAAAATTTCCGGGTTATTTTGAAACGCCCTGTATAGGGCGAGAGGTAAAAGATAGGCAAGTTGCCTCGTTCCGTGAGCGCCTGTGGGTCTCAGCACAGATTCACCAGTGCTTAGTTTACTCGTACAGACATCATGTGACCACTGGCGCCTTTGGGGATATATGTCGAGTCCACTGTGGCCGATTGCCTTGTTAATGGTGGTGGGGGGGGGGGGGTGAATACTATTGTAAAGCCCGTTATTAAGGGGTATTGAAACACCTGGTGCTGATGTTATTAAATTGCTTGGTAATGGGCTTGGGCTCTATCATTTTTGAGGTTAAAACTTTTGGCGGGAAAGTGGGAACGTTTGAATTAAAATGGCGGGAAATCAGGATTTTTTAAAATTTTGAGGTGGAAATTTTGCTCAAATTTGCCAAAAAAATTTGCAATTATCCTAATTGGTTAGATATAATCTGCTTCAAGATTAATCTCATGGAATCTACCCAGCCGAATCGATCACTCCTCTTAATAAACCTCCTGCGCCATCTAACGGCACTCGGCGTAGGCCTTTAGCCCTCATAATCATTGAATGAAATCGCGCAATAAACGTTGGAGTAATGACGGGATAATATGTAGTCTCGGTATACCTGCCACGACGCTAAATTACCAGTTTTCTAAGAATCAATTCATCACTTAGACGGCAAATAATGAGCCAATTAAAAATCATACCTCTCAATATTTTTTTTTTATTTTCTTTTTCACAATGATGTATAAATGGACGAGTGGCGGTGCAACCATTATTTATGGGTAATATAAATTAAATAGTTCGCATAATTTGACGTGAAAAAAATGGTGTTTCTTCCGCAACGTATTATTATTTGCTTTGATAAAAGTGAGAGGTGAAATGACTACCAAAAAAAATGTGAGATAAATTTTGCGAGGAGAACGGCTCAGTCGTTTCTTTTCCCCTAAATTAAATTCCATATATAAGTAGTGGAGAAAAATACGTAAACGCTCAAATCGTTTTGAAGAATTTTCGATATATCGATTCTTCGACTAATCGATTATTTCATGTTCAAATACATACCCCATACCTTTACAAGACTGATATCGATGATCGAGATGTTTTCTTGGATAATCGAGATTTTTTTTTTCGATAATCGATATTTTTTTCTTCGACAATCGATCAATTTCGATTGCGATTTGATTTGTGATTGAAGCTCAAAATTATATTGTGGGACCTATCCACTTCGGATTTCTAGTTCAATTTGTATTATGACATCGATAATCGAGATTGGTTTCTTCGATAATCGATTTGTCTCGATTCTCATTCGATTCGTGGTCGAAGTTCAGAATTATGTCATAGGCGATTAGCTGACGAAGATGCTTCTTCGAGTATGATTTTGAGTTCGATTGCGATTGTGACATCGATAATCGATATTTTTCGATTATCGATCATTTTCAATAAGCGATATTTTCGATAATCGATATTTCTCGATAATCGATCATTTTCGATAAGCCATATTTTCGATAATCGATATTTCTCGATATTCGATATTTTTCGATAATCGATCATTTTCGATAAGCGATATTTCTCGATAATCGATGATTTTCGATAATCGACATTTTTCGATCATCAATATTGTTCAATATTCGATATTTTTCGATAATCGACATTTTTCGATAATCGATCTTTCATTCCACTCTCTTTTCCCGTGTCTTTTCAAGAATTTCCTGCCCTAGGTTTACGGAGAAAATCAAACATTTTGGGGGGAGGGCGGGAGGGGGGGGGGGGTGACGAAAAAAATGTCATTCACAGGCAAAAGTGAGTGGTAGAAGGTCTAAGCTGCACTTGTAGATTTAGCCTCCCTTTTCATTGCTATCGGAACAGTGGAGTAAAGCACCACTGAGGCATAACCCAAACCCACCCTCTGCTGCCTCCGGTCGTGGCCGTCACGGCTTCCGCCGGGGCGCTATGATAAATTACGTACTCACAGTAATTGCCTTCTAAGTTATGGCTTATAGCGCGTATGAAATATGGTATCGCTCTGCACGCAATTACTGCCCGGTTATTTATCTCAGGAGCCCATGACGTACCTTCCACTTTCTACCTTCAGCCGTCCCAACCGCGAGACGCTCCTTTCTCTCGTATGAGAGCCACTCATCATGTCGAGATACTGCATTTAGCTGTTATGTGTGTTGCATATTTATTTCCCGTTTTTTTTCGGAGAATGATGGAAGGCGAATGGAAATGCAGCGTTACTTCATTATTGCGGGATCTTGGACGCGTCTACCGGCATATTTAATTTGAGGGTGGTGATTGATGCGGTGAGATGACAAGGATTGATGAGAGAAATTCGAATTTTGAGGTGATACCATTTGTTCGTTGGCGGTGTCCGCGGCCTCTGGGTGATAGGTCGGTTACTCGATAACGTCATCTGGCGAATTTCTAGGTTATCCAGCGTCAGGACATTCATCCAGCTGCTTCGCGGACTGTTGGTAACCGAATAAGAGTGCTGCGCATGTCCGGTAATTTATCGGGTGGTACCTTCTACATCGACACGTGGTTACGAGACATCGAGTCCTTGCGTATAGTTTCTTTTTGTGTTTAAAGGAATTTTCCGTGCGGGAAATCATTTTCCGGGCAATTTTTGTCGAGGAAATGCTTCTTTGACTTCATCTGTCGTCATACAATTGGTAAAAGCGCGCGCAAAGTTTGAAAGCCCGCGCAAATGGCGCGGGAACTAGTGCGCATGCGCAGTAGCGCAAATCTGTCATTTTCAATTCAAAACGGAATTTTTACGTTAAAATTCACAACTTGCGGTGTAACAAACACACAAAATTTGATTAGGAAGATATATGGGGTAAAACGGATGATTATTTATTTAGTTCTTTATCTTTCAAACGCGCAAAGTTTGAAAGCCCGCGCAAATGGTGCGGGAACTAGTGCGCATGCGCAGTAGCGCAAATCTGTCATTTTCAATTCAAAACGGAATTTTTACGTTAAAATTCACAACTTGGGGTGTAACAAACACACAAAATTTGATTGGGAAGATATATGGGGTAAAACGGATGATTATGCATCGATGATAATGACAATTTCTACTTTGCTGACCACGAAAATAGGGAAAACTACTTTTATAACTTTCGCGCCTAAAGGTGAGGACAGAAATAGAATGGCGTGGATCAGTTGACAAATAGCTCCCATTTTTTTTTCTTTTTGTAGATTATCTTTTTTTTTCGATATTTGGGAAGTTAACGGCACAGTTAGTGTTTATTTTGGCGCATGTGCAAGTTGAAAATTTAGCGCACTTAGAAGTTGCCATTGTTAGAAGTGTTTTTGAAATATAACCTCATTTTTGCTTTCTCGCAGAGAAATTTTGGCAGATTAAAAAATGGGAAAATTCTCGGAAATCAGCTGGCCTCTGGAGTATTCCGAATTGAAGGTATGTTTGCTATTTGTTTTTAGGGTTTAGTGGTATTTGTGTGTTGATGGACAATCGAAATGGGAAAATTTGGGGAGGTCATTTTGTTGTTATTTTTCTTGTAGAATTTGGCAGTTGCTTCGGGTTCTCAGATTTAATTTTTTTAATGTTTTAGGGTCCTAATTTTGAAAAATTTGACAGATTCAATTATCCCAATTTTGTTTTTTTTTTTTCAATTTTTGTGTGCTCCATAAATGTGATTTTTTTTTTAGTTTTTTTTTTAATATTTTGGATTTTTTTCTTAGCATAAGCAGGTTCTAAATATTTTTTTTTTATGTTTTTATTACATAATTTTTTTGGAATGTTTAGTTATTTTTTACGTTTTTGAATATATTGAGAATTTTATGAAAATTTCAAGCGAGATATTCATGATTTTTTATGTTTCAGAGAATTGAAGAACTACTTGTTTGTGGAATATGCTATGACTATATGGAAACATCAGTTATGACTCCATGCTCTCACAATTGTAAGTATTTATTATTGCAAACTAATAGTAATTTCAATAGGAAAAATTTTGAAAAATTTTTGGAAAATTTTTTAAAAAATTTTGAAAAATTTCTGGAAAATCTTGGAAAATTTTTGAAAAGTTTCTGGAAAATTTTGGAAAATTTTTGGAATTTTTGGAAAATTTTAAAAAAATTTTAAGAAAGTTTGGGAAAATTTGAGAAAGCCTAAAAACGTCTGAAATTTTTTTAGAGCACTCTGGACAATTTTCAAAGAGTCTGAACAAGCAGAACAAATTCATAAATAAATCAGAAAATGAAATGTTACATTTTAAATTTACTTAATCATTATTTCAGATTGTTCGTTATGCATCAGGAAGTACCTCCACTACAAGAACCAGTGTCCTGCATGTTTCCAGGATACTTTCGAGAAGGACCTGCACACAAATCGAATTATAGACGAGATAATCCTGTATTTTTCTCAAATTCGAGACAAGCTCGTCACCTGCATCTCTGGGGCAAAACAGTCGTCTGATGTTCAATTGACAATTTTGTCCTCACCCCCAGTTAGACCTGCACGCTCCCACAGTCTGAAGAGCCCCGAAGTGCCTCCCAAAATTGAGCCACCCCCAGAAGATCCCCCCACGAATTTCATAAAATCAGTATCAAGCCCTAGCACAAGTGGCACCTCCAAACTCGCAGCTTTTTTTTCTCCGAAAAGTAGGAAGCCTGGAACTCAGGTTTGTATACACTTTTTATATATTTTCTTACCTAAATTTCTTAATTTTTCCGAATTTTTTCTTAACATTTTTCCAAAATTTTTCTTAATTTTTTCAATTTTTTTTTATAATTTCGCTCCAATTTTCCTCAGCTTTCTTCAAAATCTTTCCAATTTTCAAAAAAATTCCCCAATTTTGGCAACAATTTTCCCAAATTAAAAAAAAAAAATCCCAATTTTTTTTCAATTTTGTTCACATTTTCCTCAATTTTTGCTAAATTTTTCCCATTTTTTTTCGAATTTTTTTCCAAATTGGAAACGAAAATTCTCATTTTTTTCAAGTTTTAAAAAGATGTTGTTCAAAAATTTTCCTCATTTTTAAGAGCTTCATATAACTACTCCTTGAAATTTTCCACAACTTTCCCAGATTTCCCTAAATAATCGAAGAATCATCTACATTTTCCCACAATTTTTTTTTGAAATTTTCCTGAAAGTTTTCCGAGAATTTTTTTCAAAATTTCCAAAAAGTGTATTTCAACCTGTCCCATAATTTTCTCAATTTTTCAGGTGACCTTGGTGCCTTGTCCCGTCTGCAAAGTCGAAATATCACAATTGCACATAAATAAACATTTGGACGCCTGTCTGAAACGTGATTCGATGCCCGAGCGTCCACCGCGTGTGGAAAATAAGCGCAAGCCTCTTCCAAAGCTAGTCTTTTGCTTGATGAAGGACACAGAGCTCAAGAAAAAATTGAAATTGGTGAATTTATCCATCCGGGGAGATCGTAAGACCCTGGAAAATAGATACCACAGGTGAAAAAATTTCAACTGTCCCAAATCATCATCACAATTTTCCATTAAAACATTGCCTTAAATGCAAATTACAAAGTTGTCCCAAATTAAAATTGGGACATATTCCAAATTGATAATTGAGATATTGACAATTGGAACACATTCCAAATTGAAATTAAGGATATTTCCCAAACTGTGAATTGGGACGATTCCCAAATTGCGAATTGGGACGTGTCCCAAATTGAAATCCAGGACGGCCCCCAAACTGATAATTGGGTCATGTCCCAAATTGAGAATTGGGGTATGTCCCAAATTGACGATTGGGGTATGTCCCAAATTGACAACTGGGACATGTCTCAAATTGACAACTGGGACATGTCCCAAATTGACAACTGGGACATGTGCCAAATTGAGAACTGTGTCATGACCTGAATTGAGGAGTGTCCTGAACTGAGAAATGGGACATGTCCCAAATCGATAATTGGGACATGTCCCAAACTGAGACCTGGGGCATGCCCCAAATTGAGAACTGTGTCACGTTCCAAATTGAGAATCGAGGAGTGTCCCGAACTGAGAATTGGGACGTGTCCCGAAGCGAAGTTTGGGGCGCCACAGAAATTGAAAATTGGGACATCTGTCAAATTTCGAACTGGGACATTTTTGAAATTGACATCCAAGACATTTTGAAAAATTGAAAATGAAAGGATTTTCCATATTGAAAATTGGGACACTGTCCAAATAAAAAATTGGGACACTTTTCAAATTCAAAATTGAGACATTATTTCCCCTAGCACGCTCAAACATACTGCCAATTGGAAATTTGAACCTTGTCCCAATGCAACATTGGGACATTGGCCCAATCCCAATTGAGACAGTGTGTCCATCACAAATCTAGATGTTCCATCTGTATCCCTAGACACTGTACCATAGTCAACACACTCCAATTGAAAATTGGACCACTTGTCCCAATTTTGTCAAGTCCAAATTTTCCAGATACTGCACCCTCTACAATGCAGAATGCGATAAAATATCGCCAAGAAGTGTTCAAGAAGTGCTGAAGCAGTGCGAAGAAGAGGAGGAAATGGAGAGAAGTGCCCAGGAGGCGAAAGTCAATAATCCTCGACTCAATATTACGAGAAATACTCAGCAAAATGTGATTGATGCAGTTCAGCGGCAGTACTTGGAGTCTAATAAGGACAAGTACGAGGATCTCATTGAGCAGATCAAAAGTAGGAGGACACCTAAACCACCTGCTCGACGCTCTCTCATCAATGAAACTTCAGGAAATGAAAGGGAACGAGACACCAGTCCAGAAGTCGTCTGGGCTGGCAGACCCATCTTCGAGGACGCATTCCAAGTAAGAAAATTCTAAAAATTAGACTTCGATTTTTTGAAAATCTTTAATCAAAATCGAAGCACTGAAGTATGATTGTTTTGCCATTTTTAAAAATTCTCTATTTTGAATTATTTAAAAAAAAAAAATTTTGAAAAAAAATTAAATTTTTGGAAAAAATTAAATTCTTGAAAAAAATTATATTTTTGAAAAAAATTAAATTTTTGAAAAAAAATAAATTTTTGAAAACAATTAAATTTTTGAAGAAGAATCAATTTTTGAAAAAAAATCAATTTTCGAAAAAACTTATTTATTTTCCCTAAATTATGTTTTATTTATTATCTCCCTTTTAGGATAACGATTCCGAGGATTCCTGTCATCTGCAGATGTATACTAGCGATCATCCCCTGAACTTTCCGTCTGTCGCAATGTCGGACGATAGTTCGAGTCCCAGAAAAAAAATCCCCATGCCTGCATTGAGCTCAATTAATAATCTCTGTGATACGCCAAAGCCTTCAGATAGTCACGACAAACCGAGGTCTCAGTCTCCAAGCGCTGTGGACCAATCAAGATGTGGAACTCCAAGTTATGGGGGGAAATCGAGATCTCGAACTGGAGACAACCTTGAGGAACCAAGATCTCAAACTCTGAGCTATGTGGACCAATCAAGGTCTGGAACTCCAAGTCATGGTAACAAATCTAGATCTCGAACTGGCGACCATTTCGAGGAACCAAGGCCTCAAACTCCAACTTATGTGGACGAATCAAGGTTTGGAACTCCAAGTCATGGTAACAAATCTAGATCTCGAACTGGCGACCATTTCGAGGAACCAAGGTCTCAAACTCCAACCTATGGGGACCAATCAAGGTTTGGAACTCCAAGTCATGGTAACAAATCTAGATCTCGAACTGGCGACCATTTCGAGGAACCAAGGTCTCAAACTCCAACTTATGTGCACGAATCAAGGTCTGGAACTCCAAGTTATGGGGGTCAACCTAGATCTCAAACTGAAGACCAGTGTGAGGAACCACGGTCTCAAATTCTGAGCTATGTGGAGCAATCAAGGTCTGGAACTCCAAGTCATGGTAACAAATCTAGATCTCGAACTGGCGACCATTTTGAAGAACCAAGGTCTCAAACTCCAACCTATATAGACCAATCAAGGTCTGGAACTCCAAGTCATGGTAACAAATCTAGATCTCGAACTGGCGACCATTTCGAGGAACCAAGGTCTCAAACTCCAACTTATGTGCACGAATCAAGGTCTGGAACTCCAAGTTATGGGGGTCAATCTAGATCTCGAACTGAAGGCCATTTTCAGGAACCAAGGTCTCGAACTCCAACTTATGTGAACCAATCAAGGTCTGGAACTCCAAGTCATGGTAACAAATCTAGATCTCGAACTGAAGAGCATTTTGAGGAACTAAGGTCTCGAACTCCAACCTATGTTCACGAATCAAGGTCTGAAACTCCAAGTTATAATGGTCAATCTAGATCTCGAACTGATGACCATCTGGAGCAACCAAGGTCTCAAATACTAAGCCATGTGGATCAATCAAGATCTAGAAGCCCAAGTTATGGTAGCACATCTAGATCTCGAACTGAGGACCAAGCAAGGTCTGGAACTCCGAGTTATAGTGACCGGTCGAAATCTCGAACTGACGCCTATTCAGATGAATCGAGACCTCAAAGTCCGAGTAGTTTTGAAGAATCGAGACCCGAGTCCCCGAGCATTTACGACCAAACAACAGATCCTGCGAGTGACTCGGAGGAGGAGGCCCCTCCCCTCAAAACCTCTCTAAAACGCCTCAAATTGAATCCCGGGCCCAGGGCGGAGCGACAGCTCACGGAGAGGGAAAGGCTGGCAAAAAGCTTAGCTCTGTCGATCGCGCAGGACTTCTGCGACGATGAAGAAGATCACGAAATTAATGGTAAGGATCTGTGCAAATTTTTTTTTCACACTTCCTATTCCTGCTCAAAAGGTCCAGGGCCAGAGTTGAGCACTTCCCTCCTTAGAACGCCTCTATCGGAACTGTGAGAAAATTCTGCAATGTGCTCCAGGTAATGTCCTCCACTTCCCTGATTACAGGCATTGATCAAGTTGAGCTCAAGGCTGGGGACAAGGAGAACGACAGAACAGGTAAGTGTGTGGAGACACCTGCTCGGCGTCCAGTAAGGAAGCGCAACCATCCGTCCAGATTCAACTTCCCAGAGAAGGAAGAGCCGAAGAGATCGATGGCCACAGGGAACTCCGGGGACAAGGCAAAAGGTAAGGCAGCATCCAAGGGCGCTGAGTCAACCCTCAAGAGACGACGCAGACGCAAAATCATACCTGAAGAGCAAACGCCACCTAGAAGACCCGTTAGGAAACGCGAAACGAGTGTACTAAAAAATGGCGGAAATTGAAGAGCTGATGAGCAGTTTAAAGTGTTTTTCTTTTTTGCAATTATTATGATGTATGAAAGACGAAATATAATTTTTATGAGATTTGTTATGGGCGTTTTATTGTGTGATCGTGCGTAAGGAGGCTCGATGAAAAATCGATCGTCCAAAAGTCGATTTTTATTTTGGTTAAATACCGATTTTTTATATCGATTTTTGTGAGTCGATCGATCAGGCTGATCGATTTTTTAAAATCAAGATCGATGTTTTTCTGAAGATCGAACATCCTTAACCGCCTGTCGGTAAGGATGGTCGCTCGTGGAAAAAAGATCAACTTTGATCGATCGTGCGATTGATCGAGCTTTGCAGTATCGATCAACGTATGATCGATATTTTCGGTTCTTTCAACCACTTACTCATTCACTCAAAAAAATTGAGAGATGAAAAGAGAACACGCATTTAGTACTTGTAATAGTTGACGTTCTGAAGAATAATCGAAGTGTCATTGGGCTCTGGTGGTAAGGATGGTTCAAGCAAGATGATGTTAAGGTCGAGTCAAATCGACTCACATGAGATCGATCTTCGGATCGAATCGACTTGTACGAGATCGACCATGCGATTGATCGACTCCTATAGTATCGATAAGTCCAAGATCGATTATTTTCGATTGCTGCAGCCACTTAACTGTATGCTACGGAATTGATTCGAGAAAAATCGAGCTTGATTCGAGAGAAATCGAGGTCGATTCGAGAAAGATTGATCTTGATTCGAGAAAAATCGATCTTGACTCGACAAAAATCGATCTTGATTCGAGAAAAATCGATCTTGATTCGAGAAAAATCGATCTTGATTCGAGAAAAATCGATCTTGATTTGAGGGAAAACGATTTTGATTCGAGAAACATCGATCTTGATTCGAAAAAAATCGATCTTGATTCGAGAAAAATCGAGCTCGATTCGAGAAAGATCGATCTTGATTCGAGAAAGACCGATCTTGATTCGATAAGGATCGACTTTGACTCTAGCATAACCTCAACTTCAGTAACATCGATGCGACTAATTAATCGAATCGCAAAAAATCGATTTACAAAATCGATATTTCACCAAAGAAGTATTGATTTTTGCTAGAGCATGTCCAATCCATAATACAGATTTGTTTTTTTATACGTTTTGCTGGGTTAAATTTTTTTGTTCTATTTATGGGCTCATTTCGAAAAAATAAACACAAGTTCTTCTCCAATAATAATTTTATTCCTCCATTCCACCGATAAATCATCAGTTCAACATCATTTACATTTGATATATCTCACTCGAGTGCTAACAGCCTAATAGAGACAACCTATCACATTTATTTAATTAACTCCTCTCGATCAGAATTTCTGATTGTATTGTTTACTAAGTACATGGAATTGTTTCACTCAGAATATCGGCTTCCCACACACGCCATTCCGAAAGAAAAATATTGCTCTTGACCGCTTGAACATTTACGGCTTTAGTCGTTTATTTAGTTATTTAGTTATTATTTATTTACAGTATTGGATAGAATCTAGAGGAACGAGCTCGAGTAAGTCTAGTAGAAATTGTGAGATACTGGGACATTGATGTCCAGACGACGTCCTGGCAACACCAGGACGTCATTACGTCCGCGCAACGTCCGGACGTCATCACGTCCGCACGACGTCCTGGCAACGTTGGGGCGACGTCCTGGCAACGTCCGGACGTCATCACGTCCGCACGACGTCCTGGCAACGTCCGGACGTCATCACGTCCGCGCAACGTCCTGGCGACGTTTGGACGTTATCACGTCCGCACGACGTCCTGGCAACGTCCGGACGTCATCACGTCCGCACGACGTCCTGGCAACGTTGGGGCGACGTCCTGGCAACGTCCGGACGTCATCACGTCCGCACGACGTCCTGGCAACGTCCGGACGTCATCACGTCCGCACGACGTCCTGGCAACGTCCGGACGTCATCACGTCCGCACGACGTCCTGGCAACGTTGGGGCGACGTCCTGGCAACGCCCGGACGTCATCACGTCCACACGACGTCCTGGCAACGTCCGGACGTCATCACGTCCGCGCAACGTCCTGGCGACGTCCGGACGTCATCACGTCCGCACGACGTCCTGGCAACATTATCGGGAGACGCAACTTCTACTAGGGTAGTCACTTAACGGGGTTGCGACAATTGAGCAGCTTTGAAGCGTTCTGGAAAAATTGGAGATCTTGCAAAAAACGAAAATTGCACATTTAAGTGCGGGAAAAAAAATTCCAAAAATTTTTGAAATGTCAATTTTGTAGGTTTAGGAGAAAGAAAATTTTGGGAATCGTTACAACTTTTCCAAATATCTTCTTGTGCACCCAATTGTCGTAGCACCACATTATATTTAACAATTGATTATTATTCAACAATTGCGCACCGAACCTGAACATCGAACCTGCTGATTGAAACTCGTTAGAATATCGTAGTGACTCGATTAAATTCTGCACAGCTATCATGCTCCAAGCACATTTATTGAGTGATCGATGACACTTTTTAAAAAAAATGTAACAAAAATTCTATAGTAATACTCTACGGTGATATCCCATTATTCTATTTTGATTGACTCATTATATCTCCCATCCTTCAAAAAAGAAAAATTAATACCAATTTCATTTCTAAGAAACAAATCCATATTTGCAATTTCCAATAAAAAATAATTGGAAGAAAAAAATTCAGAAAGTTAATAAAATTTGGTGAATGTATTTTTTATGGTTTTTTAAAAAATTCAAAAAAAAATTCGAAATAAAATTTGTTTAAAAGTTAAAAAAAAAATGTATCTGCAATTTGAAAGAAAAAAAATCACACATTTCTATTTTAAAAGATAAAAAAAATCAAATTTGCATAATTGTTTTGCAAAGTTGCCATTTTTGATACAGTCGAGGTCTACTTTACCGACTGCAGACTTTGTCGATAAAGTAGATTCCTATAAGCCACTTATGTGGGTAAAGTAGATTTCTATTTTGCCCTGTCAGCGGCATAACATTACGCTCAGTCACCTGTGAAATTTTGTCGGTAAAGTAGATCTTCGGATAAAATAGGAATCGATTTTACCGACTCTTGAATTTTCTGTTGGTAAAGTAAATTCCTCTTTTACCAATTGAGCTTTTTCCAGTCGATAATGTAGATCTCTACTGGTTTCATTGTAGATTACAACAGGCTGGCGCTCTACTTTGCCCGCCGTAGATTTTTTTGCCGGTAAGGTAGATCTCTACTTTATCCAATGAAGATAAATGTCATCCAATTTTTTTATTAAAACTGAAAATTTAATTTTGATTCATTCCTATACGCATTGATATGGATTCGTCAAAAATAATATCTAAGCATTAATTTTTTTTTTTTCATTTGATTGCACCGGAAAATCCCTCACCGATTAAAAAATATCGCACTTTACGACTCAACGGTGGCATAAATAATCTCTTCGCTTACCAATTTTTAATTAGATGACGTCTCCTTAAATTGGATTATTTTAATAGTTCTTTGAATGGAGCGATTTATCTAATGATAAAATCTCTGCAACTATCTAACTTATGAGTAATTGATTCATTAATTAATTCGTTTATTAAGTAATTTTTTTTTGTATTTTTTTTTTTTGATTAATCGATCAAATAAATACGTCGTTTGACTCAACGAGAAAATTGCAATGAATTAATTGGGTAATAGGGCTAGCGAATTTTACATCGTTCATTTAACGCAGTCAATTAATTACCATTGTTCAGGTGTTTATTGTAATTGCTGTAGCAAGTCCATTTCGTCAGCTCACTACAGTCAGGCACTCCATTGTAAATTTCAATTCACAATGCCAATCCCATTTTTTTCGATAACTTTTTTTTTTAATTTTGGGCGCAGAATTTTTTTTCAAATTTTCGCGCCAAATAAATATTTTTTTGTAATTTTTGACGCCAAATAGAAATCTATTTTTTTTTTATTTTGAGGAGGGTGCAAATGAGGTTCTCTCATTTTTTGAATTTCCCGCCTAACTACCAACGTAAGATTCTATTTTTGGAATAAAATTTTGTTATAAATTTTGGACGTAAAATAGCAATCTATTTTTTCCGATTTTTTGAATGAAATATAGATTTTTAAAAATTTTCAAAATTACCGCGTGTAATAGAAGGCTATTTTTAAAATTCATTCAATTGCGCGCGCAGGATAAAATACTTTTTTTCGCACATTTGAATTTGGCGCGTAAACTAAAAATCGATTTTCTAAATTTCCCACGAACGATAGAAATCCATATTTGTTTTCAAATTTTCCGTGCAAAGTAGAAATCCATTTCGCCCATTTGAATTTCCCGCGTAAAATCTATTTTTTTGAATTTCCCGCGTAAATTGGAAAATTATTTTTGTTTCACCTGAATTTCCCGGGCCGAGTAAAAATCGCAGTTCTGCGATTGTTCATTTCTTTTCCATTAATTCGTTAATTGAGGGCGATTTAATCCAGCCCTTATCACGTCTTTTTCTTGCGACCGATGGTGATACCGATTGAGCCGCGGATTTTTCGAAGGAGATCGATTATTTCCGATGTCGGCATTTCCTCGACACTTTCGTCGTTTACCTGCAACAGAAAAAGTGTTTTTTGGATGAGAAATGGTGGCGTGCAAAAGAAATTGAGTCAGTCGCAATGGATGGGGCAAAATGGGTCAGTGGGGCAAAACGGGATACCATGGTAGAATGAGTCCTTGGACACACGGGAGACATCCTGTGACATTTTGGACTCCTGCCCCGTTGTGCCCCACTGTCCCGTTCTGCCCCACCCTCCTCCTAAATACTCACAATTTCCTATTTTTTTTTCTACTGTTATGCTCGATAATATGAGACACAGCTTCATCACAATTTTTTTTACGTCGTATTAATACTTGTTTAAACTAAATTTTATAAATTTAGAAATTTTAGAAATGTGTAAATTTTAGAAATTTAGAAATTTTAGAAATTTATGAATTATTATAAATTTGTAAATTTTATAAATTTTAGAAATTTTAGAAATTCCGAAATTTTAGAAATTTAGAAATTTAGAAATTTAGAAATTTAGAAATTTTAGAAATTTAGAAATGTATAAATTTCATAAATTTATAAATTTTTTAAATTGTCTATGAAAAAAATATTATGAAATGTTATGTCATTACCATGGCTGTCACTATATATATATATATATATATATAAAATGGGAACTGTAATGTTAAAATCTGTACTCTTAAGGGGATTTTTCTAATTTTTTTTTTGCTCGTCTCGCATAATCCATTTGCCCACAATGAAAATTAATGAGGGATTCTAAAATTTCCGAGCAGACCTACCATAATTAATACGTCCCCCTGCTTCAGTCTTCCATCCTTAGCTGCAACACTGTCTGGATGTACCATCGATATTACTGTACCATTAACATCCGTCTGTAAACTGAAACCCAAGCGGCTGTTCCATCCCCTTGTCAATTCCACCATGAATACCTAAGGCGGATTAACGTCAGATTGAAATCTCCATTCATTGGGTTAATTAGCATAATCGCGGGGGAGTTTGGTAATTGAATTGATTGGAAGGGACGACGCAGTTTCGCTTAGAATTTGCGGAATGATGGGAGGGGGGGGGGGGGGGGGGGAGTACTCTCTGGAGAACCATTTTTTTTTACAAGAAAATTCTTTCGATTTTTCTTTTCAGATTTTGACGATTTTGAAAATTTTGAAAATTTGAAAATTTTTTCGACTTTGATTTTTTTTTTTTTTTTTTTTTTTACTTTTGGAATGCTCTGTAATTTTTGGAATGGGGATAGAAAAGTTGGCAAGAGGTGAAAATTTCATAAAAAAATATTGGATTTGGTTGAAAATTTTGGATCAAAAATTTTTGAGTTTCAAAAATTTAGAAAATTTTTGAGTTTCAAAAATTGGGAAAATTTTTGAGTTCCAAAAATTTAGAAAATTTTTGAAAATTGTGAGAGATAATATGAAACAGGTAATTTTTGGACTTCTACAATTTGTCTATCGGTCCAAGGTAAATAAGTGAAGTGTTTATTCAATTGCTGAGGCAACTCACGTCGTATCCCTCCCTCTGTAGGCTCTCCTCTCGCATTCTCTCGCGCTCTTTTTCTGCAGCGATATCCTCGGCCTCGTCCTCGGGCGCAAACATCACACCCTTCCACTTCAACAAACCCTTACTGCCACCCGGATCCTCGCCACTCAAGACTCGCCCTGGAACAAATTAAGGGACAGGTGAAATTGTTCATATTTGAGGGTTTTTTAATTTTCGAGAATCATTGAACATTTTCCATATTTTTGAAATTTTTAAAACTCTTAAGATGTTTGAGATTTTTGAAACTTTTGAAATTCTTAAAATTCTTCAAATTTTAGAAATTTTTGAATTTTTTGAAACTTTTGAATTTTTTGAAATTTTGGAAATTTTGGAAATTTTGGAAATTTTTGAAATTTTTGCCATTTTTGAAATTCTTGGAATTTTTGAAATTTTTGAAATTTTTGAAATTATTGAAATTTTTGAAATTTTTGAAATTTTTGAAACTGGAAATTTTTGAAATTTTTGAAATTTTTGAAACTTTTGAATTTTTTGAATTTTTTGAAATTTTGGAAATTTTGGAAATTTTTGAAATTCTTGAAATTTTTGAAATTTTTGAAATTTTTGAATTTTTTGAATTTTTTGAAATTTTTGAAATTTTTGAAATTCTTGAAAAACTTCGAACTGATATTTCAAAATTTTCGTGGTTTTTAAAGTAATTACAATTCCAAATTCTTATTTAATTTGACATTTTTTAAAATTGTGATTTTTTGGAAAACTGTGAAATTTTGAAAATTTTTCAGAATCGTGAAAATGTTCGATATTTTTCATTTTTGTTAAAACATTTAACAAATTCGTTTTTTCCAATTTTCTGCTTATTTAATTTGAAGGAAAATTTTTTTTTTCCTCTCAAAAAATTCGAAGGAATGAAAAAAAATATCAAATTGATTTCAAAAAAAGAAACTTTAAAATGTTTAAAATTTCAAAATAAAAAAATAAATGAATGAAACTGTTATCCACTCTACCTGGGTTTGTTTCACAATCACTCAGAAATGAAATTTGCAGAGCTATATATATCAGTAATTTGGATATGTATCCCATCTAATAAACTCAATTGAATTGAAAAGGGAGATGCGAAATTGTTGACATTTCACGGGATTATCCGCCATGTTACAGCACTATATACGCCCCTGATAAGAACATTATCACTGTAATGCTAATGACGTATTTCGGGTATTTGGGTCACGTCCAGTGCCACTAGTGGCATTTAATAGGGTTTTAATTCCACTTTAATTCGAGACTTTGGTACAAGTGGACAGTTCATTTTTCATAGAAAAATTCAGAGAAAGTCAAGCGCTTTTTGGAACAATTTTGGATCCCAAAATGTCCAAAGTTCAACATAAAATAAAAATTTCGAAAATTCTAAAAATGGAGGCTTCAAAAAAATCTAAAATCTAAAAAATTTCAAAATTTTTTAGAAATTGAAAAATTCGGAAAATTTGATAAATTTGAAAAATTAGAAAAATTTGAAAAAATTTGAAAAATTTGAAAAATTGGGGAAATTGGGAAAATTTGGAAAATTTGAAAAAATTTAAAAATTTTTAAAATTTCGAAAATTGCAAAAATTGGAAAACCTTCAAAAATTGCAAAAATTGCAAAAATTTCAAAATTCGGAGAATTTCGAAAATTTGAAAAATCTTAAAAATTTCACAAAAACTTCAAAGATTTGCAAAAAATGCGGAGATTTCAAAAATTCTAGAAATATAGAAAAATTTCCTATCCATCAATTTCGGACTAAAAATTACCTGGAATGTCCTGATCACTCGAGTGCCCAATCTTCCCTTTCCCTCCGTTATTTTCACCTCCACACGTGGGGTTGGCACTCTGATAGGCTGGATTCTTGTAGCTGAATGCCTCGCTATGGGTCCTAATCGACGACATAATTGGTGGCATTGAAGTCGGTTCGGATGGCATGCTGTTATCCTGAACATCACCTGGGGAATCACCATTTGACATCAATATTTTTGAATAATATTTTAGGATGCGAGAAAAAAAATGTGTGTGTGTGTTAAAATTCAAAAAATAAAAAAAAATTCCACACTTTAGATTTCCAAATTTTTCAAAATTCCAAAAAATTTAAAAATTCAATAAATTTTTGAGAATGCAAAACTTGAAAAATGACAATAATTTCGAAAATTCAAAAAGATTTTTAAAATTTTGAAAATTCAATTTTTTTTCAAAATTGCCACAAATGTCAAAATTTTAAAAATGACAACAAATTTTCGAAATTCAAGGATTTTCAAAATTCAATTTTTTTTTCAGAAATTTTCAAAATTCAAGAAATTAAAAAAAAAATTTTTTAATTAAAAAAATTTCAAAAATTTTGAAACTTTCCAAATGATAAAAAAAATTTGTCTCACCTCTGAGGTCTTCGATGTAATCAATGGGGTTTCTGTCACCCTCGGGGATGATGATGGTTTGCGCTTCTGACTCTAGGCTGAATTGATAGTTTGGCTTTTCGAGGGGGGCACCAAGATTGAGGAACCTGGGTCGTGGTGGTTTACCCGCGTCAAATGAATACGACGCCTCGTACAGTGCGGGCGGATCGATTATGTCAGATGCGGCTCGCGGCCGCCCTATTTGCGTCTTTATCGAGCACTGATCACTGTCAGAAGTGTCAACTTGACTGCCCGTGGACACCTGATTCGCTGAATAAATCGGTTCTAAAAAAAAAACAAAACTGTTAGTGCTCAAAAAATGGAAACATGGAAATTTTTTTCTCAATTTTTAGACACTTCCACAAATTTCGCTCAATTATTGAAATTTCGAAATTTTGAATTTTTTTTTAAAGTTTTAAATTTTGAAATTTAAAAAAAAATTGAAATTTTGAAATTTTAAAAAATTTTAGAATTTTAAAATTCTTCAAAAAATTTGAAATTTTGAATTTAAAAAAAAAAATTTTATTTTGAAAAAAAAAATATAAACTCCAAAAAATTTACAAATTGTTCAAAATTTCGAAGATTTCCAATAATTTGCAAAATATTCTTTAATTTTGAAAACTTTTGGACTTTTTCAAAAACAGTCGTAATATTTAAAATTTTCCAAAATTTCGAAAAGTTCTGCAAATTTGGAGAATTTTTGAATACTGAAAGTTTTTACAAAACAAATTTTTTTTTTCAATTTTCAAAATTCTGAAAATTTTGGAGAACTTCGGAAAATGAAAAAAAAAACTTTCAAAAGTTTTTAATATTTAATTTTTTTCAATGAAAATTTTTAACAATTAAAAAAAAAGCAAAAAAAACTGAAAAGTATAAAAAGTCCAAACATTCTTCGACAAATGCGGATTTTGAAAAAAAAAATTGAAGAACCTGCAAAAATTTTCAAATTGATAAATTGTTCAAAAATTTTAAATCACTGAAAATTGCAAAAGAGAAATTTGTTTTGTGAGGTCTTATTAATTATAAACAGTGAAAACTTTGGGTTTCAGCCTCAAAACTCTCATTTTGAGTAAACTTGGTAATTTAATTATTTTTATGAAGAATATTCTCAAATCCAGGCAATATAAAATTCAACTGGCGTCCTTCAAGTACTCAGAAATTTGCGATGCAAAACGCTACCGGGGACTTTTTATGAACGTTCATTTGCCTTTTGAGGGTGGAATTAAATTCACCACTGTTTCATCAAGTTAAGTTCTTTGATGAAGTTGGAGCTCCAACAGTTTTGACATTTTCGGAATGTTTGAAAGTCGGATTTTTTCAATTTCTTTGAAAGTTTTGAACCTTTTGATAGCCCTCTAAAATTTCGGACATTTTAAATTTGTGAAGGCTTTCAAATTATCACAATTTTTGAAATTTCTGAAATTAATTAAAACGAAATTTTTGAGTCGAATTTTTTTTCCATTTTTTATCCTTTTTTGAAAATTTTCATTTTTTTCAAATTTTAATTTTTTTAGGAATTTGATATTTCTAAATTTTATTTGGTTTCCAACCTTTGATTCTTTCCAAATTTTGATTTTTTCAAAATGTTGATGTTTTTTAAAAAATGATTTTTCAAAATTTTGATTTTCTCAAAATTTTAATTTTCTCAAAATTTTGGTGTTTTTTAACAATTGATTTTTCGAAATTTTGTTTAGTTTCGAAATTTTGATTTTTTAAAAATTTTGATTCTCTTAAAATTTAAATTTTTTCAAAATTTTGATTTTTTCAAAATTTTGATTTTTTCAAAATTTTGATTTTTTCAAAATTTTCAATTTTTTCATAATTTTGATTTTTTTCAAAATTTTCATTTTTTCAAATGCCGATCGAAATAAATTCACCATTTTCTCGTTCACCAGTGGGGGTTCTCGATGCAGGCCTTCGCAGTCGTCTGGGTGAATTGGTGGAGGCACTCGATGGCTGATGACAGCTCGAACCGTTCGATGTACCAGGTGACAGTTTGCGAACAGCCAGATCGCACAGCATGTCCATAGCCTCTTGTCTGCAATGACATTTTTATCTCGTCATGTCAAGTTTGCTTTTTTTTGCGAGCTATAAACCATGGATCACAAGAGTGGAGATGTTCATTTCTCTGTCTTTGACACCGTTGAAGTTTTTAAAATAGTGAAAGTCTTGAAATTTTCTAAAATTTCTGAAATTCTTGAATTTTTTGAAATTTTCAAAATTTTCAAAATTTTTGAAATTTTTGGATTTTTTGAAATTTTTAAAATTCTTGAAATTTTTGAAATTCTTGAAATTCTCGAAATTTTTGAAATTTTTGAAATTTTTGAAATTTTTGAAATTTTTGAAATTTTTGAAATTTTTGTAATTTTCGAAATTTTTGAAATTTTTGAAATTTTTGAAATTTTTGAAATTTTTGAAATTTTTGAAATTTTTGAAATTTTTGAAATTTTTGAAATTTTTGAAATTTTTGAAATTTTTGAAATTTTTGAAATTTTTGAAATTTTTGAAATTTTTGAAATTTTTGAAATTTTTAAAATTTTTGAAATTTTTGAAATTTTTGAAATTTTTGAAATTTTTGAAATTTTTGAAATTTTTGAAATTTTTGAAATTTTTGAAATTTTTGAAATTTTTGAAATTTTTGAAATTTTTGAAATTTTTGAAATTTTTGAAATTTTTGAAATTTTTGAAATTTTTGAAATTTTTGAAATTTTTGAATTTTTTGAAATCTGAAATTTTTACGAAAGTCATAGAGCAAAGTGGTCTCAGCTGATTTCTAAATGTGAGACTTTTCTGGATGTCCCCAATGGGTCACACTCATGGACCACTTGTGTTGTGATGCTCACCGAAGGCTCGTTCGGTGCGGACGGAGGGGATGATCGGGCTCGGTAGGCGACAGTGCTGAAACTGGGGTTTGCGCCAAGTCCCGATAGAGTCTAAGTTTAACTCGTGGACCACACTGCCTCAGCAACGATACAGCCTCCTCGTGGCTCATCGGAGATAGAGCAGCATCATCCACCGCCACAATCTTGTCCCCCGGCTGAATGCGCCCATCGCTCAATGCCGGCTCTCGCACCAGTGCCCGTACGTAATGGCCCAATGCACTGCTATCCACCTTACGAAGGGTGAAACCCAAACTTCCACCCACCTTCGTCATCTCAATGTCAAATTCCTGAAAAATATCGGAAGGAAATTTAAGACATGACCATTAGCATTTGTGTGGGGTTGTGGGTGGTTGTAGGTGAGTGGGTGGGCAGGTGGTTATGGGTGAATGGGTGGCTGTAAGTGAGTGGGTGGATGGATGGTTGTGGGTGGGTGAGTGGTTCATTGTGAGTGGGTGGGTGACTGGGTAGGTGGGTGGGTCGGTGTTTGCGGGGGAGTGGATGGGTGGGTGGGTAGTTGTGGGTGAATGGATAGCTGTAGGTGAGTGGGTGAGTAAGTGGGTGGACGACTGGGTGGTTCTGGGTGAATGGGCAGCTGTAGGTGAGTCGGTGGGTGGATGGGTGGGTGCTTCGTTGTGGGTGAGCGGGTAGGTGGGTGGGTGGCTGGGTGAGTGGGTGGGTGGGTGAGTGGGTAGGTGGGTGGGTAGATGGGTGGGCGGGTAGGTGGGTGGGTGGGTAGATGGGTGGGTGGGTAGGTGGGTGGGTGGGTAGGTAGGTGGGTGGGTAGGTGGGTGGGTAGGTGGGTGGGCGGGTGGGTGGGTGGGTGGGTGGTTAGGTGGGTCGGTGGGTAGGTGGGTCGGTGGGTAGGTGGGTCGGTGGGGAGGTAGGTGGCCGGGTGAGTATAGGTAGGTAGGTAGGTGGGTTGGTGATTGCGGGTAGGCGGGTTGGTGGTTGCGGGTAGGTGGGTGGGTGGTTGTGGGTAGTGGTCGTGGATGGGTGGGTGGGTGAGTATAGGTAGGTAGGTAGGGTTGGTGATTGCGGGTAGGCGGGTTGGTGGTTGCGGGTAGGTGGGTGGGTGGTTGTGGGTAGTGGTCGTGGATGGGTGGGTGGGTGAGTGGGTGTGGGTGAGTGTGGGTGAGTGGATGGGTGGGTGTGGGTGAGTGGATGGGTGGGTGGGTGGATGAGTGGATAGGTGGGTGAGAAAATTTGAAATTGCCTGAAATTCGAAATTTCCCATTAAATATTTGCAGGAAGGTGGAAAGTAAATACCGGATATTGCGCATTTTTTTTTGTGAACAAAATTGGCCATTTCCCTTAGCCCCAAGAGTGCTGGCAGAAAGTGCAATGTACTTCTACTAAATTTCCCAACTTGAGTCAACAATTTTTACTATCACCACAACCCCACCGTAAATGCATTCTGGCGTGCTTTATCGAGATAAAGGGTCATCCAGATGGAATAACATACTTTTCTTGGTTCGATTTAGAGTAACGGAAATGGATTGAGTAATGTTAAAAGTGAATTTAAGGAAATTGACGCAGGTCTGAATTTTGCCAAAATCTATAATATTGGAAAACCTAAATTTCACAAAATTTCTAAAATTGTCAAATTTCCAAATTTCAAAATTCCATTTTTTGGATTTTTAAAAATTTCAATATCTTCAAAATTTTCAAAATCTTGAGAATGATTAAGATTTCCAAAAATTTCGAAATCACCAAATTTGTAAAATTTTCACACTTCTTAAAAATACGATCTTAAGATAGAAGAGGTCATCCAGGTGGAATAACATACCCCACAAGGTTCGATCTGCAGTGGTGGAAGTGGATTGAGTAATCTCAGGGGTGCTGGCGGTTCCCGGCGGGTGGGTGGGGGTGGGGGTGCACCGGGGGGTGAAATATTCTGCTCTTCTCCAGGGAGTCGACACACTAAAAGCTCCACCGTGCTCGATGTCGTTCGAAGTACCTCAAGAGCCTCCTGAATAAAAAAAAAATACATTAGACCACGACTTTATTTCTCCGATTTTCACTAAATCCGCCAATTGATTTTCCCCATAATTTCACCTGAAATGAATTTGAAGAAATTGAAAAATTCTAAGTATTTCGGAAAAAATGAAAAAATTAAAACTTCAAAAATCACATTTTTTTACAATTTTCAATAGACGGCAATTGGTCGGTATGTGTCTGTGGGTCGGAGGGTGGGTGGCTAGGTGTGACTGGGTGGGCAGGTGTGAGTGGGTGGGCAGGTGTGAGTGGGTGGGTAGATGTGAGTGGGTGGGTAGATGTGAGTGGGTGGGTGGCTAGGTGTGAGTGGGTGGGCAGGTGTAAGTGGGTGGGTGGGTGGCTAGGTGTGAGTGGGTGGGTGGGTGGCTAGGTGTAAGTGGGTGGCTAGGTGTGAGTGGGTGGGTATGTGTGGGTGGGTGGGCAGGTATAAGTGGGTAGGTAGATGTGAGTGGGTGGGTGTCTAGATGTAAGTGGGTGGGTGGCTAGGTGTGAGTAGGTGGGGAGGTGTGGGTGGATGGGTGGGCACGTGTAAGTGGGTGGGTAGGTGTGAGTGGGTGGGTGTGAGTGGGTATGGGTGGGTGAGTGGGTGGGTGGGCGTGTGTGTATGCGAAAAATAGACCCGATATATTTTTTGTAGTGAAAAGCACGATGGCCAGGTGTTTGAACTTACGCAGTTGATTTTTTTTATTTATACTTACGTAGTTGGTGAGGCCAGTGAGGGGAATGCCGTTGGCCGCGAGGAGAATGTCGCCGGGCTGGAGTTTGTTGGATAAGGCTGCGGGCTGCTGTGGAAAAAGCCTTTTAACTCTCACTGGACCAGACCCACCCCCAGACACACTTAACCCAAGCCCACGGCTACTCTTCTGCAGGGTCACCCGAAATGTGCTCTCTGAAACGAGAAATTCAATCAAGCCCGGCGAACCAAGTTTCTTAGCCACAAATTCAGTCTTATAGTCCATGGCGTTCTGATAATAGATTTTACAAAAATTGGGAAGTATTGGAAATTTTTAAAACAAAATGTGATATATTGTTACCAAATTTCAAAATTTTGCAAATGTGAAAATTTTGAAAATTTGAAAATTTGAAAATTTGAAAATTTGAAAATTTGAAAATGTTGAAAATTGTGAAAATTTTGAAAATTTTGAAAATTTTGAAAATTTTGAAAATTTTGAAAATTTTGAAAATTTTGAAAATTTTCACAATTTTGAAAATTTTAAAAATTAAAAATGTGAAAATTTTAAAAATTTGAAAAATATGAATATCATCCCAAACTCCCAATGCCGATTTTTTTTGAAAAATCGAAATTCCCTGTAGAAGGATGTAAAAAGGGTTAAACCCCTGAAAAATTGTAAATCACAGAAATCACTCTCTTTCAGAAAATGCAGAATGCTTCTGCATCAAGCAAATACTTTTCGCTCAATTCCCAGCGGAAGCGACGATTCTGAAATAAACGCTCCTCTCGCCTCTCCATGAGAACTTCCACATTCCAATTTTTTTCCCTCATTCCCTGAATAGCATTGCAGGTAGATCATTGGGGACCATCCGGACTCAGCGGATATTGGAGTGAGCCAAACTACGGGCATATCGTTCAAACACATTGTCCGGGACATTGTGACGTCCCAGTGGACTCCAATGAGTCACTGACAAAAGGTGATTCGCGTTTGACGTATCACGAGCCATTTTACATAATAGCCCTAATAATTTGTGCCCAAGGAGTTTCCCAAGCTCTTCAAACCTAAAATCTCCTTAAAACTCTCCAGAATTTCCTAAAAAAATGACGAATTTCTGAACCGGGATTTCTTCTACTTTAAATAACATGCCAATTTTTGATAATCGAATCGATTCCTGATAGCCTATGTGTGTGTGTGTGTGTGGGTGGGGAGTGTAGTCGGTGGGTATAGTGGGTGGGTGGTGGTAGTGGGTGAGTGGGTGGTGGTGGTAGTGGGTGGGTGGGGGTAGTGGGTGAGTGGGTGGTGGTGGTAGTGGGTGAGTGGGTGGTGGTGGTAGTGGGTGAGTGGGTGGTGGTGGTAGTGGGTGAGTGGGTGGTGGTGGTAGTGGGTGAGTGGGTGGTGGTGGTAGTGGGTGGGTGGGGGTAGTGGGTGAGTAGGTGGGTAGTGGGTGGGTGGGGAGTGTAGTGGGTGGGTGGGTCTGGGTGGATGTAGGTGGGTGGGTGCAGGTGGGTATGGGTGGGTGTAGGTGCGCGCGCGTTTGTGTGTGTGTGTGTGTGTGACGATACACGTATGAAGTCAACTTGTATATCAGTTACGCAAATTCGACTATTGATCGATTATTATAATTTTTTATCGATATCTCATTAAATATGATGCCTAGCAAAAAAAGTAATAAAATATGAAATGTGTAGTTTCACGTGAGGAACAACTTTTGTTGGACACTTTTTCTCGTATCTGTCACCATTCTCGAGATACAGCGTTATAAACAATTAAAATTGTTAATAACAATTGAACGGATGGTACAATTGCAAAAACACTCCTTTCAGACCTGGAGACTCAGGAGACGCGTCGATTAAAAAAAAAGTTAAATCGGTCCGGCGGTTTGAGAGGAACCGTTCGCCAAAAAAAGGATACGGACGCATACACACACACACACACACACACACACATAACCCGCGGTGAAAATGTTTCAGGAGTATGTGAAACGTCGAGAAATGTAAAAATTTCAATATTCTGAGACTTTTCATTTTCGGGGTGATTACAATAACTTCCTATCGGAAAATTAAAAAGCCCAAAAATCTTTCTCGAAATGATAAAGAAAAAGATTCAAGAAAAATACAGCATTTTTTTTTTTTTTTTGTTTTTGGAACCAGAAATTTTTTTTTGCATTCTTCCGGATCTCGTGACGTTGCCAAAGGGACACAAATTGCTTGAGGTTTGTTTCAAGAATATCTGCAACTGTAATTGCTCCTTGGAATGACAAAACAACGAATTACGGAAGGAACAAGTGGAGGCCGGAAGTCGACTGCTGACGGCGGGATTTTTTCCCCAGTTGTTGTTTTTTTTTTTTATTATTATTTTTTTTTTAGTGGTGGAGAGAAAAAGGGGAATGAGCGAAACTAGTGGTTCAGCGAAACACAAACGCAAATTGCCAAGTCTGTTTGTACAGGGTAAAAGAATTGAATTTGAGTGGCGCTTTGACAGGCGTTTTATTCGCCATTTGTGTAATTTGTGAAATGGATATTTGAAAAATATTCCAGAACATTTTTTCAAAAAATTGTAACTTTGTTAAACAATTGAAAAACTACAAGTGTGTAAGAATTCGGTGAGAAAGCTCATTTTTACCTACAAGGGCTCCGCCACCACGTGTCACCGTGCGTCGAGATAATTAAAAGTTCGGCTCTTTATAAATTGTTTTTAAATGAACCACACGTCAGATGTAGATCAATTTATTTTTCAAGTATTCGGCAAACATTCCATCGCCACATTCTGTTTTTATACGAAAAAATATTGAACAGTTTTGCTCCACCGAATTTTTACGTCCAAGTCGGAGTGACCTAGCCCCAGGCGCGCCATGCAAAGGGGATGAAGCGGGTCAACTTTGGCATTTTTTTTCTCCATTTCTAAACGGCAGAAAATTCTCAAATTTTTAGGGCTGTTTAAGCATACACTCTTCTATCAGCCATAAAAATTTCATCCAATTATATCTATAACTCGACTCATCATAAATCACTAAACAAATCGAGCGATTGGAGGGTGATGAAAATCTGCCAACCACCATCAAAAATTCTCACGATTTCGTTTGCTTTCCACCGATTATTGCAAAGTACGACCTCATCGACTGCCGATATCAATTGCACCGCCTCAATTGAACGGATTCAGCCAGCAGTCGCGTATTTACGCTCGGTCAAATGTAAGAAATAATAAACGCGCAAGCCCCGATATCGATTTCGAACTCAAAATTGCCATTGCATGTGGGCCCCCTTCCACATTGTACCACCCCCCCCCCCACCCACTTCCCTATTTTTCCATCTGAAGTACCATGAGTTCCGCTGATTTATCCCACCCCCTCCCTCCCCCTCCCACCCTCTCACCACCCCCCCGCCCCCTCCCCCTCCCCCACCCCACCCACTTAATAATGGGCTTCAGTCACGATTTGTGGAATGAATTTCCATGTTTATTGGGAAAAATTAAAACAACAATCACAAAGTTTAGAAATTTCTGAAATTGCAAAAAAATTTAAGAAAATTTTTTTTTTTTTTTAATTTAAAGAATTTTTAAAAAGTGAAGGAAATGGAAAAAGTTTCACAAAAATTTTGAAAATTCCAGAAATTCCTTACTTTTATTCCAATGCACTCCCCCCCCCCCCATCCACCCCCCTCCCAACTAGGGAGCAATAAAAATACCTGCTTCGCTTTTACAACCCTTCAGTGCTCTAAAACGATGGGTTCCATTATTTTTCTATTCCATGCAGAGGAACAAAAAGGATTTTTTATGGGGTCATCAAACGAGCGGAACGACGTCACAGACGCGGCACTTTTATTTTAGGGACACATGGCCACCTCCTCGGGGCCTAAACTCAAGAAAAATGCATTCTATGGTGAAGTAAACGGGAAAAATAAAAGGTGTGGTTAGCAGGTACTTCGA
The DNA here is from genome assembly GCA_026005395.1 of Asobara japonica. Taxonomy (NCBI): domain Eukaryota; kingdom Metazoa; phylum Arthropoda; class Insecta; order Hymenoptera; family Braconidae; genus Asobara; species Asobara japonica. The sequence continues at coordinate 1,140,497 of BQMI01000533.1, read as the reverse complement.
AGACATTAAACCCTCGGATCTTCTGAAGAATTATTTTTTTTTTTCATTTTAAAAACCGTTTCAATATGGAATGGGAGAATTTTTCAAATTTTGAAATTCTAAAATTTTGACTGTATTTTTTCGAATATTAAACAATTATCAATTGACCAAATTTTGAAAATCCACACATTTTCAATTGGAAACTGTCCCAAGTTTTCACTGGGACAATGTCCCAAGTTTTCACTGGGACAATGTCCCAAGTTTCCACTGGGACAATGTCCCAAGTTTCCATTGGGACAATGTTCCAAGTTTCCACTGGGACACTGTCCCAAGTTTCCACTGGGACTCTGTCCCAATTTACTCTGGGAACCTGCCCCAATTTGCATTCGAGTATATGTCCCAATGTTTCACTGGGATCCTGTCCCAAGTTTCCACTGGGACTCTGTCCCAAATTTCCACTGGGCCACTGTCCCAATTTTACTCTAGGAGTCTGTCGCAATTTTCCTCTAAGAACATGTCACAATTTTCATCTCAGAATATGTCCCAATTTTCCTCTAAGAATCTGTCCCAAATTTCCTCTGGGACTCTGTCCCAATTTCCAGTGGAACTCTGTCCCAATTTTATTCTGGGACTCTGTCCCCAGTTTCCACTGGGACGATCTCCCTAGTTTACACTGGGATCATGTCCCTATTTTGCAATGGGACAACATTCCAAGGTTCAGGGTGATCCGTATCCTAAATCCCACAATTCAAAATTTCTCAAACATCTCAAAAAAAAAAAAACATGAAAGTCAAAACTCCCGTCAAAATCAAAATTCACCCTTCCCTAATCACATTGATCTACCAACCAGACCAATCCACAAAATGCAGTTTTCAACTAAATAGAAAAGCGATATGAACTGCAAAACCACCTCAAAAATGGCGAAGTCATCGCTATTTTTTCGCTTATCTCGCACTTACTCAAAGCGCTACTGCGACTGCATGGGCGGTGGGTGGGAAGGGGGGTGGGGGGGGGGGGGGGGGTGGGGGTTGTTATAAGATGAACGAGTTAGGGGGCCGTAAAGTGCTACAGCTGAAATCGAGAGGGTGTTAAGCCACGATAGCACCAAACGCCGAACAGTGCTGACAACTATGAATTATTGCATTTGATAGCGGGTGGGTGGTGGGTGGTTGGGGGGGGGGGGGAGGTGGGGGGGGGGGGGGTTAGCCTCGGGTGAGACGGCTACGATTGTGGGTGGGTGCGGAGGAATGAATGTGAAAGTGGGGGAAGGGGGGGTAAAGAGGTCGAGGAGGGGTGGGTGGGTGGAAGGGGGGGGGGAGCTAAGATTGATCTTGACATAAAATTCAAAATTAATTTCAGATTTTTTTCCCAGAGAATGAGAAAGTTTTGTATACCGTAATTTATATGTGTAAAATGAAAAAATGAATAAATTACTGTATTTCGAGAATTATAGCATACAATTTCCTCGGGCGCATAATGAACGTCCATTAATATAATGCTAAAGCTTAATTCAACTGATAAATTGTAATTGCATTCATTGTTGACTGTGGAGGGAAAAAGCGAATTTTAAAGGGCAAATGAAATTCAGGCAGATTTATAGTTATTTGGAAAATTAGGGTGAGTTTTTTTTTTGTTAAAATGACGAAATTTTTTGATTGGTTCCCTGGATCTCGGGGTATTTTTATAGGTAATAAATTGCTTGAGGTTTGTTTCAGGAAGGTCTGCAACTGTAGTTGCACCTCGGAATGGTCAGAATGATGAACTGTCCAAATGCTGGGTTGTCAACATAATTTAGGGCCAAACGGATGAATTGTCAAAAATATGAGTGGTCGAACAGGTGAGTTGTCAAAAGGATTATTACAACTATGAATTGTCAAACATAGGGAGTTGTTAAAATGATGAGTTGTCAGAAAGAGGAGTTGTCAGAAGAGTGAGTTGTCAAAGAGAGGAGTTGTCAAAACGATGAGTTGTTAAAAGAATGTGTTGTCAATATGACAATTAGTAGATAGCTTGAACTGTCAGGTTAACATGAATTCCCAACATGGGGAACTGCCACAACGATGAATTGTCAACATTAATGCAATTCTTAATCCCTTAAAGCGTCAAGATGATGAATGGCCAGGATAATCGATTTTCAATATACTAGTTCGCCAGAATAAAGAAATTTCAATATGAGTTGTCAACATAGTGAGTTGTCTATAGGATGAGTTGTCAATATGATGAATTTTCAATATGATGAGTTATCAATATGATGAGTTGTCAATATCATGAATTGTCAATATGATGAGTTGTCAATATCGTGAGTTGTCAACAGGATGAGTTGTCAATATGATGAGTTGTCAATATCGTGAGTTCTCAATGTGATGAGTTGTCAATATCGTGAGTCGTCAATATGATGAGTTGTCAATATGATGAGTTGTCAATATGATGAGTTGTCAATATGATGAGTTGTCAATATCATGAGTTGTCAATATGATGAGTTGTTAATATGATGAGTTGTCAATATGAGGAGTTGTCAATATCGTGAGTTCTCAACATGATGAGTTGTCAATATGATGAGTTGTCAATATGATGAGTTGTCAATATCGTGAGTTGTCAATATCATGAGTTGTCAATATGATGAGTTGTCAATATCATGAGTTGTTAATATGATGAATTGTCAATATGATGAGTTGTCAATATCGTGAGTTCTCAACATGATGAGTTGTCAATATGATGAGTTGGCAATATCGTGAGTTGTCAATATGATGAGTTGTCAATATGATGAGTTGTCAATATGATGAGTTGTCAATATGATGAGTTGTCAATATCGTGAGTTGTCAATATGATGAGTTGTCAATATGATGAGTTGTCAATATGATGAGTTGTCAATATGATGAGTTGTCAATGTGATGAGTTGTCAATATCGTGAGTTGTCAACTTGATGAGTTGTCAATTATGAGTTGTCAATATCATGAGTGATTCATAGGTTCAATTGGCCGGTGACCATAACCTGTCAATATGGTGAGTTGTCAGCATGATACAGCGTCAGGTTCAGATGAGTTGTCTACCCAATATCAATCCTTCTATCACCGCAATTCTGGCTTTTTGAACACGCGACTGTTGACGTTTCAGCAGATATTGAACTAATTTGAATTCAAAATTGCTGATGTTGTAGATTTTCACCTGAATGTCGTCCGGAAGTCACACCGGAAGGAGCGGCGGACGTCCGCTGCTTCGGTGTTTGAACACAGGTGCAGTCTGGCACGTGTGGAGAAAAGGCACCACCGAAATCTAAAACCCAACCCAGAAATGACTTCCTCTCTGTATAGACTCACTTATCCGGATTCTCGGGCTCCTCCCCCCCCCCCCCCCCCCCCCGAGGGACCTTATCGACGACAATCGGCCCCGGGAAAATTATCTTCGGGCTACGATCACATTCGGGAAGCCATCCGGAACGTGGATTGAGGAACGGGTTAAATTTCTTCATCGTCGTTAAGAATTTTCATTTTGTGTGTGTTCATTATTTTGTTGAGGTGCTTTTGAAAAAAAAAATTGAAAATTTGGAAAATAAAAATTTTGTGATTTTTTTGAAATTTTGTGATTTTTTTGAAATTTTTGAAATTTTTGAAATTTTTGAAATTTTTGAAATTTTCGAAATTTTTGAAATTTTTGAAATTTTTGAAATTTTTGAAATTTTTGAAATTTTTGAAATTTTTGAAATTTTTGAAATTTTTGAAATTTTTGAAATTTTTGAAATTTTTGAAATTTTTGAAATTTTTGAAATTTTTGAAATTTTTGAAATTTTTGAAATTTTTGAAATTTTTGAAATTTTTGAAATTTTTGTGTAAGCTACTTTAAAGTAACTGAACTTCAGTTCAATTGAGTTTTTTAGCCGTACTCCTTCTTGATTATGTCGAAATGCAATTAGATCCCATTCTGTATGAGTTTTTGCGCATTACAATGCATCAACTGTAATGGAACTACGAGATCTCGAACCTTTTTGGGCTAATTCCGTGTCGGGCATGGTGAGAGATGAAGTTAAAACGGGGCCATTTAGTTTAAAGTAATATACCTGTTTAACATTGAATTGAAGGTGCAATGGATGCAGACTCAAAAAAAACCTTACCGAAATTTCCAAAATTTTCAAAAATTTACAGAAATGTTAAAATTCTCAAAATTCTCAAAAATTTTAAAATTTCCAAAATTTTTTAAATTCAGAAAATTTACAAAATTTACAAAATTTCCTAAATTCCCTAAAACCTCTGAGAATTTCCAAAAAAGTTCTAAAATACCCGTTCATCAGGTAAGATCGCGACGTGGCAATCACAGTCTGGAAAAACGCATCTAATGAAGTTTCTCACCCCGAGGTACAAGGGTATAATTACATTAGCAGGAACTAGCGTATTCACTCGACGGAGTTTATCGTTGAAATTGGAATGATAGAGAACAGAGAAGGGTAAACTTGTGTAATGCAGTGTGCGTCAGAAGCGATAAGAGGTTTCGTGCAGTCGAGGAAAGCAGAAGGGAAGTTACTGTTCGAAAGGGGTGTTTCGCTTGCATACATTCGGTTGACGTGTGATGCAAAGAGACTGTGCAATGAGGTCGCACGTGCTAATAATAGGAAATTTTCCAAATTTCCGCCCACCCACCCACCACCCACTCACGCACCTGCCCACACACCCACCTACCGACTGAGGCACCCACCCAGCCGCTGAGTCACTCAGCCACCCACATACCCACCCACCACCCACTCACGCACCTGCCCACCCACCCACACACCCACCTACCGACTCAGCCACCCACCCACCAACTGAGCCACTCACTCACCCACCTACACACTCACTTACCCCCACCTACACACCCACCCACCCCCCACCTACACACCCACCCACCGCCCACCTACACACCCACCCACCCCCCACCTACACATCCACCCACCTCCCACCTACCGACCCACCCACCCACTCACGCACCGACCCACCTACCCTCACACCCATCCACCGACTCATCCACCTACCCACCCACCCATCCATCGACCCACTTACCTACACACCCACGTACCCACCTACCTACACACCCACCTACCCACCCACTCACCCACCTACCCACCCACTCACCCAGCCACCTACCCACTCACCCACTTACCCACCCACCCACTTACCCACCCACTCACGCACCCACCCACTCACCCAGCCACCTACCCACCCACTTACCCACTCACCCACTTACTCACCCACTCACGCAGCCACCCACTCACTCAGCCACCCACTCACCCACCCACCCACTCACCCACCCACCTACCCATTCATCCATCCACCCACACACATACCTCTCCTGGCAAATACTGCAAAATACCTCGAAATGTCACGACACATGGGGATGTGGTGAAAAGTCGAGGTTTCAAAATCAAGGGAGGTTCAATGACTTGTCTTGTCGGGAAGTGGAAAATTTGTGAATTTCAAAAATTTCGATCACTTTAAAATTTCGGAAATTTACAGAAATCTCAAGAAAGCAGATGGAAAGTACTGTTCATAAGGGTGTTTCTCTTGCAGTACATTTAGTTGACGTGCAATGCAAAGAGAATGCGCAATGAGGTCACACGTGCAAGACTTAGATGGGAGGGGGGGGGGGGAGTAATATATTCGGCGGTTAGGGCGCTAATGATCTCCTCCGAATGTATCAACTCCTCCAATTTCCTAAGTTGTGATTTTTGGAAAGTTTCTGAATTTTTTTTTGAGCTTTTTCCGGGTGTGTATGTGTGTGTGTGTGTGTGTGTGTGTGTGAATCATCTCCACGTACTCAATTCTTTATAACGCTCTATTATGAAAACTATTGGAGATAGAGAGAAAAGTGTTAAATGAAAATTGTTCCTCTCTCGAAAATACGTATTTTATGTTTTATGAGTTTCTCTCTTAAGTTCCATAGTTTAGGACATACGGTCATCGCAAAGTCATGGGTTCTGCCCGTACACTCATATGCCGTGTACGGAGATTTCGGATTTATCTCGAGAGGAAGTCGGTGGAGAGAAATTTGACATAAAACTTTTTCGTCAGAAATTAAATTCTCTACAAAAAATGTCTTATAACATTTGTCGTTAAAGCGACCTGGTGAGGCGCTAATTCACTTTTTCGGAAAGTCTCGAAGAAAAATTGACTCGGGTAGAAATGATAAGTTGGGAAATTTTTTGGACGGCCCTGATGGGTCGCACGCGTTTTAGACCATGTTTGTTCTCTTTAAGGATCCGATTTCCCTTTTCAGGATTCGTACCAACGAATGACCCAGACGCATCACGACGCATGTCTATATAGATTTCTGGCCTAGTTTGGGGAATAAGGAGAGCACTGCGCGAGCTCAACGATCAATAGTGCATTCTTGACTCACACAAGTTACAACTTTTGGCTTTTGCCATGGTCAACTTTTTTATAAATAATGAAACTGTGAGGAGATCCCATTTGTCCCTCCACGCGAAGAGTAAGATTGCGGCGAGAGTGGGTGAATCAAATGATTTCTGATACGGTGTGAGATAAATTATGTATTGTGTAGAAATAGCTGATTGATAGGTTTGAGTGTGTGTGTATGTGTAGGTGTGGCGCACTGGTAATGCTATTACAGATGTTGAGATAGAAACCGAAAGATTAAAGATTGAGATGCCGTATATTAAAGTTTTTAAAATTGAATTTTTGGTCCCGTGTGTGTTGATACTATCCAATAGGAACCCCTGGAAGATATTTCCGTCGATTTTGGGTCGAAAAAGTCAAATTAATTTTTTTCGATTTTGGCCAAATTTAACATTGGGACCTTATGGGGAGGCAGACTTAAATTTTTTAAAATCGGATTTGTGGCCCCGTGCGCGTTGATACTATCCAATAGGAACCCCTAGAAGATATTTCCGTCGATTTTGGGTCGAAAAAGTCAAATTAATTTTTTTCGATTTTGGCCAAATTTAACATTGGGACCTTATGGGGAGGCAGACTTAAATTTTTTAAAATCGGATTTTTGGCCCCGTGCGCGTTGATACTATCCAATAGGAACCCCTGGAAGATATTTCCGTCGATTTTGGGTCGAAAAAGTCAAATTAATTTTTTTCGATTTTGGCCAAATTTAACATTGGGACCTTATGGGGAGGCAGACTTAAATTTTTTAAAATCGGATTTTTGGCCCCGTGCGCGTTGATACTATCCAATAGGAACCCCTAGAAGATATTTCCATCGATTTTGGGTCGAAAAAGTCAAATTAATTTTTTTCGATTTTGGCCAAATTTAACATTGAGACCTTATGGGGAGGCAGACTTAAATTTTTTAAAATCGGATTTTTGGCCCCGTGGGCGTTGATACTATCCAATAGGAACCCCTGGAAGATTTTTCCGTCGATTTTGGGTCGAAAAAGTCAAATTAATTTTTTTCGATTTTGGCCAAATTTAACATTGGGACCTTATGGGGAGGCAAACTTAAATTTTTTAAAATCGGATTTTTGGCCCCGTGCGCGTTGATACTATCCAATAGGAACCCCTAGAAGATATTTCCGTCGATTTTGGGTCGAAAAAGTCAAATTAATTTTTTTCGATTTTGGCCAAATTTAACATTGGGACCTTATGGGGAGGCAAACTTAAATTTTTTTAAATCGGATTTTTGGCCCCGTGCGCGTTGATACTATCCAATAGGAACCCCTAGAAGATATTTCCGTCGATTTTGGGTCGAAAAAGTCAAATTAATTTTTTTCGATTTTGGCCAAATTTAACATTGGGACCTTATGGGGAGGCAAACTTAAATTTTTTAAAATCGGATTTTTGGCCCCGTGCGCGTTGATACTATTCAATAGGAACCCCTGGAAGATATTTCCGTCGATTTTGGGTCGAAAAAGTCAAATTAATTTTTTTCGATTTTGGCCAAATTTAACATTGGGACCTTATGGGGAGGCAAACTTAAATTTTTTAAAATCGGATTTTTGGCCCCGTGCGCGTTGATACTATTCAATAGGAACCCCTGGAAGATATTTCCGTCGATTTTGGGTCGAAAAAGTCAAATTAATTTTTTTCGATTTTGGCCAAATTTAACATTGGGACCTTATGGGGAGGCAAACTTAAATTTTTTAAAATCGGATTTTTGGCCCCGTGCGCGTTGATACTATTCAATAGGAACCCCTGGAAGATATTTCCGTCGATTTTGGGTCGAAAAAGTCAAATTAATTTTTTTCGATTTTGGCCAAATTTAACATTGGGACCTTATGGGGAGGCAAACTTAAATTTTTTAAAATCGGATTTTTGGCCCCGTGCGCGTTGATACTATTCAATAGGAACCCCTGGAAGATATTTCCGTCGATTTTGGGTCGAAAAAGTCAAATTAATTTTTTTCGATTTTGGCCAAATTTAACATTGGGACCTTATGGGGAGGCAGACTTAAATTTTTTAAAATCGGATTTGTGGCCCCGTGCGCGTTGATACTATCCAATAGGAACCCCTGGAAGATATTTCCGTCGATTTTGGGTCGAAAAAGTCAAATTAATTTTTTTCGATTTTGGCCAAATTTAACATTGGGACCTTATGGGGAGGCAAACTTAAATTTTTTAAAATCGGATTTTTGGCCCCGTGCGCGTTGATACTATTCAATAGGAACCCCTGGAAGATATTTCCGTCGATTTTGGGTCGAAAAAGTCAAATTAATTTTTTTCGATTTTGGCCAAATTTAACATTGGGACCTTATGGGGAGGCAGACTTAAATTTTTTAAAATCGGATTTGTGGCCCCGTGCGCGTTGATACTATCCAATAGGAACCCCTGGAAGATATTTCCGTCGATTTTGGGTCGAAAAAGTCAAATTAATTTTTTTTCGATTTTGGCCAAATTTAACCCTTCGGGGCCCCTCCGGTGCTGGTTCCCCGCCCCTCGCCTCGATGAGTCTATCACTCGGCTGCGCATGGCCTACGACTGTCGCTAAAAAGATTAACACTCGTCTCAATATTCCCCCTTTTTCACACTTGTACCGTAATATACTCTTTCGTTTCGACTGGAGAATGATCGCAATTGTCAACTTCTTCGTTAAGTTGCAGAGCCCGGGGCCTCCCGATTGAAAATTCCAGTCAAACTCATCTGTTTTGCCCCGTCGTCTCATTAATCAATTCGAGTCCTTATCCAACTTCACAGAAATTAATTTACTCCTTCGATTAATCGAGCAAAGCTGAGAGTTCTCGGTTACTCTCATAACCCCGCAATTCTCGTAATTTCCAACGCCTCGTTAAGCGTAGTTGTGGTTTCCCATAATTTCCCCTCATCATGGGAATCAATCAAGCACCTTACGGGCGTGCAGGATGTTTTTCAAGAAATTCAACCGTAAATTGTCATTTGTTGAGGTTGTGTGTACGTGTATGTGTGTAGGTGTGGGTGGGTTAGTGGGTGTGGCCGAATAGGTGGAAGTGGGTATGGGGGTGCGTGGGGGGTTGGATGTGAGTGGATGGGTGGGTGGCTGTGGGTGGGTGGATGTGGGTGGGTGGGTGTATGTTGTTGGGTGGGTGTATGTTGTTGGGTGGGTGGATGTGGGTGGTAGGGTGGATGTGGGTGGTAGGGTGGATGTGGGTGGTAGGGTGGATGTGGGTGGTAGGGTGGATGTGGGTGGTAGGGTGGATGTGGGTGGTAGGGTGGATGTGGGTGGGGGGGGGAGGGGTGGATGTGGTTGGGTGGGTGGATGTGGGTGGTAGGGTGGATGTGGGTGGGAGGGGGGGGGGTGGATCGAGGTGGGTGGGTGGATGTAGGTGGGAGGCTGAGTGGAAGTGGGGGGGTGGCGTGGCTGTTGGTGTATGTGTGTAAATGAGTGTGTATTCGTAGTATTTAAAATCTGGAATAATCCCAAGCCTCAAAAAATCAGAAATTTAAAAAAAATGGACAATTTTGACAGAATTAAAGACTCCTATAAAATAGAAATTTTTGAAGAATAGAGAAAAAATAAGAGCTTCGGAAACTCTCATAACTAACAATGCAGCTGTGCAGAGTGAATTATTGTTTTTTTTTCATCTTGATAATTGCGAGGCATAACTATGGAAAATATTCTTGAGTAGCGATGCAACGGCACGCGACGCCCTACATAAACATTATGGTAGGGGTCAACAACTTTAAAAGTGGAAACGTCTTTCATTCTTTTTTAATGTGGAAAATTATCCATAATTTTGTCAGCTGAATTCCAGATTTTGCATTTTTTTTTTTCAATTTCTTCATTTTTTCTAATATCTCCAAATTTCAATTTTTTGTTTGGTAAAATTATCCAATTTTTGAAAATTCACTAAATTCCGTGTTTTTACGAAATTTTCCAATTTTTCTGAATTTTTCAGCCCTTCCCAATCAAAATTTTCGCAAATTTCCAAAAACTGAAAAAAAAAACAAAATTGATCTGAAAAATGACACGCCCTCCCACCTACCCATTTTTCATTACGCGGACAAATAAGGAGTAAAGCTGTTCAGTTACTGGAATCTCATCCGACCCTCCTTTTTTTTCCCTCTCATTTCTTTTCATTCACTCCCGCGCCAACTTTTAATTTAAAAACTTGAAAACTGGAATATTCCTAGCACTCGGTCTCTAATGACTTCAGTAACGTCCAACCTTCACTCTGTTGACGTGATTAAACCAACTATTTCAATGACTAATTTTTTGCATTCCAACTTTTCTCTCCAAAATTTTTCAATTTTCATCCAACCAACCATTCACCCACCCCCTCCCTCCCACCACTCACCTTCCGACAACCATTCATCCACCCACCTACCCACCCACCCAGCCATCCTCCCACCCACCTACCCACCCACCCACCCAGCCATCCTCCCACCCACCTACCCACCCACCCTCCCACCTACCCACCCTCCCACCCACCTACCCACCCACCTACCCACCCACCCACCTTCCCACCTACCAACCGTCCCACAAACAATCACCCACCCAGCCACCCACCCACTCACCCGCCCACTCACCCACCACGTTTTGAGAAAAATTCGATTGTCACAATTCCTCATATTTTAACAGTTTTCAAAAATTGATTTTATGCACCCTCTTATAATGCCAAAAATTCGAGAATTTAAGAAAATTTGAAATAGGGTCGAACCGCTAAGTGATAAAGAGACAAAGCGGCCTTTTATCGTCATTCGCGGTGCCGTGAATGGATGCGGGAAGGGGGGAAACAAGTCTTGGAGTGTCTTCAAGATCCATTGAAAATTTAGAGTACGAGGCAAAAGCTCGACTTGGCAGCAATGCCACTCCTAAGACGCTGGTAATTAGACGATGAAAGAGGGAGTTTTCCCAGATGAAGAATTCTTAAGATTATGGGTGACGGCTAATTTACGAAAAATTAAGGTGTTGAGTAATGGTGATTAATTACGTTAATTGCACAGTTGACCGAGTCCTATAATTTGGACGGTTACTGCAATTTTGGGTTCGAGAGGTTTAAGAATTCAAAAAAATTCACGAGCTCTCTAAAATTTTGGAAGACAGAACCGTTAAAGGTCCTGATCTCCTTAAACCATCCCAAATTCTACCCAACTCGAAAAAAGTTTAACTGTCCAAAAGCAAAAGCATCACAATCAATGACGGCCAATCGGAAGCTTCGACAGAATGGAACGGTTCGATTTGGTCCGGACAGGGGCAAGAAGCACCGCTAAGGACCTAAGGAGATGGTACAGATAGGACGACCCAGAGCAGGTCTTCAGCAGAGGACATCGGATCTCGCTCCAGAATGCTATGACACCTGCTCATCGACCATCAACATCATCAACGGGCCTACATGAGGTTAGACCATCCAGAGCGGACAGCGCTTAAAGGTTGGAGGACACCACCAAGTGGCATCCGTCCGACCGGGGTTTTGCTCTATATGCTATTGTCCTCTAACCCGTTGGGTGTTCCTAGATCAGAGATCCAACCCAGAGTCATGTATCTCCCAGCGTTCATTTGCACTCACATCGCAAACCTCCAGCAGTGATTAGCAGGAGGATTGCGTCATTGGACACCTTGGATGGGTGCTATACATCAAAGGTTAACCATGTTAATGAAAATTTGCCATGCTCTTACCTGGAGTCACATGCACCGCTTGTCCAGGTAATGAAGGAGGATGCTCATCTTCTGGAGATCTCTCCGAAGCATATCCTTGATCCTGCGGTTCTCCACCTAATCGCGTCTTGATGTCACTTAAACGTTCAACTTGACGGTGCTTCATCAATTCACACTCGGGCTTGTGGACAACTTTCATTAGCAAATCTCCATCAAGTAGATTACGATTACTCTGCTGTTGAAATGCCTGAATTTTCGATGGGTCACACCACTTTGGATCGATTCGCCTCTTTGGTAATGTACCCACAAGATCAAGGTGATTAGTGTGGTATTTGTCATCATAGACACGTGAGTATTTAACACTTGAGTCAACGGTGTCTATGCTCTGATTTTTACGGACCAAGTCGAAGTTACCGTGTTTACAGCGCACAAGATCCAGGTCATTATCGTGTTGATACCTGAATTAGGGAGAGGTGGTAATTAGAGAAATGCGGATGAAAAAATTTGACCGAATGCAGAAGCTGAAGGTGCCTTTATCGACTGTCGATAAGGTAGGAATTTATGTGGTATCGATAATTTTTATGTTTATTTTAAAATTTGCATCTTTCCCTCTACTCCGTAGCAGATATTTTTATTCGAAACTACATTCCAGAGTCTAATGAAAACATCATAAACATACAATTCAAATTAATATAACCTTTATGGGAAAAAACTGGAAACATATTGCAGTTTAAAATTGAATAAGAAACTGATTCAACGGCGCTAGTGCCTTTCAAAAAGTATCCCACGTTTATCTTATCCATTTTAGATAACGTAGGAATCTATCTTACCGACATTGCGTACCATAACTATGATGGGACAACATTGGCTGGCTTGTACATCAAATGAAACTCTACTTTACCGGAATTCGAAGAGCTACTGTAGATCAAATAGAGGTCTACTTGACCACCGGTACATGAAATAGGACTCTGTTCAATGGATTGCTGATAAAGAAGAGCACAACTTTGCTGATTGTCGATCAAATAGAACTGGGTTACCAGCGAAATAGGTTTCCAATTTTGCGGTTTTGGAATGAAATGTCTGAAGTAGATTTTTTGGAAAATTCAGTAGAATGAATAGAAAAGGTAAAAGTAGGAAATTTGCGGGGATTCTGAGAATAACAATGCTGACGTCGACAAGAAGTGAATCACGTCTAAGACCATATATCACTCTATTCTCGTATTACGTTCATTAGGTGATGTGTTTTTTTTTTACTGGTATTTTACTCACCTCCAGGGATTCCCATCGAGTGAATCCTGCGAACGATATTTCACAAGATCCAGAGCTTGCACGGGGCTATCCAAGAAATGCACCCCGTGAATTCTCTTCTTGTGGGGTAGAGTGCCCCCCAAATTACCACCCATCGTGTCTGATATCACGTTGTTGTTGTCTATTGGATCTTCCCCCAGGGAGTCCTTCTCATCCAGGCTGTTCGGTAGAGATCCTGAGATTTTGTACCTTGGGGTAGTAAGGCCACGAGTTAATTTAGAAGTTTCAAATATGGAATAAATCAAGTAGGAGTGATCTCTTGAGAGGTACAAAGTGTGCCGTGGGAAACTTCCACACCCATCCACCCACCCACCCACCCACCACCCACACACCTACCCACCCACTCATAGATCCGCACACACCCACCCACTTACCCACTTACCCACTTACTCACCCACCCACTTACCCACTTACTCACCCACCCACTTACCCACTCCCACTCACCCACACACCTATCCACGCACTCGCCTACCCACCCACCCACTCCCCCTCCACACACACACACACACACACACTTACCCACTTACCCACTTACTCACCCACCCACTTACCCACTTACTCACCCACCCACTTACCCACTCCCACTCACCCACACACCTATCCACGCACTCGCCTACCCACCCACCCACTCCCCCTCCACACACACACACACACACACACACACCTAAAAATGTCAGACTAATACCGATCCCTAAAAGACATGAAAATTTCACTTTTCGTTTTCGTAGACATTACAATCACTTTCCCCATCAGGAAGTTAATAATTTTTTTTTTCCAGTAAAAAGTAGCATTAATAGAAAACGTCTGCAATTTGTGGTCGATTGACCGTTCAGTATGTTTGATGATACAGTAGACGCTGATTATCGTTGGACGCATGGGAGAATGGGGGAAGCGATTTCGGAGAATGCGACCTTATTTCCTTACCCCCCCCCCCCCCTCCCACGCCCACTAAGTACGTTGAGCGTTAGTTCTTGGAAGTAAACTCGAGAAAACAAAAACATTCATTTCAATCACATTTTGCTTATCGCAGTTTTCGGCAACCTTGGAAATCAAAACAATGTGGTATCAGAGCTAGGGGGGTGGTGGGAGCAGGAGGGGAGAAGGAGGGGGAGGGCGGAGCGAGAAATGAAATGAGGGGAAATGTGACGTTCTGGCGTAAAAACGGTTGGAGATAGGAAAAAATGCTTGGTATAAAACTTGTTCCAAATTCGAAAATACACATTTTTGGTTATATAGCTTGTGTCGCTAGCACCCGTATTTAAGGAGCTATTGCAGGTTGAAGGTATTGTCATGGATTCCATCTCGTAGGGGACTCCTTTTGACTTTGATGCAACATATATCGCGAACCTGTGGGTTTAGAAGAAAATGCCAGGAAAGATTTTGTGTTGGAAATTGAATTCTCTATCAAAAGTGTTGTATAACATTTTTGTGTTAAGCCACTTGTTAAGGAGATAATCGAGTTCCAAGGTCATGTTAGAAATCAATCGGAAAATTGTGTATTATTTTCGAGTATTTTTGCGAGATGAATTGAAGTCAACAGTGTTTGTGCCAATTTGTTAGTAATTTTCTTTTGGCAACAGAGCCAGGATTTAGCATTCACCATGGTTCGAAATGTTGGGATGGTCTGTTGAGAGATTTGTTATGAGATGAAATAATAAACCTCTGTTTACTAATAAGACTCTTCTGTATTCAGTATACTCGAAAAAATAGCTAGACTATTTATTGGCGATTTGTCGACTATTCTAGTCAAGGATTTGTGACTAGAATAAAGACATCTTCAATGAAACGGACGGGTCATAAATTTGATGGGCGCCAGGTGTACCAACATGAGATAACCATCTGAATGCTAAGGGAAGGGAACATCTTGGACCATTGGGAAAATTTTCGAAAAATTTTCGGGATCCAGAATTTTGAAAATTTTTCTTTTCTGAAAATTTTCAAAATTTTGAAAAATCAACAAATTTTTTTTTTTTTGAAAATTTCCAAAATTTTGAAAAATCAAAAAAACATTTTTCTTTTGTATTGTCAAAATTTCGAAAAAGTCGTTTCCAAAATTTATTGAATTTCTTGAAATTCTGGAATCCAAATTTAAAAATTTTTTTCTTTTCTGAAAATTTTTTTTTTGAAAATTTCCAAAAATTTGTAAAATCAAAAAAAAAAAATTTTTGAATTTCGAAAAATCAAAAACAATTTTTTTTGAAAATTTCCAAAATTTCGAAAAATTCGTTTTCAAAATTTCTTGAATTGCTTGAATTCCCAAATTTTTGAAAAATTTTCTGTTCTAAAAATTTACAAAATTTTGAAAAATCAGAAAAAAATTTTTTTTTTAAATTTTCAAAATTTTGGAAAACTGAAAAAAAATTTTTTTTTGAATTTCCAAAATTTCGAAAAATTTGTTTTCTAAAATTTGTTGAATTTCTTGAATCTTTGTAAATTTCAATTTCTTCCTATCGTAACTGAATGGCAAAAAAAATCTCTTATCTCACCTCTCCTGTGGTCCACCGGAGCATGGCGCAAGAATTTTCCCCACGTGATTGAGCTTTCCCTTTGGCTCGCAAAGATTGCCCGAAGACTGGGTTCTCCGTCCAGTGAGTCCCTTCTCACTGTGCCGACTGAGATTCGATCCCATCTTATCTTCACTCGCATCTGTCCCCCGGACGTCCTTACCAGCGTAACTAGGACTGTTCTCCTTATTCGGATAATTGAAGTACTGGCTGAACATACAAGAGGATATAATTAAAGCGGCATTTACACAGGAAAACCCTATATTTCCTGATATATATCATCCCATAATTTTTTTTACAAAATAAAAAAAAAACGGGATTCGAACCCGGGTCTCTCACTTACGCGCCGAGCACTTTTCCGACTAGCTACCAGGGCCAAACGACCAAAGTGAACCAAATTCTGTTTCAAAACAACGAAATTGGCTCTAGTCGCACTCGGGACTCGAACCCGGGTCTCTCCCACGACCGTCTAGCATCACTCACCTTATGTCCCGAGCATTGATTTTGTATTTCGCGGGAATTGGCGGAGGAGGACGTCGCTTATTGTCGGAGAGATCACGCAACTGGGGACGGCAAAAACTCAGATAATTCCCATGGTCAACCTCGTCCTCAACTTGGCCGGTGGACAACTGGTGGCGCCAAGCCTCCTGACCCACTACGCCCGACGACACCACTACTCCTTCACCTGAAACGTGAATAAATTCTCTATTTAATGCTGTAATGATGTTGTTTGCCAATAGTTACTGCTAGCTATTGTTGGGCTTCAATCAGCGGTGTTGAGAATCCCAGCAAATGATATTCACAAGGTACTTATAGTCGGGACACCAATGATCGGTCATTTGCTCTAGGCTAAGTTCAACCGAGGGAATCGAGCGGTTCAAGTGAGGGCAATGAGCGGTTCAGGCGAGAGCACCCAGCGGTTCAACCGAGGGCACCGAGCGGTTTAAGCGAGGGCATCGAGCGGTTTAAGCGAGGGCATCGAGCGGTTTAAGCGAGGGCATCGAGCGGTTTAAGCGAGGGCAACGAGCGGTTCAAGTGAGGGCACCGAGCGGTTCAAGTGAGGGCACCGAGCGGTTCAAGTGAGGCCATCGAGCGGTTCAAGTGAGGGCAACGAGCGGTTCAAGTGAGGGCACCGAGCGGTTCAAGTGAGGGCACCGAGCGGTTCAACCGAGGGTATCGAGCGGTGCTCCGCCTCCTTGCAGCCTTAGTCGATGGTGGAAGTTAGCTATTTGGAGCCTGGAACTAGGAACTCCAACCGGAACCTCGAGAGTTGGTCAATCGGATCGACTTAGAAGCGTTTTAGGGGATGTTCCAGTGCTAATCCAGGGTGCGACCTGGGATCCATTGGCGGTGCCGTTGGTACGCTTGGCATCCCAACCAATGCCCGGTGAAACTTGTGGTGGCTTTCTTCTTTTGGCGAAATGTCAGAGGCCAGGGAGGTCGGAACGAGCTCTTCGGTTAGCTAACTGTATATACAACATCTGGGGCTCGTCCCGGTTATAGCCGGAAGCTGGATCCTTGGCTTTTTGGAGGTGGGGTCGGTCAGAAATCTCCGAATTTGGAACATCTTGGAAATTTGGAAGTGCTGTGCATTTTGCCGATTGGTTTTTTTTCGAAAGTTTCGGACGGTTGAATAAATTGGAAGATTGAAAAAATTTTTGTGGACAAAATTTGGATATTGCGCGGAACTGGTATTTGATTAAACATGGGACATTCAAATTCGCGTAGGGTATCCAACTCTATTTTCAGGCTTTGATAGGATTTTCGTAGCGTCGCGATGTGCAACTTTCCCACGGGAAATTATTTTCAATTATTCGAGCCGATGGGTTTTTGATATAGTTCCTGGGTGATTGCTGATAGGCGTGCGAAATGGGAAAAGGTGTTGCCCGATAGCCATTTTTTGTTTGATCGCTGATCCGTAATCTCTGAATTGACAATATCTTGCAATCTGCTGACGTAAAAGAAAAATGGGAACTTGTTTCTCGAAAAAATTGAGATTTAAAATATTTGAAAAATTCCAAATATTTTGAAAAAAATTGACAAAAAAATTAAATTATAGAAATTTTGTAAACAAATTTTTTTTTTAATTAATTTTGAAAATTTTCGAAGTTTTCAAAAGTTCGAAAAAATGGAACAAAAAATTAGGAATTTTGAAAATTTCCAAATTTTAGGGATTTTCGGCACTTCCGAAAATTGGGACGAAATTTAGAGTTTTGGAGAGTTAACACAAATTTAGAGATTTTGGAGCAAGGTTTCTGGGACAGTTAGAGGGAAGAGAGACATTTTATTGCTCTGTGTCAAGGATTGGCTCTAGAGATAAACGATCATCTCCTCCTGGGAGTTTAAAGGAAAAAACAAGTATGACCTTATCGCAGAGGCTGGCTCGTTTTGCTGAGTTGGGAGTAGACGTTCCGGACTTATCAGTCACTCGGGAGTGACTTGAGTTATGAGCTACATGTCGAAGAAATGGGTTTACTGGGTTACAACGTTTTGCAATTTCGGGGTTTTTTTTTGACATTTTTGGAATTTTTGAAATATTTAAAATTTTTGGGATTTTTGAAAATTCTTGAAAATTTTGGAAGTTTAGAAAATTTTCCAAAACTTTCCAAAATTTTTAAAATTTTCCAAAAATTTTGAAATTTTCCAAAATTTCTAAAATTTTCCAAAATTTTGAAAAGTTTCCTAAATTTTTAAGTTTCCAAATTTTTTAAAATTTTCCAAAATTCTTGAAAGTTTCCAAAATTTTTAAAATTTTCCAAAATTTTTAAAAGTTTTGCAACTTTTGGAAATTTTTGAAAATTTTTGAAAACTTTTGGGAATTTCTGAAAATTTTTTAAAATGAAAACAGTACAATTTTTCGTAAAAAAAAGTTCAAAATTTTCAAAATTTATAAACTTTCAAACGCTACCAATGCACGTTTTGTCCAAACTGCAGACGAACTCTGCTCCTCTTTACTCCCTCCTCTTATTTTTTCTCTTTATTGCGGATCAATCTTTGATCGTCACGTCCACTCCAAAAACTCTCTGGGGTTTTGTAGGAGAATGGGGTAATGAGGCCGAGAAAAACAAGAAAAAAGAAGGTGGTGAGGAGTGGAAAACTTTAAGTTTTGTGACGTGAAAAAACTTTGGTCTACTCAAGGTGACAACCCGAGTTTGTAACTCGGAAAGAACAATTTCTTGTGGAGAAATGAAAATAATCCTGTATGTTCTGAACTCCATAGTAAACAATCTAATTTAAATTTTATGTCTGTCTCAGCAAGTTTCCACGAAAATCAAGTGCTTGCTTCCCTCAAATTGAACTCTAATTCTCTGCTAACGATTGGCAATTTTTCATATCCTTGGTGGATGCTTGAAAGAGCTATATGACAAGTATACGACCCACTCAATAATAAGTGTATGATCTGTGACTGGTGCCGTTCGACATCTAGCCTGTTTGGCCTTTTACGTGCGCCTGATCAAGACACTGACTGGTTAGAGCTTCAGCATACACCCCACTGGGATTTCAACCCGGAACCTTCCGCACGTGAGTCGAGTGCCTAGCCCACTTTGCCACATCGCTTCATAATCAGTCCACCACTCATTCCCTCAACACATCATTATTTTCAATATATTGAATATTGCATTCATTTTCCGAAACAAAAATTGCGACAGCTGCGTGCGAACCTTCATGACTTCCAATAATTTGCATCCTCGTATGGTGTTGCGCATCTGCAAATTGGACTTTCAATGTGCTTCTATCAATTCCACCAGAAACTCTCCAAGTATTGGATTCTGTTGGTACTTTGACAGCTGCTGATATTGAATGCCGGATTTCCCAAAACCAAAGTTCGAAGTGAAAGGGATATTCCCTTCCACTGTTGATGCTCCTTATCTCATCGGAGAGTCAAATTTTCAAGACTACCTTCCGCCTAATTCTGTACATTGCTTACCACAGCGTCTCATCCTCAGGCAGAGAAGACGGAGTAACATTTTGACTGACAAATCTCTTGATTCGGATAGATCCATGGAGCGCGATATTCATTCTGCTGTCGGATTTCGTTGATCATCCGTCAGCCCATGAATACTTGTTGGAAAATTATGGTCTGTAGAAAGAAGTCAGGCTTCTTCCATCAGTATCAAATGCATTCATTCTCCCAACTACTGGTTCAAGTGTCAAGGAGATTTTTTGTTCCAATTGGGAAAAAAAAATTGGATAACAAATTTTGAGACTTTCGGAATTGCAAAAATTGTTGAACATTGGTCCTGGTGGACAAATGGCCGAAGTCGTTCAGGGGACATTTCAAATAGATGGGCTCCCTAGGTGCAAATAAATTGTTTCAAATAAACCATCGCGGTTGACATATCCATGACCACTCCGCGCAACCCACGGATTTCCAAATGTCGAAAGCAGGACAAAAAAAAACAGGAAAAATAACGAGTGCCATATGCGATCGCACATGACCCGCGACGTTAAAGCCCTCTGTACGTATTCCCCAGTGCTGTCTATGTAAAGAGGCAATGGGCGATAATATGCAATATCCTCGTATCTCACCAGCAAAGTGCGATTACCCAATAATTTTTGAAAAATTGGAATAATTTTTGAGTTAACGGAATTGAAAAAAAATTGATTCGAAAATGCGAAATTAATTTTTTTTTTATTTTATCATATTTTGGAAAATGCCTCGAAACAGAGAAAAAAAAACATATTTTGGAAAATTTTGGGAGTTTTTTAAAATAAAAAAATTTGGATTTGAAAATTTTGATTTTTTTTTTTATTTTCGATAAGATTTAGTATTTTTAGATAAAATTTGAGAGAAATTTTGAGAGTAAGGAAAATGTGAAAATTTGCAACAGGAAAGCTCTCAATACGTATTCCCCAGTGCTACCTATATAAAGAGGCAATGGGAGATAATATGCAATATCCCGGTGCGGATCGGCTCTCACGAGCAATGTGATATTGCCGGGATATCATACCCTTTCTCGCACTACTAGACGCTCGCCCATTCGTTCTCATCCACTGACTATTCAGAGTGAAACGGTGTGTACCTGTGAAAATCCAGTACAAGGAGAAAATCGTGGAAAGGGAATGAAAATGGGGAAAATTCGAGGTGAGAAAAAATTCAGTGTCAGGAAAAAAATTCCGAAGGTTGAGAAATTTTTTACAAAAATTTGAATTTTTAAGATTTTTTGAATATTGAAAATTTTGGAAATTTCAGAACTTGGGAATTTTGAAAAATTTGAACGATTCTAAAGTTTTTGAAAATTTTGGAAAATTTTAGAAAATCCCAAAAATTTTTGAAACTTTTTGAAAGTTTGGAAGTTTTGAAAATTTTGAAAATTTTGAAAATTTTGAAAATTTTGAAAATTTTGAAAATTTTGAAAATTCTGACAATTTTGAAAATTTGGGAAAATTTCAAAAACTTTCGAAACTTTTTGAAATTTTGGGAATTCTGAAAATTTGTGAAGTTTTAGAAATTTTGAAAATTTCGAAAAATTTTGAAAAATTCTGAAAAATTTGAAAATTTTGTAAATTTTGAAAATTTTGTAAATTTTGAAAATTTTGTAAATTTTGTAAATTTTGAAAATTTTGAAAATGTTGAAAGTTGGGAAAGCCTCCAATATTTTGATATCAATTCCAGCACACTTGACTAAGCACCAAGTATACTTCGACGCGTCATATTAGAGTTCAACCACCAGTAAGTTGAACAAGTGTTTAAAAAACATTGAACATACCAGCCCAGGCAAGTTTGAACTTCCTCTTTTCCCATCGACCGTTCCCGAGCTACATATACATTACATACGTTATATATGTATCACATATGTGTGTCTTACACATGCAAAAATGCTAATTAATTATGCCGTCACGCTATCCAGTAACGCTTGGTATTTTATATTCCGTTCTTTTTGCGTACCTACCTCCATCATTTTCGCGGGAAAATTCAAAAAAGGGTCGGAATGAGCTCCCTTCCTCCACAAAAAAATTCATGTAATTTCTGCCAATTTAATTACCATTCCTCATCGAATTTTTGCTGCCTCGTTCATGTTATCCCATAACTACTACCACTTCAAATTCGATTTTTTCCATTTTTAAAATTACATTTTTTTTCACCTTTTGGAATTTGTTTCAATTCAATTTCAAATTCCGCCGCGGTAACTCGCGAAACCCGCGATTTGCCTAAAACAATCTTGTAGCGCTATCATCTGAGCGGAACTAACTCCAAATTTAGAGTATTTTCACTTGAATTATAAGGATAAAGCGAAATTTCAGTGAAAATCTCATTCCGCTCTACTTTCTCCGTCATTTTTTCAAAAATCTCAACAATTTCAAGTAGATTAATTTCCCAAAATCAACATTCCGAAGAAGATATCAGTATTGGGAGAACGAATGCATTTGATACTGATTGAAGAAGCCTGACTTCTTTCTACAGACCATAATTTTCCAACAAGTATTCATGGGCTGACGGATGATCAACGAAATCCGACAGCAGAATGAATATCGCGCTCCATGGATCTATCCGAATCAAGAGATTTGTCAGTCAAAATGTTACTCCGTCTTCTCTGCCTGAGGATGAGACGCTGTGGTAAGCAATGTACAGAATTAGGCGGAAGGTAGTCTTGAAAATTTGACTCTCCGATGAGATAAGGAGCATCAACAGTGGAAGGGAATATCCCTTTCACTTCGAACTTTGGTTTTGGGAAATCCGGAATTCAATATCAGCAGCTGTCAAAGTACCAACAGAATCCAATACTTGGAGAGTTTCTGGTGGAATTGATAGAAGCACATTGAAAGTCCAATTTGCAGATGCGCAACACCATACGAGGATGCAAATTATTGGAAGTCATGAAGGTTCGCACGCAGCTGTCGCAATTTTTGTTTCGGAAAATGAATGCAATATTCAATATATTGAAAATAATGATGTGTTGAGGGAATGAGTGGTGGACTGATTATGAAGCGATGTGGCAAAGTGGGCTAGGCACTCGACTCACGTGCGGAAGGTTCCGGGTTGAAATCCCAGTGGGGTGTATGCTGAAGCTCTAACCAGTCAGTGTCTTGATCAGTCTCACGTAAAAGGCCAAACAGGCTAGATGTCGAACGACACTAATCACAAATCACCCAGTTACTGAACAAGTCAACTTCAAATGCTCAAGTTATGACCATTCCGAAACTCCATCAAACCTCACGAAAGCTCCACTCATCCCCTTCATTTTGTTATCGCTTAGAAAAATCATCCCAACGACTCGGATGAAATACTCATGCTGTCAGGCCTCTCTGATTTGCACTTTAGCCGAACATTTATTACACCACCCTTCACCTCTGGTATGCACCTAATGACTCTGTCGACGACAGTAAAAAAAAAAAACAAGAAGCATCCTGAAGTTATAACTCCTACCAAATGACAATTTGATCCTGAAATACGACGATAATTTGAATAATAATGCAGCTAAATGGCCCCAGACTCGCCATTCTGGAAAATATTGATAAATAAATGGCCACTAAGAGGCATGTGCCATTTGTGTATGTTTTCATCTCGCTAAATGACTCTCTGGGTGTCACATGGAGTAATATGCGAGCCGAGTTTCAAAACCACTGTGCTACGGACGTTACGGGCGTGGGCGAAACTTGCTTTGCATATTTTCATACCCACCGCGCAGGTTATTTACCATAGACGACTCAACGGAATTCCGGAGTTCTCTACTCTACAAACGCCTGCCAAAATACTATGGGAAAAATATTTTCGCTCCAACTCCAATTATGGAGGCTGTGGAATTTCATTTGAATGGATTATTCCGCGAAACGAGAAACAACCTCTTCATTGGTCTACATCTACTAATCTACGGGAGATAGCGAAATAGTGTATAAAACATTTTTTGTAGAGAATTTGACATAGAAGAAAATATATTCTCATCAAAATTTCGTTATCTCCCTTAGATCACGAGATATTGACCAACAAAGCTACTACAAGGCACATCCACCTGGCTGCACCATCCCACTTTGCTACTGTGTTCAAAGAAAATTAGTACGTTCCGCCCTGAAGTACCTTTGCAAATGCATAACCCCAAGTTGTACATCCTAAAAAAACTTTTGCACCTCCATAAATTTTTTACTCACGCATATTCGTGCAGTTGAGCGGCTCCCGGGTCAATGCTTGGGGTTCATCCCGAAGGACAGGCAGGTTGAAGGTAGCTTAAGGTGGCTTAAGCCCCAATGCAAACACACAAACACCCACCAACACCGCTACAATCCTCCATTTCGCCAAAATCAACACTAACAATCCCAACTAAAATCTCACACGTAATCCTGAGATTTTCCGGCTGAGCGAGTTCTCAAGGACACTGAATGAAAAACATACTCTAGTTGAGAGAAAAAAAATATCATGGTGTCTGTGTGTGTGTGTGGGTGTGTGAGAGCCCGTGTGTGTGTGTGTGTGTGTGTCTGGGCATATACGTGAACATGTACACGAGGATGGACCCCTGTGTGTGTGTGTGTGTGTGTGTGTGCGCGAGAGAGAGAGTCTGTATGTATGAGAAAGTCTGTGTGTGTGTGTGTGAGAGAGTCTGTGTGTGTGTATGCGTCTGGGCACATATACGTGAACATGTAAATGAGGCTCTACCACTACCTGTGGGTGTGTGTGCGTGTGTGTGTGTGTGTGTGTGCGCGTGTGCAAAGTTGCTTAAAGTGTTGATTATAATTACACGTATTATCAATTTCAACTAACAGTACGTTTTCCACTCAGCCCAATATTGGCTGACAACTAGTCTGGCCAGTTGCCAAATTCGGTACAGTATCCTTCACTGATGAGTCGACTCAATTCAGGTGAACCGATTGAAAGTGGGCCCTGACCCTGAACCCCGGTCAAGGGTTTGCACCACATTTTGCATCCTATATGTCAAGAGCTCAATTCGCTCTGTTGGTCTGACAAACGGGAACCCAGCGAGGTCAGGTTCAATACTTTATCATCCGATGACTCAACAAGTCAACGACATATCGACCACGGCTGAAACTTCGGTCGAAGGCAGTCAACAGGTTGAAAGCAGATCAATGATGTGACGATAGTTGTCTGGTGTTCCGAAATCGATCAGCAGGTCGACAATCCTTCGACAAGGTTTCGACAAGGTTTCGACAAGGCTTCGACAAGGCTTCGACAAGTTGAACTGGTTGACTATAGCTGGAGCCCTCAATTCTTGTTCATCTCATGGTCGGGAGGTCCGCAACATTTGCTTAGTCAGTTTACGCTGTTGATGTTATGTTGTCTACTTGTTGGTCAGATGCATCAACATATCAACGACATGTTGACGACAATCCAATTTTTGGTTGGTAACAGCCAACAAGTTGGAGACAGGTTGACAGGATGTCGGTTGTAGTCCACTTGTCAGTTCAACTGATCAATAAATCGACCATGCATCAACAGTGCTTCAACATGGGTCCAATCATTGGTCGACACTGCTCAACCAATCACTGATCGACCTTACTTCAACAGTTGTTGATTTAATTGGAAAAATTAGCAACGGTAACAGCAGAACACAGTACTACACTGTTCGGTAACAACTCAACAAGTCGACAGTGCATCGACAACACACCAACAACCGTCGACTCTTCAGTCGCAACAGCTCAACAGGTCAATAACACAGCACACCACAAATTGTCCACTTTTCAGTTCAACTGACCGATTTCCAATGAACCCTTCAAGTCATCGACAACAGCTCGACAACAACTCGACAACAACTCGACAACAGGTCGACAACAGGTCGACAACAGGTCGACAAGTCACCAACACGTCAAAACAATACTTGTTGACACTATTTATGACCTTGAACCCTCGAAAATGGGAATTCCAAAGTGTTTTGAGTACCAGAAACCTTTTTTTCTTGATTTTTCGATGTCAAAAAAATCGGTTAAAAATTATCGTGGAGCTCCTATGGGCTTGCTGAGCCACGCTGCACTGAAAACTCGGCTTCGGTTCACGGTTGTGAGACTGAAAGGGGGGAAGTCAAACATGAGAAGAGAGAGGGCCTCCAGCACCAACGGTAGATGATTGTGCGGTTGTGTTGGTGATGCAGAATGCGTGTGGACGGCCGGTTTGTTGTTGGGGACTTGGAACGCGGTTTTTAGTGGGGAGGGAGTGAGACTGTAGTTGTGTGTGTTTGTTTGCTGCTTGTGTGGTCATGTGTGTGTATGTTTGTTTGGGGGGCTCTGGGTTGTGTGTGTTGCTGTGTGTGTGTGTGTGTGTGTGTGTGTGACGCCATATGCAGGTACACATACGCACATATGCCCGCCTGCACTTGGCTGCGCGTGTATGTGTGTAAGTGCTTGTGTATATCGCTGGTCATTAAAAATGCCGAGAGTATTTCCTACGGTATGCGTGACGTTTCATCGCGTCACGGAGCTATAGTGAGGATTATGCTCACGGTGTTTTGGCGTGATTGTGCTTGGGGAGGAGGTATGTGGAGCGCTTGATAAAGGTTGGGAGGCAAAGTCAGTTGCGGAAAGGTGCTGCGAGTGGGAATTTCCGGTAAAGGGGGATTTGCTAATCGAATTGGTTGGAATCTTCAAGAGTGTTTGAATTTTCTACGCTTCCTCAGACTTTTACTCTGTACTGGAAATTTTTTTGGCAGTTTTAGACATTTTTTGTCAAGGACACTTGCTTCAAAATGTCGGAAGACATTTTCGCGCGCACTTCCTCAGTACCAGAACTGCAAGGAAATATCAGTATTGGGAGAATGAATGCATTTGATACTGATTGAAGAAGCCTAACTTCTTTCTACAGACCATAATTTTCCAACAAGTATTCATGGGCTGACGGATGATCAACGAAATCCGACAGCAGAATGAATATCGCGCTCCATGGATCTATCCGAATCAAGAGATTTGTCAGTCAAAATGTTACTCCGTCTTCTCTGCCTGAGGATGAGACGCTGTGGTAAGCAATGTACAGAATTAGGCGGAAGGTAGTCTTGAAAATTTGATTCTCCGATGAGATAAGGAGCATCAACAGTGGAAGGGAATATCCCTTTCATTTCGAACTTTGGTTTTGGGAAATCCGGCATTCAATATCAGCAGCTGTCAAAGTACCAACAGAATCCAATACTTGGAGAGTTTCTGGTGGAATTGATAGAAGCACATTGAAAGTTCAATTTGCAGATGCGCAACACCATACGAGGATGCAAATTATTGGAAGTCATGAAGGTTCGCACGTAGCTGTCGCAATTTTTGTTTCGGAAAATGAATGCAATATTCAATATCTTGAAAATAATGATGTGTTGAGGGAATGAGTGGTGGACTGATTATGAAGCGATGTGACAAAGTGGGCTAGGCACTCGACTCACGTGCGGAAGGTTCCGGGTTGAAATCCCAGTGGGGTGTATGCTGAAGCTCCAACCAGCCAGTGTCTTGATCAGTCTCACGTAAAAGGCCAAACAGGCTAGATGTCGAACGACACAAATCACTAAGTCCTCTTGTCACATAGCTCTTTCATCTATCGCATTATGATGGGCTCTCGTCCAACGTGAAGCCATAGGAAACCTCCAAATTTCAACAGCATCCAGCTTTGTTAACATTGTTTATGCTACTTTCCACAGTACGACACGTTTCGGTAAAATCTCGAGGTAGCCAAAGACCATCGCACATTGAATCACCGAACTTGTTGAAAAGGGGCAACATGCGAAAGAGGATTATAGCCACTGTCGGACGCCCGTAAATTTCCGGTTATTCATTGTGCTCGCTCCCAGAAGGAGTCGGACACAGATGGATGGACACTATCCAGACTTAAAATGGGTTGTCCAACTTGAGTAAAGCCCGGCTGCGTTCCACTAGAGTATCCTGCTTAACATTCGCTGTTTCGACTTTCAGAAAAGTGAGAGAAGCGTTATGCCAGTTATGCAAGTTCCCGGAATGTTCTCCGAGTCTCCAGATCTCAAACCTTTCAACATCTCCATCACGGACATCTTGGAGTTACCACCAGAGGGACACCTTGGGGACAAATTTGACAAATGACTTTTTTGTCCGTCATGAAATTATCTACAAAAAATTTCTTGTAATATTTTGCCTTGGCCCATTCGGTGAGCAGCTATCTCCATTTTTCCAAAGAGCTTGAACCCGGGTTTAGGTTGGACCAATCCAAGGGTGTCTAGCACCAATAGTTATGGATTACTTTTGGTCTTGTTAAACATTTTAGTGGCCTGGTGAATTAGAGTGAATTTTGCACGAAATGGTGCAGTTGACGTTAATTTGTCCCAGCTCTGGGGAAATTGATTGTCCTCTGTTTCGTGGATACCATGAAAGTGTGAAACGCAATTTACCCACGAAATTTAGGGTGCACAATGGGGGGGGGGGGGGGGGAGGTGGGAGGTGGGAGGTGGGTGGCGAGAGGTGGGGGGGGGGGGGGGAGGTGGGTGGTGGGAGGTGGGAGGTGGGGGGGGGGGGGTGAATGGGAGGGGAGAGGTGGCGGTTGGCCGGTGCTGGTAGGTGAGGGGGGGGTGGGGAAGGTGGGTGGGTGGGAGGGGGTGGTGGGTGGAAGTGTTCGGCTCTTGCCGCGCCACTTGAGTTAGCCAGGGTGTTGGAGGACCGGTTAAACTTTGATACACGTGAAACTACGCTCGAACTGCCCTTCTGTTCGGAGTTGATGATGATGAATTTGCTTTGACGTAATGCCTGGCCAAGAAGCTGCTATTCAACGACCAGTGGCGGCCTGTATTTACGGCCAAGTGTCATACATAAATTTGGAAATTTGGGGATGCACTCAGGTCCAAAATTGTGGAATTTCCATTTTTTTTTTCTTTGATATATATATATGTGATTGGGAAATGGCACGTGACTTCGGAGCTGGAGGAAGAGTCAATGCGGGCCTGCCGATCACTCACCTATTATAACCAACTATCGAGAAACTTGAAAAGCCCCAGCATCCGGGCTTTCGCCACAATTCACGCGATACGTATGGGATTTACAGCTCACCGTCAAAGATAACGCGGAATTATGGCTACACGTAAATACGGGATGTCAGGTCCGTAAATACCATCTGCAATTTTTAGGTTTAGGGCAATTTTTGAAATTTTGAAATTTTGAAATTTTGAAATTTTGCAAATTTGAAATTTTGAAATTTTGAAATTTTGGAAGTTTGAAATTTTAAAATTTTGAAATTTTGAAATTTTGAAATTTTGAAATTTTGGAAGTTTGAAATTTTGGAAGTTTGAAATTTTGAAATTTTGAAATTTTGAAATTTTGAAATTTTGAAATTTTGAAATTTTGAAATTTTGAAATTTTGAAATTTTGGAATTTTGAAATTTTGAAATTTCAAAATTTTGAAATTGTGGAATTTTGAAATTTTGAAATTTTGAAATTGTAAAATTTTGAAATTTTGAAATTTTGAAATTTTGAAATTTTGAAATTTTGAAATTTAAAAATTTTGTAATTTTGAAATGTTGAAATTTTGGAATCTTTAGCAAATTTAAATTGACATAAAATTAGTGAAATGGTCAATTACAATTTTTGATTGAAGCATTTTTAAGCGTAATACAATAAAAATTTTACATTCCCATTTTTCTGTGGAAATAATGCATGGCTAGAGCTATCAAGAGTTAAATCGTGTACGGGAACGTGATTTCCAGTTCTGAAGCAGACAGTTTGATTCACCAAGATCAAATATATTCCAACATCCAAATCGCGGGGCGAGAGAGCTGGACCTTGTCCAGCATCAGCAGCTCGTTAAATTCAGCACTGAGGAGAATTTCGAACACCGGAAGCTAGCTAGGATCATCTAAGTCAATCGGTTGGAAACTCGAATTCCGATTTATACAGAGAGCTCTTCGTATTTTCCTCTGTCAGGAAGTTGGTTTTCCATTTTCGAGACTATTAAACATTCGCTAAAATTGAAGAGATTTCGAAATAGGGGGATTTCTAAATTTTTGAAAATCGAACGATTTGAAAATTTGGACAATTCGGAAAATTTGGAAAATTTGGAAAATTTGGACAATTTGGAAAATTCGGAAAATTTGGAAAATTTGCAAAATTGGGAAAATTTTCCGAATTTTTCAAATTTTTCAAGTTTTTCAAGTTTTTCAAATTATTCAAATTTTTCAAATTTTTCAAATTTTTCAAATTTTTCAAATTTTTCAAATTTTTCAAATTTTTCAAATTTTTCAAATTTTTCAAGTTTTTCAAATTTTTTAAAATGTCTTCAATGACAGAAATTTTGGGAATTTCCCCATTTACCAATTGTTTGAATATCTTAACAATTCCAGTTCCAAACTTCGTGAATTGTACATCATTCGTTTATGTTTTGTCTCTTTTCGGCAAGTTCTGGGGGCCCTGGAAATGTTGCCAAGTATTCCCTCACGAAGTTAGATGACCGCACGGCTCTTTGGCTCGTTCCAGTCGAAGTAACACAGAAATCTGGAATCCTTCCATGGGTCATTTCTGAGCAACAAATGGCTTAATCTCGTTTGCGACTTCGGGGAGCAAGTTCTTTTGGCGATACAAGGACTTCAATAAAGTATGGTTACCGAAGTTTCAAAGTACATGCATGAAATTTATATGCTGCATCTGAGCATTAGTAAAATCGAGTATACTCATTGCTATCAAGTACATTAACACTTAAATCAAGTATACCTTTACTCAAATGGGTACATACTTGCATCAAGTAGGGACTACTTGAATCCACAGTAACTTGATTTAAATCAGATGTATATTTGACCCAAGCACATCCTACTTGAATCAAGTATAACGATACCTGACCCTAATATATCCTACTTGAATCAAGTATGTTTATACTTGATCCAAGTACACCGTCTTGCATAAAGAATCTCGGTACTTAACGCAAGCATGCCACACTTGAATCAAGTATACCCTACTTGAATCAAACATGGCCTACTTGAATCAAGTATACCCTACTTGAATCAAGTATGTCTATACTTGATCCAAGTACACCTTCTTGCATAAAGAATCTCGGTACTTAACGCAAGTATGCCACACTTGAATCAAGTATACCCTACTTGAATCAAACATAGCCTACTCAAATCAAGTATACCCTACTTGTATCAAGTATACCCTCCTTGGATCAAGTATATCCTACTTGAATCAAGTATGTCATACTTGAATCAAGTATGACATGATTGAATCAAGTATGCCCTACTTGAATCAAGTATATCCTACTTGAATCAAGTATATCCTACTTGAATCAAGTATACCCTACTTGAATCAAGTATATCCTACTTGAATCAAACATAGCCTACTTGAATCAAGTATACCCAACTTGGATCAAGCATACCCTCCTTGGATCAAGTATATCCTACTTGAATCAAGTATGTCATACTTGGATCAAGTATATCATACTTGAATCAAGTATGCCCTACTTGAATCAAGCATGACATGATTGAATCAAGTATGTCCTACTTGAATCAAGTATACCCTACTTGAATCAACCATGCCCTACTTGAATCAAGTATACCCTACTTGAATCAACCATGCCCTACTTGAATCAAGTATACCCTACTTGAATCACGTATACCCTAACTTTAATCAAGTCTATCAAAACTTTCATAGACCTCAACTTCAATCGGTGCTAACTCAACTTCACTCGAGTACTTTGATAAACCACAATCGTACTTGAACTTTTTTTCAGTACAGTTGTGTTGGACCACCAACTAATCATGGTGTCCATCACAATTGAGGAGAAACCTCGAGCATCAGCGAAATCAGAGGGGCATTGTGGTGGGTGATCATGTTAGGGTTTGGATAGCTCTACAAAGGGATCAAATGACGTAATTTGCATTGCCCGCGCTTTTGTATGCTAGGCCGTCTGTTGTTCCACTCAGTAGTCACAATTGGTGCTCGAGGTAATTTACAAATTTTTCAATCTAAAATTTCGCCTGCTGGGGATTGGTTTTCCAATTTTATAAAATTTTCGGACGTAGGGCTCGACTCGATTCAAGTGAAGTTCTAATTGATTCAAGTAGGGTAGTATACTTGATTCAAGTAGGGTAATATACTTGATTCAAGTAGGGTGATATACTTGATTCAAGTAGGGTGATATACTTGATTCAAGTAGGGTGATATACTTGATTCAAGTAGGGTGATATACTTGATTCAAGTCGGGTGATATACTTGGTTCAAGTAGGGTGATATACTTGATTCAAGTAGGGTGATATACTTGATTCAAGTAGGGTGATATACTTGATTCAAGTAGGGTGATATACTTGATTCAAGTAGGGTGATATACTTGATTCAAGTAGGGTGATATACTTGATTAAAGTAGGGTGATACTTGATTCCAGTAGGATGATACTTGATTCAAGTACGGTCCCCAATTTTACTGGATCATTTTGGATATTTTGGTGTCAATTTCACCCTCGGAATCGGAGGTACACTGTCAATGACTCGCACCGCCGGCAAAAGTAAATATAGCGCCCTGACAAAACCAGTTCTTCTTAAAATAACTTGGCGTGCATTCTTCTTCGGCTATGGTCTTTTTTCCTCAGATGAAATCCACTCGTGCCCTTTTATCAAACGCTAACCAGCATTGAATTATTTGCGATCGATTTTATGTTGAAAAATTCCCGTAGAAATATCTATAAGAATGAAGTACATTGATTTGAAACAAGTCTATATGTACTTAAATCAAGTGCAGTTTCCGTTGGATTAATTAGCAAAGTATTTACTTGAAATAGATGTGTGCAAGAACCTACTTGAATCTAGTAGGATGTACTTGAATCAAGTAGGATGTACTTGGATCAAGTAGGATGTACTTGGATCAAGTAGGATGTACTTGAGTCAAGCAGGATGGACTTGAATCAAGTAGGGTGTACTTGAATCAAGTAGGGCGTACTGGAACCAAGTAGGATGTACTTGAATCAAGTAGGATGTACTTGAGTCAAGCAGGGTGGACTTGAATCAAGTAGGGTGTACTTGAATCAAGTAGGGCGTACTGGAACCAAGTAGGATGTACTTGAATCAAGTAGTGTGCACTTGGATCAAGTAGGGTGTACTTGGATCAAGTAGGGTGTACTTGGATCAAGTAGGGTGTACTTGAATCAAGTATGCTATACTTGAATCAAGTAGAGATGTACTTGAATCAAGTACGGATCCACATGATGCAAATAGCATACCTGTTCTCAAATCAAGTACAATGATTACTTGAATCAAGCTCTCCCGCAACATAAAATTGTGACATTCTCATTGTAATAAAACTTGAAATGTAGAAAGTCATCAACACGTGACAGTGGATGCGAGATATATGGAATCACATGTGCAGAAGAGTCTTAACGGTGCATGTGCACACAGTGGGTGGGAATAAAGAGCGCGAGAACCTGAGTGGATTAAACATAGAAAAAAAAAAGTTCTCATCATAATAACCGCGTTGTCGGTGTGCATGTAGGGTTCACTCGCAAAAGGGGTCGCGAGAGCTGCTACATCGTTTTTCTACATTTACGTTCTTAATGCATCATGCGCTTTCATTCACACGTCGATAGCATACTTTTTTTTATTCAGTCACCCAAATAAAAACTTTCATTTGCACTATTACAGCGACTTGAGGCTGCAAGTATGCTGCACTTAAAAAATTTTAATTGAAGGTTGACCTGTATCAAGTAGGGTGTGCTTAACTGTGATATGATGAAAAATCTTTGCCCACTGTTCCCACCTTGATACAAGTAGAATCAAGTCATACTTTACTTCTCTGGAATTTGGTATCAAGTTCGGGGGTGACTTGAATCAAGTAGGATTCAAGTACGGTCGTGCTCTTTTCATAGTTTTCATATATGTCGAGAGAGCTTTTACGTATAACTTAAGACCGAGTTAAAGTTGATTCGGACAGACCTTGGAGGTCCCTACTTGGCGCAAGTACATCCATACTTGATTAATGTAAGATTATGTTTGATGGATGGACATATTTGATTAAGTGCACTTGATTTGAGTCAAATGTGATGCAAGTAGGACCACCCATACTTCAAGTAGGGTTATACTTAATTCAAGTGGAGGTGTACTTCATTCAAGTAGGGGTGTACTTGTTTCAAGTAGGGGTGTACTTGTTTCGAGTAGGAGTGTACTTGTTCCAAGGAGAGACATACTTGATTTAAGGAGGGGTGTACTTGGCTCGAGTGGGTAATACTTGATTCAAGTAGGGTTGGCTTGGTTCAAGTAGGGTTATACTTGATTCAAGTAGGGGTGTACTTGATCCAAGTAGGGATGTACTTGATCCAAGCAGGGATGTACTTGATCCAAGTAGGGACGTGCTTGATCCAAGTAGGGATGTGCTAGATCCAAGTATGGGTGTACTTGTTTCAAGTAGGGGTGTACTTGTTTCAAGTAGGGGTGTACTTGTTTCAAGTAGGGGTGTACTTGTTTCAAGTAGGGCTGTACTTGATTCGAGCAGGAGTGTACTTGTTCCAAGGAGAGACATACTTGATTCAAGTAGGGTTGACTTGATTCAAGTAGGGATGTACTTGATTCAAGTAGGTGATACTTGATTCAAGTGGGGTTATACTTAATTCAAGTAGGGTTATACTTGATTCAAGTAGGGTGATACTTGATTCAAGTAGGGTTGTACTTGATTCATTTGGTTTAGAAAACCGTCGATTTCCGTCAACCGTACGGGGGATTCCACAATGCACGGATGCACGGACCGCTGAATCCCGAAATTACGTAATTCACAATGTTCGCTAAACTCTGGACGCAGTTTTTTTTTGTGCTTGAACAAAGTGGCCATTGTTTATGCCGTTTATCTGAAATTGGAAATTCACAATTTTTCTTCCGAAAATTGGGGAAATTAGCACGGAAATTTCATGCTTTCAAGCATGTTTCAGGAAACTTTCAGGGCGTTGGGAAATTGCAAATTTTTGAGGTATTCGAAGTTGCAAAATACTTTTCCAATTTTTTGAAATTT
The DNA here is from genome assembly GCA_026005395.1 of Asobara japonica. Lineage (NCBI taxonomy): Eukaryota > Metazoa > Arthropoda > Insecta > Hymenoptera > Braconidae > Asobara > Asobara japonica. Next base: position 1,105,859 of record BQMI01000533.1, on the reverse strand, counting down.
TTAAAAAATGTCTGAATTTAAAAAAAATTTTTTTTTTTTAATTTGGAAAATTTTGAGATTTTTCAATTTTTCCTCTGAACTGGACAGTTTGTCAATTTTGACAAAAAGTGAAAAATTAATTGTCAATTTTTTCATGGAATTGATGAAACGTTTTCATTTTGAGTGCAGATAATTTCTTGTCACTCAATTTCTCCATCATGTTATTTTCGCGCCAACAATGGTTTTGTCATTCTCATTGCCGGAGTGCCCCGCCCCCTCCCCACCCACTGCATTTGTTCAATTCTATTCGTGACAGGTGACATGTGAAAATTTACACAGGTGTAACAGTGTGTAACAGTGCAGCATCCCTCCTCGAAATGTACCAAAACACGCGAAAATGCGAAATCGAGGCATTCGTTCGCCATGTAACACTGCGTTAACCCGAATTCCGTGGTTGTCACTATTTTCTGTCGCCGGGTCTCTTCATTCTTGCATGACACACATGTTTCCAGGATGTTTAATGGAAATGTACGAAAAATCGGGATATGAAGGTGATACTTGGGCGCAGTTCAGGATTTTTTTACCAATTCAGAACATTGAAAAAAATTTTTTTTTTAAATAAGAATTGGGTGATAAGAGGTTGCGAGGCTGCAAAATTTTCAAAATTTTTACAATTTTTAAAATTTTTTAAATTTTCATAATTTTCAAAATCTTTAAAATTTTCCAAATCTTCAAAATTTGGAAAATTTTCCAAATCTTCGAAATTTGGAAAATTTTCCGAAATTTTCCGAAATTTTTCGAAATTTTTCGAAATTTTCCGAAATTTTCCGAAATTTTTCGAAATTTTCCGAAATTTTTCGAAATTTTTCGAAATTTTTCGAAATTTTTCGAAATTTTTCGAAATTTTTCGAAATTTTTCGAAATTTTTCGAAATTTTTCGAAATTTTCCGAAATTTTCCGAAATTTTTCGAAATTTTTCGAAATTTTTCGAAATTTTTCAAAATTTTTCAAAATTTTCCAAAGTTCCTAAATCTTCAAAATTGCCAAATTTTCCAAGATTTCTGAAATGTCATAAAATTTTCAAAATTGTCCAGAATTTTCCGAAATTTTTCAAAATTTTTCAAAATTTTCCAAAATTTTTCAACCTCAAAATTTGCTGAAATTTCCATAATGTTTCAAAATTATCGAAATTTCTCAAATTTTGGCTATTTCCGATTTCCCAAAATTTCAGGAACTTCGAAAAATTGGCCTTGAAGTATGATATTTTTGGCCATTTAAATGACCAATGTGAATCATCACGTCGAGGGGAAATTGATTGATCAACTGGATTTTCCGGTGCATTGCACTCGGCGTTTGATCAATGATTCAACGTAACCCGAAGCATCACGTGATAGCGCCAGCACTCTGTAGTAAAAACACCAAAGAGTTTCGCCATGCAAACTCCCGAAATCGATACGATTTGTTTGGACGACTATGGTAACGTAGCAACAAACACAGGTGCTTTGGGATAACAGAGATGATTCACTCAATTTGGGAAATTTACGGGGTGAGTTTATAGCGCCTCTATATATGTATATATTGATTTGCTCTTTTTACCTTTGACCTGGGCAAAATTTTTTCCTTAATTTTTTTTTTTATTTTAATTTTTAAAATTGTTGAAATTCTTGAAATTTTTGGAATTTTTGGAATTTTTGGAATTTTTTAAATTTTTGAAATTTTGGAAATTTTAGAAATTCTTGAAATTTTGGAAATTTTGGAAATTTTGGAAATTTTGGAAATTTTGGAAATTTTGGAAATTTTTGAAATTCTTGAAATTTTTGAAATTTTTGAATTTTTTGAAATTTTGGAAATTTTTGAAATTCTTGAAATTTTGGAAATTTTGGAAATTTTGGAAATTTTGGAAATTTTTGAAATTTTTGAAATTTTTGAAATTTTTGAAATTTTTGAAATTTTTGAAATTTTTGAAATTTTTGAAATTTTTGAAATTTTTGAAATTTTTGAAATTTTTGAAATTTTTGAAATTTTTGAAATTTTTGAAATTTTTGAAATTTTTGAAATTTTTGAAATTTTTGAAATTTTTGAAATTTTTGAAATTTTTGAAATTTTTGAAATTTTTGAAATTTTTGAAATTTTTGAAATTTTTGAATTTTTTAAAATTTTTGAAATTTTTGAAATTTTTTGAAATTTCTAAAATTTTCAAAATTTGTGAAATTTTTCGAATTTTTGAAATTTTTGATATCTTCGAAATTTTTGAAATTTTTAAGATTTTTGAATTTTTTGAAGTTCTTGATATTGTAGGAATTTTTAAAATTCTGTAAAATATTCACTTGGTCTTCTATTGCAGTGAATCATGAACACCCACACACACACGTACACACAGAGTCGCGCGGGCGTCTACGCGAATGCACACACGTGGTCGAAGATGGTCCACAAATATTTTAAATACCTGGATCACTTATAGGATGCTGGCGACAGGTGTCACACTTTTCCTCTCCTCAGGCTACTAAAAATCGCTTGAAATATATTACCACTGTTTCACGGATCCTCGTGTGTAGACAAGTGGAATGAACATTTTTTCCCGGTTTCTCAATGAGCCTCGGGCACTATTCCCCTGTGACTCATGCCAACGGGGTCGATAAGAGAACTAACACGTGCGTTTCCAACGTAAATAGACACCTGACGCAACCGTCAGCTGATTACACGGCATTTTGACACTCATTAACTCACGCAAAATTGCGTAAACACTTGATGGGTCAATGGGAAGTACAATCATGCGAGAAATTGCATATATTTTTCTGTAATGACTGGGCGGCATTGCCTTAAAAATTTGTCTAACGATATTTCAAAGTTTTCACGCTGTTCAAATTAAATTTTTTTTTTTTTTTAAATGGGGTTTTGTTTGAGTGGGTAGGTGGATAGGTGGGTGGGTGGGTGGTTGAGTAGGTGGGTGGGTGGGTGGTTGAGTGGGTAGGTGAGTGAGTGGGTGGGTGGGTAGGTGAGTGAGTGGGTGGGTGGGTAGGTGAGTGGGTGGGTGGGTGGGTGAGTGGGTGGGTGGGTGAGTGGGTGGGTGGGTGAGTGGGTGGATGAGTGAGTGGGTAGGTGGGTGGGCGAGATAGGTGGGTGGACTTGTGTGTGTGTGTGTGTGTGTGTTTAAAAAAAAATTAGGATTTTGGAGATTTTCCAAATTTTCCTCCGGCATTTTTTCTCAACCTTAAAGTACTCCCTTAAACCATCGACAATGAATAAAATTGGAAAAGTTTGGGAAAATGGGAAATGTCGTATCATTGAAAAGCTCTTGAATGGATCCGAGTACCAATTCTTGTTTCACCAATTTTCCGATGTTGCGGCGTCTTTGGTTGGTATAATCACTGGGGACGTGTAGTTTTAATTAAACTGCGCATGACGCACTGCGCAGAGGGTCTCAGCTGTGTTAACGAAAAGAGGGCTGGTGGGAGGGGGGGGGGGGGGGGAGGTGGTAATGGAAGTTGAAAGTTGATACTGAAAATGAAGCAATGCTCAATAAATTGATGATTCATTCACGGGAGCTTAATGGGAAAAAGGTGAAGCGTCAAGAAATAATATCCTCCCCGACTTTCCCTGTGAACAAACTTGCCCTAAAATAACTCTTATTTTCATAAAATGTCGATGCATAACTCCACGCATCAGCATCTTTTCACCATTTAATTGAAAAGAAATACATAGCCTTCGAAACCCCCTTGAATGACTCAAGCTAAAAACCAAAGCGGTGACGTCTCCCCTAGAATGACTTTGAGTCGCTTAAAATGTAATTAAACTACCTCTACAATTTCTTTTTTTTTTAGATTTGAAGGAAACTATATAGGAAGTCCCCTAGAATGACTCATGACTCGAAATTATCTGCAATGTAAATAATGATCTCCAAAAGCCCCCTTGAATGACTCAAGATAAAAAACAAAATGGGACACCTCCCCTAGAGTGACTCGGAGTCGCTTAAAATGTGATTAAATGACTCATACTTTTTTCATTGGATTCAAAAGAAAATATATAAGAACTCTCCTAGAATGACGCAACTGCTCGTTCCCCTATAATTCCGCAAAGAATGATAACCAAAACCCCTGAGAATGACTCAACTGCGCGTTCGCCTACTATTCCGCAAAAACTGGTATCCAAAAGCCCCTAGAATAACTCAACTGCTCGTTCCTCTATAATTCCGCAAAAACTGGTAACCAAAAGCCCCTAGAATGAGTCAAATGCTCGTTCCCCTATTATTACACCAACAACTGGTCACCAAAAGCCCCTAGAATGACTCCAATGCCCGTTCCCCTACTATTTCGCAAAAACTGGTAACCAAAACCCCCAAAATGACTCAACTGCTCGTTCCCCTACTATTCCGCGAAAAACTGGTAACTAAACCCCCTAGAATGACTCAACTGCTCGTTCCCCTACTATTCCGCAAAAACTGGTAACCGAACCCCCTAGAATGACTCAACTGCTCGTTCCCCTACTATTCCGCAAAAACTGGTAACCGAACCCCCTAGAATGACTCAACTGCTCGTTCCCCTACTATTCCGCGAAAAACTGGTAACCAAAAGCCCCTAGAATGACTCAACTGCTAGTACCCCTATTATTTCACAAAAATCTGGTAACCAAAATCCCCTAGAATGATCCAAACAGCTGAGTACCAAACGAGTGGTATGATTTTCCCTGGAATTTCAAGAGGCAAAAAATGTCCCCAGATAGGTCAATTTTTTTTCCAACGAGTCAATGATAATCAGCCACGATCTCCACGTAATAATCCCTTGTTCCGTGATTTAATCGTTACCCGATGATTATCACAACCCACTATAAATCATGTATTTCACTAACCGCGGCTTGACTTGCGGCCAACACAGCGTACGTGATCGGAATTGAACGGCTGTGTGATATCCGTAGTGAGATATATGAAAATTGGGGTGGGGGTAAAAGGGTTTTGAGGTGAGGTGGGGAAAGGGGGAGTTTCCGTGGCCATCAGCCAAAACTCACTGGCCTTGGGAGTCGCTGGCGCTTGAATTTTCTCCTGTGGTAGAAAATAACAATTCTTCTTACCCTGTTAGAGGCCTTGAACCAGATGGATTAATAAAGTCGGGGAGAGTAACGAATCAGTGGTAAGGTTAAGTAGAACAGAATTCAGTGGGAAAGCTCATTTTTACCTGCAAGGGTCTCCACCACCACGTGTCACCGTGCGTCGAGATAATTAAAAATTCGACTCTTTATAAATTGTTTTTAAATGAACCACACGTCAGATGTAGATCAATTTATTTTTCAAGTATTCGGCAAACATTCCATCGCCACATTCTGTTTTTATACGAAAAAATATTGAACAGTTTTGCCCCACCGAATTTTTACGTCCAAGTCGGAGTGACCTAGCCCCAGGCGTGCCATGCAAAGGGGATGAAGCGGGTCAACTTTTTTTCTACCACTGGGGGGGGGGGGGGGGGGGGGGGGGGGGGTGAATGGGTAGGTGGGTGGGTGGGTGAGTGGGTAGGTGGGTGAGTGGGTAGGTGGGTGAGTGGGTAGGTGGGTGAGTGGGTAGGTGGGTGGGCGGATAGGTGGGTGGGCGGATAGGTGGGTGGGCGGATAGGTGGGTAGGTGGGTGAGTGAGTGGGTAGGTGGGTGAGTGGGTAGGTGGGTGAGTGGGTAGGTGGGTGAGTGGGTAGGTGGGTGAGTGGGTAGGTGGGTAAGTGGGTGAGTGGGTAGGTGGGTGGGCGGATAGGTGGGTGGGTGAGTGAGTGGGTAGGTGGGTGAGTGGGTAGGTGGGTAGGTGGGTGAGTGGGTAGGTGGGTAGGTGGGTGAGTGAGTGGGTAGGTGGGTGGGTGGGTGAGTGGATGGGTGTGTGAGTGGGTGGGTGGGTCGGTGAGTGCGTAAGTGGGTGAGTAAGTGGGTAGGTAATGGGTAATGGGATTTCATTCTCCATTTCTAAACGTCAGAAAATTCTCAAATTTTTAGGGCCGTTTAAGCATACACTCCCCTATCAGCCAGAAAAATTTCATCCAATTATATTGATAAGTCGCATATAATCCTGAAAATGCCCTCAGAAAAATCTTGACAAAAATGGTGACAAATTCGAAGAAGTTGGGAACTAAAATCGTCGCAACTAAGACGCGAATCAAGGATTTACTATACCTCCCACAAGAGGATCGTGACTCAAGCGTTTGTAGTCTTGTCTCAATGGCAATGCGCTTTTACGACTTCGTGAGTTGCGGATAAATTGTTTCAACGACGTTCGGCGCTCTGTCTCATTGGAGGGATAAAATGCCGGCGGGGTTTGATGTATAAGCCGATTTATTGGCGCAGTTGGCTGAGTCTGCACTACTTGGCCTTTCGAAATCAATAGCTCCAATGACGAATTTGGTGGGATTATTTTTTTCATAGAAAAATTAAAAGGCGAAACATTTGTGTGTGTGTGTGTGTGTGTGTTTGTGGGTGGATAAGTGATTGGGTGGGTAGGTAGGTGGATGGATGAGTGGGTGAGTGGGTAGGTAGATGAGTGCGTGGGTAGATAGGTAGGTAGATGAGTGGGTGGGTAAGTAGGTGGGTACGTGAGTGGGTGGGTGGGTAGGTGGGTGGGTGGGTAGGTGGGTGCGTGGATAGGTGGGTGAGTGGGTAGGTGGGTGGATGGTTAGGTGGGTGAGTGGGTGGGTAGGTGGGTGAGTGGGTGCGTGGATAGGTGGGTGAGTGGGTAGGTGGGTGGATGGGTGAGTGGGTAGGTGGGTGAGTGGGTGGGTAGGTGGGTGGGTGGGTGAGTGGGTAGGTGGGTGGATAGGTGGGTGACTGGGTGGGTAGGTGGGTGAGTAGATGGGTGAGTGGGTGAGTGAATGAGTGTGTGTGTGTGTAGGTGTATTTATGGAAGTACAAAAAGTTTGAAAATTCCTACCAATTTTTTAAGTGAGCTTTAAAATAGCCAATATATTGCGGGTATTAAGTCCCGCCAAGATATCATCAGCCAATCGTGAGCTCTCGCTCCAACTACATTACGTCCACATTTTTACACTCTCATTAGACCGCTTTATACCCTACTTTAACCCATAAAAATGGGACGAATTTCTCACCGTAAATGGCGAACAATAATGGAGTAAGTGCGTAGGCAAGTGGCCTTGGTTGGGCGCGTAAACCGGGGGAATTTAAATTTTATGAGACTACATTGTTGATTTTTTCAGCAGATTGTTGGAACGGATACTTTTTCTGATTTACCAGGATTTTTGACAATGTTTGAAAATTCGGAAAGTTGACCATCTCAAAAATCTCAAAAATTTCATTCCAAAAAATGTCCACATTTTGAAAAATTGCAAATTAAAAAGTTGCAATCTGTGAAAAATTTCAACAAGAAAAACCCAGAAAAAAAAATTCCGTGGATTTTAAAAATTCTGAAAATGTTCACGCCCTTGATTTGGCGCGTAAACGATGAAAAATTTGAATTTCACGAGATTCTACTGTTGATTTTTTTCATTCACCATTTTCCCTCGTTGAAAATTCAATGGACGTACTGCAGCGTGTCCTCTTGAATTATCGCTTTTTTCCTAGTCGCGCATACCAACCGACAATTCCCACTGATGATACTTTTTTAATGAGAAATATCAAGCAAGCACACTGCAAAAATCACTGAGATAGTCGCAATTTATATGCGCATACATTAATTTCATAATTAAACGAGCTAGAGATGTGCAAAAAGTTGCGCCCGGCTTTTCACAATTTTTTTCCCGCGGAAGTTCAAGACTCGTCCCCGAAAATAAAATACTTTCTTTTTTTTTTCTTCCTGCAACTTGGTCCGACTTCCTCCAAAAGTTATTTGCAAAAATATCGCAAAAAAAAAATAATAATTAACGGTCCGCTGGTGTTGATTTCCCGTTCGACTATTCAAATCGCCCGCGCGCTCCCGCCTTTTTTGCCGCGCAGCCGTGCCGCGCCGCTGCTACTCTGCCCCACTCCGCGGCGTCGCGTTCCGCACTAATGACCAGCGGCAATACATTCTTTACGATTACTAATGAACTAATCGTCAGATTAAGGTGAATTAAATTTTGTATCATCCGCCAAAGAGTCCTTTACGACCTTACAATTTTGGAAAAAAATGTTATAATTTTTGGACCACCCCAAATTTTTCTTTTGAAATCCTCGAACACCTGATTCTATATTAAGGACATGTAGACAGTGTTTCGGGATTTTTTTATGTGACTTGTAAACATCAGAAAATTCTGAAATTTTTAGAGCGGATCAAGTACATCGTCCTCTGACCGCCATAAAATTTCCAGCTGATTGGTATGGAAATTGGTCGATCCAAGGGCTTCTAAAGCTGGACCGGTGAGAAGGATTTAGTTCAATCGTCTCTACAACTTTATTGATAAAATTACTATCTTCTTCCAAACATTAAAAATTCCCCTTTGAGAATACCAACCCCCTAAACAACTTTATTAATAAAATTATCATCTCCTTTGAAACACTCTCACGTTATTAATTCCCCTTTGACGCAAAGTCTAGGGGCAATCAAATAACGCGCGCCTTGGATCGCTCGCCCGATGCATTCCTGTGGTGCAGTCCACCCTAATCGGCTTTCCACCCCCACCCACCCCCCTCAAACGCACACACAAACCCATGGAATTTGCGGAGAACTCACTATATAGGGAGCAGAATAGAAATTTGTAAAAGTAAATATACACCAGAAAATTTTAGAACATTCTTAAAAATTTTGGAAATTTGAAAAAATTTTGCAAAATCTTTTGAAAATTGGTTTTTTCAAATTTTCGACTTTTTTCAAAAACGAAAAGAAGTGGGGGAAAATTATATATGTCTACAGAGAGAAAAGCATCATTATATCTCTCAGACATTTGTCATCCCTCGCCACCCCCCCCCCACCCCCACCCACCCCACCCACCCAGGAGTTTATACAACAAAAAATGCCTGCCTGACCAGCTTTTCGGGAAGAATGCAGTCTCAAAGCCGTTTACTGAACGAAATGCACAAAAACTTTTGAATGTGAAATAGCATCTACCTTTTCCGGAAAAAAGGAGAAAAGGGACAATAGGGAAATATGTGCTTCTTAGCGTTTTCCGGGCTCGCAAAAATTTCCACTATTCCGGTGAACGGGTTTCCAACGAAATTATATTTTTTAAAAATTAAGAAACAAAATTCCATACGAAATTGGTAAATGCTTTAGAACTGAATTATGAGGATTGCAGTTATAAAATGGAATGTCCAAAACACAAGTCGTTATAACTGAGGCAAGCGTATAATGGCTCACAAAAGCCCGCCGACCTAGTAATGCCTAATAATCGTTGGTCAACAGCAATTAGCCGACATTCCATTAACGCCATCAGAGGCTCATAATATATATTAATATTCAAACATAGCGTTCCCCAAATATTCCAGATTTCTTCAAGGAATTTTATGTATGTAAAAGGAGTAGATTTTCCATTTTTACGGAAATCTACATTTTCCCTGACTCAATCATTCTTTGAACAAAGATGTAGAACAGTCCAGGATTTTCAAAAAATTGTTTCATAATCTACAACTGGGGTAGATCAAATGTAGAGCAGATGTAGATCCGGTAGATTTTTGATACGTTATCGTGGGGTTGGCTGTGTTTCGGAAGAAAAACGGAAAATCTACCTCATCGACTGTAGATTTCGATGAAAGATACTACGTTACCAAGTGTAGATCAATCCCTCAAATTTCAATAGATAGACGTCATTGAGCGAATTTTGGAAGACAATAGAAAGAATGGCTCAACACTTGTTATGAAAGCTAAGTACTACTTTATCTACTGTAGATCAAAATACAAACTACATTACCAGCTGTAGATCACTCAACCAGATTTGAATGAATGTACCTTATTTGGTAGATTTTGCAAGCTATTCAGAAGGAGTGTGTTCTGCTCATCGAGGAAATCAGATTCTACCCTATCGACTGTAGATCAACCAACTGTAGATCAACCAATCTAATCGAAAATAATTGTAGTTCATTCGGTAGATTTTCTAAGCCGTCTGAATGACTGATTTTTTCGACTTATTGAGAAAACATAAAATTCTACCTTATCTACTGTAGATCAGAATACAAAATTCTACTACATTATCAACTATAGATCAGGCAGCTAAATTTAAGTGAAAATGGTTAGTTGATAGCATTCGGAAAATCTTGATGCAAACAGTTTTACATCAATTTACTAAAAGTAGATCATTTAAATATTATACATGTATATATAGGAAGATTTTGTAAATCATGGATTTTTTATCTCTTTCACAAATTGCTCAATTTACGCTAAAGTTTCTTGACAAATCGATGTCTCTAATGGGCTCGCATTACCCGGCCTGGGTGTTTATATTGTTATTGCCGAAATAAATTCGGAGAGTTCGCTTTTTACACCCCACCCACCTCCACCCACTCATAAAGAGAAATGTCTTTATTTCAGGGTGTGCAGAAATGCAGTTAGCGTATTTGCTACTACTTTCGTAAATTCACAAAATTGCAATTTTTTTACTTTTTTCAAAATGGGAGAAAGATTGAAAATTTCAAAATTTTTGAAATTTTTAGCATTTTTCAAAATCTCCAAATTTGTGAAATTAAAAAAAAAATTACCCATTTTGAAAATTTTCGGAAATTGTCAGATTGGGAAATTTTCAATTTCGTATTGAGAACTTCTGGCACCGTTCACCCCCCCCCCCCCCCGCCCCGCCTCCCAGGTCCCCCCCACCCATTCCACCCCCTAACACTCAAGAAACTCGGGCCATTTCCCACCCGAAAATTAGTGGAAACTGTAATAATAAAGTTTCTGAGATCGTAATAGCAGTGTTGAATACTCAAACTGCATTTGTGCCCATCCCCTATCCTCGAAATCAAGATATTTGTCTTTATGAGTGGGCGGGGCTAAGTCATCCTCATCTATATATAGGGTCATGTGCAAAATGTGACCTCTCGGGGGACCTCAAAAATTTCAAAAATCCCTAAAGTCTCTAATTTTTTTTGGAAAATGTCGAACAGAGATGTCTCGACTCTCGATTCTCGTCTCGACTTCTCTCGTCCTCTCGACATCTCCCGTCCTCTCGACTACTCTCGTCCTCTCGACTTCTCTCGTCCTCTCGACTTCTCTCGTCCTCTCGAATTCTCTCGTCCTCTCGACTTCTCTCGTTCTATCGACTTCTCTCGTCCTCTCGACTTCTCTCGTCCTCTCGACTTCTCTCGTCCTCTCGACTTCTCTCGACCTCCTGACTTTTCTCGTCTTCTCGACTTCTCTCGTCCTCTCGACTTCTCTCGACCTCCTGACTTTTCTCGTCTTCTCGACTTCTCTCGTCCTCTCAACTTCTCTCGTCCTCTCGACTTCTCTCGTCCTCTCGACTTTTCTCGTCCTCTCGACTTCTCTCGTCCTCTCGACTTCTCTCGTCCTCTCGACTTCTCTCGTCCTCTCGACTTCTCTCGTCTCGTCTCGTGCAGATTCCTCATTTCTCAAAAAAAATATACGAAGTAAAATTGAAGCTAGGAAAATCCTGAGGGATTTTATCGCCCAACTCACGCAATACACAATCACAGACTCGGAGAAATTGTGAGTCTGAAATATAATGAAATATGTTGTGCATTCCAGAAGCGAGCGCCGCCTCAATTGCTTCGGAAAAATAAACGGAAATGAGAGAAGAGTGCGATAAATTCGATCAGACCTCGGAGGACCAGCGGATATAACTCAATCACTGGGATTTTTATTCACAACTTTACCCACACAAATACCAACAGCAAAAAAAATCGAGTGAGCCACGAGGGCCGCACCCATAACTTCCCGTTAATTAATTAAAGTCCAAATATCTCGGGAACGAGGGATTTTACGATAAAATGTTATCAGACGTTTTTTGTAGAGAATTTCATTTCGGAAACAAAAGTTCTTTATCATTTTTCAGGAAAGTGGCTTGGTTTGGAGATAAAGCCAAAAATTCCATAGAAAAAACGTCTAGTAGCATTTTTCCTCAAATTCACTCACTCACGACACGTTTGAATTTTCGCGCGAATTTTCGCGCGAATTTTCGCACTTTTTTTTGGGGCGGGGGGGGAGCATTATTTTAGGTAGCGATGTAAATTGAAGTTGTAGTGATGCAACTCATCGATTCCATTCGAATTGGCTGGTTTATACCCTGAGTTTATACACCATGTACCCACGAATCTGTTTGGAATAGCAATGATAGGGGAAATTAGTAGCACTCATGCATCCGATCTGTATCATCCCCGGCATAATTGATACGAAATGGCCCACCCCCAATACACCACCCACCCGTTTACATCATTCGGAAATAACGAGTGTTAACATGTAACGAGTACTCCTTTTTTTTCAATCAAATTATGCAATTTTGGGAATTTTTGAACGATCTTAACCCGAGTTGGTCGCATGGTGAGGGAAGTGCCGCCATGCATTAAGGGCTTTTGGCATCTTCCAAAATACTGTTCTTGACCTCTAGGAGGTCCCATTTGCTCCCCTCATGTCTGTGCTCGCGCGTATAGCAGATCGCCGCCCATGCATTTTTTACTCCACCGTTTTGGAGAAAAATTGAAATATGGAAATTCTATGTATAAAAATATTTTTTAAATAATTTTTTTAATTTTGCAAAATTGAAAATAAAAAAAAAGTGCAAATTTCATTGAAAAAAAAAACAACTCCATGGTATTCAGTGGACAACAAATGATGACATAATGACCCTTAATGACCCAATTTCACCCGAAATTTCTACCGCAAATAATAGCGAAACCCATTGGCCATTAACCTCGTCAATGCCCCGATATTTACCTCAAATTCCGGAAAAGGGGCTTGCGGATGACTGAGTGCAAAATTGCCGGGGGCCATCTCATTAAAACTCGCCCCCATTTTGTGACGTCATTTTAAAACCGGTGTGTGCAAGTGGTTACTCTCTATGACATAATAGATTTGTGGAATTTTGCATATTTGGAACCAATTTCAATTTTTTCAACTTTTGGCTCCAATGATACTAAAAATTTCTACAATTTCGAATTTTTTTGGAAATAGCAAAAAATCCCAAAATTTTAAAAATTTTGAAAATTTTGAAAATTTTGAAAATTTTGAAAATTTTGAAAATTTTGAAAATTTTGAAAATTTTGAAAATTTTGAAAAATTGGAAAATTTTGAAAATTTTGAAAGATTGGAAAATTTTCAAAATTTTGAAAATTTTCAAAATTTTCAAAATTTTTAAAATTTTGAAAATTTTGAAAATTTTTGAAAAGACTTGAAAGTTTTCAAAAATTTTAAAATTTTGAAAATTTTGAAAATTTTTGAAAAGACTTGAAAGTTTTGAAAATTTTGAAAATTTTAAAAATTTTGAAAATTTTAAAAATTTTGAAAATTTTGAAAATTATGAAAATTTTGGAATTTTTTTCGAAAATTGTGAAAAATTTTGGAAATTTTTTCGAAAATTTGGAAAAATTCTTTGAAATTTCGAAAACCCAGTGTTAAAAAAAATTAAGTCTCTGCCTGTGACGTCACAATTTCAACTTATAGATGGGTCTCTATGACATAAGCGAAACACAGTGTGTTACGCATTTAACTAGGGGGCATTAATTTTGCATCGACGAGCGCGTTAATTGTTCCATTATTGGATCAGAAATGCGGAACAGAGGAGGAAGGATGTTGCATGAGTAACGTCACTATGGAATAGTGTTATTGAAGTGACCCTCGCAAAATCGGGGAATTGAAATTATGATACATCCAACATACTATATATACGAGTATCGAATACACTGATCTACAATTGGTACACTAGATTTTTTTGTCTACAATGTGAAATTGGTGAGGTGGTACTTGACTACACCAATCTACATATTCTACATGTGCTATGCCCATCTACATCTTCTACACCAATCTACAGATTCTACATACTCTACATTGATCTACACCGACATGCACATCTACATAGTCTACACCGACCCACCCATCCTACATTGATCTACCCATTCCACGTGGATCTACCCATTCTACATTGATCTACCGGCTCTACATTTATCTACCCACTCTACATTTATCTACTCATTTTATATTGATCTACCAACTCTACATTTATCTACCGACTCTACCTTGATCTACCGACTCTACATTTATCTACCCACTCTACCTTTATCTACTCACTTTATATTGATCTACCAACTCTACATTGATCTACCAAATTCTACATTGATCTACCGAATTCTACACTGGTCTACCGACTCTACATTTGTCTCCATACTCTACATTGATCTATCGACTCTACATTTGTCTCCACACTCTACATTGATCTACCGACTCTACATTTGTCTCCACACTCTACATTGATCTACTGACTCTACATTTATCTACCCATTCTATATTGATCTACCTATTGTACATTTTATTAATTGATCTACCAGCCGTCCCGTAGAGTTTCTTACTCGAGTGTACCACAGTATACACGGTTTAGGCTCTTGACATATTTTTCGGTTTTTCATTTTTTTCTACATTCGAAAAGTTCTACAAAGTTCAAATTTAGTTAAGGGCCAACAAAACCCTGTAACAATCTCCCGAAATATTTGTAACTGACACATTAAAGCGATTGGCCCCAGGATATCTCCCCCTCACCTCCCCCCCACCCACCCGCTATTCTGTTTTATGATCACCCACCCCCCACCCCATCATGCGGACGTCAGAGCCATTCACATTTCTCAACGCCTCGGGCTGCACACGAAAATTCCCCCCCCCCCCACCCACCCACTCCAACCCGTTCACATATATTTTGAATTTTGAATTTTTGAAAAATTTGGGAAATTACTGTTAGCTAAATTTTGAGATCACAGATTTTTTCCTATAACTTTGATCATTTATGAAATTTAAAAAATTGCTATACATTTTTTAAGATTATTGAGAAATGGAAAAAAAATTGGAAAATTCGTAAATTAAAAAAAATATGAGGAACAAAAAACTCAACAATTTTGAAAATTTTCGAAATTGTCTGAAATTTCATATTTTAAAATATCCACCCCCCCCCCCCCCCCCCGCCAGCCCCGTGACGCAGTCATTCACATTTTTCAGCGCC
The DNA here is from genome assembly GCA_026005395.1 of Asobara japonica. Taxonomy (NCBI): domain Eukaryota; kingdom Metazoa; phylum Arthropoda; class Insecta; order Hymenoptera; family Braconidae; genus Asobara; species Asobara japonica. The sequence goes on along the minus strand of BQMI01000533.1, from coordinate 1,090,842 downwards.
CGGAGGTGCAAAAACGTCAACCCTCCACCCATCTCACTCCCTCTCACATGTCCTCGGAAAATTAACGTCCAAATCTGAAAAAAAAATCGCCCCAATTCTCTATTTCCTCACAATTGCGTGGAATTTTTGTGGGCGGTCACCGAAATTTTCCCGACAGTTGAGCTCCAACAAATGTCTTCTCTTCTCCTCTGAAAGAAATTGAATGGTTTTGCAACGTTTTTTCTTAACGAAACCGAGAATAATGAAATTAAATGTTCGTCCGACACTACCGGATTTTCGTAATTTTTTTCAATTTTAAAAATTTTGAAAATTTGGAAAATTTTGAAAATTTTGAAAATTTTGAAAATTTTGAAAATTTTGAAAATTTTGAAAATTTTGAAAATTTTGAAAATTTTGAAAATTTTGAAAATTTTGAAAATTTTAAAAATTTTGAAAATTTTGAAAATTTTGAAAATTTTGAAAATTTGAAAAATTTTGAAAATTTGAAAAATTTTGAAAATTTTGAAAATTTTGAAAATTTTGAAAATTCTGCAAATTTCAGAAATTCTGGAAATTTGAAAAATTTTGAAAATTTTGAAAATTTTGAAAATAGAGAGGCCATTTTTTTTTATAAATTGAGGAAAAATGGGAATTCGGGTAATTGTTGGACTATCAGAGAAATCCGAACATTCGGGTACTTAGAGATTTTCTTGAAGTTGAGGGTATTTAGCGTCTATTCAACAATGTTAGAGTAGAAGGGCACCCATGTTCAGGGAGTTTACATGGAAATCCCTAGAAATCCTTCTCCAGTGTCTCACACCTCCAACCCACCCACCTCCACCCCCCCCAACCCCCGCTTGACGTTAGAGTGACCCAATTCCAAAACGGAGCATGTCGGACCAACTGCGGGGTAGTTTTTCGGAGTGGGGTCGTCGCGACGCATCGGCGACGATCTTCTCCAAAAGAAAAAACCAAAGTCAAAATTCGCAATTTACGAAATTACTTCATTGAGAAAAAAAAAAAAATTAAAGGAAATTGGAAAATGTTTGAAATCTTTTCATTTTGTCAAGATTTTCACAAACTTTCAAAAAAATTTCAAAAATCTTCAAAAAAATTTCAAAAATTTTTCAAAAATTTTTCAAAAATTTTTCAAAAATCTTCAAAGTTTTCCAGATTTTCCAAAAAATTTCAAAATTTTCAAAAATCTTCAGTTTTCAAAATGTTCAAAATTTTCAAAATTTTGAAAATTTTCAAAATTTTCAAAATTTTTAAAATTTTCAAAATTTTCAAATTTTTCAAAAAATTTCAAAATTTTTAAAATTTTCAAAATTTTCAAAATTATCAAAATTTTCAAAAGTTTTCAACATTTTTAAAAAATTTTGAAATTTATAAGATTTTTCTAAATTTTCAATTCGGGCAATTTCGAAATTTCCAAAATTGCGAAATTTTCAGTTCCTAATAAGGGTTCTGATTTCAAACAGTCTGCGTGCATACGTATGTCCGTAACTATGTATAAAAATACTTCAAATTTTTCTCCAACTTGTCTCGAGCATACCACGTGCTCCAAATTATGTATGACGCAATCAAATTATCTACACGTGAGTCAGATCTGCCCTGATTGGTCGGAACCAACTGTCATTCTTCAAACCGCTCTATTATGAAAACTATTAGACACAGGCAGAAAAGTGTTAAACAAAAATTGTTCCTCATTTAAAAATACACATTTCATGTTTAATGACTTTTTTCCGTAAGTTTCATAATTCAGCACATACGACGTTCCCAAAGTTCCTGGTTCCGACCGTACACTGTCCCACCCACATTCCGTTCATCGAAATTTCGGATTTATCTCGAGAGTGAGTGGGTCGCGAGAAATTTGACATAAGACTTTTTTGTCGGGAATGAAATTCTCTACAAAAAATGTCTGATAACATTTTTCGATAAGAGCAGCCAGTGAGGCGCTAACTCAATTTTTCAGAAAGTCCTAAAGAAAAATGGCGCTAGGCAGAAATTACAAATTGAGAAGTTTTTGGAAATTTTCATGTTTTTTTAATACTTACAGCCGAGTAAATCCACTCGAAATCTCCTACGTTGCCATTTTTCCCACTCCAGTATTTATTAAAAAAAAAAAAAACACAAAAATTCCAGGAAAATCGCTCGATTAAATCCGACACGATGCCCGGGGTAGCTCTCAAGGTCATCCGTGCACAAAAACACTGGGTTACGGTAGGCCCGGAAAACCGCGCGTGTATATAGTTTTTATTTTATATATACATCAGAATTTTTGCCTGCAGCAAATTTTCACTTCCATGATTTTCCTGTCTAAAAATTGCAGAAAATTTTGCATGGTGTAATGAAAGCAAACTTTTGACAGATTACGTCATCAAATATAAAAAAAAAATTTAACTTTTTTTATACTTGATTTTTTGTTTACTTCAACACATTTACACATTTTGAAAATATTTTTGGAAGGTTTTTAAACGTTGGAATATTTTTGAAAATTTTAACATTTTCAAAAAAATCTGAAAATTTTGGAATTTTTTTCAAAAATGACAAAACAAAAATATATAACGAAAATTGAAAACCAATAGTTTAAGACATTCCAAAAATTCCATCGAAATTCACGCGCGAAAAAAGCCTGCGAAAGCTATCGACACTTCACAAAATCACTTCACGCACATATTTCGTATTATTAAAATTTTCCCGCCTTTATTGGAATCACCGCCGCCAAATTGCGCCCGAAATTCTATGCATTAAAAAATGTTGTTATAAATCAAATTCGAATCTCATTATCTCCAAATAACTACCCCCAACTAATTAGCATAGATAATTTCACTCAAATTCGTAAAAAAATCATTGACTCTCAAAATTGATTACCAAAATATTTCGCGCGTTATCCTCTATGTAAACCAATCGCATTTCCGCAATTATTACAATTGCCAATTTCAAATGATTGCACATAAAAAATGAGATTTCGACCTTTAAATTCTCCATAAAACACGATAATAAATTACATTTGAATACATAAATACATAAATTACATCCACTTCCATGAAATTAATTTTAAAAAAAACCCGCGAAAATTTGAAACTCCACTTATTCAACTAACGTCAATATTGGGATTTAAATTATGATTATTATTATTGTGAATTCCGGAAGATTTGTCGCAACTAACGAATTACGGAAATGACAAATTTGTTTTAATTTTTGTCACAATTACTTTTTCGCAATTATTATTAAAATGGCGCCAACCAATTTCGAATTTTCAAATATTCAAAACGCTTTCCCGCGTTTTTTCAAATTAAACCGCAACTTCAATATTTAACCATGAAATTATATTTTTATTATGATTAGTATGATTATTATTATTATTAAATTATATTGTTTAATTAATTATATTATTCATTAAAAAAAGCACATCGTTAATTAATTAATAACTGGCTGAATTAATTATTAAACTCAATTAACCTTCATACTTAAACTGAGGACCCTTAATTAAGCACACTAATTTTTTAGTTCAAAATATGTCAATTCAATTGACTGATCAATTGTCGTAATTGATGCAATGGTCAATTTTGCAATTTTATAATTAATAAACATGTGATTAATTGCAGGGAAAAGGTCAGGGCTGGAATTTATAATGTATTGTGGAATGCTGTGATGCGTCATGACACGCGGTTCGCGACGAACTGACGAGAATCGTCAGTCTCTGACGCACTCACGACCCCGAACGCCGGTGGCGCCGTGGACGTTTCCCTATTTCCTATTATGAAGGGAGAGAGGGGGGAGGGGACGGTGGTGGTGGTGCATTTGAGGACTGTGCCTATTCAAAAATTTTGACTTGAATGGAAAGAGCCAAGTGGGAGGTATTTTTAGAGAGAAGCGTGTATGTGTGTGTGTGTGGGTGGGTGGGTGAGTGGGTAGGTGGGTGGATGAGTGGGTATGTAAGTGGGTGAGTGTGTGGGTGTGTGGGTGGGTGTGTGGGTGAGTGTGTGGGTGGGTGGGTGTGTGGGTGGGTGGGTGGGTGCGTGGGTGAGTGGGTGGATGGGTGGGTGGATGAGTGTGGGTGTGTGGGTAGGTGGGTGGATGAGTGGGTGTGTAAGTGGGTGGGTGTGTGTGTGGGTGTGTGGGTGAGTGGGTGCGTGGGTAGGTGGGTGGATGAGTGGGTGTGTAAGTGGGTGGGTGTGTGGGAGAGTGGGTGTGTGTGTGGGTGAGTGGGTGGGTGGGTGAGTGGGTCGGTGGGTGAGTGGATGAGTGGGTGTGTGGATGTGTGTGTGGGTGCTCAATAATCCCCGAATGTTTCCAGATATCGCAAAATTTTATAATTCCATAATTTTCGAAAATCCTATCAACATCCCAAAATGTTTGTATTTTCGTTCAAAACAATCAACAATTTGCCAAATAATATAGAATTTCGGGTAAAAAAATTCATAAATTTGGAGAATTAAAAAAATTTTAAAACGCATAAAATTGTAAAAAAAAAATGAAAATTTTGGTTTAGAATTTTTTGAATGTAGGGAACATTTTAGAAACACCCGTGCGCAGCGAAAGTCGCGCACATTCAGTGATACAGATGATCCTGGAAGGACGACGCAATATGAACAGGTGCATGGGGTGGTGGCGGGTTGGTGGAGGGGGTGGGGTTGGGGAAACTACGTCAAAGGGTGGAGGATTGAATGTGTTGTAACCTATTTTTCGGGAATCGAGGCCGGGGATTGAAAATGCACTGTATAGGATAGTAGACACATAAACTTTTCCGATTTTCATTTAAACACAGAGAGTTCTCCACTTGTTTTTGAAAAGTTTCGAAAAATTTTGAAAAATTTTGAAAAATTTTGAAAAATTTTGAAAAATTTTGAAAAATTTTGAAAAATTTTGAAAAATTTTGAAAAATTTTGAAAAATTTTGAAAAATTTGAAAAATTTTGAAAAACTTCGATAACTTCTCAAAAAAATTGAAAATGTTAAAAAATTTTGAAAAATTTTGAAAAGAGTTGAAAGTTTTGAAAATTATGAAAAATTTTGAAAAATTTTGAAAAATTTTGATAAATTTGGAAAATTTTGAAAATTTTGCAAATTTCAAAAATTTTGAAAATTTTGAAAATTCTGAAAATTTTGGAAAAATTTGGAAATTTTTTAAAGTATTAAAAGTTTTGAAAATTTTGAAAAAAAATTCCGAACTTTCAAAATTTTGAAAAATTTGAAAATGATGAGAAATTGAAAAATTATGTCAATTTCAAAAATATGTTTACCCTAGAGACATTTGTCAGCGTTGCCAAGTACCAAGAATGTTTTCTCCCTTAAAAAAGGTAAAGCTTTCCTCGATTTAACGATATAATCAAGCAGAACGAGGGATGATACTAATTCCGGGAAAGCATTTCATCTTTTCCGAGATGAAAAGTGCGTGTCGAATGTTGCGACAGGTTGACGGCGCCCCTGGTGGGTGGGGGCAGGTGAGTTGAATTTTTCTTAATGGAATTCCTGTCAAACCCTTAAGAGCCCGGGTCGACTGACACCCCTAATCTTCTAAACAGAATATTTCACTTTTTGGGGCAAAATGAAATCCCAAGATAAATCTTTGTCTCCGAACTTGAACTTCGGAATTTCCCATTTTTTGCGCACTCCCAAAATTCCCAATCTCCCCACTCCAAATTTATTTTCCCTCTAATAGAACTCCCCATGTATACCGGAAGTTATCATCAAAATTGTTCAACCATGCACGAATGGGAAACGGAAGTGGCCGTCGTGCGTCGAGATAATTAAAAATTCGGCCCTTTACAAATTGTTTTTAAATGAACCACACGTCAGATGTAGATCAATTTATTTTTCAAGTATTCGGCAAACATTCCATCGCCCAATTCTGTTTTTATACGCAAAAATATTGAACCGTTTTGCCCCACCGAATTTTTACGTCCAAGTCGGAGTGACCTAGCCCCAGGCGCGCCATGCAAAGGGGATGAAGCGGGTCAACTTTGGCATTTTTTTTCTCCATTTCTAAACGTCAGAAAATTCTCAAATTTTTAGGGCTGTTTAAGCATACACTCTTCTATCAGCCACAAAAATTTCATCCAATTATATCCATAGCTCGACTCATCATAAATCAGTAAACAAATCGAGAGATCCGAGGGTGATGAAGATCTGCATGTATTGAAAAATGCGCATTGCATTGGCGTAATTTTTTTTCTAGCGCAGAGCAAATTAATCAGGACCTCCAGCTACCCTTGATAGCTAAGTTGGAGGGAATAGATAGTGCCCTTCATTATTGAGGCAGTACCCATGACTCCCCGGTTAAGTACTGAGCTCCACTACTTTCTCATTCCTTACGCCATCCAAGATTGATCAAGAACTACCAGGATTTGCTGAGTTCATTATCTCCTCCCATCCACTTAATTCTCAACTTACGATCCACTCAGATTTTCAATTAAAATTTTAGCAATATTTAACGTGAATTCTAATGAAGTTCAAACATTACTCAGAAGTTGACGATCATTTTAAATAGCATAACCATTTAAGTATGCATCGAATTTACCATCTCAGATGAAAAATGTCAGAAAAAAAAATGGCAACTTAAAAATGTTTTTAAAAAAAAACTCAAATTTTTCATCTTAAAAATTCCAACAATTAATGAAAATGCTAAAAAAAATGTTCGAAATTTTTTTGAAAATTTCAATTTTTTTTTTGTTGAAAAAAAAAAAAACAGAAATTTTGAGAATAAAAAAAAAGAAAGTTTGGGTGAAAAAAGTGAAAAATATCTCACCCATAAAAAATATGAAAAATATCTGGACTCGATCGTTGAACCCCATTCGTTTTCATCGAGCGTAAAAAACTGCAATCACGCCAAAAAAAAAAAAAAAAACAAATACCCCATAAAAAATGATACTTTAAACAAAAAGTGAAGTACTAAAAATTTACACGAAAACTCTTAAAATAAAGCCGTCACTGTAGATTTTCCCCCATCATTCGAGATTTCTCCAACCCCCCCCCCCCCCTCCCCACCTTTTATGACAGGCGAGTCAAGACAATTTTTCTGGTGGAAATAACGTGCGTGAAAAATTCACCCCAGGACCCAGATGCACAAGTGCATTTAATCCGGTACTCAAGGGACATTACTAGAAAAATGCAGCCTCTGCGAAAATCTACATAGATGACTCGAGAGGAGAGGAAAAAAATACGTCGCAATTCACATCTCGACAAAATTGGTCCAGCCTGAAAAATTGATTTGATCTCTTACTTGAAATTTTGCGCGCCAAAAAAATTTTTCGGAATTTTTGAAAATCTGAAAATTTGTGAAATTTATGAAAAATCTCAATTTTTTTTTTGCAGATATAATTAATTTTTTTATGTAAATTTTTTTGGGCGCCAAAAATTTTTTTTTGGAATTTTTGAAAATCTGAAAATTTGTGAAATTTATGGAAAATCTCAATTTTTTTTTTACAAATATAATTCAGTTTTTTATGCAAATTTTTTTGGGCGCCAAAATTTTTTTTTGAATTTTTGCAAATCTGAAAACTTGTGAAATTTATGAAAAATCTCAATTTTGTTTATAAATATAATTAATTTTTTTTCTGAAAATTCCTTGCGCGCCAAAAAAATTTTTTTGGAATTTTTGAAAATCTGAAAATTTGTGAAATTTGTGAAAAATCTCAATTTTTTTTTTTACAAATATAATTAATTTTATTATGAAATTTTTTTTGTGCGTTTTAAAAATTTGGGGAATTGAGGAAAAACTAAATAGTGTTCAAAATTTCGAAATATATGAAAATTTGAATGTATCAAAAGTTTTTCAAAATTTGAAAAAAATATTTTGGTCTTTGAACAAAATTGTAAAAAATCGAAAAATGTGAAAAAATTCAAGAAAAAAAAATCCCCCTTTTTCATTTTTTTTCTCACATTGCCATTCTTCTTTTAATCTTCGCAAAAAAACCGAGAAAAGCTGGAAAGTGGAGAAAATAGAGTGGAAGTCTCATTCGCATTTTCCCATTTTCCCATTCCGCTTTTCTCATTTCCATGAGTATCTCCCTGGATGTCCGAGAGACGATATATATGCGCTCAACCATCGACTTTTCCCACTTCAATTAGCCATGCATGCGCCCAACTCGTCAATAAATTCATGAGCATTTGGGTGACACTTGATGATGCATCCTGATGACTTATCCGGAATATATTACGGTAGTCCGAGGGTGAATCGCGAATTGCGGATTGGGGGAGAAAAAGACGTCACCGGATTCATAAATATTCAAATTTTCCCGGGAAATTTTTTTACTGAGGCATTTTTTTTCCTCACTTTTTTTCAGTTGCCTCTATTTTCGGTCCAGCAATTACAAGAGAACAAATGGCAAGTTTGCAAATTAAAAAAAATCAAACATTTTCCAAAAAATTGACGAAATTAAAAAAATTGAAAAAATTGAAAAAATTAAAAAAATTGAAAAAATTGAACAAATTGACAAAATTGAAAAAATGGAAAAAACTGAAAGAATTGAAAATTGACAAGTGACAATTGATAATTGACAATTGACAATTGACATATATCAGTTGACAATTGATATATTACAGTTGATACTTGGCAGTTGACAGTTGACTAATGACGGTTGACAGTTGACAAATGACGGGTGACAGTGGATAGTTGACAGTTGACAGTTGACAGTTGACAGTTGACAGTTGACAAGTGACAATTGCCAATTGACAGTTGACAGTTGACAGTTGACAGCTGACAGTTGACAGTTGAAAGTTGACAGTTGACAGCTGAAATTGACAATTGACAATTGGCGTATAACAGTTGACAATTGATATATTACAGTTGATACTTGGCACTTGACAGTTGACTAATGACGGTTGACAGTTGACAAATGACGGGTGACAGTGGATAGTTGACAGTTGACAGTTGACAGTTGACAGTTGACAAGTAATAAGTGACAAGTGACAAGTGACAAGTGACGAGTGACAAGTGACAAGTGACAATTGACAATTGACAATTGACAATTGACAATTGACAATTGACAATTGACAATTGACAATTGACAATTGACAATTGACAATTGACAGTTGACAGTTGACAGTTGGCAGTTGGCAGTTGACAGTTGACAGTTGACAGTTGACAGTTGACAGTTGACAGTTGACAGTTGACAGTTGACAGCTGACAATTGACAATTGACAATTGACGATTGACAATTGAACAGAAAAATGAAATTTGTTAATTGATGTTGATTTTTTTCTTATTCATATTTCACAACTATGATTGAGATGATTATGTAACAAGTACGTTCGTAAGTCGTTTGCCCCAGAGAATGCATTATCATCGGGGCTCATGAATCTCCGCCACCAGGAAAAACCGGAGATTAACGATCTTGGGGAATTGGCAGTGGTGAGCATGCAAAAAGTTGAAGAAAGTTGTCTCGGTTTATTTTGACCCCGGAAAATGGACCGACTGACTCAGCAGAAAATTCTGAACATACTCGGAATCATGGTCTGGTAAAATATTGGAAAATATTGGAAATTTTTCAATACACGTATTTTTAAAAAAACGAACAATTGCCGCAAATTTTGGAAAATTTTGGAAGATCCCGCGGAAAATTTGGGAAATTTGGAAAATTTTGGAAAAATGGAGAACTTGACAGAAACTGGATGTGCTGTTGATTTTAAGTTTTAAAATTTTTACAAAATTACGTAAATTTTTGGAATCGCTTCGCCTCGCAGAGCTTCACTTTTGGCACACCAGATACTACGCACTTTTTTGTCAGCGTAAGTCACACCTCTCAAGTAATTCCCATCTAAATTTAAAAATACTCTCCAAACAACCATCCTTAACCCATTCTCCCATACCATGATTCAGAGATTGGATAAAATTTTCCCTGAGTCATCCGCACAATTTCCCGGATCAAAATATACAGGGACAACTGTCTTCCATTTATTACATGTGCGTTACTTAATTTTTTATCAAAAGTTTTCCCATTTTTCAAAATGTTCAATTTTTTCGATTTTTTCAATTTTTTCAATTTTTTCAATTTTTTCAATTCTTTCAATTTTTTCAATTTTTTCAATTTTTTCAATTTTTCCAATTTTTTCAATTTTTTCAATTTTTTCAATTTTTTCATTTTTTTCAATTTTTTCAATTTTTTCAATTTTTTCAATTTTTTCAATTTTTTCAATTTTTTCAATTTTTTCAATTTTTTCAATTTTTTCAATTTTTTCAATTTTTTCAATTTTTTCAATTTTTTCAATTTTTTCAATTTTTTCAATTTTTTAATTTTTCAAATTTTTTCAATTTTTTCAATTTTTCAAATTTTTTCAATTTTTTTAATTTTTTCAATTTTTTCAATTTTTTTAATTTTTTCAATTTTTTCAATTTTTTCAATTTTTCAAACTTTTTCAATTATTTCAATTTTTTTCAATTTTCTCAATTTTTTTAATTTTCAAATTTTTGGAAATTCTTCAGGAAAAACTTTGGAAATTTTCGAAAAATTTTCAAAATTTTTTGAAATTTTTTTCAAAAACTTCTGAAAATTTTTCCAAAAAATTTCGACATTTTTGAAGTACATGTTTTTTTTATTTATATATATATTTTCAAGTCCCTCCCCCCCGCCTTCCCCCTTCCTCCCACCCACCCAGCCACTCCCCTCCTCGCCAATTTGTCTCAAAAAACTAATTCCCCTATTTTTAATCCCGGAAAAAGTTTTCGAGACAAACAGCCATTAAAAAACTCGTTAATTCACAAGTCAAACAGAAAGAAAAAACGAAATTGTCGGACTCTGGCACGTGATTCAGTTGCGTGATCAAGAATGCTTCCACCGACGTCGTATTACGTCTTTTCGTCTCTTTGGCCGAGCCCCAACCAAGTCCCAACAATCGTTGGACAACAAAAAAAAAAAGAAGAAAAATAATAAACACCCACACTCGCTATTCATAACTGTGGAAAACCCGAGATGAAATTTTTGGTCCAGCAATGACCTTGGGATGCTGTGAAAAAACTATGGGCCGAATGTGTCTGCGGGGCCATGGGGGACACCAAGAGACCTTCCGACTTCTAGTTTTTCTCTGAAATTATTTTTTTTTGTTCCAAAATTTTTCAGAACCGTGAATACCTCTGAGAGATCCCGCGGAGTCCGCGACCGCGAGATGAACTAAGCGTCATTAGCAGGTTCTACCGGCGTTTCCGCCTTAATTATGCGAGATAGAGGAAAAACGGATTAGACATAAAATGTGTATTTTGATGTGAGGAATATTTTTTGATTTTATACTTTTTTGCCTATCTTTGATGGTTATCGAGATACGGCGTTATCAACATTTCAAAGGGTGGAAAGGTTGGAGCGACTTCATCGAAGGTGTAATTGTTACACGCACACATTGACACACAGGTACACCCATATAGAAAAATTGAGATTTGGGAAGCTTATTACGTTTTTCAATGTTAGAAAAATTTTGAAAATTTGAAACATGTGAAAAATTTATCGGAAAAATAATTAGAACACTGTAGCACATTTTTTTCTTGGTCGTCCCTTCAACTTTTTATGTAGAACAAAACATGGTAAGTCCGGTCGCGGAGAGCCCAAATGTGCCTTATTCCACCCCCTAGGGAGCTTTTTAATATTACTAAAATGCAAGAAAAGTTTCAGGGCGGTCGTAAATATCGGGGCTGGCAAGGTGGAGAAGTTTGCTATTAAACCTGAGAGTAGAATATTCATAACTTTCATACTGCAAAAAAAATTTTGATTGATCACTTCAAGGCAAACTCCTCCAAAGTCAAAAGTTTTCAGAAATCTGGAAAATTTCGGAAACTTTTGGAAAATTTGAAAAATTGGAAAAAAATTTGAAAAAATTTGGAAAATATTTGAAAAATTCGAAAACTTTGAAAAATCGGAAAATTTTGGAAAATTTTAAAAAATTTGAAAAATTTGAAAAATTTGAAAAATTTGAAAAATTTGAAAAATTTGAAAAATTTGAAAAATTTGAAAAATTTGAAAAATTTGAAAAATTTGAAAAATTTGAAAAATTTGAAAAATTCGAAAAATTTGAAAAATTTGAAAAATTTGAAAAATTTGAAAAATTTGAAAAATTTGAAAAATTTGAAAAATTTGAAAAATTTGAAAAATTTGAAAAATTTGAAAAATTTGAAAAATTAGGAAAATTAGAAAAAACTTCGAAAAATGTGAAAAATTTTGAAAGATTTGAGAAATTTGAAAAATTTGAATAATCTTGAAAAAATTGAAAAATTTGAAAAAATTTGAAAAATTTGAAAAATTTTGAAAAATTTGAAAAATTTTGAAAAATTTTGAAAAATTTTGAAAAATTCGGAAAATTTCAAATTTTCTTTTAACTGCTAAAATTATGAATATCATGTTTACACCATTTTCGAAATTGCCTTTTTTTGTCGTTTAATACTCCTAAAATGAAGGAAAAGTTTTACGGTACTCGTAAACATTGGGAGTGGGAAAATGGGAAAGTTTGATATTAAACCGAGGGTAGAATATTCATAACTTTGACACTAGAGAAAAGTTCATGGTTTTATTTTGATCGATCGCATTCAGTCAAACTTTAAGCGGTCATTTCAATCAATCAAATTTCTCCGACATTTATCCCCTTATTATTTTTCTACCTAAAAAAAAAGCAAACAAAAATCTCATTCCAAACAATTTTTTTCTGGTCATTTTTTTTTAATTTCTCAAACTTTTTTTTCCAGTAAAAAAATGCATTCCAAGAAATTCCTAGGCTCCGATTTTTCGCGCATAAAAATCAATTGACCCTCTTTCAGATAGACGTCCTGGTACCCCCCCCCCCCCGCCACCCCAGCGCCAAACCTAGGCACCCTGCTCTTACCTCTTCGCTTGCGTCTCCTCCGTTTTCTCCCCTTTTCCTCCGCCAAACTCGATGACGAAGAGTCCCCAGATCCCCCGGGACCGCAACTTTTCCCCCCGCCCCTCCCCCTGACTTGACGGCATTTCAGTAGCTCGTAAACACGTCTGAAGTAATCCCCAGCCAGATCCCTGGACCCCAGGGACCCATTCCTAGTCAGCCACTCGTCACCATCATCATTATAATAATAATTATAATCACCATCATCAGCACCGTAACTGTCCATAAATTCACCATTCAAATTTTTCCCGCCATTTCCATCACTTCCCGTCCCAGGATTTGACTTATTTCCGTCACTTCCTGTTTCACAATTCAAATTTTTCCCGCCATTTCTCTTCCTTCTCATACTGGAATTCAAATTTCTCCCGCCATTTCTATCATTTCCTGTTCCAAAATTTGAATTTTTCCCGCCATTTGTGTAACCACCGCGCATGCGCATTCCACCATAATTATCACAATAATTATCGTTATAACCAGTTGTATCGTTCCCAGCGTTTTCCGGAAATCCAAAATTTGAAATTTTCCCGCTATTATTGCAGTCACTGCGCATGCGCGAACCAGTGACCTTGGGCGCTTCTAAATCATCGAAGACCAAATAATTTTCTTGCAAAATTGTTTCAGCCTCGGTGGAAATGTCATCTCGATCATCGCTACTGTTATTCCGTGACCTTGGAATCCATTTTCTGGAAGGACATGACGTACTTCTTTCAACAAAATGGCGTCGTTCATGGGAATCGCCATTTTGGAGGAAAATTGGGGTTAGGTCACTTCTGGTTCTGCAGTAAAATCGTTTTTTGCTTCTTCTGCACTCAATGGGCGTTACCGATCCACTCTTTTCCGATCTTACGCTTTGACTTATCTGTCGATAACTTCGATTTCTTCGATTTCCCCGTTTTTTCGATTTATCGCTGGGAATATCGGAATCGTTATCGTCGCTTGGGTGCAGCTTCGCTCTACGTCCCTGATTAAGGTATGCGCGCACTCTACTATACCGATCCAGTGCAATTTGCTCCTCACTCTTCTCCAGAATTTCCGGTGAATTCAGGTCCTCCAGAATTTGCTGACGCAAGTAATCGCCGATCGAGTACCGCCGATTTTTGTAATACTTGAACGATTGATGGTTGTGTAATTCTGATTGGGGAATCACGCATGATGAACTTTTACTTTTACGCGGGAAATTTGTTCGCTGACGCCTCGCCTCGTCTTCGGGTATCATCGGAAATTTCTCGAAGTTGATCAGAATGTTCGGCTCGCAATCGGTTACGTCCTTGAAACTTCCGTTTGGGTATACGTGGTCCGCTATTTTTAGACGCATTATAGTACCTGAGCAAATTTAAACTTGTCAAGTAATATTGAAGGTTAAAATCGAAATTTAATTCCTTAACCGGTCGTTGGTCGCATTATGAGCATGGCGCCGGTCAACATTTTGTCGTCAGACTATATGAACAAAATGGCGGACATTTGAATTTTCCAGCTGAAATGTTCAGAGTGTTATATTTTTTTTCAACGTCCTGGATTACCAGAAATACATACAGAATTTTTTTTTTTTTAAATTGAACGAATGGTTTCTGTATTAAAAATGAAATCGGTGCAGATGCGTAGAGTGAGGAAGACAACGGTTTTATGTATAGTCGGAACAGCGCGAGAGTGGTCTTCGGGTCTGCAGCCGAACGCTCCCCACCACCGCCGACGCATGCGCAATGCATTTGATAGGCGCGGCGCGGAGTTTAAGGATATTCAACACGTATAGTCAAAACAAAAGTTTATGACCCTTTCTATAATTCGTTATATTTGTCGCCAATAATTTGCAATTAATATTTCAATGCGTTAATTAGTTGAAGTGATAGCCATAGAAAATTATTATATTGTATTTGATTTTGCGAATCAATATTATATTGTTTAAACAAATTAATGAAAAAAAATTTTAGTCAATCGTCATTAAATTTTTACCATCGTTTTATGTCTGCTTCAATAGTAAATTTTCAAAGTTTCAACAGATTTTTATATTTTTAACTGTATTTACAGAAATTTTTATTTTTCCCATAAGAGGCGGTGTTAATTGAGAACTTTGATAATTAATAACTACAAAACGGTGTTGTGAATCAATCTCAAATTTCATACAGGCATCTGTTACCGCTTCAAAAACATTATGTCAAAATTTCAAGCAATTCTTATATCTTCGCCAATATAGGTGGAATATCCTTAAATGGTAACGCGCATGCGCCGATGGTGGTGGGGAGAGTGCGGTTCGCAACCGGAGGACAACTCTCATATTATCCCGATATATGAATATAGGCATATACGTTTGTGAAGACGCGTTAAGGAGGCCAACGACTGGTTAAGGAGGCTATGGTGATTCTTTCGTTTGATCCAAAATTCATTTTTTATTTTTTTCAATTTTTTTGGAATTATTTGGACATTGAGCATAAATTTCCAAATGCCGTATCAGTGAAATTAAATGCAGTAGATTTTTTGAAACCCCTTTTTGTTGATTTTTTCAATATATTTTGGACCTATGCAAAAATGCCAATTTTTTTAAAAATTTATTTAATGCATTTTTTTTTAATGAACGGCTCAATTAATTGCATTTTGCTATAGCAATTATTCCCAATTTTCCAACATTGATTTTCATAAATTAATACCAGTTTTAATGCTAATTTTATTTATTGTTTATGGGTATATATATATATATGTACCTGGTGAGGCGTCCGTAAAATACGAAAAGTTTCGTTCAGTATTCTTCATTTTTTTTAAATTAATATCAACACTTTTTTCAATTGATAACGCGTTCGAAGATTGCACTTGAATTTCAATAAATATATAGATAAGTAGAAAAATAAATAACGAAAACTTAACAAATAACAATAAATGTTAATTGCCCATTTTTATTTATTTTTAACTCAACCTCATTTTTTCATCTTCTCAAGTTCACTTTTAATTTTTTTTTCTTCTGCGTTTCGAATATTTGCCATAAGCACTCCACAGCTTTTGTAAATTTTTCTAGGGGGAAATTTTTTTTTCACGTGAATTGCGGACTTGGGGGACACTGACAGGGGCGAATTTAGGGTGTCAATTTTTTTCTACTCGAAGTGGATTTGAAAGTTGAGGGTTCCGAATTTTTTTGGATTGTTTTGACGGTATGAGAAAAGCTCGACTGTCAGTGCTTGCAGGAGAGACGCGCGTCAGACCGGATGATGTCATTGGCGAGATGAAAATATCTTTTGGGTGGGGTGGGGGGTGGGGGGGGGAGCGGGGAGGGGGAGTGGATTAGAAATAAAACGTGGCCCATATTTGCGGGGTCGAAAAGGAATTTGGAAATTCCAGGGGCAAGACAGGTGGTTTTAGACGAGTGACATTGAAATTTAATTTGGCGGCAAAACGCTCACCCGACTTTATTACGAAATTTTTCCTTTTTTTCCTGTCACCATTTTTGTATTTCCCAGTTCAACGATTGAGACAATTCAGGGGCTTCTATTTGTCTTTTAATTTTCACATTTTTGGGAATTTTTGAGCCCCCTCCCCCTCCCACGAATTTTAATCGAGGGGAACAGATTTCGATTTTTCGCCATTATAACGTTGGGGGTGGGAAGAGGGTGAAATTTGGGGACGAAAGTTCCTTTTTCATTTTTCTCTCCAAGTCCCCCCCGCCGTGTTATTCAAGTTTCAAAGCGGGCCAATCACAGCGTAGCTCCGCCCCCTCGGCCAGTGGTTCTCGATTTGATCGTTTGGAATGGAGCAAAACTGGAATTTTACTCCAGATCTGGGATTGTTCTGTGACCTGGAGACGCCAAGTCGCAGTTTTCGCGATTTAAGAAGATACAGTTGAGAACCACTGGTCGCGAGGGCGGAGCCACGCTCTGATTGGCCCGCTTTGAAACTTGAATAACTCGGCAGGGGAGCATCGGAGAGAAAAGTGGAAGGGGAACTTTCGATCTCAAATTTAACCCTCTTTCCATCCCCAACCTCCTTTTTACTGTAATTTTCGGGAGATTTAGATGAAATTGGAGAAATTCGGAGACATTCATAGAATGACGAGATGTACGGAAATTTGGGGTGGGAAGAGCGTGAAATTTGGGACCGAAAGTTCCTTTTTCGTTTTCCTCTCCGACTCCCCCCCGCCGAGTTATTTAAGTTTCAAAGCGGGCCAATCACAGCGTAGCTCCGCCCCCTCGGCCAGTGGTTCTCGATTTGATTGTTTGGAATGGAGCAAAACTGGAATTTTACTCCAGATCTGGGATTGTTCTGTGACCTGGAGACGCCAAATCGCAGTTTTCGCGATTTAAGAAGATACAGTTGAGAACCACTGGTCGCGGGGGCGGAGCCACGCTCTGATTGGCCCGCTTTGAAACTTGAATAACTCGGCAGGGGAGCATCGGAGAGAAAAGTGGAAGAGGAACTTTCGATCTCAAATTTAACCCTCTTTCCATCCCCAACCTTCCTTTTACTGTAATTTTCGGGAGATTTAGATGAAATTGGAGAAATTCGGAGACATTGATAAAATGACGAGATGTAGGAAAGCGCGTCGTCAACGGGACCAACTGCGTCACAAGGCCATTCACTGCAAAGACTTATCCCATTATATTCCCCTGGTAATCCTCCAATTACTGTGATCTAATCCCGTGTTAATTCTTGATTGAGTCTAAGTTGATCTTCGATAACGAGTCGTCGAGTTTTTGCACATGACAGTTAGCAGTTTCTGCGAAATTGGTTTAATGAACTAACGGTCGCCCACGTTTATTTCGTGAGGTCGCCTACGTTATTGCATGAGCAGAGTAAAAAAATGGAAAGAATAAGAGTTCTAAATATTGAAAAAAAAAATATAAAAAAAACAGCAAAAAAATGTTTTTTTTTTAAATTCGAAAATTCGCAACATTTTGGAAATTAAAAGAAAAATACGAATGTTCCGGAAATAAAAAAAAAGGAACGTTTCAAAAATTTCAAAAATGCGCACTTCAAATTTTTTTAGAATTTTCCTTTGGCGGTAAAAATTGCATTGATTTAAAAAATTGAGACGAACTTGTTTTACGGTAGCATTATAAAACCATAATTTATTCAGCCTGATGAATTCATTGATCAATGTACATCATCTTCTCACATGAATCAAAAAGAAGGAATATCAATCGGAAAAATAAAAGTGATCATCTTACAACAGAATAACAACTTCTTATTTTTGTCCAGCAACATAACTTACTAAATAATTGTAACATCTTACGATACACAATTTGTCCTAGAAGTCATTCCAACTCGCAGATCTTTCCAACAACAAATTTTTTTTTGGAATTTTTTAAATTTGAAAAATCTCAAAAATTTTCGTCATTTCTCAAATTTTTGACAAATGTGGAAGTTTTTTCAAAAGTTCAAAACTTCAAAATTGGGAAAAATTAAGTTTCAAAAATTCCAAAAATTTCAAAAATTTCAAAAATTTCAAAAATTTCAAAAATTTCAAAAATTTCAAAAATTTCAAAAATTTCAAAAATTTCAAAAATTTCAAAAATTTCAAAAATTTCAAAAATTTCAAAAATTTCAAAAATTTCAAAAATTTCAAAAATTTCAAAAATTTCAAAAATTTCAAAAATTTCAAAAATTTCAAAAATTTCAAAAATTTCAAAAATTTCAAAAATTTCAAAAATTTCAAAAATTTCAAAAATTTCAAAAATTTCAAAAATTTCAAAAATTTCAAAAATTTCAAAAATTTCAACAATTTCAAAAATTTTAAAAATTTCAAAAACCTCAAAAATTTCAAAAAATTCAAAAATTTCAAAATTTCAAAAAAAAATCAAAATTTTAACAATCCCAAAAATTGACAAAATTTTCAAAATTTCAAGAACATAATTGTTTTTTCTCAAAAATTCAAAAACTGCAAAAATATTCAAATTTCCAAAAAAAATTGATTGTCAAAATTTTGAGTTTCCAAAATTGAAAAAAAATCGAAAATTAAAAAAAAATTAAAAAAAAAAAAATCGAGTTCCAAAAATTGGAAAAATGTCAAAAATCAAAATTTGATGAAAGTACCTGTAAGATGGAACAATATCAACAATGATAATTATCACGTGTAATTACAATCATTATTGACACCTACAGTCGTTATTTAATACCCTATCTAATGATTTGTATAATATAAAATTGCCATGTCCAATCATCTCAATTCAATGGGTTATCGTAATAATACTTATCGCCGTTTAAACATTTTTTTCCGTACATGGGGACACATAACGATTAGTGCCTAATCCCTCATAAACAATGATTTTTATATAATATATGGAATGATACAATAACACTCTGATCTTACGCCATATAAAAATTGCACGTTCGAAGGCTTTATTGCAATTGTGTGGGTTGCTAAACCTACGAAAAAACTTCACAAAACCCTTCTTCCTGTTTATCGCTCTACCTTTCTAACAAGTAGAATCGTTAGAAATTTAACACGGAAAAGATTTTGGAAGTTAAAAATTTTCGAAATTTTTTGAAAAAGTTTGAAATTTTTTGAAAAAAATTTCGAAATTTTTGAAAAAAGTTTGGATTTCTTTGAAAAAAATTTCAGAATTTTTGAGAAAATTTTCGAATTTTTTGAAAAAATTTTCGAAATTTTTGAAAAAATTTTGGAATTTTTGAAAAGAATTTTGAAACTTTTTAAACTCAATTTTTGAATTTTTGGAAGATTTTTAACACTTCACAAATATCCACCAATAATTAATTTTCGAAATGGCAAAATTATTTGAGTTATAAAAAAATCTGAAATTTAAAAAATAAAATTTTTCGGAGTTTTTTTTTTGTCAATTTTCAAAATTGTAATTTTCTCGACATCGTATTTTTCAAAATTGAACGTCGAGAAATTTAGAAAAATTAAAATTTTAAAATTGTTTTTTCGAATTAGAAATTTTCAATCGCCCGATTTTTCCTCGCGCACGCGCCATAATTTTCTCCTAAGCTACACGAAACGCAAATACACACACATCTAGTTACTAGTAATTACATCTCATCAAGTTGGGGTGCGTTTTGCAAATAGCCTTCTCAAGCCCATTCATATTCACCAATATACAAATATTTGTCTCAGAGAGTAGTTTATCTCGAAGGGAAAATGATAACAGAGGTAGATAATGATATTCGTGTCCTTAGTCAATTTCTAGTTAGTTTCTAATTAACAATTGCAATTTTCTAGCTTGTGGGTTGTAACAAATTGGGGGAGGAATGGTGTATGTGTGTGTGTGTGTGTGTGTGTGTGCCTGAGTGTATTTGTCTCTGTGTGTATCTGTGTGTGTGTGCAGATATGCCAAAATATATGTGTACCCATATGGAGTCACATCTAAGTGTGTGTGTGTGTGTGTGTGTGTGTAGATATACCAAAATGTATGTGTACCCATACGTCGTCACATCCGAGAGTGTGCGTGTGTGTGTGTGTGTGTGCAGATATGCCAAATATATGTGTACCCATATGGAGTCACATCTAAGTGTGTGTGTGTGTGTGTGTGTGTGTGTGTGCAAATGTAGCAAAAGGTATGTGTGCACATATGTAGTCAGATCCAAGTGTGTGTATGTGTGTGTGTGTGTGTGTGTGTGTGTGCAGATATGCCAAAATGTATGTATACCCATATGTAGTCACATCCAAGTGTGTGTGTGTGTGTGTGTGTGTCTGTAGGAGGAGGGACTATCGAGCCTATAGTGCATTACTAATATCTACAGTCGATCCAAAAATCAATATCAATAGTTCATTCAGTCCTGATATCAATATTGATATTACTATTATCAATAATAATGATAATATCAAAATTCAGTTGAAAATTTTAATGGTATCATCATTATTGTCATTATTATTATTATTATTATTATTGCTACTACTATACTTTAAGGTAGAATACGTAAGGGGGCTTGAGGAAGGGGGGCCGAGGGGGGTTAGACGTGGAAGTACCTTGTGTAGTCCTTGCTCCTTGACATTCCTGTAACAAAAAATTGAAAAGAAAAAAATGATTAAAATAGTTTGGAATTTTGAACATCTTTAGAATTTTTTTGATTCATTGAAAAATCGTAGTTTTGGCAAATTTAAGGAAATTAAAGTGCAACCTCAAGGCAATGTGAACGCACCTTTAACTGGCTTTGCGCATGCGCCCTGCGTTCCCCCACGCTCTCCTGCCTCTGGACTTTTTCATAAACATCAACAATAGCGCCAACATGTCCTCCACAATCAGGTCTGCCTGGTGCCCTCCTCTTGACCTTGCTAGCCCCCTTAATCACGGTATGTCCCCCCTCAAACTTGACCGTTTTTTTCCCGCCAAAATTCTCCCCCAAACAACGCCCCCCACTGCCACCCACCCCTAAACCAGTAACGCCATCTGCACAACTTTCAAAACTCTGGACAAAATTTCTAACCCTACCCAATTGCTTCCCCAAGCCTTGGTCATACCTTAAATCTACATGTGTCATGGCATTATTGTCATTACAATCAGCCTCCTCATAATCCCTAACTATGGCACACCTATCATTACATTTAAAATTTCCTGAACAATCATCAATTACATTACAATTATCATAATAACCAGCAGTATGACTAATATCTCCACTAATTTGGCAATTAAGGTTATATCTACAATCATCAGTCTTTTTATCTACACTACAGGCACTCTTAAGTGGTTCCTCACAAACTGATTTATCTGGGATTCCCCCAATTTTCTCACCCCCCACACTTCTCAATTTAATCGACTGAAAATTCCCAAGCAGCTCAGTCATCACATTCTTCATGCCAGTCAAATTTCCTGGCTCACTGCCCAAATCAATGACAAGTGCACTTGGTTCATTCAATTCCTCATCAGCTTTTGACTTTGGATGAGCTGCGATTATCGAACAGGGGGGTGAATCGATACCTGGATAACTTTCATCGCTCAGCATCTTATCGAGGAATGAATTTCTCAGGTACACTTGACCCACATTGTGAATGATTTCCGATTTGGAAATTAGCTGCTGCTCAACGACATCCAGAGATGGTGAGCGATTGGTTTTTGATGAAGTGTCCTTCAAGGCAGAGCATTCTGCCTGTTCTGATTTGTTGGAGAACGCTTGATCTTCGGAGACTTCAGATTTCGGTGTGAGCTTCTTGTTGAGCAGATCTAGAGGATTCATTCCTTCTTGAAGAACCTCAAGTACCTTCAACGGAGGACACTGACTTGAATCGCTGAGGTACACGTCCTCTACAGTCCGGAGGCTTCCTGCTTTGGAAACTACCTGCTGCTCAGCCAGATCCAAAGGTGTCGAACCATCCGTTTCTGACGAAGGGTTCGTCGACTCCATTGGACGGTTCGAGGAAGAGCATTCTGCGAGCTCAAGGAATGCCTGCTCCCCCTCCTCCAAGACTTCAAATTGCGATGCTAGCCTCGGGATTCTGCTGTCGAGAAGATCTAGAGGCTCTGATGGAAGCTGCTCCAATTCTAACGGATGCTTCTTTGAAGCATTCGACCTCCGCAAAGCAGCACGTTGGTTTGAATCGCTGAGGTACACCTGACCCACATCTTGGCTGATTTCAGATTGAGGAATCAGGTTCTGCTCAGCGAGATCCAAAGATGTCAATCGATTTGCTTCTGATGAATTGCCTCTAGGGTTGATCGCAGTCTTCACAGAAAAACGCTCTGCTTGTCCAAACACGGTTTGGAGGTTTGGAGGTTGGGAGGTTTCAGGTGTCGAAGTTCCCTGCTTGCCTCGAGCCTCCGCAGATGCTGATGGAAGATCTGTCTCATAATCCATTGGAGAAGTGGAGTCTATCGACCGTGCTGACCTGGCCCAGTCCTGATCAGCCTTCCGAAACTCGTTATCCGTTAGCGCTGCTCCGAAGACGTCAGCTGCTGGTAAGCGATCTGATTCTGATTGCTCAACTCCAGCTTCGATCACTCGTTTTGCTGGATCCATTGGAACCTCCACGATCTTCAAGGGAGATCTTCTACCCGAACTCCACCAGTCCTCCGACTCAACCCCCAAGAAGGACTCCGAGTTATCGACAATCCTCAAGATTTCCAGGTCTTCCGCATCTGATGGTGCTTCGTTAGAAACTGATGCGGGGATCACAAAATGAACTCTAGCGCCTTTTTGAGAATCTTCGGCAATCTCCTCGAAGGAACCAGCATCAATCAGGTCTTCCGGTAGAATGTCATTGAAGAAGTCTTCGGGGTTCTCGCAGTCCAAGCTTAGGAATCTTTCACTGAAGCCCTCGAATTTCTCGAACGGAGAGTTTGTAGTTGTAACGCGAAATACCGAGTTGGTCTTGTAGTCGAGATCGAAATTTGGGAAGGAATTCGGGGATTCCCCGGCTTCAGCCGTGTCGGACGAGGTGGATAGGTGGGGCAGCGATGCTGACATAACGTTCTCGAAGTCCTTCAGTGTGAAGAGGAGGGGGGGGAAGTCTTTTTTGGGGTCGGACTTCTTTCGAGGAGCCGGTAATTTGGCCCGAGAACACTTGGCGTTGCTTGTGGGCTGAGGCGGTTGAATCGCGACGATTGGAATTGAGGGCGCTGTGCGGGCGGCGCGGTTCTCCGGAGAATGCCGAGTGGAGTTTCTTGCGTTCGATACGTTCGTGGCTAGTGGCGGGAGTGGACGACGGCGCTTACGTCGCGGGGGCACTGGCGGCGCATTCTCGAGGGCTGCAACAGACCAATTTTGTGAGAGTTAGTGGAACTACGGGCACCCATCCATATATCGTTCTATATCGAAAAAAAAAATTTAACACACAAATTCATTTACACTTTTTTGGGATTTTTCCAATTTTACATTTTTTCAAAAAAATCAACTCAATAAAAAAAAATTTTTTTTTTTTGATTTATTGAAATTTTAAGTTGAAATTTCCAAATTCGATTTTTTATGGTTTCTTCGGAAATCGAAGATCGTTTCAAATGATTTTACTTAAAAAAAAAAAAAAAAAAAAAAAATGTTTCAAAATAGTAATTTTTTTTTCAAAATATTAAGTTCCCTCACTCAAAGTTTTGGAAAATCTACTTATATTTATTCCCAAGGGGCAAACTTTACAAATGGCTTAAATTTCCATAGATTTATCTTACTTTTATTCATGGCAATAAATCGGGGAGAATTGAAAATTTTCGCCGGCCCGGAAATCGCGATAACCCAGTGGTGCTAGCCAGGTGAGTTTGAAGGTTCGGCAAAGACTGGAGGCCGATTCCTTATGAGTGAAAGATTACGCGAGGGTTTACCCGCCCCATTCCTCCCACTTCGGTAATACTCGTTCAATAACAATGTCACAAGGGTCACATTTATATAAATGTATGAAAATTTTGCGGAAATCTTTCCGAATTTTTGGAAAATTCTATCATCCTAGAGACGTTAACAAATTTCAAAAATTTTGTAAAATTGAATTTTTCAAATTTGAGAAATAAAAAAATTTTTGCATTTGAAAATTTCAAAATTTGGGGCATTTTTGACAAATTTGAAAAATTTGAGATATATCTCAAACTTTTGACATTTGGCAAAATGTTGAAAATTTTTTTGGATTTGTAAAATTTCTAACGTTTTGGAAATTTGGCAAAATGTTGACAATTTTTCTGGATTTTTAAAATTTTTGACATTTTGGAAATTTTTGAATATTTCATTTTTTTTTAATTTTCAAAAATTAAAAAGAAAATGGGAAATTTCAAAATTGAAAATTGAAAATTTCAAAATTGAAAAATGTGGGATTGATAGGCTTGAATAATCATGCAGGGAATTATTTTCACTCTCTATTCCCTATTCCTATAATCGCCAATGGCTGAAGTTCATTATCGAAGCCGACCACAACTCGAATGTTAAATAACTGTCAATATTGAAGGTGGGGATTGGCAGTGGGGCCTGCGCAAAGCGCGCATTTTCGGGGCTTCGTTAACGGGATAGAGTGTAATCGAATTAAGTGGGTAGCTAATACGAAGTTCATTGATTCCACAAGATACCCAAATTTTTCAAAAGCGGGAAATTCAATTTAAGTAATATGGAATCAAAAAGATTAAATTTACAAAAAGAAAAAAAAAATTATGGTTTTGGAGATTTTTGAATTTTGTTTTCAAAAAAAAAAAAAAAAAAATTGTGGTTTTGGAAATTTTTGAATTAAAAAAAAAAAAAATTATGGTTTTGGAAATTTCTGATTTTTTTCAAAATTTCGAAAATTGCTTTTTTCGACGTTTCCAAAATTTCGAATTTTCAAACCATCCAAAAAATTTTCAAAATGTCTCAAACTATGTTCTATACCTCCTTAAATGAAAACTTGACGACTGGTTCTGCTGATATCGAAGTCCTCAATACTCAGCATCATACTGGCCGAATTAATGGCGAATGCATCATCAATATGGTAGACATTGCCATTGTGATTCCCCATAGCGCTCGACGCGGCGCTACTGTACGCGCTCGAAGTGTTCTGTACGGAAGCAACGTCTCCGCATTTCTGGGAGAGCCATTTATTGGTCATACCGGACACATCTGCCTCGGACGAGATATCGAAACGCAGATTGTGCAAGTAATTATTGACAATCGGCTCCTGATGGTGATGCTGCCTCCGTGAATCTCCCGGGGCTAGTGCAAACTGAGATAAGACCAGCTCAACTGTTTCCGATGAGCTCTGCAGCATCTTCAGCGCCTCCTCGTAACGCAAATTCAGCAAACTCTGGCCGTTTATGGCAACTATTCTATCTCCTAAAAATCAATCGATAGGGATTTTATTCATATTTTAGTCATTACCTTAAAATTTGAAAAACAAAACTGCACTTTTAGTGTCGAGGTTGCATAATAAGCGTTATGTGAGAATGTGTGTGTGTGATATAGGCACTTGTCTGTTTGTGTGTAGGTGGGTGGGGGTGGGTGGGTGTTGCGGGGAGGTAGGTGGGCGGGTTAGTGTTGGGGGGAGGTGGGTGGGCGGGTCAGTATTGGGGAGAGGTGGGTGGGCGGGTCAGTGTTGGGGGGAGGTGGGTAGGCGGGTGGATGTTGGGGGAGGAGGTGGGTAGGCGGGTGGATGTTGAGGGGAGGTGGGTGGGCGGGTGGATGTTGGGGGGAGGTGGGTGGGCGGGTGGATGTTGGGGGAGGTGTGTGGGCGGCTGGAGGTTGGGGGGAGGCGGGTAGGTGTTGGGGGAGGTGGGTGAGCGGGTGGGTGTTTGGGGGGAGATGGGTGGGCGGGTGGGTGTTTGGGGGGAGATGGGTGGGCGGGTGGGTGTTGGGGGAGGTGGGTGTTGGGAGAGGTGGGTGGGCGGGTGAGTGTTGGGGGAGGTAGGTAGGTGGGTGGGAGGGGGGGTCGGTGTTGGGGAGAGGTGGGTGGGTGGGGGGGGGGGGTCGGTGTTGGGGAGAGGTGGGTGGGGGGGGGTCGGTGTTAGGGAGAGGTGGGTGGGTGGGAGGGGGAGGTGGGTATGTGGGTGTTGAAGAGAGATGGGGGGGTGGGTGGGCGTTAAAAAGTGGTGGATGAGTGGGTGTGGAGCAAAAGTGGGTGGGCTTAGCAATTGTTTTTTTTTATTGATCACCGATAAACAGAAATTTCGGTGAGCTACTGAACTCACCGGTAAGCCCTAATCTGTGATCCTCACACTGAATAATTTTACCTTTATTAACATTCCCAGCCATATCAGCTGAACCTCCAACCGAGACCGCCTGCACGTAGACTCCACCATCATTACCCTCAGTTACTTGGAGCCCAATACTTCCACCATGACCCCGTTCTAGCTTTATCGTATGCAGAATCCTTTCCTCAGTGAACGATAATTCTTCGAGTCTGGCTACTAGGGAGGCCGAAATACTCTCGTCATTTCCAATTCGAAATGTTTCATCGTCGGTTCTAATATCGGCATCTGAAAAGAAAAATTATGATAAGTTTGAAAAATTTGACTTTTTTTTTTTCAATTCAACGATTTCGAGATCATCAAAATTTGGAAATGTATAAACTCACTATGTTGAATTCCAACAATTGGCAACTTCGAAATTCCAAAGGGGGAAAAAATTGAAGTTGCAATTTTTGTTTTTTTTTTTCTTGGAAATTGAAATTCATGAAAAAATTTTGTGCCAAAAATTTTTTTTTGTTTTTTTTTTTAAGTGGAAAATTTTTGAGAACAGACACTGACTTAATACATAAGCTTCCGGCATCGGTGACTCAGTCGAATGTACAGATGCCGATTGGATCGATGAGGCAGTGTCCGATTGTAGCGACAATGACTCGAGGTCGTCGGCAAGGCTGGGATCTCGTTGAACTAAACTACTATATATAGCTCGAGTTCCCATTTTCACCCCCAGCCGGCGGGGTAGACTTGGCGTGCGAAAACCGGTGCTCTGGCGCGGAGTGCCGTAGTTAGGTAGACTCGATGTTTTTACCTGCAGATAATAACCTATAAATTTTTTTTTCAAATTTTCGGAATTTCCGGAAATTTTCGATTTTTTTTTTCTTGCATTTTCAGACTTTTGTTAATAAATTTTCCCAATTTCAAGGATTCTCAATCCTCAAATCACCAAAAAATGTTTACCTTAGCAAGGCTTTTCCCGCTCAAATTTTTTCCCGCCACATCCCAGACCTCCTCAGGCGTGGGATAACCGTTCTTCTTCGAACAAGACTTATTGATCGCCGCGTAAAGTTCCTCTGGATGTTTAACCTCCATCCTCTCCCCATCACTGGACCCCTGTTTTGTCCCCCCATAATTCCCAATATTCGAGTAACTAAACTCATCATCCTTCCTAACCTCCTCCTCGATTCTCAAAGGGGCGCGCTCCTCGTCCTCCGTGTCTCTAGACGCACCCTCGGGCTCTAGTCTCGCATTAACTTGTGCATACAAGGCGTCCTCCTCGGGAGTATAACAAACAGGCTCATCATCATCGCCTTTAGTCGGCACAGATTCCCTCTGAGGATTCTCGTTTTCCTTATTCTGCAATTCCTCCAATGCCGGTGATTTCTCCGCCTGAAATTTTGAAAGAATAAGATATCAGCGGTGCCATTTTCCAATCCCATTTTGCCCCAAAAAGTATTTTCCCATCCCATTTTGCCCCACCACCCTAAAACTATTTTCCCATCCCGTTTTGCCCCACCCCCCAAAATTATTTTCCCATCCCATTTTGCCCCACCACCCTAAAATTATTTTCCAATCCCATTTTGCCCCACCCCCAATTATTTTCCAATCCCATTTTGCCCCACACTCGCTCCCCCCCCCCCAAATTAGTTTCCAATCCCATTTTGCCCCACCCCCAAAATTATTTTCCCATCCCATTTTGCCCCACCCCCTCAAATTATCTTCCAATCTCATTTTGCCCCCCCCCCCGCAAAATCTCCCAACTACTTCCCCTGCCCACCCCTCCCCCTTCCCACCCACTTGTCGATACGACCCTAGCCACGCAATTTCCGCAACTTACCTCAGCCTTGCCCGCCTTAACTTCACTCTTCTGTTTTCCCCCATCGACAGTCAACGCCACTCCAAACTCCTTATGTAGTCCCTGAAGCGAAGTCAATTCAGCCTTCAGCTTCAGAAAGAACTGATGATGCAGCGAGGTAAGTTTAAAAGCATAATAGCTCTTCTTATGATCCATCCGGAGTTTGAATTTCGCGCGTTTCCCGCCGAACTTCATGTAAACAACAAGACAATTTTTGCTATAGCTGAGGGTCTGAATGTCCCTCCACTGGACCTTGATAAGTTCAGAGCGATCTCTAGGTCTGCCAGCACGGTCAAACAACTTCAACCCCTGGCCATGGACAGCTAGCCAAACATTGGTCTCCGCTTTCCTCGATCGTGACTTCTGGCTGCTATTGCTGCTGTTGATGTTGTTGTTGTTCTTCTCCGCTACGTTGACCTTCGAAGATCGCTTGGGCACTGCGTAGATGTCGTCGGTCTTCATGATCTCCAACGATTCAATATTTCCGTAAGTAGCATGACCGTTTTCAATTTTACTGTGGGAATAGTCGGTGACGTCAACTTGGTAGAGGTTGTCAGTGTCCGATGATGCGCGATCGGCACTTCGATTCACCTCATACTTCTTCATCCTATCGGCGATCTTCTCAAGCTCCCTGGTATCAATTGTGGCTATGTAGAAGTGGGAGCCATAATCCCGAAGACCTTGCGCATGCGTGATGAACATTTCTTCGGAGCTATTTGCATCGAGCCCACGACGATCCCGGTGGGCCTGATGCAACCGAGACTTCAGGGCCTCGGTGGTGAGATCGGAGCTTTGGTGATCAGGACTCAGCATCAGGGATTCGGGGATGTAGTGCTCCAATAAGAAGTAGTCGCCCCGACCATGCTCCTGCAATAAGACGTTATCAGAATTGATATGTCCGGCCTAAGTGTCTCGTAACGTCAAAACTTCCCGATTTGGTATTTCAGTACAGCATAAACACGCAATCATTGTGATGACCAAACTCAACAGTGATATCAATAATTGAAATTGCGACTAATAATTACTGCACACGATCACTTTAGTTTGACTTTTAAGCCCATAAAACTATTCAACTGGAATTCGTCCGCCTGGTTACCCCATCTACCTCTGTACTGCCGATCTTTCCAATTGCTCAGGCGACCATACCTCCTTAATTATGCAAATCATGGAAAAAAGTCATTACACGTAAAAGGTGTATTTTCATATAAGAAATAATTCTCTTCTGAGAAGTTTCCCAATAACTTTAATATTTTCCCCGGTGGAACAGTATAAACAATTACAATTGTTAATAACATTGCATATACTGGACGAATTCCATCCAAAGCGTATTCCGCTCGATTCTGCATGGAAGCACTTCGATTGGGATCGTCATGACTGCGCTGAGTTCATTCGTTCACTCATTACATACATAATTGTTGAGACGGTCATACCTCCTTAATGATGCAAAATATCGAAAAAAATCATTCTACATAAAATACGTATTTTTATATGGGGAACAACTTTTCTTATATAAATTTTACGCTATTTCTAATATTTTATGCAATAGAACATTATGAACAACTGAAATTGGTAATAACAATGTATATACTGCACCAATTTCATCCAAAATCTAATCAGTTCTAAGTTATAGAAACGCTTCGAACGCGACCTTGAAAACTTTCATAACTTCATTCGTTCATGAGAAATCGTTGCGCAAAATTTTGTACACATACATACATACATACATACATGCATACATACATACACACATACATACGTGCATACATACATACATACACACACACACACAGACGCCAACGTAGAATTTGACGATGATCATTTTGGTATACTTAAAACCCTAGTTAGATAATGAAACAACAAATTTGGATTTTGGGGGCATTACAATAACTTCCCGAATAATCGGAAAGTTAAATACAAGGCAAACATTTCAGGTTCCTCTTTGAATGTTTATGTTCCGGCACAGAGACCATTTTTACTATTGAAAATTTCTGAGAAGAGTGAGGCATGATGGTATCATTTTTCGGGATAAAAAAGTCGAGTGTTTTCGACCACCCTTGGAATGTATGTGACGCAAGGTCTGTGGTGTCATGTCCCTTTGTGAGTTAGTTAGTTCCTCTAAGAAATTGGTATGATATGGATGTGTCGTTCAACTCATCTAATAATTATCTTATAATTAGCATGTCAGGGAAAAGCTGTTGTCATCTATTTATTCCATCCAGCTTGGCTGACTCACCCATAAGA
Source organism: Asobara japonica (assembly GCA_026005395.1). Classification (NCBI taxonomy): domain Eukaryota; kingdom Metazoa; phylum Arthropoda; class Insecta; order Hymenoptera; family Braconidae; genus Asobara; species Asobara japonica. The sequence goes on along the minus strand of BQMI01000533.1, from coordinate 1,060,432 downwards.
CAAATTACAATGATTGCATTGTTCGATAATTTTGAGGTTATCGAGATACTTACGTTAACGCTGTAGTTGCCAAACTCGGCCTGCAGGGCGAGACCCGTTAAGTTAATGAGTTGGGTCAAAGGGCAAACTAATTGCTGCTCGAGTATGCATCTTCTTATTTGAAGGTAGAGCAAGTGCTTTGATATCCAACTTCTGGAATTAAAGAGCAATCTTTAGTATTTGTTCTAGGTAGTTGTGAAAGATTGTTTGGCCGAGTATTATATTAATGAAATTCTTATTGGGTATCGACGAAACTATGTTGGGATTTATCCATTTTTCATTAAGACTTGATGAATCTTTTTTTACTGTAAATTCTTCGATGTAGCAATTTCATATTATTGACTAGATATTGCTTGTAGAACCTTCAACTCACAAACGTTCCCATAAAATTTCTCATAATTGCACAAGGATCAATTCTATACATAGCCATGTTTGTGAAGATTGTTCTGTGTAGGTCAGATTTCTGGAATTTACGACTCAACAAAATTTGAAAATGAATATTGCTTTGATTTGGAGAAATTACAGCCCTTGAAGTGAGGGACTCTTCCCAAATAGCCTTACTCCATCGTCATCAATTTGGTGAGTACGCAGTTTACCTTAGCCACAAGGGTCGATATGAACCAATTGACGAATTTGCATGAAGCGCTCTCCCTTTGCTTTATCCTATAGCGAAGTCGAAAAGAAGAGTTTGTGCAAGAGGATTGAAGGATTCAAATGCTAATCGCGATAAAGGACTGCAAAAATCAGTGAATTTGGGTATTCCGAGAGTGGAAGAGAGCCCACAATGTAAACATTTTCCTTCTATTGTCATTTAACGTCGCTATATTTGTGCCACTTTGAGTGCTAATCAACGATGGAGGTCTTCCCTGTGTTTGTAAACAAAGCGCTTATGAATAAGTTACATTAGTGTCCGTATCATTCGCGCGGCTTGCCTGTGAATGCACGGCCTTTGAGGTACAAATCCGTCGCCTAACCGATCGAGCCAGCGTGCGCCTCAAATATGTAAACACTGAAGCGCTGAACAATTATTAACTACCTGAATAAGGATCGATTCGGAACGCTATCAAACTGTGTAGGTCAGATTTCTGGAATTTACGACTGCAGAAAATTTTAAAAACGAATGCAATATCCGCCCAAAAAATGCATTTCATAATGCATCACAGGATGATACAGCATGTGATATTATGATATGGAAGTTTTGATGTTATATTATGCAAAATGTACCGTAAGCTCCATCATTTCAATTTTGAATCGTAGAAAGCACATTTCTGCTGATTTGAATATGTTACGAAATTCAGCCACAACATTTCAAAATATATGTAAATATTGTAGCAATTTTATTCAACTTCATCACACTCCTCCGAATAACGCTTCTATCTGATTATGCAATGAAAATTTCAAGTAGAACATAAAATGTTACTTCTTCCATTTGCGTTTCAATACGAATAAGTGACCCTAGGTTTTATTGTCTTGTAAACGGGTCAGTTAACGTTACTACTAAAACTGCTCAACAGCTAAGTTCAAAAAGTTTACTCCGTATCGTCTGCCTTAAAGGTGGTCTGACATTCAGTCGCTAAAGTTCAAAATTAATCTCGAAAGTAAGGTTATTCAATCTAACGTTTCCTTCACATCTTACTCCACAAATTGATTCTAATTCATCATAGTATGATTTAAATTGAGATAATGCATTTATTATTGCCATTTGGAAGTCCGTATTGTTGTCTTACGTCACTATATTACTTCAGCAGAAATGATAATTTACCTGATCCCTCTTAGGCTAGGCAGGAAGAATCGTAAACGCAGGTAGAGCATGAAACTTGTTGGCAGACCCAGGGGACCCTTACTTTTACCACTGTTTAACCAGCCTGGAGGCGCTACCTTATTTAGCTTAGTCTCCGGTGGTAACATGGCAAAATCCCCGGCCAATAATGCTGCCAGACCTAAAGTGAAGTTCTCCTCTAGTGATTCCGCCTGGACGATTGCCTGTAATTGAAATGGACAAATTTATGGCAGATTGAAATTTCAATATTTAGGAAGGGTGTGCAATTTTCAGGAAATTTGACACACACAACTTTCTCCGGAAGTTGACAACTAATGAGATAATATACAACTCCATCAAGGGAAATGGAGACGGTACATTATTTCAAAATTTGAAATAAAAAAAAAAAAACAAAAAATGATTTCCGATACCGGGAGTCGAACCCGGGCCGCCCGGGTGAGAGCCGGGAATCATAGCCGCTAGACTATATCGGATACTATGGAAATTAGTGGACTTCGTCACTACAAGAAGGGAATAGAAAGCGAACAGCTGCCAAACCATTTTTTTCCACAGATTCTTCGCAAATTTTCTTTGGAAATTTGTCTTTTTTCTTTTCCATTTATTGAATTGGTTTTGGGGTAAGAAGGACAGATTCTTCGTTCTCCATTACCACTGAAGCTGGGCATCGAACGCAAAAGAATGTTAATGCTGGACTTTTGTTCATTTTCAGTACAGGAGAATAAACACGTGGGAGAACCTTTTTTCTTCGCTTTTACGCCAGGGAGAAGTCCTGATTATACCCTCAGGGGATAAGCAAGGTCTCGAGTGGTTCCAATATTTTTACAATTTTTATTTAAGTCCCAAAGTGTGTAGGTTTTTAGAGTTTGGAATTTTTCTGCAGTTTTGAAAATTTGGTAATCTTAGAAATTGTGAGAGATTTTTAAAATTGGAATAAAAACCTGGCCATTTTAGGAAAATTTCGAAATTTTCCAAAATTCCAAAAAGTTTTCAAAATTAAAAAAAAAAACTCAAAATTCAAAATCTTCACAAAAGCCCGAAAAAAAACCCGAAGTTTCAAAATTTCAAACTTTTCACAGTGTTCAAAGATAGTTTAAATTGTGAAAAAAAATTCAAAATTTTCAAAATTTGTCGAAATTTTCGAAATTTTTAAAAATAGTCAAAATTATTCAAAATTTCAAAATTTCAAAATTTCAAAGTTTCAAAATTTCAAAATTTCAGAATTTCAAAATTTCAAAATTTCAAAATTTCAAAGTTTCAAAATTCTACAATTTTCAAAATTTTCAAACGCACCGAAAAACTCAAAAATTACCAAAAGTTCCAAAAACTGTGAAAAAAAACCTCAACAATTCAAGCGTAGCAGCATCTAATATTGCTGATAGTTAATTCTACTCATGCCTACTGAAAAAATGTCGACTGGGAGAAATAATTTTCTGGGTTTTCCCCGGGGGGGAGGGGGGGGGGGGTCGGGGGGCGTGGTGGCATTTAAGTATGACGTAAGGATGATTTGAGGGGTGGGGCAGAGGAGGGTCGGCCTTCCTGACATCATACATACACTAAAGGGAAAGCACAGGAGATCTATGTGGTCAGAGTAGGGGGGGAGGGGGAGGAGGGGCTCCAAAATAGTCCGAAAAATTGCCTACATAATACTTGAATAGCATCTAGGTGCGGAATCTTGATTATAGCCCTGGGCAATATGAAATCGGGTGAGAAGCACTCGGTATAACAATATCTAAAAGTTTTTAATGAGAGCTGTCCTATCGGATAAAACTCAAAGTCGAGGGGAGTTTGGGTTTTGGAAGTTTATTAAAAAGTTGAACTTTAAACTTCTGATTACTTACATATATCTGGGTTTCACTCATTAAAATTTCTCGGGTAATCTGCCTTTGGGGATGAACTGGTGAAGGGTGAGATTAAGGGAGGCAACAAGACGGGAAAGAATCTACTCGGCCCTCTTTCCTATATTTCCAATTTTTTGATATTGGCAAAATTAGAGTTGGTAAATTTTTGAAAATTTTGAAAATTTTTGAAATTTGAAAATTTTTGAAATTGGAAAATTTTTGAAATTTGAAAATTTTTGAAATTTGAAAATTTTGGAAATTTGAAAATTTTGGAAATTTGAAAATTTTGGAAATTTGAAAATTTTGGAAATTTGAAAATTTTGGAATCTTGAAAATTTTGGAAATTTGAAAATTTTTGAAATTTGAAAATTTTTTGAAATTTGAAAATTTTTGAAATTTGAAAATTTTTGAAATTTGAAAATTTTTGAAATTTGAAAACTTTGGAAATTCGAAAATGTTGGGAATTTGAAAATTTTGGAAATTTAAAAATTTTGAGCATTTGAAAATTTTAGAAATTTTGAAAATTTAAAAAAATTGAAAATTTGAAAATTTTGGAAAAACTTTCAATGTTTCAAAAGATTCGATTTTTGATTTTTAGAAATTTTCAAGGTGAGGAAAAATTAGAAATGCAAACATTTCAATTTTGGTAATTTTTTTCATAATCTTCAAATTTTTACAATTTGTAAAGTTTTCGTCAGTGAGATTTAGTTAGGGACTACGAGGAGAAAAAACCTACCTCGCGCTTTGTATGGATTTACATTGTGAGGTTTTAGAGGTATGTGAGACGTTGTGAGATCATAGGGGATCATGTGGTAGGGTGGAAAATGGGTTTTGGCACATTGCCCGGGGTATTCCCGAGAATGTTGGAATTTGTTGGGTCTGGTAAATCCTCTTCAGTAGGATTCCAGGTGCTAGTCTAATCAATCTCGAATTTACTCCCGTAACTGACTCACCTCATAAAAAAAACGTCAATAATCTATTCAAATTAACTAAATTCTGTTGGAATAAAGGAAACACGAGTGAGAGACGCTTGCACCGAATTTGAATTTGACTCAAACCTGTGGGAAAAAAATATTTTTTAAAAATAGCAATTTATAGAGCATCAAATTCTGAACAAATTTCATTTAACAACTGAAAGTCCAGCGTCAAAAGTTTAGCCAGTAAAAATTCCGAAAGGTAGTTCAGTCTAGTTACTGCCGCTGGCGCAGTGGTCTACTGCGCATGGCGCGCTTTTCTTGGCTGCGCGCGCAGAAAGCGCGGGAACTTGGCGTCTGACGCCGTCAAACGGTGCTAGAGATTAGGAACCGTTGTTTTTGAAGTAGGTACGGTAAAAAAAATTGAAAAACATGACGTAACACTTCAATACTTTTCAATTTTTCACATCGCACCAATGTGTTGGATCATTTTCAAATTTTTACCGCTGATTAAATACATGATCCGTCATCCGTCAAAAATTTAACTCGATGGTTAGAAAAATTAATCGATGCAATAACAACGTTAATGACTGGGGCACTTTATCAGTCAATATAATTGGGTGAATTTATCAGAGTAACACTTATCGTTCAGCCACCATTGATGACTCTTGTGTGGCTTGAAAGGTCAATGAATTGAATGAAGTATCACTGCCACTCTGTGGCGTCGCATTTTGCAGAGATACCCATCAATCATGCCGGCCTTGGCTATCGCTCCATCAGGGCCAAATTGATTTTAGAATTTTTTAGGCTGTTTTAAGGGGGGGAGGGAGGGGGTAATTGAATTACCTGGAAGAGCTCGCCGGCTGTTATCTTCTGGGGGTCGCAGGTCACGTCAATCCGCTGACCGGTGAGCAATATCACAACTATCCTTCCGCCGCAGCCGTTCTGGAATCACAATTATAGATTTTTTTACGGTGAGCAGACTCGTGGAAATGTTTGAATTGAAAAATTGGGGGGTGGGAGGAAGTCGATGTGGGAGACGTTTGAGGAATTTGATGATTTTATTATTTAAATTTTATTTACGTACTTGATGAATTTGGACCATTTCAAAAATCGAAAAATTGAAAAATTGAAAATTGAAAAATTGAAAATTGAAAAATTGAAAATTGAAAAATTGAAAATTGAAAAATTGAAAATTGAAAAATTGAAAATTGAAAAATTGAAAATTGAAAATTGAAAAATTGAAAATTGAAAAATTGAAAATTGAAAAATTGAAAATTGAAAAATTGAAAATTGAAAAATTGAAAATTGAAAAATTGAAAATTGAAAAATTGAAAATTGAAAAATTGAAAATTGAAAAATTGAAAATTGAAAAATTGAAAATTGAAAAATTGAAAATTGAAAATCGAAAATTGAAAAATTGAAAATCGAAAATTAAAAAATTGAAACTCGAAAATTAAAAAATTGAAAATCGAAAATTAAAAAATTGAAAAATTGAAAAATTCAAGATTCGAAAATGAAAATTCGAAAGTTCAAATTTGAAAATGAAAAAACTCCAAGTTAAAAATCTTGCACCTAAAACTCTGAAAATGGAACGGTTATAAGCATCAAACAATATTCACATTTCAACTTCTCCGGTATGGTCTAATGGTTCAGGATATCTGGCTTTCACCCAGGAGGCCCGGGTTCGATTCCCGGTACCGGAATTTTTTTGCTTTTTTTTTGTTAAAAAAAATCATAAACATCCTTATAACCATTAATTCTGAACATTATTATTAGTCATGTAATATTTTAACAATTGTTTAACAATTATTTGCTGATTAAACAGGCAATCACCTACTGGCATTAGCTATGCGTATAAGATACCACCTTGAAATCTTCCGTATATATATATAACTTGACTAAAGATTCCTGCAAAATAATTTTTCATTATATTGTCTAAATTAAGTAGTGAGTGTGTTTGTAAGTGCAGTATATCCCCCCTCCCCCCCCCCCCCACACACACATGCGCTTCTCAAAAACGTTCCAAAATGATTCCGAGGACCATGAAACTAGTAAGTTCAAAATAAGCGCTCAGCAATTCACCAGAATCATCGGGCCATTGCATTTGTGCAATGGCATCCAAAAGCGCCGTGACGTCACACTGCGAGAAAAGTCCGTGAAATTCGTTTACCGTGAATGAGGCGTAGTAACGAGTAATAAATCGCATTTTCAGTACTAAATCCATCTACCTGTACACCAATACCCGAAACATCTCTCGTGTCGCCATCTCACGGACGCGCCCGCTCCTACAATCACAGCTGATTTTGGGATATTTGTGTATTAGACAATCTCCATATTTTTTTCGCCAAAAGTCACCTGTTGTAAGTCACCAATCGTGGTAAAAAAGTTGTAACATTGTTGTAACTATCGTGTCGTAGACCTGAAATTTTGACTTTTCTCGGCGTTTGGCATCATTCTGACCCGTTTCCAATGGGATCTTCATGTGTTTTTTTTTTCTACTCTTTCTCTATTCGTATTCACCCACATAACCGCTGGTAGGCATTACTTCATGGGCAATAAGCATGTCCATGTGCGTGTGTGTACGTATGTGCGCAAATCTTTGGCGAACGGTTCTCTTTTTTTTTTCAAAAATTACGTCTCGCCGAGGCGGTGTTCTGAAAGAACTTTTTTTTTAATCGGCAAGGTAGTTTTTTATTAATTAACAAAAAACCACGATTTTAATTGTTTATAACGCTCTATTACATGAACGTCAAGAACATTTTGTGTTGTATGATTTTTTAAGTGAAACTTCTTTGCGCTCGTTGGCCTGTAATTCCAATATCGAATGAAACGAAAAAGCGACAGGAAAAGGGAGGGGATGGCACGCGTGGTGGGGCAGTCGGACGGAAGGAGACATGGGAGAGAAACGAAAATGCGACAGATTGGGAGTAGGAAAAAGCGAGAGGTAGCATGCGTGGAGGGGCATTAGGTCCGACGAAATGAGCCGTAGACCCCTCAAAAATTCCACAATAATGAATAGTGGCTTCCGTTATCGGGGAAATATTTCTATCTCATAAAACTTGCTGGCTAGGCTGAGTATTTTCATTTCAAGTGCCCATCGAGATCCATGAAGTTTCACTTATATCGCCGAGCTTTCTAGGCTTACAATTTTTTTTCGTAACACGCATAATTAAGACGATAGCGCTTAATTAATTCGATATGCTCAACGATATGATATCACGCTATAACACAGACACACACAAATATCGGGACGTTATAGGTTCCGCCCGTAGAGGGTCAGACCCACATTCCGTTTATTGGGTTATGAATTGACTTATATATTTTCCCACTTTTCCTACATGTCCCTTCCGGAGGTGCAGGTAATAAGTAATATAGAGGTAGTTGTATTTTGACCGGACATAGGTTTTCACAAAATCCACAATAACTTTTTGATGTTGACGGAAAGGATCGACACCGGCACGAGGGACAGGAACATGGGCCCACATTACTCCAGTTTTACCCAACACCAGCACATGAAAAATTCTAGTTGAAATGTGATCGAGTTAATAAGACGTGCTCCCTGGAGAGAACTAAAGGAAATGTCTTTGGAAAGACATTGTAATTGGAAAGAGGACAATTGTGGAATTTTTCGGAAAATTAACTTAAGCGGTGGAAAATTTTGAATGAGTATAAAACTAAGGGAGGAGGATAGCTGCCGAGGGAATACTGTAATTATGGGTACCTGACACACCCTTCCCCTTAAAGGGACGTGGCCCAAGATATTAGAGGGACAACTGAGGATTACTTGGGTCGGGGACTGCGGGGACATTCGGGTTTTGACCTGCAACGAGCTTTGACGTTACGCTAGATAACACTTGTATTACTTGATCACCTTAAAAATTATAGAACAATTTAAACTTATCCAATCTTGTGAATTCTTTACTACATAAATGTTTACTGTCTATTCGTGTGAAGCAGCAAACTCGGGTTCATGAATAATTACAAATGATTTTTTTTTTTTTTTTTTTTTTTTTTTTTTTAGATTTATAAATATTATTTATAGATTTTGCCGCTGGAGCTAAATGCGCAGAGCATTCGCAACGTTGTAATACTACATTTTGAAATATAAGCTTCAAATGATCGAAAATATGACCCCGGATCGATTTTCATCAATTGGAATTTGAATGATTCGGTGCATCGGATAGCTCTTATCGTGATCCATTAAAAAAAATTGAACTTTGATAATCAATTTGATTGTATTGTGGTCCTCCACGATGGGATGAAGCACTGATGGAAAAAATAAAAAAAAGATTGTCAGAAGTGGGATTCGAACCCACGCCCACAGAAGTGGACTGCGACCTGAACGCAGCGCCTTAGACCGCTCGGCCATCCTGACACATGGCGGAGGGAAAATTGCTTACATCTACATAAGCTGGATTAATTATATCACACGTCTCATTAAAAGAAAATGAAAAACAAACGACAATTTTAAATTGTGGCAATTTCCAAATTATCGAAAAGGAATTAGATATTTTTGGAAGGTTGCAAATGCGCTTCTCGATAGTTATAATTCAATTGACAATCGGAAATGAAGCGGGAAAACTGCCCATACATTTCGAATGTTTCGACACTGGAATAATGAGACATTCTTTAAAGCCAAAAAGAAATACAAACAGCAAGTCTCAATCTGTAATAGTTAGACAGATAATGCAATTTGTTAACAACAGTTAACTATCGGTGTTAGCAAAAAAAGTTATACCACATTAAATATGTATTTTTGTGTGTGGAACAATTTTTATTAAATCATTTGTTTTGTATCTTCAACTGTTCTCACGATGCAACGATATAAACTGTTCAATTTGTTAATAACTGAAAAACCACTGAGTCGATTATGTTCAAAATCTAATGAGGTTCAAGTTAGGCGGAAACATATCGAATGAGTATAAGAAAAGCCAAATCGGATAACTTGTTCCAAAGAAATCGTTCGACAAAATTTTGCTCACATACACACACATACAAACATGGCGCTAAAAATGGTCGGAAACGTCTCTAAGGGTCATGAAATGCGGAGAGGAGGTAGAATTGCCAATTTCGATTTTCGAACCCAAAACAATAAGTTCCCTCAAGATCGGGAAGTTAAAAATTAAAGAAAGAAGTCAAGGAATGAATCTTTGAAAATTGAACGGTTATGAACAACAAAGCATATGCACAGTTCAACTTCTCCGGTATGGTCTAATGGTTCAGGATATCTGGCTTTCACCCAGGAGGCCCGGGTTCGATTCCCGGTACCGGAATTTTTTTGCTTTTTTTTTCTATTTTCTTATCCAAAAATCATGAACAACCTCAATAACAATACTCGCATCATTGTTGATAATTATGCTGTATTTGATCAATTGTTTATTAATTATTCGAGGCGTGAAAAAGAAATCACTTGCGCGACACTGATGACTAATAAGAGTACAATCCTAGATTGAAAATGTTTATTATATTTGATGGATTTTTTTTTTCTGATTTTGATCATATCAATGATTTTGAAATTTTTGGAAATTGGTGATTTTGGGAATTCCCCAAATTTCTTAGTTTCAAAAATTTTCAAAACTTTCGAAATTCCCAAAATTTTTCAAAATTTTCAATTAAAAACAACATTAAATTCCGAAATAAATAATCTATAAATGTACCTTGACATCTCCCACATTAAGCAGTTTCGCCGATTGATTCGCTCGTACGACAAACTCGGGTCCCACGCATTGTGTTTTATTGAGACATCTCGTGGGTCCACCGATGGCCCGATATAATCTCGACGGAGCTCTCTGCACGGGTTTGCCTCGCCGCGCTCTAGGTCCATTTCGAACGGCATTCCTGAATCAGACAACGATACAATTGACCTCCGAGAACTTACCAATTTAAGAACAGATTTGCCAGAAAGAGAAGCCGACATCGCCTAAAGAACCTCCCTCCGGATTTCCCTCTTCCGCCCGGAATACCTACCTGGGTGGTTTGGGTGGTGGTTCGTTGTTATCAGGAAGAGGTGCAGCGGGTCTATGAACACTGGTAATAATCCTCGGCGGTTTCGGTGGTACCACTCCACGTCCCTTCCCCTCCCCCTGCTTGTCCTGTCCCTCCTGGCCCGTGAAAACCCGCAGTCTCCCACCCACCTCCACCCTCCCCAACACACCACTCCCATCACCATTCCTACTCGGCAACTGGGGATTCGACTGTTGTCTATGCAACGTCGTCGAACAATTTCTGACACCATAAACCACCTCATCACCGTTCACTCTACCAAGATGAGCAATGTTAGGTTGTGACGATCCACCATTGCGCCCAGGACGAATTCTCGTTGGTTGTGCATAAACATCAGTTCGTTGAACCGTGGATTTCACCGACAGGCCATTTACACGTACATCCTGAGAGCTGAGGAAGGGCTTCACTGGTAATGCATAAATTGGATCACTGTATACATTGTTAGACGGCTGGTGTTGATCACCATTTATGGGCAGATTGTGATTGCTCCTACCCTGGCTGATGGTTCGCTCAGTGGTGGTTGGCTGGGAGCTTGTTCGAGCATGATGTACTTCATTGGATGGATTTATTGATTCGATGTTCATCTGGGATTGGAATTGGGGCTTAGAGGTGCTTAGCGCTGCTTCGTGGCCGGAAAGAGTCTGGAGGTTCGGGTGGGAACGAGAATTTCGGGATTGCACCTTGAAAAGACTACCTTTGTGCTTCAAGTAGTGGGATGGAGCTGGTGGAGGTGGATTCTGGTAAGGATTGCGCGTTGACTTTGATGATAACTGGCGGGCTTGCAGTGCCAAGCGCTTTCGCGCTGCGTATTGCGACGAACGGATCACCTCTCGATACATGTCCATTACTATGTGCGTGAAGGGCTTTGATTGCAGGCGCGTTCGACAGTACTCTGAGATTACCTGGAAGCAGAAGAGACATGGGTTAGAGTGGAGCAGGACTTATGGTTTTCCAAACGACAGAAATGCCTAGGAAGCTGTAGAGCTTATCGCTGCCTAGGTGCTCGCTGGAGCCTTCGACGTCACGACTCGAGGGCAATGTTGGGATTTAGGCCTGATCTCACCCAGTGCCAAGGGACCGGGAAACCGACCTGGACGGACCTGCAGGAGGGGTCACAGACAGGTCTGCAAGAGCGGTGGTAACTTGGACGGAGGTGCACTGTACGAATCAACCGGAAAAATATCCAGGATCGATATGAGAGCTCGCGTCATTATTCGATAGCGTGATAGACTGGTGAATTGGTCATTAGTAGGATTACACATTTCAATGGTTACTGCCTCAAATGTATTCCATCTGTTTCGCCATCCGCCCCAAATCAATTCACCAATCCCACATGTGGGTATTAAATGAAGCTAACTGAAAAATAATGGATAATCCTGCCATTAGTCAATAACTTCAATTATTTATGGGCCAGTGAATGGGTTAACAAGCCACGATAATATTTCTAAATTATCCATCACATTGCCTTATCAGCATCCATTGTAAGGTAAAGTATTATCACTAACCACTAGGAATTTAGTTACAGTGAATTGAGAATTCCAGGTCACCACCGCACCACTGTACGGTCTCAACGTGGAAAATCATACTGGGCTTGCCATCAACTCAAGAGCGTCCTCTTTACTGTCGATCGATTCTTGAGAACCTTTACATCCATATGAATCACCCATCTTCATGATGAATAAGACTACCTTCCATCGAATTGAACTTGACTGGATATTGGATACCACAAAAATACATTTTCTCCATTAGATGGAGAACATGAAAAGGATGGAACCCAGAATGTTATAGGAAACATCTTCGAATGTAACAGCAGACTATAATCCACCAGCCTAAATTCAAATTACGACTCCTTCCCTGGGCCTTCATGCGGATATTTATTGCAGTTTATGACTTTAGGATCATCAAATAAATGCGGTTATAATTTTTTTCTTCACTAAGCCAACGTTTCAAGAGTTGATAGTCCAGTCAATCTGGAAATTTTTTATTGATGGTGAATGGAAAATAAATGATCCTGGCTGAAATTTTCACCAAATGTTTGGAAAATTCTTCTGAACCAGAATATGTAATTGGAATGGCATTTCCAAGATAACACCATTGTTTAATTAATAAAAAACACTATGGAATTTGGGGGTTAACGCCAAAAAACATCACAGAAAGAAATTTAGAATTTGGCTCCAAAAATTGATGATGAGGCAGCAGATCAGAACCATTGCAAAGGCTTCACGAACCATTCGTTCACCTCGATTTTTCATGTCATTGGAGCAACTCCGTGAATGCGCAAAGGTCATAATGATGAAGGGTATGTAGAAGTGATATGGCCACTGGTTGCAGCTATTTCCAGGCATTCCCATAGTTGGTTGCGTACGTGCCATTAATTGACGCCACCGGATACTCATGCCAGGTAACAATCTGCATGTCATTTCACTGTGCGCACACACACACCACACCTCACCCACCACATATTAATATCAATCGTTCCCCTTTTCCACCATATCCAGTCCTCATGTACGTTTAATTGAAAAATCAAAGCGCCAACAGTATAAATAACTTGTTAATTACCGCCACCATATTCATTATGATCAGCATGAAGCATTCAATTCACATTCAAGGTCATTACTATGAAGACTCCAACTATGTGCTGGGTAAAGGCAATCTGATCTAATATTACTTCCTCACAACCTTTGTGTATTCCGGACTAATCCAATTAGCCTCTCCATCTGATTCCTGTACCACTCTCACCTCAGCATCCCTTCTTGCCAATGTTATATATATAGTGGTACAATCCGAATTCAATTTTCATCAAGCAGCCATTTATTTTTGGCCTTTAGAAAGTGCAAGCGGAGAATTACAAGGTCGTATTTTTCCCCTATTTCCAAAAATACGGTAGGTCAATAATTTACCAGCCAAGCTAGAGCAGACTGAGAGCAGTGCCTACTTCTTCTACACTACAATCCCCTATATAACGTTAGAGCAATTGGTTTATTATTCACTCGCTCTCTCACCCCCCCCCCCTGCACCATATTCTATAAGGGTAGTGCCAAGTGCAATTGTAGTCAGATGCAGACATACTCCACCACATTCGCTGATGTTAAATCACCTATTCTGCGAGTGTTCTCAGCTTCAATTAATTAAAGCCAGGCCATTGCTGTCTCAGACGGTTAATTCAATACACCTTGTGCAATCAAAAATGATTAACATGGTGGTATAGGTGAATTGTCAACAGTCGTAAGTCAGTTCAGTGATGCTGAATGGATTAAAGCAGTGACTGTGTCAGTTGACAGTGACTGGACTAATCAATTAACAAGCCCTCGAGCAGCAAATAGAGGTCAGGGTGGCTAGCGAACTATTACACACCTCATCGAACATCCCAATGATACCGCTAATCGATGGCGATGTAGCTTTACTTAGTGCATGCTTAATTATGTAACATTGGGTGGGTGTTTGCAAGTTCCATTAATGGAGTTCAGGTGGTGGAAAAGTTTGGTGGTGGTATTAGATCTGGTAAGATTGCTGGATCATCTATGTTGGGTTGTCGAAATTGAAAACTCAACATCACATGATAAAACTGAATTGTGAAAATGCAGTAAAAGGTTGAAAACGGATGGAGACAATTAAACGGATGGAGACAATTCTACTTGGGACAAAATATTACTCGATGCTACGAATAATATTAAGGAGAAGGAACGAGCTAAATTCTTTGAGTTGTATTAGATGAATTCACGACACCCTTGGTACAAAAATTGTAAACTGTCTCGAGAATGTATCGTGAGTGTGAATCGTGTTAGAGCTAACCACTATCAGCTGAGAGCCTCTTTGCACAGAATTGGTATTGTAGATGATCCAAGTTGTTGTGGGGCGGAAGTCCAAGACTTTGACCATATTTTATGGCATTGCCCGAAACTCGAAGAGCAACGGACTAAATTACTAAGTAGACCAAGAAAGTCGACATGCTCTCCCCCCTGCACAACAAAAAAAATTGCAGATGCAACTGACCTCAAGTACGTCGAAGAAATATGTCAATTTTTGAGAGAATGTAAAATTAAAGTGTAAGCCAGACTTCTGTTGAAATGTTATTGATATAGAAGTTTGATGAAATTACGGAAGGTACGCTAATTGATGAGGCGTTTCCGTGTTGATGAGAGCTAGTGAAAAAGTCGAATGGAGGTGGAAGGGGGCGAGGCATTATCCAGCTCATCGAACGTGCCAATGATGCTACTAATCGATGACGCAGTCTCACTTAGTGGATCATTAATTATGTATCATTGGAGGGTGCATCGAAGCCCCATTATCGAAGCTCGTGGAGCTTCCTCCGGAAAGGTTGGCTGTATGGTGTTAATCTTTTAGTTTTTTGAAAGTATGTCTTCCTGTTCGTATTGGGTATCGTGAAAGCTCTAGATAAGGGAGTTTCCCAATTTTTTTAATAATTTGGACATTAGATTAGCTAGATAATTTTATAACTATTTTTTATATCGAATGATTTTAACCTACATCTAGCAAATTCATCAGTGAGGCACGCCGTCGAGGATCCGGCTCAGTCATGGCAGCCAATACTGATTGCAGGGCAGACGTTGGTGAGACTGACACTGAACCTGTCAGGGCAGCTACTCGCGGCGTTGTGTCCAGCAGCGCTCTGCCCAATGAGTACATCCACATCTGAAAAAAAATTGATTGACATTATGAAGTAGTAATTCTCACCCTAGTGTAATAGAAAAAATAAAAATATTTTTTTTTTGGGAAATAAAAACGTCTTAGGATGACTTCCAGGAAGATTCCTACACCTTCGATTAGACGGTGGACCATAAAAGGGTGATTATCTCCCGAACGGGCGGGTATACCAACAAATATCAAATAACCATTTCTATTGAACGCGTAGAGCCCTACAAGAACTGTTCTATAACATTTTTTCCTAGAACCGTTTGTTAAGCAGTAATTGCTTGCAGAAGCAGACCTCGACTGCCATTTGTCAGGCTACCATAAAAGTATGATTATAACGAGAACGAGGCGACTTAGGGGAAAAACTCACTGAGCCTTTTCGATTGGGCATTAAATTTCCTACAAATAATGTTGTATAAAGTTTTTCCCTAAAACTACTCGTTCACAAATAGTCCACGTTTTAAAAAATCGTCACAGTTGAAATGAGAATTGCAACAGAGTAAGGCTGTATTTTCGCTGAACGCCAACAAAATTAAGGCGCCGGGCAATATAGAATAGGAATCACAGTTGCACATGCAACTAATGCCCAGAGAATACAATTGAAGTACAATGCTGAAGATTCAGTAGTGATTCTCTGCGGTAGACGTCGAGGAATCCCTTCCAACGTCAATAGAGGACCAGTGTTCAGCCAAGTGGCAAGCCAACAAAGGACGTACTGCAATGCCAGGCTTTTCCCAGGGGCTGCTCGTCAAGCAAGATATGCCAGGTGTGCTTTCACTCTCTGATAATGAGTTGGCAGCAGATCAAAATAGTTGGATTGAAGCTGAGAACGACCTAAGTCGCATTGATTGATACAAGCACCAATGTAAGTTATTTATAAGTACTTTGTTTACAAATACATCGTAGATCTCCGTCGTTGATTAGCACTTGGAAGTAGCATAAATATAGCAACGTTAAATGACAACAAAAGAAGAGGCTGTCATTGATATTGCCGGGCATGGTGTAGATTACAACGGAAAAAAAATTGAAGTCATTTGGTAATTCGCCACGAGCCCTACGACACTTTATGATCTCTTTAGGTATTGGAGCGTACGCAGACCCCGCATTCGCCGTGCTCTCCATAGCGCGCACGGTACCCGACTGCTTGAGTTGCGCCCCCCACTCCGCCCTTCACTCACTCCGCCGTGCTTCCTATACGTCGAGTCAAGCCGGGCCGGCATGTTTTTCTAAAGGGCTTTAAAAGGCACAAAGCAGGGAAAAATTCTATTGTCGCGAATCAATTAATGTAAAATTATTCACAAGCTCACTCACCCAAGTAATGTTTAAAACCCGGCTAAAAAAAAATTTCGAAATTGGTAAAAAAAAATAAGGGGGAAAAATTGAAAGTGTAAAATTTCCAATTTTTTTTGGAATGAAAAAAAAATGAAGGCAGTCATTTTTTAAAATTTTGTTTTGTCTTTATGGGAGGACTTGGTATTTGCGCATATGTAGTATGTAGTGTATTTTTTCATCATCGTTCATTATCCCATCGACATCCCTTTGTGATTTATCGTCTCAAACTGGGCTTGCTCATCCCAATAAACGAGCCGGAAAAATGGCGGGCATTCCAGCAACGGATTTTTTTACGAGCCAGTTCTATATTTGGTTTTGTCAGGTTAGTTGCCTTTTTTATCTGTGCGATAAAACACTTTTTTTTTTTTTTTTTTTTTTTTTTTATAAATACCTTCTCCGAGTCTGAATCCGAGTAGACACGACCAGGCCTGTATTCCGGTGGTAAATATGCTCGTGCAGTTTCTGGAGGTGCCAGTTGTAGTGTCACTCTACCTCGCACTGTTAATTCTAAAGTGTGAGGAGTTACCACGGGCCCCGCACGCGATCCACCAACAACACCTCCATCTGAAATTATCAACAAAATTTATTTTTCTTTTATTTTCCAAAATTTCTCAATTTCAAACATTTTTCAAATTAAAAAAAAAAATCGTAAAATAATTTTTTTTTAAGTTTTCGAAATTTTTTAATTTTTGTTTTGAAAATTTTAAAACCGAAAGATTTTGAATGAAAAAAAAAATCCTAAAATTGAGAAAATTTATTTTCAAAGTTTTAGAATTCTTAAAAATTTTGAGACGCGAAAATGTACGAATTTTTTTTTGAAATTTTCAAAATTTTTCAAATTGTCAAAAAATTTCGATATTCGAAAAAAAAATCGTCTCAATTTTTGTGATTTTTTTTTTGTCACGTATATGAAAAAAAGGAAAAAAAAAATTGGCATTCGGTTAAGTTGTCGCTATGAATTTCCGACAAGTGGTAATAACGAGGCAAAAAGGGCATCCCATAAAGTTTCACGCAGCCTAATCTAAATTCTGTATGACCCGCTCAGACTCAAGGTTAAGGCGAGTGCGTGGTGAGAAAATTAACAGTCTCATCAGATCTCCGCTGACCCGGAATGTTGAATTGAAGATAAAATGAATTCCACTCTCTTTTTAGGCAAAGCTGTCCGCGCCAATTCCCAGAATTCCACCAAAAAAAAAAAGCCAATTCAAATAGCTGGACAGAGGAATTCTAGCGATTGAACAGAATTTAATCAAGCTGGAAAATGTATTGATGTATCAGCGATGATTGGCAAGAAGCGTAAGCAAGTTTTCACGCGTCGTTTATTATCAATTCATGTCAAACTTTTTCCATTTATTCCGCGCGCCTATTGTGCTCCTGGTAGCGCGGTGATGTTAATTCTTTTGAAATTGTTTGTTTTCAATTTGGAATGGATGTCTTTAGCAGTAGGACAGATGTTCCAGAGTGACAAATGTACGATGTGTGTATTTTCCTCCGTCCCTGTCTCTTGTACTCCCCACAGTGGCTGCTCTTCAGTATTTCTTCGGTAGGGCCTACTGGACACCCATCCGCGCGGCGGGGGCCGACTTTCGCCATTGAGGCCATTGTATTTCTAAACACATGGCAAACCTCCAGAAACCCCTGGGCTACCATGGCGGGTACCCTCTCCCGCTGCGTCGGGTTAGGTTCCCGCCCGGCCTTGCGGTCTCATTTTATGGGTATTACCGATAGCACGTACGGAATGTTACTGTTATCATAATTGTTACGTACCACTTTGGCTAAGCCCCGACTATGTGTGGGTGTGCCGGTGGGAGTGGGTGGGTGGATGGGTGGGTGTGTCGCTGGGCGGGTGTGTGTGTTGGTGGGTGATGGATTGGGTGAGTGTGTGTTTCGGGGGGTGGGTGTGTGTGGGTGGGTGGGTGGTTGAGTGTGTCGGTGGGCGAGTATGTGTGTGTGGGTGGGTGGGTGAGTGTGTCGGTGGGCGAGTATGTGTGTGTGGGTGGGCGGGTGTTTGTGTCGGTGGGTGGGGGGATAAGCGTGTGAGTGGGTGTGTGGGTGGGTGAGTGGGTGGGTGGGTGTATCGGTGGGCGGGTGTGTGTGTGTCGGTGGGTGAGTGGGTGGGTGAGGGGGGTGTGCGTCGGTGGGTGGTTGTGTGGGTGGGTGGGTAAGTGTGTGGGTGGGGTGGTGGATGGGTGGGGTGGTGGATGGGTGGGGCGGTGGATGGGTGGGGTGGTGGATGGGTGGGGTGGTGGATGGGTGGGGTGGTGGATGGGTGGGGTGGTGGATGGGTTTATCGTAGGTAAGTGGGTGGGTGGATAGCATTCGTGGATAACATTATTCGGAAATAATTTTGTTTCTCAACAGAACGATTTTTTACAGGAGAAAATTCGATGAAGGGAAAAGATTTTTCGAGCGAAAATTGACTCTCAACTATTCTGCCACTTCGCTACTGAATTCATAACAAAATGAACAGGTCAAAGTATTTTTTTCAACCAAGCCCCTCCTATTTTGATTGATCGGTTTGTTGTTATCGACACATCAACTCCAATGGTTCTTAGCGCCGGCTCTGAACTTATTATAGTCGTTAGACGCTCACGACTTAATCTCCTCCTATCTTCTATTTTCTCTTTTTTTTCTCTCTTACGCCGCATCACCAGCTGCACTACCCAGTAATTAAACGTTTACTCAAAAGGACTATAGCATAGTATAGCCAGGTATAGTGTTGCCATGTGTCTCTGTTGCGGTGTCAAAGAAAACCACGTGCCTCAGCTGACATTCTCATTCACGAGGGTACACAGATTTGGTTTAATGGTTTACGGATTTTAGTATGGACATTGGTTAACGTACTACGTTAGCTCTAAAGGGGCTTTATGCGCAGGAAAAGTTTGCAATCTTCAGTTCACGAGGATGAGGTGAAAACGATACGTTCAATTTCGAAATGTGTGTGTGTGTGTGTGTGCTTACTTCTTCCTATCTCACGTTTTTTTTAAATATATTTTTTTTAGAAAAAGGCACACACACACACACACACACACACACACACATCTACCCCTAACCCTGCACACACACACACACATACACATAGAGGGTTTAAGAAGACGTACACGTGTGTGTAGGTGTATGATCATGCGCCCACATATTCTTATGTGTATGTGTATGTGTGTGTGATAACCGGAAAACATCAGTGTCAACCTTATACACATCTTGATTCACAAAATTCCAAAAAAAGTCATAACCTGAGACACAAGCTCTCTCTCTTTCTCTCTCCCTCTCCCGCGGTCTTCTACATCAATTTCCTCCCTCATTTTGTGGTTAGTATCTCCATTTTGGTAATGGTGTGATACGGCTCTCTAGCAAAGCTAGCGTAAGAAATGAAGCGCGGAAGATAGTGATGCTGTGGTAAATCTTATTTTAGTACCACAGATAAAGAGGAATATGAAGCAATTGCATCTGTGCATTTAATCGGATTTATTTCACAAGTTAAGTAAGTGGAGACGGGCTTTATTAAGCGAATGTCATTGCGGTGAGCCTCTAGTGGAATGCAATTTCATGGTGACAGGGGTAGTTGGGTTCGCCGGTAACGACAATCCATCAATGTCCACTCGCCTGTCCTCATCTTTCTTCGGTTCACTCGCTATGCAATACCAACGTTTAACATAACGTGGACGAAGGTTTAGTATTGTTCATTATTTTACATCTTGTTCTTAGGAAGATGGACACAAATACACACGCACTTGTCCACCTGACCACTCACACTCGCTCACGTGCACCCGCCCACCCCCCCGTTCACTTGCACCCGCCCACTTGCACCCGCCCACTCTCACCCGCCCACTGTCACCCGTTCACTTGCACCCGCCCACTGTCACCCGCCCACTTGCACCCGCCCACTCTCACCCGCCCACTGTCACCCGTTCACTTGCACCCGCCCACTGTCACCCGCCCACCCCCACCCGTTTACTTGCACCCACCCACTCTCACCCGCCTACTCTCACCCGCCGACTCTCACCCGCCGACTCTCACCCGCCCACCCCCACCCGTTTACTTGCACCCGCCCACTCTTACCCGCCCACACACACCCGCCTACTCTCACCCGCCCACTCTCACCCGCCCACACTCACGGGCCCACTCTCACTCGCTCACTTGCACCCGCCCACCCCCACCCGTTTACTTGCACCCGCCCACTCTCACCCGCCCATACACACCCGCCTACTCGCACCCGCCCACTCTCACCCGCCTACTCTCACCCGCCCACACTGACGGGCCCACTCTCACTCGCTCACTTCGACCCGCCCACCCCCACCCGTTTACTTGCACCCGCCCACACACACCCGCCTACTCTCACCCGCCCACTCACACCTACCCGTCCACCCACTCCCCCGCCCACTCACACTCATCCGCCCACCCACCCAGCTGCCTACTCACACCTACGAACTCACCCACTCACACACCCATTCACCCACACACGAGACATACGCCCACACAGAGACACACACACATACGAAAAAAATACCCATATAGATAAGTTGGAAAGAAATTTTATCTCATTGATTTAAGCCGTAAAACCTGCGGTAGTGTTAATAAGAATCCAGCTATGGGCCACTTTGTGCAAGTCGCAAATCATGTCACTGCATGTGATGTAACCTCTTTAGTTATCTCTACGGCCCCATTTTTTTTTTTTGGCTGGTATCATTCTTATGAAAGATGAGGGGCCGTGAAAAGACTGAGAATGTTCTTTCACGAACAGAAAAATTTCCAACCCCTGAATGCCGCGACTACCAACGCAAATGACTCGAATTCCGCAGTGTGACATTACCTACATAACTCCCAGTGTAATTTCACTTTTTTTTTCCGTGGCGCTCTTAGCACGGCGAATTGAATGAGGCAATTATCACTTGGAATTGATGAGTTTGGTGGATGAAAATATTTGAGTTGATTTAGGGTCGTTTTTACATTTTTTGAAATATTCCAAATTCTCCAAATTTTCGAAATTTTCCAAATTTTCCAAATTTCCTAAATTTTTAAAATTTTCCGATTTTTCCAAATTTACCAAATTTTCCAATTTTTCCAGATTTTCCAATTTTTTCAAATTTTCCGAGTTTTCCGAATTTTCGAAAATTTCCGAATTTTCGAAAATTTTCCAAATTTTCCAAATTTTCCAAACTTTCCAAATTTTCGGAATTTTCGAAAACTTTCCGAATTTTCCAAATTCCGGAAAATTTCGAAACGGCAAAGTTCACCCAATTTTCATAATTTGTCGACTCACATGTCAAATATTCTATTTTATCATCACTCCGTAGTTTTAGCCCCGCGAATTGAAGAGGCAAGTGCCGCTTATAATGAATGACTTTTATGAACGTGCTTTTATGCTCCAGTGTAGACATAAGGGCTCTCAGTTTCCCTAATTTCCAGATGAGCCAATTGCAGAATACATTGCGGAACCCATAACAAAATTATCAAAACTACTGGGAGTAATTGTGCGAAACTACCGCGAATAGATATACCCAGTGAAAGTGCTCCACGAAACACCGAATTTTCTGAACACCACTTTGCAACCAAAAAAACCATAGGTGGGTGTGTGTTCATTTTTCCTTCGTCCCACTCTCTTGTACTCCCCACGGTAGCTGCTCTTCAGCATTTCTTCTAGGTAGGGCCTACTGGACACCCATCCACGCGGCTGGGTCCAACTTTCGCCATTGAGGTCATTGTATTTCTAAACACCGGGTAGATTCCCAGAATCCCCTCTGTGTGTGTGTGTGTGTGTGCCTGTGTGTGGGTGTGGGCGGGTGGGTGGGTGTGGGTGGGTGTGGGTGGGTGTGGGTGGGTGTGGGTGGGTGTGGGTGGGTGTGGGTGGGTGTGGGTGGGTGTGGGTGGGTGGGTGTGGGTGAGTGAGTGGGTGAGTGAGTGGGTGAGTGAGTGGGTGAGTGAGTGAGTGGGTGGGTGAGTGGGTGGGTGGGTGAGTGGGTGGGTGGGTGGGTGGGTGAGTGGGTGGGTGGGTGGCTGAGTGAGTGAGTGGGTGGCTGGATAGGTCGGTGGGTGTGGGTGGGTAGGTGGGTGGGTGAGTGAGTGAGTCAGTGAGTGAGTGGGTGGGTGGGTGGGTGGGTGAGTGGGTGGGTGGGTGAGTGGGTGGGTGGGTGGGTGGATGTATGTGTGTGTGTGTGTGCAAGTTTTCCACAATGAATGAAAAATTGAATTTTCTATTGCGATACTATGGGAACATTCGTTTAAATCTGGTCCATCATCAAATTTGGCTGGTGCAATTGGGGTGGATTGATAGGAGCTATTCCCTTTAAGAGTGAATGGCCGCAGGAGCGCTCAACCCAAAGCCACCCACCCCACCCTATATACCACCCGCCATCATTCAGAGTTGAAGCTGGTGAAAAAGCAAAAGCCACGTTCAACCACAGCTGGGCTTCTGAATTATTTGAAAAAGTGGTGATTCGACAGGACAATTACACGTATTGTGCTTGTCATGGAAAAATTAATGATATTGGAGAATCAGTTGTCGGAATTGTCGGAATTGAAATTTTTAAAGGTCAGCACGAAATTTTTCAATTGTTGTCCTTTAAGAAAAATGGATAATATATAACAAAATTGCACATACAAAAAAACCAAAGATTCAAACAAATTGCAAATTTCAAAAATTTCAAAAATTTCAAAAATTTCAAAAATTTCAAAAATTTCAAAAATTTCAAAAATTTCAAAAATTTCAAAAAGTTCCAAAATTTCAAAAATTTCAAAAATTTCAAAAATTTCCAAAATTTCAAAAATTTCAAAAATTTCAAAAATTTCAAAAATTTCAAAAATTTCAAAAATTTCAAAAATTTCAAAAATTTCAAAAATTTCAAAAATTTCAAAAATTTCAAAAATTTCAAAAATTTCAAAAATTTCAAAAATTTCAAAAATTTTAAAAATTGCAAACTTTCAAAAATTTCAAATAATTTCAAAATTAAGAAAAAATTGAGAATTTGAAATTCAGAAGGAATTTTCTGAAAAAATCACAATTTAATATCCCTCATCAGATTCATCGTTTTGCTCAGCATTCTGGTTCTTTGATCCTGCTGACGATTACTGCTTTTACTCGTTCTACGCAGGATCGTAAAATCGACCAATGGGTCGTAAATTCTCTAAGATGTTGGAGACGGTGACTACTGTACGCGTCCAATGGGGCTAAAGTGTTGGTTGGTAACTGTTTGTAGATTAAGAGGCATTCAGCGAGATGGGCGTAGATTGAGCGATAGTTGTATGAAGATATGAAAAAGTTTGAAGA
This sequence comes from Asobara japonica, assembly GCA_026005395.1. NCBI lineage: Eukaryota > Metazoa > Arthropoda > Insecta > Hymenoptera > Braconidae > Asobara > Asobara japonica. The sequence goes on along the minus strand of BQMI01000533.1, from coordinate 1,036,606 downwards.
GCGTGAATAACTTTCTCAGCCACTTTTTTTTCATCGTTGCAATATGTTTTTGTCAATTTATCAAATTTGTGAAATTCTTGAACCCTTTGCACCACCCACCCACCCCCTTTGCACCGACCACCCACCCACCCCTTTTGCACCTCCCACCCACCCACCCCATTTGCACCGACCACCCATCCACCCCTTTGCATCTACGACCGACCCACCCCCTTTGCACCGGCCACCCATCCACCCCCTTTGCATCTCCCACCCACCCACTCCCTTTGTATCTCCCGCCCACCCACCCCCCTTGGCACCTCCCACCCACCCACCCCCTTTGTACCGGTCACCCACCCACCCCCTTTGCACCGCCCACCCACCCACCCCCTTTGCAGCGCCCACCCATCCGCTCCGTTTGCCCCACCCACTCACCCACCCCCTTTGCACCGCCCACCCATCCAGCCCCTTTGCACCGCCCACCCTCTTCGCACCACCCACCCACCCTCTTCGCATCACCTACCCACCCCCTTCGCACCACTCACCTACCCTCTTCGCACCACTCGCATACCCATTTCACCCCACCTCGTCCCATTCATTCATCTCCTCCCATCTCACTCAAAAACTCTTAGCATCCCCTAAACCGCACAGAACGACCCCATTGGGAGTTGTCACAGAAGATTACACGTGGTAAGCGTGATGATACGCGTACGAGCGTGCCCCTCGTAATTTGAATGCCTTGGGTAGGATCATTTCCCTCCAGGAAGTCAAAAGCTGGCAGCCCTGAAATGTGTATATCCCTTCTGGGAGCCTCGGGTAACCTCATATGTTGGAATTACACCCCCTCCCCTCGCATCGCGCTCCCAGCATCCCTCCGGCTATTTGCAAGCGCGTCCGAGAATTCCCCTCGTCCCCTCTCTCATCCAGCTCATCCTGACCCAACAAACATTGGTCGCTTTCCCTTCCTGTAGACATTACACATATGAGTATTTACCGGCTAGTGGTAAATACCATCATCGAGTTTTCATGCCAATCCACACTAGATCTCAAATATTCAACATTCAAATTGGAGATAAATCCGGAAAAAGGGGGGTCAAACTATGGCTCATGATTGGTATTGGAGCGGAGTAGTGGACATAATATTTAACGTGGCTTGTCACTACCGTGGCTGTCAACAGAGTGGCTTTTAACGGTTCGATGAATTCGCTGTGGCTGTGATTCTTGTGTTTGTTAATGCTGTGGCTGCCATTGTGGTAACTGTCATTATTGTGGCTGTCATTATTGTGGCTGTCATTGTTGTGGCTGTCATTGTTGTGGCTGTCATTGTTGTGGCTGTCATTGTTGTGGCTGTCATTGCTGTGGCTGTCATTGCTGTGGCTGTCATTGCTGTGGCTGTCATTGCTGTGGCTGTCATTGCTGTGGCTGTCATTGCTGTGGCTGTCATTGCTGTGGCTGTCATTGCTGTGGCTGTCATTGCTGTGGCTGTCATTGCTGTGGCTGTCATTGCTGTGGCTGTCATTGCTGTGGCTGTCATTGCTGTGGCTGTCATTGCTGTGGCTGTCATTGCTGTGGCTGTCATTGCTGTGGCTGTCATTGCTGTGGCTGTCATTGCTGTGGCTGTCATTGTTGTGGCTGTCATTGCTGTGGCCATGCCATATTATCGGTAAAATACTGTTCTGTCGTAGACATTGTAAACATTAGAATTACTAGCTGACGGTGAATACTATCATTAAAATTTTATGCCATCCCCCACCAGATATCAAATATTCAACATTTGAATCGGAGATAAACTCGTATAAAAGTCAGACCAGTCCGGGGTTTATGAGTGATATTCCCTTGGGATGGTTGACATCCTGACAAATTCGACGATTCTCTGGTACTAGGTATTATATACATTGGCTTGAACGAAGAATAAAAATTCGATGGATAGCGCGTAAACGGAAATATATTCGATGCGAACTAACATGGAATTTGTATTAACAATATGGAGCGGAATTCACAGCCTGTACTTCTGCCAATTCTGTCAATTTTTGGCTGCCACGAACTCTGGCCATCATGAACTGTGGCCAGCATGAACTGTGGCTGCTATGAACTGTGGATATTATGAACTGTGGCTGTCATGAACTCTGGTCATCATGAACTGTGGCTGCCATGAACTGTGGCTGATATGAACTGTGGTTGACATGAATTACGGCCGACATGAACTGTGGCTGACATGAACTGTGGCTGGCATGAACCGTGGCTACCATGAACTGTAGCTGCCATGAACTGTGGCTACGATGAACTATGGTTACCATGAACTGCGGCTACCATGAACCGTGGCTACCATGAACCGTGGCTACCATGAACCGTGGCTGCAAGGAACTGTGGCTGTCATGAACTGTGGCTGTCATGAACTGTGGCTGTCATGAACTGTGGCTGCAAGGAACTGTGGCTGTCATGAACTGTGGCTGCCATGAACTGTGGCTGCCATGAACTGTGGCTGATATGAACTGTGGCTGCCATTAACTGTGGCTGCCATGAACTGTGGCTGCCACGAACTGTGGCTGCCACGAACTGTGACTGCTAAGAATTGTGGCTCCCAAACAATTCTCCCGAAAAGTCAATATTAACCATTCAGACTGGAGGCAAACTCAGATAAGTTGAACTATACTATACCTCCTATCGACTGACATCTACATAGAGAATATATTCTGATGGATTTGACAATTATGGGACTACCTGTCACACATTCTTTGATGGAGCGTTAAAGCACTCAACAACGAGAAAAAACTGGACCAGTTGACTTGTCATGTCACATCTATTGTGTACAAATTCACGTGTGGATTAATGCACGTAATCGCGGATTCTCAATGGCAAGGGGCGATGCGGGGGGGGGGGAGGTGGGAGGTGGGAGTATGCTACTGGCATAACCCTCGTGCTGTGTCTAGTCGTGTCATGTGCACATTTCTGGCAAGTTATGCGCCTTTGGTCACGATTTCAATCACGCCCTTTGACCCCTCCGCATCTGGATGCCATGGAATTGTTGGCAAATTGTGGATAAAGCTTTGGACTAAGGATGTAATGAATGGAGTTAAAAAGGCGGGTAATTTGATGGTGGAGATGTTGGATGGAAATGCAAGGTATGGAACTTTTAATCGTCAATCAGGAGTGGAGTAAAATTTTTCACCCGGAATTCTCGTTTTCGCCAAGCTATTCAATAATTGAGCACTGCAAGTGGCAATAATGCTTAGCAGACATCTCCATCGCTTGATATTTTAATTATCCACGGGGATATGTGTCCACATGACAAAAATATAAAGGCCAAACATATCCGTGAAATCAACAGCTTTTCCGGTTATTCCTTGTTTCAATGAACTCGTAACATTAAAAGCTATCAGCTTGCGTTTGTTGGAGATAAAATGTAGCAGAGGTAATTGGGGATTTTTATGCAAATATATTTCCATGTTGATGGTGTTTTTTCAAAGGCTTGGAAATGGGTCAAATGCAAAAACTGAGTAATAATGGAAAATCGAAAATTCCCACTATATTCCTCCGCTGGCAGCGCCATCTACCGGATGAGCTACACTGATCTACAGTTGGCAAAGTGATCGACAGTCGGTAAAATGGGACTCTATTTTACCGACAATTGTAATGTACCAGGAGCGATTAGCGAGAAATGAATACTATAAAATTTTTCAGCTCATTTGTTTGTTTATTTTATTTTTTTCATTTCTTATTCTTTCTACCTCGGTAACGCCGCGAGCATCAGCTAGTACATATAATAAATCTGTAGGCCTGAATGTGTTTGTGCGGCATTTCACGCAAAAACTACTGAATTAATAGAAATGAATTTTTCACCGTTAATTAGTCTGAGCGCACCGCTGACGTATGGGCTATAAATTATTGTGCTGCGATGTATAGGGACTGAGTGATAAGCGAGGTGATTCTTTGGTTTAATTAGTTCCCTTCGTCCAGGTGTTCCTGAAAAGGAACCTATTGGTATTTTTTTTTTCTTTTTTGTTGATAGAAAACAATGTTCTACTGCGCTAATGGAAAATCCACCCTTCGTGGTGCTCCAATTCCAAAGCTTGGGATATAATAATCGATCACATTTCCTGGAAAAGCTCCGGTCATTCGATATCCCAACTTTTACTTCGGCTATTCCTTCGGTATCAAAGCTGAGCATAACGATGCAAGGTATATGTCATGTTGTCAGAGAGAATTATGGAGGGGGTTTTCAAGAAAAACAATCGTGGTGAGAAACATATTCGCACCCATACACTCACACCCACACCCACCCACACCTACCCACACCCACCCACACCTACCCACACCTACCCACACCCACCCACACCCACCCACACCCACCCACACCCACCCACACCCACCCACACCTACCTACACGCACCCACACCGACCCACATCTACCCACACCCACATTCACGCACCCACAACATTCCCCAGAAATCGACATTTTTCAAAATTATTAATAGTTTGTCAAATTTTGAAATTTTTTTTAAATCCCCCGAATTTCTCAAAATTCATCGAAATTTTCGAAAGAGCTCACATTTGTCAAGGTATTAATATTTTCCAAATTTTAATTTTTTTTTCCAAATCTCAGCATTTTGCGAAAAACCCAAGATCACTATATCGACCCACTATAGATATGTATGAGCCTTATCACGCGTATGTTACGACATGAACTGAGCATTGTAAAAGCGCAGTCTGCATTTCGCTAGACAGCATCATCCAGGCGTGTCCATGTAGCGTGCATGCATTACAGGTGGGATGAAAAAGAATAATAAAAAAAAAAAAAAATAATAGAACAAAAATACGGAAGGGAAAACGTGGAAAATGGATGACATGCGTGAAATTTATCGACTGTCAACTGGGGGTGACATTTTTTTCAAGTTACGTTGAATGAAAATTGTTTTCCGGGCAATGCCCAATTATTTCGAGACACGCATGAAAATTTTCCCTGGGGTGAAAAATTAATTAGAGGGTAGGGATTTTTTTTTTGCTGGGGGTGGGTAGGTCGGTGGGTGGTATAACGAAGATGAATTAATCGGGGGGGGGGACGAGATTGTATAATTTTCAATTACGCATTTATCATGAGGGGTGGAGTTTGGAAAAAATTCTACCCGACTGGGGCCGACTTTCGGGATCTGGGCCATCGGTTTTCTAGGCGCAGGGTAAACCTCTGGAAACCCTTGTGGCACCCACCTACCCCTCCACCCACTGATCCAGGCACACTCAGCCATCCACCCACCCATCCACGCACACCCACCCATCCACCCACCCACTCACCCACCCACCCACTCACCCATCCACGCACACCCACCCATCCACCCACCCACTCACCCATCCACCCACTCACCCACCCACGCACTCACCCACTCACCCACCCACTCACCCACCCACTCACCCACCCAATCACCCACCCACTCACCCACCCACTCACCCACCCACTCACCCACCCACTCACCCACCCACCCACTCACCCACCCACTCACCCACCCACTCACCCACCCACCGACATAGACACCCACTTATTCACGCACTGACCCACCCACCCACTCACCCACTCACCCGCTCACCAACCCACCCACTCACCCACCCACCTACTCACATACTGACGCACCCACTCACCTACCCACCCACCCACACACACGCACACACCCATATCCATACACGCACGTACCCACTTACCCACACTCACACACACACACGCCCACACACCACTGTGTTCCACTATGTGCATGTGACACTTACTGGAAAGGAACAGATCCTGGAGGGCCTGGGCAGCTTGACATAGTAGGGCCCAAGTTTCTGCAGCAGCTAGACCAGTGCCTCGAAGTGCTAGGACATCTCCAGCTACCACTGGTAGCGCACCATTCACCTCCGTTGGCATTCTGCAAACAGAAAAATGATACATAGTCGTAACTGTAATAATATAGGACGCAAAATATGGAAACGGAAATTTCAAAAATTGGAGAAGAATGGGAAGCTTGGAGATGAGGAACGGCGGACATTTAGGACAGTTTCCAGGGGCCTATGAAAAAAAATTGTCTATTCGGCTCTTTGATGGAAACGTAATGAAGTTTTGCAGGTAAAGCCTAGCGGCAATTAAGTCCTGGGTAAATCACTTTTCTCGTCGATTTCAAGATTGAATTTCAGGTGGGAAACGCGCGATGAGCAACTGTCGAATCGACCAGTTCTAAATCACAGGACAAGTTCGATGGAGCCCACAGCCGCCCTATGATGGCCCTTAATAGAGTTATCGCCCTCCGTTTCAATCTCCACATTTCCACTTCGATCAGCCTATTTTCAATCTATTTTTAGAACCATCCATCAGCCATTAAATTCCAAATATCCTTCCTGTCATCCTTGATTTGTCCGGGTTATAGAGGAAAAATGAAAGGGATGGAAATTCTCATTTTTAGCTCGGGAAATATTGTCCGATCTTTTGCATTCTGAGTCATAGGCTTTCTCTTGCTATTTGTGTAAGTTCGTGAAAATTTGGAAAAATTGAAAAGTTTGGGAAATTTGGAAAATTTGGAAAATTTTGGAAAATTTTGGAAAATTTTGGAAAATTTTGGAAAATTTTGGAAAATTTTGGAAAATTTTGGAAAATTTTGAAAAATTTGGAAAATTTGGAAAACTCGAAAATTTTTGGAAATTTTGGAAAATTTTGGAAAATTTTGGAAAATTTTGGAAAATTTTGGAAAATTTTGGAAAATTTGGAAAATTTGAAGAACTCGAAAATTTTTGGAAATTTTGGAAAATTTGGAAAATTTTGGAAAATTGGAAAAGTTGGAAAATTCAAAAAATTGGGAAATTCGGAAAATTCGGAAAATTTGGAAAATTCGGAACTTCGGAAAATTCGGGAAATTTTGAAAATTCGAAAAATTGCGAAAATTGGGAAATTCGAAAATTGTTGAAACGTTTGGATTTTTTGAAAATTTGAGAATTTGCGAAAAAAAATTCAAAACTTCAAGTTGTCCCGAATTTCGGTCGCAGTTCTTTTTCTAACAATAAAAAAAACGGAGTAAAAGGAAACCATCAACATGAGACCCTTCAACTTTTCTCACTTCTCTGAAATGAATTTTTCCCATTTCTTGGAAAATAAAGTGTCAAGGGAAATTTGTCGGCCACCCCTGGGTCTTTGAAAATTTCAGGAGCACATCATGGGATCGCGCAAGTCGGCGCGATTTTTTAATAATTTAGGGAATGCCGAATGAACGTTTGACTATTTCAAATGGCAGCTTCTAAATTCCACTTTCCCGCTCCTCATGTTGAAAAAAAAATCAATACCTGATTATCCATGTAAAAAACGAAGAGGTACACTCCGCATCTCCCTCTATAATATACTGAAAACAATTCAAGGGTAATCGCAATATCAAATTATGCAATTTATTGAAAACGGACGATTGTCCGGTACCGCCTCACACCGCTAGTAATACCGCCCGCGACCGTTGGTACCGCTCACCCAAAAGTCTCCACAAAAGTGTAGTTCTGTTATAATATCACGTAGCTCATCAACATTGAGGTCATTCTCAAAAGCTCCACTTTATAATTTTTGCAGCTTTCAATAGACATAATCTCGAACTACCTGTTTCTATTGATTTTGACAATACCCCATATTGCGACACATTTTGATATCTCTCCATTCACTCAACCATTGGCGATAATGAATTCTTCCTACTTACTCAATTTTTTCCTAGAGGCTAATCAACTTGCGCGTCCCAGTTCGCAAGCACCGCCCGGCCGGACCTACCCACAACCGCGGTGTGTTGCTAAATCATTAATAATAAATTGTCCCGCGGGATTTTCATGATCAACCGCGTACCAAATGATGGATAAATGTCCAGCGAGCCGATATTTTATTACCTTGTCAAACTTTTGATATCTACAAATATGAAAAACCTTAGGGCCCGCGTGTAATAATTTTTGCCCCCTCTATTTCTGGCGCGCCATCACTTTTCGCGGACGGTTTGGGTACCGCAAAGTGTCGCGTACGCGCCGACTGATTGTGGGCTTATTTTTCACATGATAAATGCGAAAAAAAATACAGAACCTGGAAATAATGTGTCACAGGTCGATAATTGGGTCCCAATGTGATATAGCGAGCGGAAAAATTGTAATTTCCGGTTGTTTCGGACCCACCTTCAGCAATAGACAGTTCAAAGCTGACGGTAAATCAGTGGGTGGTACCGCCCCCTATATAGCATATATATCTTCTCCTGTCGGTCCCTTCGATAAATGTTTGTACGAGGCGATTATCGGAGGGTATTAAGATGTGTGTGCGTCCGTGTGTATGCTTATGCGGTAGGAGGTGGGTGGGAGCACGGTGGGTGGGGGAGGGGGTTAAGGTCTGACTTCCCGTAATTCCTGATTGACCATGCCAATATTGGCGGTATCCTACGAGTGATGAATGCCAACCTCAAGGATAACAGCGGTCCCTTGGGATTGCCATGACGAAAAATTATGCGGTTTTCCTATCCATGACCCACTTGAAAATAGTTGAGAAGTATCGGAAAATGCCAGTGGGTGGCGGGGGGGGGGGGGGAGGTGGTTGGGAAGGGGTGGGAGGAGGGAGTGGGAGGAGGGGGTGGGAGGAGGGGGTGGGAGGAGGGGGTGGGAGGAGAGGGTGGGAGGAAAGGGTGGGAGGAGGGGGTGGGAGGAGGGGGTGGGAGGAGAGGGTGGGAGGAGGGGGGGGTGACAACTCCAGACTTCGAATCCAATTAAAAAAAAAATTGAAAATGACAAAATTTTCAAAATCCAAATAATTCCAAAATCCAAATAAACCCAAATAATAATAATCAAAATTGAACACTGTTTTTTTTTAAACCAAAAATGGAAAAAAAATCGCAAATATAAATTTCAAAATTTGGAATTGAATTTTTTTTTTTTTTTTGTATACTGACCTCAGACATCATCGACTGGTATATCGTTCCTGGGTGTGACTTTAGCATTAATAATTTCATGTGTTGCAATTTGAGTTGCTGGCACAGCTGGGAGATAATATACGAGGCAAGAGACAACAACGAGAAATAAAAAAAATAGAAAGACGAGGTCGAACATCAAGAGTGAGTTCAGTGTCATTAGCTGCATTGTGGGCCTTTAACCGCATTCACCATAACACCACACAGATCATATAGTTATGCGAAACTTCAGCTCATTGTCCATCATTTCTCGCTTTTATTTATTTTTTTTTTTTCCCACCCTATTTGCAATGTTTCACTTCGCTGTCACATATCTGACACCTGTCACACTTTTATAATAAATATGGATAGGGGCTTTTGCTTTTTTTTTAAATTTAGTTCAGCGGATTTTTTGGAATTTTCGGAGATTTTAGCGGGCCCAAAAATTTGGAAAACTCACGACTTTTAGGTTTTTCGAAATTTTAGTTCGGGTCAATCCAAATTTTACCGGAAATTGCCGCCATCTAGCGGGTCAACTCTCAGCATTCTATCCACTGCCGGTAACGTAGGAATCTCGAAATAAGTTTGTAAGAAATTTTTACAAGTTTTATATGTTGTAAAAATGAATTTAATAATTTTAAAAAAATATATACAACTCGGGAAAATTATAAAAAAATTTAGAAATAAAATGAGCATTTTCTCGCTTATTTCAAAAATAAAAAAAAGCAAATACAAAAATGTAAAAATTTTATAAAGAAATTGAAAGTTTACAAAAATTCCGAGAAATTTTTAATTAGGAAAAATTGGAAAAATTAAAAAAAAAAATTAAAGACAAAAAAATTGCAAATTTGGAAAAAAAATTGAAAAATAAATTGAAAAACATTTGCAAAGGAATTGAATTTTTATGAAAATGAGAAATTTATTAATTGAAAATTGGAAAATTTGTAAAACCGGGAAATTCAATGAAAAATAATGAAACTTGGGAAAAGTGGCAATTACTTTTCGTAATTTCTTGCCAGCAATTATGTCACAATTTTTCAATGATTTTGGTAATTAAAATGTACGTATGGGCAGCATGTCGCACGCATGCGATGTCACAGAACGAAAATTAATCAATCCCGGAAATTAATGCGCAGGTTTATTCTCAACCCACGTAATTTTCCACTCAAGTTGCTACTCGAGATTTATAATTACGGGTTACGCTGATTTACATGTTAATTACGGCCGCTTGAAAATATTGGAAAATTTATTAAATGGCGGGCTTTTTCATTGTCAATAAGCAGTGGATAAGGTGACATAATTAATATTGAATGTGTCGCTTCTTTGATGAACTAATGAAAGTCTTTGAGTCATTTTTTCAATTTATTTAATTTATTGTTGTTAATGTTTATGAGTTTTTCAAAATTTGTGTCATTCTTAATATTTTTGAAATTTTTGAAATTTTTGAAATTTTTGAATTTTTTGAAATTTTTAAAATTTTTGAAATTTTTGAAATTTTTAAAATTTTTGAAATTTTTAAAATTTTTGAAATTTTTGCAAAAAAATTTTTTTTGTCTTTCAGTGAAGAAAAAAGTGTTTAATTTGAGGTACTGAAGCAGTATGTGAAAACATGAGAGGTCAGAAATCAGAGAAAAAGGTTGACCCATTTTTTAAGAGTTTCACTATTCCCCATTGAGCGGCATTTTTCAACTTTTCCTGCATTCCCTTTTTTTTTTGCGGGTCTGGAGTGGACGGAACAGTCACGTGTTACGGTCTCAGACCGTTCGAGAACCATTGATCGCGATTAGCTGCGTCTGCTATAGACAAGTCTTTTAGTATCGGAAAAACGCTCACTATATATACTGAAATGTGTTTGTATGGTGGAAAAAAGCAACTATTTTTGAAACTTAAATTTATTTTTTTTTTCAATTTTCAAAATTTCAAAAATTTTGAAAATTTTTGAAAATTTTGAAAATTTTGAAAATTTTTGAAAATTTTGAAAATTTTGAAAATTTTGAAAATTTTGAAAATTTTGAAAATTTTGAAAATTTTGAAAATTTTGAAAATTTTGAAAATGTTGAAAATTTTGAAAATTTTGAAAATTTTGAAAATTTTGAAAATTTTGAAAATTTTTGAAAATTTTGAAAATTCTGAAATTTTTGAAAATTTTTGAAAAGTCCGAGAGAAATAGATATATATATATATGTATATTCCAAAATTCGCCAAATTTCTCAAATTCTTGCAATTTTCCAAGCAATATTTCCTCCACATATAAAAATATTAATTTCCCATTAAACTTAACTTGGCAAATGAAACGATGGCAATTACCGGATTATCGATAGTCCGAATTATTATCCAGGCCTGATTTAACTCCCCATTTCTGGAGTCGACTTCAACAAATTCCAATTATATCAATTGAATTGGTGAGAAGGCGTTTTCTCGCAGATAATAGTTCTCCAGTTGGACCCGGAGGTTATCGATGAGCCTCCTTAACCCCCCCCCCCCCACCCACCACCCACCACCCACCACCTCGCCGGGCCCCCTCCCACTCCACCCCCTATCTACTTGTTTACGGAGCAATTCGGGAGGAGGGTAAGTTCATCCCATCTTAGAGTAAATTCCTTCTGTAGGTATTTCAAAAATTTTGGAAATTTCAGACATTTTGAGAATTTGAATTTTTTCGAAATTTTAATGTTTTTTTGTTAAAGTTAATGTAAAGTTAGAGCCTTTAAGAATTTCGGAGGAAATTTTCAAAATTTCAAAATTTTCCAAATTTTCCAAATTTTCCAAATTTTCCAAATTTTCCAAATTTTCCAAATTTTCAAAATTTTCCAAATTTTCCAAATTTTCAAAATCAATTCTTCTCACATATGCCAACATATGTGGTAACTGGTAAATGCATGACTCTCATTACCCCCCCCCCCCCCGCCCCCCTATCTTGAGCCATTCGACGATAAGGGAAAGTGGTTGTGATAACGACCGTTCCCATACACTACCTCCCCACCGCCCCCCTGCCCATTCGCATGTTTCCGCCTATTAAAAAAATTGCGGTCTAAGAAATCGCGAAATGGAATAAGAAAACTGTCTCGAATATAAAAAAAATATTAGTCGAGACAATTCGAGTTACTACATTATCATAAAATATGGATTTAAGATTCTGGAAAACTAAAAAAAAATTGAACATTCCAAGATATCAAAAATTTGAAAATTCAAAAATTTCAAAAATTCAAAAATAGCAAAATTTTGAAAACGTCAAAATTTTTAAAAAATTCGGAATTCCAAGAATTTCAAAATTCCAAAAGTTTCAAAATTCCAAAAATTTCAGAATTTCAAAAAATTCAAAATTTTGAAAATTTCAAAATTCCACAAACTTCAGAATTCCAAAAATTTCAAAATTCCAAAAAAAAACCTAAAATTTAAATTCTACAATTTTGGAAAAATTGAAGGAAAAGAAGATGAATCCCTGTTTCAGGATAAGTGAAAAAAAAATTATTCATAGGGGTTGTACAAATAAACCCCATTTCCTCTTTCCACCACAAAAATATATATATATTTACATATATATATTCGCAGAGGGTTTGCTCAGTTGGAAATGCCTCTCGTGCGGAGAAAAACGAGCAAATTGAGTGTAATACATTTTAAACGTTAATGGGGGAGTGATAAGTTCCTGAGAATTGGGAATATAAAAAAACATCATTATTTTCGAAATGTGGCAAAAAAATTGCAAACAGAAAAATTCCAAATCATAAAATTTGGAAAAAAAAAAAAAAAAAAAAAAAAAAAAAAGTGAAATTTTCCAGGTGGGTGGGTGGGTGGATTGGGGGGGGGGGGGGAGGGAAAAATCGAATCAAGTCAGAAAAATTTGTAAAAAAAAATTTTTCCAAATATGAAAAATTCGGAGAATTGTCAAAATTTGGAATATCTGATTTTTTTTTTTTTTTCAAAAATTCAAACTCAATTTTCTCATTTCACTAAAGTGTAATTACTCGCGCTTCGAGTCACCTGAGCAAACCATCCACATGTATTTCTATGGTTGAATGAGAAAAAGGGGTTTATTTGTACAACGCGCATGAATATATTTTTAATCTCTGTTATGTGGGTATGACGGAGTAGCGCTTTAGCGGCTTAACGAGGCGCTGGTCTCTCCTCTCCCCATTCATTTGGTGAAAATAATTTCAAACGTTTTCGAGGAGTACAACAATTCATAATCTTTTGATAAAAATTATATAAAGTTTCCAAACTGTATATTTAACATTGCAATTTTTTTTGGTTCAAAATCACAATTTTTTTTTCCAAAATTTTTATTTATCAGATTTTTTTTCACGTAATTTTTTCTTGTATTCATAATTTCGAAAAATTGTCGGGTCAAATTTTTTAATAAAAAAAAACATGACATTTTGGACTTTTTGGAATTTTTAGAAATTTGAAAATTTTGAAATTTTGAAATTTTGAAATTTTGAAATTTTGAAATTTTGAAATTTTGAAATTTTGAAATTTTGAAATTTTGGAATTTTGAAATTTTGAAATTTTGAATTTTTGAAATTTTGAAATTTTGAATTTTTGAAATTTCGAAATTTTGGAATATTGACATTCGGAAATTTCAAAAAAAACGAAAAGTCGAAATCCTGAATTTTTTTGGGGGTGGTGAGTGGGCGGTGGGCGCGAGACAGGCAGGGCGAGTGAGGGGGGGGGGGGGGGGGTGGGGAGATAACGACAAAAGCCAGAATAAATGTGACACGCATCAGCAATTAAAGTGTCAACGGTGATACAAAGCGATTCTCATCGATTCGCGAAAGGGTGTCACCAGAGCATTACCCGTCACATTATATCCTGGAGACTTAAAGTTACGGAGGGAATTACAAGTTACACGCAGTCCATTAAGCTAGGGTTATATAGACAGAATGGAAACTTGGTGTATTAATTTTGAAAAAAGTTTACGCGAAACTTCTGACAGGGGGGTAGGGTGGCGGGGGGGAGGGGTGCGGGGGGGGGGGGGGGGGGGGGGGGGGGGGGGGGGGGGGGGGGGGGGGGTGAGAAGAGTTCATCGGTAAAAGTGGACAGAGTTTTTTTTTAATAACTCCTTCAAAAAAAAAACTGAAAAAAAAATTTTCCAAATTTTTTTGGAAATTTTGAGTTTTTAAAAACTTGATATTTTCGACATTTTTGCAAATTTCAACGTTTATTAAATTGGTTAACTTTTGATTGCAATTTTGAATATAAAAAAAAATTTTTTTTTGAGCTTTGCCCAAATTGGTGCAAAAAATATATTTTTGAAACTTTGAAACTAGTAAGAGGGAAAAAAATTAAAAGGGGCAAAACGGTCCAGGGGTTGCATTTTCTTTTAGGATATCTCACTCAACCGCGTCGCATCGCACTTAATTCGCTGCATTAATTACGCATTCTCCGCGATGTTACTCTAGACATGCCACCCACCCCCCCCCCCCCCCCGCCCTGCCACCCACAACAAACATCAATAACAGCATAAATTGCAATTTCACAATACGCCACATTTTCATCTGCTAATTATCGATCTCCAATGTCTGCATTAAAAAAAAATTCAAAACTCCAAAAAATCGAGTAATTTGAAAATTTGATAAAAACCAAAATTTTTCATAAAACCCAAAATTTTGAAGAACGGAACAAAAAAAATTCAAGGGCTCGAAAAATTTTTTAAAAAATTAAAAATATGGAAAAACCGAAAAAATTTGAAAAATTTTCACTTTTCAGAAAATTTCAAAAAATTTTGAGTTCCAAATTTTTTTTCAAAAATTTTCAGAAATTACGAAATTTTTTTTTTTAAGTTACCAAAAAATCTTTAGGGCAGAAATGCATAATTTTTCATTTTTGATACGAAGCTTTAATAAATTCCTAATGCACTTTTTGTTATTAAAAATTCACGATAATACTGAGACGGTAAAATTTGGAAGCGCGCGCGGTTCCACAGTCAGCGAGGAACTGAACTGAGGCACGCTGAGGTAAGCGCACCATCTCAACCCCTTCACACCCCCTACCCCTGCCAACACTCGCGCCGTACTCCCCCACATTCACTCAACTCGCCCCCGCGTTTCTCATCAATCGCGCATCCACCTACGCAACTGTTGCTCTCGCTCAGGCAGATGTCCTACTCCATCTCATTTCAATTTTTTCCCATTGTTTTCCTTTCCATGATAGAAATTAGGAAAAAAAATGTTTGCTCGTATGACGATGGGGAAATAGGGTGAATATAAGGGAAATGGAAAATTTCGAGAGTTTTATATTCAGAAACGTTGGACATTTCTTTCATCAAAACATTCAACAAGTTTTGGAAATTTTGGACGTTGTGGAAATTTTTGGAAATTTCCAAAATTTCTGAAATTTTGGAAATTTATGAAATTTTGGAAATTTATGAAATTTTGGAAATTTTGGAAATTTTGGGAATTTTGGAAATTTTGGACATATCTGGAAGTTTTGGGCATTTTTGGAAATTTCTGAAATTTTTAGAAATTTCTTGGATTTTTGGAAATTTTTCGAAATTTATGAAACTCATGAAGTGTTTCCAAATTTGGGAAATTTTCGGAGATTTTTGGAAATTGGTGGAAATTTCCAAAATTTCTGAAATTTTGAAAATTTCTGAAATTTTCAAAACTTTGGAAAGTTTGGAAATTTTGGAAATTTCGATATTTTTTGGAAATTTCCGGAGATTTTGGAAATTTCGGCCATATCTGGAAGTTTTGGGCATTTTTGGAAGTTTCTGAAATTTTTCGGAATTTCTTGGATTTTTGGAAATTTTTCGAAATTTATGAAATTCATGAAGCGTTTCAAAATTTGGGCGATTTTGGAAATTTTCGAAGATTTTTGGAAATTGCTGGAAATTTTTGGAAATTTCTGAAATTTTGAGACTTCTAAATTTATTTGGAAATGCTGGAAATTCCCCAAATTTTTTGAAATTTTGGAAATTTCAGAAGCTTTGAAAATGTTTAAAATTTTTGAAATGTCGAAATTTTTTGGAAATTTTCGAAATATCGAAAATTTTGAGATTCCTCAAATATTCGAAAATTGCAAAAATTTCGAAAAATCTGTAAATCTTTCCAGAATTCGAAAAATTCGGAAAATTCTCAAATGTGAACTGTGTCCAAACATTTTATTTTGCGAAGTGGCGGACAAAGTTTTATCGCTCTCAAGCGGGAGCTTTCGGTTAGTTGAAGCGACTCGATATCTCCAAAATACAACTCCATTTGAAACTACGACGGCATTTCTGCACCGCCCCGGTTATCTGAATCCATGGAGGACTTGTTTTTTTCGGTGCTCCATCCGATGACGTCTAAATACATCTGTTGAAAAGTTTAAAATCCCCCGAAAGTTTAGTCGATACATTTTCGCGGAACAAATAGGTCAACTCCCTTAAGTGATTTTTCCCCATAAAGTAATTTTTTTTTGCCAAAAAATTCTCACCCAGTGAAAAGTGATTTTTGCTTCAAATAAAAATTATACAAATCTTGAAATAGAGAGGTTTCAAATTGAGGAGTCAGAACTTTGTCATCGTCACTTGAACATAAAATATCGGAGAAACTTGGAGGCCCTGTCCTCACTGATGCAGCTGGTTGTAATGGAGCAAACTAGAGGATTTATATATTCTGTTTCCCCCTTATTTCGGGAATAAACTAGTCGCTTGAATTGTTATTGGAGGAGTTTCTGGGGGATAATCGTTCCGAATTACTGCCGATGAAGTTGGTTAAAATCTTTGGCCAGCAATTATACGAAGAAGTAAAAGAGGTAGGATAGAAATTTGCATTTGAATTAGTGATGCTGTTGATATCGTGAGTTGTCTGAAAGTAATCACTACTCTCTGAACCGAATCACTTTTTTCGGTAAATGTGATTTCTGTCAAAAAATCACTTTATCTTTTGAAGATGATTTTCTGGTGAAAAATCACTTTTGACTGAAAAATCACTGTTTCATTGAAAAATCACTTTTTCAGGAAAAATCACTTTTCAGTGATGCTGTAGAGTCGTGAAAAATCACACTTTTCATTGAAAATCACTTTTTCTTTCGAAAATCACGTTTTCTTTAAAAATCACTTTTTAGTGAAAAATCACTCATCAGTGATACTGCAGAAATGTGATGATCTTTCATGAACAATCACACTTTTCGTTGAAAATCACTTTTTTCTCAAAAAATCACTTTTTAAAATGAAAAATCACTTTGTTGAAAATAATTTTTTTTCTTAATTAGCTTCATTTGTTAAGAAATGACTAGTGAACAAATAATTTTTGCCCAAGAAAATCACTATTTATGATAAGAAAAATTGCTTTTAGTACCATTCAACTTATGTCCCGACTTTTCCTTCATAAAACCTTCATAACGTCCGTTTCTAGCGTCATTTTCAATCACAATTGATCGGTCAGCTGGGATTTATTGGGATCATAAAACCCGATGGTTTTCACAGCGTCGAATAAATTTTTTATCACTCGCTGAATTCGTGAATGTGGTATTCGGTCATGAATTACGAAATTACGAGTTATTAATTCACGATTTTCGTTATTCTCATTCCAGCCCCCCCCCCCCCCCCCCCCCCCCCGCCCACACCAAATCAATTTTCAATTCACCCAGACTCGATGTATTAAATAATATATTTTGTCACAAAATTAGCCCGATTCGAAATTTCATCCTGTCAATCCCATTGTGCCCCACTTAGTCCATATTGGATTGGAGTTGACAAAAATTACTTTTCCGTAGTAAAAAATCGCTTTTCAGAACGCTAATTTACGGAATTTATGAATGAATAATGTTTTGGACTACTAGTGATTTCTTTGGTTATTCACTTAAAGTGATCAGAAGACAGAATCACTGATTTGGAATGGTTGAATCACTTGTAGTAATCAAATCACGTATAGTGCTCAAATCACATTATAGTGATCAAATGCCGTATAGTGAACAAATCACATGATAGTGATTGAATCACACTATAGTGATGAAATCACATTCTAGTGATCAAATCACATTATAGTGATCAAATCACATTCTAGTGATCAAATCACATTATAGTGCTCAAACCACATTATAGTGATCAAATCGCGTATAGTGATCAAATCACATATAGTGATAGAATCACATTATAGTGCTCAAACCACATTATAGTGATCAAATCGCGTATAGTGATCAAATCACATATAGTGATCAAATCACATATAGTGGTCAAATCACGTATAGTGATCAAATCACATATAGCCATCAAA
Organism: Asobara japonica; assembly: GCA_026005395.1. Classification (NCBI taxonomy): domain Eukaryota; kingdom Metazoa; phylum Arthropoda; class Insecta; order Hymenoptera; family Braconidae; genus Asobara; species Asobara japonica. Next base: position 1,018,530 of record BQMI01000533.1, on the reverse strand, counting down.
TCACGTATAGTGATCAAATCGCGTATAGTGATCAAATCACGTATAGTGATCAAATCACATATAGTCATCAAATCACGTATAGTGATCAAATCACGTATAGTGATCAAATCACGTATAGTGATCAAATCACATTCTAGTGATCAAATCACATTCTAGTGATCAAATCACGTATAGTGATCGAATCCCCCACAGTAACAGTATCATCTTTGTTCCCAAAATCACATTCCAATTTGGTCCTCATTATAGGAAAAAATCACGTTTTTTTCCCCATTAATCCCCTGAATTTCCTTAATCCAAGGATCTATGAATAGCATCGAAGGAAACAAAGTCATTCACACAAACGGAATTTGTGCCCCGGTATTTGTATTTGAATCGCCGAAGGAAACTCGCCAAGAAGTGGAGGATTTGAATGGACGGGAAAAAAACAAAAGGGGGTAGAGGGGGGTAGCAATGGAGAGAGATGAAAGATAGTGGAAAAAAATAGCAACCCTCTGCCCTTAGGTGTTTTGTGCTCAATGATAGCGCACGGCTGACGATTCGCTCCGGGCTCTTCTTGAAACAAAACTCCGATGCGGGAATCGCTGCCCCAGATATTCCCCTCCTCCACCCCCTTCGCCACCCCCCCCCACCCTCCCGACCATTTGCATCCGGTGACGTAACAATTTTGTGTTATCATCGAGAATGCGCAGAAAAAATAAATGTAAAGGAAAAGTGCTTCATTTTGTGTATTTGTACGACCCGGAGAACGAGATGAAGGGTAATAAAGAGAAGAAAAAATTTTAATAGAGAGATCTGAAGACCTACTGAATGAATGCAAATGAAATTTCCACGGTTAATTAGCGCGAGGTTCCCGCTGACGTATGGGCGATAAATTATTGCGCCACGATGTGTAGGTACTGAGTAATAATACAAAATCGAAAATTCCCACTATATTCTTCCGCTGGCAGCGCCATCTACCGGATGTGCTACACTGATCTGCAGTTGGCAAAGTGATCGACAGTCGGTAAAATGGGACTCTATTTTACCGACAATTGTAATGTTCCAGGAGCGATTAGCGAGAAATGAATACTATAAAATTTTTCAGCTCATTTGTTTGTTTATTTTTTTTTTTTATTTCTTATTCTTTCTACCTCGGTAACGCCGCGAGCATCAGCTAGTACATATAATAAATCTGTAGGCCTGAATGTGTTTGTGCGACATTCCACGCAAAAACTACTGAATCAATCGAAATGAAATTTTCACCGTTAATTAGTCTGGGCACACCGCTGACGTATGGGCTATAAATTATTGCGCTGCGATGTTTAGGGACTGAGTAATACTACAAAATCGGCAAAAATCGGTATTTTTTTCTTGCCGATTTTTTGCCGATCTTTTGGATTGAACATCTTATCAAGGGATGATCGTTATCAATTTTGGCGTTCATGAGGTAAACACCTCTATTCTCGTCTCATTTCGACGTGATTCCAGTGTGTCCCACATTAGTGAGGCGTACGTGATTCAGGACAAAGTGTAAAATTGAAATAAAGCATAAAGCCTTGTTTTCTCCTTTTGTTCTGTCCCTTTTAGTTATTTCAATGCGCATAGGAGTTGACGATAGAAATTTATTGATATTCCATGTGCGTTAGTACACCGTGAATAACACTTTCGATTTTTTGGGCGGGTGGGGGGGGGGGGGGGGGGGGGGGGGGGGGGGGGGGGGAGGGCGGAAAAACGTCAATCAAAAAATTGAGAAAAAAAATTATTTTTATGTTTCGTAAAAATTTCGTAAAACGGATTTGTTTTTTGTAATTGCAATTCAGAAAAAAAATCAAAATTTAAAAAAAAAAAAAAAATTAATTTCAAAAATTTAAAAAAAATTTAATTTCAAAAATGAAAAAAAAAATGGGAAAAAAATGAAAAAAATTTTAAATAAAAAATGTGAAGCTTCTGAATAAAAGTTGCTCAGAAAATCCAGACCCCCCCCCCCCCCCCCCCCCCCAAATTTTCACCTGTCTATTATCGCGCCGCGAGAAGAATACCTAATACAGGCCAAACTTATTGATATGCTCACCGCGCGAGTGGGCCCATACTGGTTGATAAGTAGGAAAACATGCAGGTAATGATAAGCTTGAGCTTTCCTATATAAAAATCGTTTGGCGATCGGGATGGTCAGTCATCAGACAATCATCATGGCGTTCGGTCAAATCGCAGCTGTCCTATTCCTCAATTCCCTGATTTTCGTCGCGGGAATTGACGTGAGAGCCCTGAGTGATGCTGAGATCAAGTTCAGCCGGGACGACGTGATTAACGAGACGAATTTGGTGAGCAATTTTCAATATCCGATTTTGTATTATTACTCAGTCCCTATACATCGCAGCGCAATAATTTATAGCCCATACGTCAGCGGTGTGCTCAGACTAATTAACGGTGAAAATTTCATTTCGATTAATTCAGTAGTTTTTGCGTGAAATGCCGCACAAACACATTCAGGCCTACAGATTTATTATATGTACTAGCTGATGCTCGCGGCGTTACCGAGGTAGAAAGAATAAGAAATGAAAAAAAAAAATAAACAAACAAATGAGCTGAAAAATTTTATAGTATTCATTTCTCGCTAATCGCTCCTGGAACATTACAATTGTCGGTAAAATAGAGTCCCATTTTACCGACTGTCGATCACTTTGCCAACTGTAGATCAGTGTAGCTCATCCGGTAGATGGCGCTGCCAGCGGAAGAATATAGTGGGAATTTTCGATTTTGAATTATTACTCAGTACCTACACATCGCGGCGCAATAATTTATCGCCCATACGTTAGCGGGGAACTCGGGTGAATTTGGGGCCACTTGGACTGTTTTTTTGGGTGCAAAGTTAATGATTCAATGCTTGAAATACTTCAGACGAGGCGCCTTGAAGATGACAGAGCGACAAGGTTTATCGGCGATTTGACGATCGGCGAGCGGCGATCAACCGAAACTGTGTTCAGTCGCACAATTAAGGTGACAAATCCCACCGACGAAGTCTATCGGACGTCTATCAACTTGAGCGTTGACAATGGTAGATATCGCGAGTTATTTCTTTGATTTCACGCTTCAAATAGTATCAATTTATTGGGAAAACCTCCAATTTGTTTTGACAATGGTGGAAGTTACGGAAGTTTGGAAGTTTCACGAGGTTGACAAGATTTTAAATTGTTCTGAAATGTTGGAGATTTGAGGAGTTGAGGAATGAGGGACTACCGAAGTTGGGAAGTGAGGAAAAAAGGAATTTTTGGAGAGAGTGGGAGTATGGGAGTTACGAATTTTCAATTCATCCAAATTTGGAAAATTCACAATATTCAGAAATTTTTCAAAACTTCCAAAATTTTCCAAAATTTCCAAAATTTTCCAGAATTTCAAAAATTTCCAACTTTTCGAAAATTTCCAATTTTTCCAAAAAATTCCACATTTTCCGCAAAATTCTCTGAATTTTCCAAATTCGCCAAAATTGTCCACACTTTCCAAATTTTCAAAACTCTTTAAAATTTGCCAACTCTTCAAATTTTCCAAATTGGCCAAATTTTCCAAAATTGTCGACGTTTTCCAAATTTTTCCAAATTTTTCCAAATTTTTCCAAATTTTCCGAAATTTTCCAAAATTCCTAAAATACCTTCAAAATTTTCAGGTGTCATCCACTTTATGAGCATTCTCAACGAGCCCGGGAGTTTCGCTGTAGCATGTGATGATCCTTATAGTCTAGGGGGATCCAAGGCAGTTTTCAACTTGCGAGTCACCCCCAGGAGCAACACAAGCCTCCAGTTGATAATCGCAGCGCATTAATTACATCAAGTTAATTAGCAGTCGAAAGGGCAATTAATGGGGTTTCGGGTAAATGCTTTCTCCAATACTTTCTTCTAACCAACTTCAGATTAAACAATAAAAAAAAATTGATCACCGTTTTTTTTTTTATCCTATTTTGACTCAATAAAAAAAAAACAAATTATTCTGATTCCCGTTTTTTTTTTATTGAACCGAAATTTTGAAAAATTTCCAAAATTAGCAATTTGTGAAATTTAAATTGTAATTTTTCAAAAATCACTTTTTGAAATAATCCAAAATTGAAAAAATTTTTTTTTTTTCAAAATGAAAAAAAATTGGAAAAATTGTCAGATTAAAAAAAAAAAGGAAAAATTTAATTTTCCGAAATTTTGAAATTCGAAAAAAATTCCGACTTCCCAAAATATCCAAAATTTCAAAAATTAGAAAGTTCCAAAAAATTGAAAAAAAATTCAGAATGATTTCTAAAAAATCGGCAAATTCGAAGGATCGATTTCAATTATAATCGCGAGTTAAATCGTTCCGCGAATTAATCTGTATCACAGTGTGATAACTCAATCGCACATTGAACCGACGGGCAAATACTGGAAATGTCAACTCCGCTGAAATCCGGGGAAATTGCTTGCAATTATCAAAAACAAATTCATTGATAAATTGTGCAAATTATTTTAATAATGTTCCAAAATAATTTTCCAAAATTAATAAAAGTTGAACAAGTCAAAATTAGAAAATTAAAAAATTAAAACACGACGGAAAATGAAAAAAAAAATTAAACAATTTTAAAAATTTCGGGAATTAAAATAAATTCTTTAAAAATTATTCCCCGACGAAGCATTTTGGCGGAAATTTTTCAAAGCACTTTTCCCCCGTTCATTAAAAATCCCTTTCCCGAGGTCCATTAGGATCTGTGCGCTGATGAACTCCCGAGTCTTTTCTCCGCAATTTCACATCGGACGACTACACTCGTAGAGTTAAAGGGGATGAGATGTACAACCTCTCTAACAATATATAATTGACTCGACGAAAAAAAAATTGAATAAAAAGAAAAAAGGAAGGTCAGAAAAATTATGAACTGCCATATACTAAAAATTGGAGGAAAAAAATGCTGCTTACTTCTATACTGAAAAAAATGTTTTTGATATTCTTTTCCAGATTTGTCTAGCCATTAAAAACAATGTAAGAAAAATTTCCTAATAGACGCACATAAAAAAATTTTCGAAAATTTATCAACCAACCCACTCATTCATGCACCGATATATTTACGCGCCTCCTCCTTCACCCACCCCCCCCCTGTTCATCCTCCCACCCACCCACCCGCTCATTCATCCTCCCACCCACCCACCGGCCGATTCATTCTTCCACTCGCCAATTCCCCTCCCACCCGCCCATTCATCCTCCCACCCACCCACCCCCTCATTCATCCTCCCACCCACCCACCCACCCACCCGCTCATTTATCCTCCCACCCACCCACCGGCCTATTCATTCTTCCACTCGCCCATTCCCCTCCCACCCGCCCATTCATCCTCCCAGCCACCCACCCGCTCAGTCATCCTCCTACCCACCCACCCCGCCCATTCATCCTCCCACCCACCCACCCCGCCCATTCATCCTCCCTCCCACCCACACGGCCATTCATCCTTGCACCCACCCATCCGCGCATTCATCCTCCCACCCACCCACCCGCTCATTCACCCTCCCACCCACCCGCTCATTCACCCTCCCACCCACCCGCTCATTCACCCTCCCACCCACCCACCCCGCCCATTCATCCTCCCACCCACGCACCCGCCCACTCATCCTCCCACCCACCCACCGGTCCGTTCATCCTCCCACCAACCTACGCGCCTACTCATTCTCCCACCCACTCTTCCGCACATTCATCCCCCCCACCCATCCACACACTCATTCACTCCCTCCCACACACACATACGCAACCACCAACGCATGCACACACGTGCAAGTATGCAGACAAACACACACAGCACACACACACATTTTGTACAAAATATAAAAGCGAGCGGAAATGTATGGAACCGAATGAGATAACAAATATTTCTCAGCATGAGATAGCGATTGATTGAACTTTGCGGAATCAAATTGACAATCTTTGTCAGTCCGGAGTGATACGAGATTTTACCATCTGGGAATTGCTCAGATTCGATAGGCATTTGGGGTCAGGATGCATCGAAGTTCCTCGGTCCACGGAGATTTCGGGCATCCGAGCATCTTCGGGGATGGGAATTCGGGGAATTTTACGAATGTGGTACGCAGGTAAGAAGGAGTAAATGAATCCAAACGAAATTTTCAGTGTGAATTAGTCAGAGGCCCCCGCTGACGTAGGGGCCATAAATTATTGCGCCACGATGTGTAGGTACTGGGTAATAATTCAAAATCAAAAATTCCCACTATATTCTTCCGCTGGCAGCGCCATCTACCGGATGAGCTACACTGATCTACAGTTGGCAAAGTGATCGACAGTCGGTAAAATGGGACTCTATTTTACCGACAATTGTAATGTTCCAGGAGCGATTAGCGAGAAATGAATACTATAAAATTTTTCAGCTCATTTGTTTGTTTATTTTTTTTTTTCATTTCTTATTCTTTCTACCTCGGTAACGCCGCGAGCATCAGCTAGTACATATAATAAATCTGTAGGCCTGAATGTGTTTGTGCGGCATTCCACGCAAAAACTACTGAATTAATCGAAATGAAATTTTCACCGTTAATTAGTCTGAGCTCACCGTTGACGGATGGGCTGTAAATTATTACCCTGCGACTATTTGGAGGGAACAGATGTTCGCGTAAAATGTTTTGGAATCGGATTTCATGGAGAAAAAAATTGAGTTGTGCGGCATCAATTCTTGAATGGAAGTTTGTAAATTGTGATTTTTTTTCTCGCATCAGGAAAAATTTTGCTGATTAAGATTTGGCTTTTTGCGAGGCTTTCGCGGAGTAAGATTAAGAATTTATTTTCTTCTGTATAAGTGAAATAATAAAATTGTGGATTCCTGGAAAATTAAAAAATTTCCAAATTGGAGAACGAAAGAGGAAAATATGGGGAAAAATATTTGAAGGTTGGAAAAAATTGAAACTGAATAGAATTTGTTAATTGGTCAAATTTTATGAATAAAAAAAATCGCACCGTTCCGTTTTGGCCAAAATTTGATAGGGGGGGGGGGGGGCAACCAAGTTCCCCCAAAGTTCGAAATTTTTTTTGAGACCTTTGGGACAGTGGGAAATTAAGAGACTCGCGGAAAAATGTAGGAATTGTAAAAATATGAAAAAAGGACAAGGATCAAATAACAGTTTTTCCTTGACCATAAAAACCGAGGTTTCTCACATCATTGAACTTCTTCGAGGCAGTCATCGGAAAGCGAATTTGTTCGCCTTGATCGAAATAGAAGGAAACCTTCAAGTATATGAAATTTGTAAGAGTTGATGAAAAATTTGAAATTTTGGCAGTTTTGAGAAGATTTCTAAAATTCCCAGAATTTCCCAAAATTTCTAAAATTTTCAAAATTTTCAAAATTTTCAAAATTTTCAAAATTTTCAAAATTTTCAAAATTTTCAAAATTTTCAAAATTTTCAAAATTTTTAAAATTTTCAAAATTTTCAAAATTTTCAAAATTTCCAAAATTTTCAAAATTTGAAAAACTTCCAAAATTTCCAAAAATACTCTTCCACGAATCTCAAACGACGAAAATCCCACAATTTACCCTGAACTATCACACCGCTGAACTCGTCGCAAGTCACTTACAAGCAAGTGAATTTATTCTCCTTGGCGGGAATAAAATAAGGAACTTATAAACTCTAGCTTGATGAATTCTTACGTGTCACTGAGAATGAGAGAAGTCTCAAGTGGCCACCACCAGCTGTGAACCACATTCAGTTGCCCATTTCCAAAGGGCAGAGATGGCGAAGAAAAGAAAAAGTGTTGCACTAAAAAGCCCAAGATCTCTTACTCAAGAATCCTCTTGAATAAAAAAAAACATCCCGTACATTACTACATATACAGAAAAAACACAACGTGAATCACTATTTTCTAACAGTGATTCAACATATCCCAAACATGAATTACACAATCTCAAAAATAAATCAAAATCTCAAAAGCGTGATTAGTGATTTCGAAATTGTGATTAGTGTTTTCGAAATTGTGATTAGTGATTCCGAAATTGTGATTAGTGATTTCGAAACTGTGATTATTGATGCCAAAATTGTACCTAGTGATTTCGCGGTCGTGATTCCCGATTGAAATTGTGATTAGGAATTTCAAAACTGTGATTGTCAGTTTCGAATTCTGATTAGTGATTTAAGAATCGGTATTCTCATTTGAAATTGCGATGAGTGATTCCAGAATCGTGATTTCCAGTTGCAAATATGATTAGTGATTTCAGAATCGTGATTCTCCATTGGAATTGTGATTAGTGATTTCAGAATTGTGACTCTCAGTTGGAATTGTGATTAGTGATTTCAGAATTGTGACTCTCAGTTGGAATTGTGATTAGTGATTTCAGAATTGGGATTCTCAGTTGGAACTGTGATTAGTGATTCCAAAAATGTGATTCTCAGTTGGAATTGTGATTGGTAATTCCCAAATTGTGATTCTCAGTTGGAATTGTAATTAGTGATTTCAGAATTGTGATTCGCATTTGGAATTGTGATTAGTGATTTCAGAATAGTGATCCTCAGTTGTAATTGTAATTAGTGATTTCGGAACTGTGATTCGCAGTTAGAATTGTGATTAGTGATTTCAGAATAGTGATTCTCAGTTGTAATTGTAATTAGTGATTTCGTAACTGTGATTCGCAGTTAGAATTGTGATTAGTGATTTCAGAATAGTGATTTTGAGTTGGCGGTGCAATTATGTATTCAGCGTGATTCGCGATACTCAGAATCTCAACTTGTGATTCATGGAGTGGTGAATCACGAATATGGTACCATGAATCACACATTCACAAATCACACTTTTGGGAAAATTTGTTTTTTGTATTGCTGTATATTTTCTCATTTACATTCCAACACGATTATTTATTTATCTTCATGTGTGATTCCCCTTAATTTCATCAGTTATTTAACAGGTTAGTCACATATTTACCTAATGTTCAACTGAATGTCCGGAAAATTCCCGCCAATTTCCCCCAAACTTTCACCAATATATTCAACTCGGCCATAACTCAATCACAATGTACCATCCGCACAATTATCAACTACCAATTAACCCACGAAAATTTACTATCGATCGTCCATTCACACAACTGCACCTCCCCTCCCCACCCGCTCCCTCCCTCCTTGCCCCCCCCCCCCCTCCCATTCGCAGCTCGTACATTCAATGACAATTATTAATAAATCGCGTTTCTCAAAATTTCATCACATTCAAAAATTATCAAATTTTGGATTATTCAAAATTCACTTCAAATTTTCAAAATTTGTCCCATTTTTGAAATCGACAAATTTTTCGAATTTTGCAAAAAATTTTGGTACACAATTTAAGCAATTCAATCAATTGAACAAAATTTTGAAAAAAAATGGAAATTTCAAAATTTCAAATTTTTTTTTTTTATAAATTTTTGAAATTGCAAATTTTTTCAAATTTCAAAAATTGAGCAAATTTGATAAATTTGGTAATTTTAAAAATCCTTCATGATTGTTCGTCAATAGACCGCGAGTTTCTCTTTTAGCAGGTGCCTTAATGAATGACCACTCCCCCACAGGGCGTGCCTAATTATTTCCGCGAGGAAGAACATTTAAATTATTTCCATATATTTACACGAGCCCATTGGACTGCATGAAACACAATATTTCATTCAGCTACACCTTTTCGTGCACATTAAAAAGGCCGCCATTAACGGTGAGCATTACATTTCAAAATGAGTACGCTCACTATCAATAATTTATGAAGACACTTTGCGGGCTATCGGCGATTGGGGGGTGTAAAAATTGAATTTCCCGCCACTCAGATGATGGCGTTATTTTCCCATAAATTTTCCGAGTCGAGGGAAAAAATAAAACTGAATCGTGACAATTGGAGTTCATAGGTCAAATGAAGATGAACCTTCCACCATCAATTAGCGTGAGATCCCCGCTAGCGCATGGGCTATAAATTATTGCGCCACGATGTGTAGGTACTGAGTAATAATTCAAAATCGAAAATTCCCACTATATTCTTCCGCTGGCAGCGCCATCTACCGGATGTGCTACACTGATCTGCAGTTGGCAAAGTGATCGACAGTCGGTAAAATGGGACTCTATTTTACCGACAATTGTAATGTTCCAGGAGCGATTAGCGAGAAATGAATACTATAAAAATTTTCAGCTCATTTGTTTGTTTATTTTTTTTTTTCATTTCTTATTCTTTCTACCTCGGTAACGCCGCGAGCATCAGCTAGTACATATAATAAATCTGTAGGCCTGAATGTGTTTGTGCGGCATTCCACGCAAAAACTACTGAATTAATCGAAATGAAATTTTCACCGTTAATTAGTCTGAGCACACAGCTAACGTATGGGCTATAAATTATTGCGCTGCGATATTTAGGTACTGAGTAATAATACAAAATTGAAAATTTGGGCAATGCATTTTTAAACTGGCTGAGTGACACGCACACATTCATCAACTACACACATATGAATCCACCCCTTTCCCGATATAGGCTATATTCCAATGCATCACAGAGTTGACCTGTATAACCGAACTTCACAATCCCTTTCATTTCTCTATTTCGCTCGTGCCGTCTGCCCGAAGCAGACGACCCACTGTATTACGTATATCTATCCGCCAAGTTTGTGTACGGATTTACCGTGGGAGGCAGCCTATCTGGGCTATGACTATACGTTAACTTCCAACTTTATGATACTCGAAAGCCTATGTATGAGGAAATTTAATTCACCCTTGGGTGCGTATTGGAAAGAGATTTAGTCGGCTTAGATTAGGTCTATGGCTTGTGGCAATATAACCTTAAGGTTGCAGTGCATGTTCCTTAAGGACATCGCCAAGTTCCTTTTCCACTACTCTGTGCGTGTGTGTGTGTTTATATGTGTCTATGTGACGATGTGGGTGTGAGTGGGTGGGTAAGTGGGTGGGTTGGTGGGTGGGTTGGTGGGTGGGTGAATGTGCATGAGTGTGGGTGGGTGGCTGATTGTGGATGGGTGGGTGAATGCGCCTGAGTGTGGGTGGGTGGGTGGCTGAGTGAGTGGGTGCATGCGTGTGGGTTGGTGGGAGGGTGGGCGTGGGTGGGTGGGTGTGAGTGGTGGGTGGGTGGTTGAGTGTGAGTGTGGGTGGGTGGGTGGGCGGGTGGTTGAGTGTGGGTGGGTGAGTGGGTGGGTGAGTGAGTGGGTGGGTGGATGAGTGGGTGAGTGGGTGGGTGAGTGAGTGTGGGTCGGTGGACGGGTGAGGGTGAGTGGTTGTGTGGTTAGGTGAGAGTGAGTGGGTGGATGAATGGGTGGTTGGGTGGGTGGGTCGGTGGGTGAGTGGATGAATGTGAGTGAGTGGAGGGATGTGCGGGGTTGGGTGGGACGAACTTCTCCTTACGGAATGTTCGGAAAACTTCGGGAGAAATTCGGAAAAAAAAATCTTATCGAAGTTTACGATGCTCGAAACGCCATGAGGAATTTCAATATACCTTTGGGTGCGTATTGGAAAGAGATTTGGTCGGCTAGGATTATGTGGGCTATATAGGTTTGTGGCAACAAAGCGTTAAGCAGCATCGAAGATACCCGTTATAGAGTTATGTTACGACGGCATCAAGGCATATCAAATATTCATGTCCTAGAAGATTTGGAAGAAGCTAAAAAAGTGTAAGAAAAATTTGAGGGCGTCGTGAAAAATCGTGGAAAGCTCTGGAAAATTTCGAGAATGTGTGTGTGTGTGTGTGTGTGTGAGCATATTTTCGGCATAACCGCATCAACTGTATTAAATATTTATGGATGTTTTGAATTGATAAGAAAAATATAAAAATGAGAGGATAAACTCTGTAATACGATGGAATACAGCCAACTTACAAATGGAATGTATTCGGAAGTAACTGAGCGCGGAAAGTGAAGTATTCACAAATTTCGCGTACCCTTTACCATTTTTGCAGCTATGCAGAAAATGAGATAGGATGAATTGATGTGTTCAGTGACAAGAGAGTTTCATTGAATGCAGTTGACAAGTGTCGTTTTCATGGAGTTTCAACGTATCCCGTTTTGAAAATATGGCGGGAATTTTCCAGGCTATGCGTTACATGCTATCGCGGGGTATTTTATTTTAGTGGCGAGATGGAAAAAACGGGGTATCAATAGTATGTTACTGGCGGATTTCCCAAAACGATGTGGAAATAATTGAATTTTTTTGAAAGTGAAAATTTTGGAAATTTTGGTAATTTTGGACATTTTGAAAATTTTGGAAATTTTGAAAATTTTGGAAATTTTGGAAATTTTGCACTTTTGGTAATTTTGAAGATTTTGGAAATTTTGCAAATTTTGAAAATTTTGGAAATTTTGGAAATTTTGGAAATTTTGATAATTTTGGACATTTTGGCAATTTTGAAAGTTTTGGACATTTCGGAAGGTTTGGGAATTTTGGAAATTTTTACAATTTTGGAAATTTTGGAAATTTTGGAAATTTTGGAAATTTTGGAAATTTTGGAAATTTTGGAAATTTTGAAAATTTTGGAAAGTTTGGACATTTTGGAAATTCTGAAAATTTTGGACATTTTAGATGTTTTAGAAATTTTGGGAATTTTGGACATTTTGGAAATTTTGGAAATTTTGGAAATTTTGGAAATTTTAGAAATTCTGGAAATTCTGGAAATTTTGGAAATTTTGGAAATTTTGGAAATTTTGAAAATTCTGGAAATTTTGGACATTTTAGATATTTTGGTAATTTTGGAAATTGTACAATCAAATTTTTAATACATCTTCATTTTTGTCCAAATTTTCCTTAAAGGTCCAATTCCGTTCTGAATTACAACAATCACAGCTATATTGAGAAATACCATTAGAACTTGGCTGTTACATTATTTTTTTATTTTCAAGGGACTTTTGTGGCTGTTGGGATGATTAACTTGGGGCTTGAGCAGGGTCGCCGATGGAAAACTTGGAGATGGCGTTTCAATTGTGTTCTTGCGGAAAGGTTAATGAATTTCCGCTTATGTGAGTTGGAGAAATGTTCAGTATTAGATTGGGGCAGTCCCACAGCGGAAGTTCAATTTGAAAATTCACCGAACTTCAAATTGTCGGAGAAATAAAAAAAATTGCAAACAATTGTTCAAGCGATTTTCACAATTTCAACAATTGAGACCCACCCGAAAAATTCGTGATTTACAATTTCGTCTGCATTTAGTTAAATAATGAAGATAGAATAAAAAGTGCTAAGTATCAAATATTCTCCGTTTCACGGGGAACCATTTAGGTCCTATGAGTTATATAGCTATCTATAATACTTCCTCCAGAAATGAGGGTTGAATATCGGCCCGGCAGCAATCTCACTTTCCCCCGTTGCCTATCAACAGCAATATCTCAGAAAATATCGAAGATCCGTCGAAAAGTCACTAAACTTAATTGATGGAGTTTTTCATACCGAATATTTTTTGTTAATACTATTTTCCTCTATCTCTACTACTTTCCTCAAAAAACCCTTCGGAGTGCACGCAGGGCGCTTGCAGGCGCGCGTGCGCCGTCTACGATCCTCTCACCCACATTTACTCTTTAATTATGAACGTTAGAGAAAAAGTTGTGAGACAAAAAATGTGTATTTTAATGCAAGGAACAAAATTTGTTTCAAACTTTTTTGTCTATCGTTATCCGTTTTCCAGATATTTTGTTATAAACAGAAAAATGTTTGGTATTGATACTGATGCAGTTACGCTCTCACACACACACACACACACACATACACGCACGCACACACACACACACACCCACACTCACCCACACACATATCCACACACACACACAGACCACTCACCCACACACATATTCACACACACACACATTTTTGAAAATTTCAAAATTTCAAAATTGTTGGACATTTTAAAATTTTCCATCATTTTTTGAATTTTGTGAAGTACAAAATTTCCAAGTATTGCACATTAGATTTCCAGAATTGGGACTAATTTTTAAAAAAAGGAATAATAGCGAAAGATTCAAGAATTTCAAAAGTTTTAAACTTCTGGAGTGTAACTATATCTAACGTTATATCAAGTTCAGCTTATTTAGATTCCCATATGTTACCCAATACCCGTTTACCTCATATCTTGAACCTTAGGACATCCTCACTGTGAATTAGCACCGGATGTTCAATCTCAAGTTCTCATTTGCATCAGCTGATTGAGAAACTGATATAGTCTAGGATACGCTGATAGGAAAGATAAGGATTAATCATTCTAAGATTTTCGGTATCTGTAAAATGTTTTCCATTTTTGAAAAATTTCAAGTTTTTTAAAGTTCGAAATTTTTTTGAAAAATTTGAAAAATTTTGGAATTTTTGAAATTTTTGAAATTTTTGAAATTTTTGAAATTTTTGAATTTTTTGAAATTTTTGAAATTTTTGAAATTTTTGAAATTTTTGAAATTTTTGAAATTTTTGAAATTTTTGAAATTTTTGAAATTTTTGAAATTTTTGAAATTTTTGAAATTTTTGAAATTTTTGAAATTTTTGAAATTTTTGAAATTTTTGAAATTTTTAAAATTTTTGAAATTTTTGAAATTTTTGAAATTTTTGAAATTTTTGAAATTTTTGAAATTTTTGAAATTTTTGAAATTTTTGAAATTTTTGAAATTTTTGAAATTTTTGAAATTTTTGAAATTTTTGGAATTTTTGAAATTTTTGAAATTTTTGAAATTTATGAAATTTTTGAAATTTTTGAAATTCTCTGATGTTTTGTAGATTTCTGAAATATCTTACATTTTGCGATTTTTAAGAAATTTTTAAAAATTTTACAATACTTCAAAATTTTCATCTTAATTTCCATAATTTAATTTCCGCGTTTCCGAAATCCCGCTCTATCTCAAGAAGAACTGGTCGGACAAAAATTCACCCAAAACCTTTTTTACCAAAAATTAAATTCTCTACAAAAAAGTCCAATACCATTTTCCGTTAAAACCGCAGGATAACTCGCTAATGATGGTCTACCAGTAAAAATATGGGTCCCCAGTAAAAATATCCATCAAATAATTTTTTACCCGAAACGCTCACAGAAATTATTCTCAATTTTTTTTCTCTCACTAAATTGCGGAAATGCCCCTCACCACCCCCTCCAATCCCACGGAGGCTCAGAAAATTTTCTCCGCTGTAAAAAATACAATTTCATCCGTCGTTCTACAAAGCACATTGAGCACAGTTTTGCACTGGTGGGTCGTCCATAATAAGCTTACACCACCGGAAGCCCTTGGCTGTTAGAATTCAACGACACCTTAGGGACTAGGACTGTCGCGAGCAGTCGTAGAATAGCTTCAAGCCAGTACCAAGGTGAGTTTTCCTACTATACCCAAGTTGTCCCCCAATAAATCCCAGGATTCCACCTTGACCAGTGAATCAGGATTGCGCGATATTGGATCGACAATAATCAGCGCCACGCTAAAATAAAGTATCCGCCTCGGTTACATTGGGACCCAATTATCGACCTGTGCAACCTTATTTCCAGGTTCTGTATTTTTTTTCGCATTTATCATGTGAAAAATAAGCCCACAATCAGTCGACGCGTACGCGACACTTTGCAGTACCCAAACCGTCCGCGAAAAGTGATGGCGCATCAGAAATAGAGGGGGCAAAAATTATTACACCCGGGCCCTAAGGTTTTTCATATTTGTAGATATCAAAAGTTTGACAAGGTAATAAAATATCGGCTCGCTGGACATTTATCCATCATTTGGTACGCGGTTGATCATGAAAATCCCGCGGGACAATTTATTATTAATGATTTAGCAACACACCGCGGTTGTGGGTAGGTCCGGCCGGGCGGTGCTTGCGAACTGGGACGCGCAAGTTGATTAGCCTCTAGGAAAAAATTGAGTAAGTAGGAAGAATTCATTATCGCCAATGGTTGAGTGAATGGAGAGATATCAAAATGTGTCGCAATATGGGGTATTGTCAAAATCAATAGAAACAGGTAGTTCGAGATTATGTCTATTGAAAGCTGCAAAAATTATAAAGTGGAGCTTTTGAGAATGACCTCAATGTTGATGAGCTACGTGATATTATAACAGAACTACACTTTTGTGGAGACTTTTGGGTGAGCGGTACCAACGGTCGTGGGCGGTATTACTAGCGGTGTGAGGCGGTACCGGACAATCGTCCGTTTTCAATAAATTGCATAATTTGATATTGTGATTACCCTTGATTTTTTTTCATTATATTGTAGGGGAAGGTTCAAAGCACAAATGGTCTGCTGACTATGATGCGCTGCCGGCGCAACACCCACCTGATCCCTACTGCTTATTGTTTCGCCAATATTTTTGCGGGGGAGATTTCTCACCCGGAGAAACCGCCTGTCACAATAGCCCTGATATGTGCATATCCTACCTGAATTAGAGAGAACAGACATTGTAATTCGTTAACCCTCGGCTTTGGCTCGCGGTCCACCCATTTCGGTGGTTTGGAGCTAGTTTGGATGTCACGCGAGTTCAAATGATGAAGGACAAAGTTGGATAGAGATGGAATGAGAAAGCTCTCGAGTGTCTGTTCTCTCGTGATAACAACCTCCATTCAGAAGCCTTCTACCCCCCGCCCCTTCCCCTCCCCACAGCATAATCCTGAATTTCGAATAGACGATAGGATATAAGTTTCCCCCAAATTTGGTGGTAACCAAGACCTGCCATACAATGCCGACATCTCAAAATTTACTATTGTACACGACCGAATCAATAGTAGAGCCCCTTTTTGATGAATATCTCACAATCAAAGTAAGATACGAAAGTTTGGTTGATAATAAACTGGTAGATCTTACGAGACACCTCGAAGAAGGTTCGTCTCCAAATTTCGGACGCTTAATGTGACTCGACATTTTTAGGTAGAATGTCAATGTAAAGCTTCAGATCTTATCGGCGCTAGAACTCATTGAAGACACCCCCCAACCAGTCAATCTGAGACACACTTCATCGAATTCGGTCGTAATCTACAGTTTGGCCAACTATATCAACACAACAGGCCTTCTTATTCCCAACCGAACCACTTACGAGATTGCTTTTGCGCAATATCTCGAAATCCATGAAAGCTGTAAAAAATTTTATTCGACCAAATATGTAGGTCTACCTCTGCTCTACAAAAAAGGTCCTTATCACCATACCCTTATCTCTCTTCGTTCACTAAATATTCCGCGCAATGTGATTACGGAGCAGCAGCGCTTGCTGATTAGGAGCAGTAGTTCCCTTCCTAATCCTCAGAACCATGCTTAGCTTTGATTATTCTTAATCGAAATCTGATTGTCTTCCAGCTTATGATGAGAGGATGAAGAAGAAGGGCAAGCAAGACAAGCAAGAACCGGAACCCAAAGAGAAAAAAAAACCTGACGATGTCACTGATGACGATGATCACAATCAGGGCTTCAGCGATTGGCTGAGATCAGTTGATGGTATTGAAATGATGAGGCTCTTCGTAATAGCCAATTCCCTCATCGTCTTCATAACAATAGCATGGCCAAACATGCAACAGACTTACACCATCATCAAAGACTACATAATGGGAGAAGAAGAGGATTTGTAATTAACAAAACTTCAATCAGAAAACCCCCCCATCTCCAAAGCTAATCTATCAATTTGTGTTTCTGGCATAGATGAGACAATGAAGAATGTGTTTACACTGGATATTAAATTTACCTCTTTAAGAAAACGTGATAGGTAGGTGATATCGATTTTCGAAGCACTCAGTAATCGTGTTACATCAAAGACGTAACGGCAGTTCAGTAAAGGGCTCTGCCAATTCGAGCACTAGTCTAGCAATACGAGCAGATGAAATAGAGCGGATATGGGATACGAATTTTTAAAAAACAAGGAAAATATTGAAGATACTATGAGAGCTGCCTAGAGTTGGAGCAATTGTGTGTAAGTGGAATCCTCACCCAATACATCATGAACAATCATTATAAATGATTTATAAAAATTTATTTAGGCGACTGGTCAATCAAAAATCCATCGTGGAAGTGTGGAATAATAGTTAGAGTTACTTAACAATTGTGTGTTTTGAATATATACCCTAGAAGAGGAAGAAAAACTGCGAAAAATCACAGAAAACAGCAATTTTGTATGTCAGACGTTGCACTAGACTGGGACTAAATCCACGGAGGGCACTATTCTGGCTCCTTTAAGTAGTGAACCAGTAGCATGGACAAAGAGGATGATATATTAATGATAAATGACCCATAGACATAGACGAAACTAAAGAAAACGTGAAATAACGGTGTCGGACGTTGCTTTAGGCGCGGACTAAGGTCACGTCAATGAGCGGCGCTTGTTCTACAACAAGTTAACTTAAATTCCTACCTAAAATTATTACAAATAATCTATGAGCATATGCAAAAACCAAAAATTTTATTATCGGACGTTGCTTTAGACTAGGGTTAAATTGCGTGCATAACCTTTCTTTTGCCACTAATAATTTTGTACTTTGGTAATATGGACCAATGCATCGAATGTGATTGGTATAGATACTGAAAATAAATGAAATTACATAACTATTGCTTTTAACCGGAATCGTGCTATCGGACGTTGCAGCAGAACATGTTCTCTGTAAACGATAATTTTCTACTGTGATCCTATGGATCACTGCGTCTAATAGAATCATTGCAAGTGCTCTATGAACAGTAATAGACCAGCCAAAAAGACGAAACCGAGTCAGACGTTGCGCTAGACCGTGGCTAAGATCACGTCGACGACCTACGCTGTTCTAAAAATAAAAACTTTGGATTTTGGCACTCGGACGTCCAATGCCATCATAAATAATCTATAAAAGTAGACGGAAATATTTTTGAAAAATGAAATCGGGCTGTCAGACGTTGCGCTAGACAGGTCGGGCTGCGTGACCCACTAGCACTGATGCAGAGATAGGTTTAGAATTTGGTGGTACGGACCAATACACCTTATACAATCATTATGCTTAGTCCATAGAAATAGGGGAATCTCCAAGAAGACAATTGGCTATGTCAACGGCAAATGTATCGTTCTAGTGATGTCGAAATCTTCCAAGTGTCCAAATAATATCCAACCACTTTCAAGGTATAGAAGCAGTTGAGATGCTTGGCTTTGTCCTGCGTGGTATTGTACTGGTAGTGGTGCTCGGATGGTACAGCACCAGCGTGTGGAAAATGATCGACGGCTACTTCAAGAGTAGATTTGACAACTATTTGAAAGAAGAATTCGCTAAGAATCCAAGAATGCGAGCTGACATGGCAGCCAATCGGGAAAAAGTGGGTGTTGAAGTGGCTGAAGCTCCGGATTTTCTAGATTCCTGTCAATTGGAGACGTGCCCTGTCGATAAGGTAGAGGTACTTGAGAAGATGTCTGGCGCGAAGGAGGTGCTGGCCAATCAAGCTGAGGAACGCGTGGAGAAAAAAAAATTAAGTGGTAATGTAGCAAGCGAGGGGAAACGGAAAATCGATGCGAGTTCAACGATTGAGAAAAAGGTGAAGTATAGACACAGGTTTTGCTCTTAACTTTAAGTAGAGGGAGGTGTGTGTGTGTGTGTGTGTGTCAAAATTTATTACCCCTAATTTCTAGCGAATGAATTACACAATCAGGATTGGGAACTTCAATTATCTACAACGCTCTACTATGAAAAATATTAGAGCTATGAAAAAAAGTGTAGAACAAATAATGTTCCTCTCTTCAACATCCATATTTTATGTTCTATGAAGTTCTGTCGTAAGTCCCATAATTTAAGACGTACGATGATTCCAAAATTATTGGCTTGGCCTATGTACAATTACATCTCGTTCATCTCAATTTCGGATCTATCTCGAGAATGCGTCGATGGAGAGAAATTTGACAAAGAAGTTTTTTGTCAGAAATGAAATTCTCTACAAAAAATATTTCATAACATTTTTCGTTGAAACCACTCCTTATGTCGCAAAACCCTTCCACAAAACCTCTTACCCAAGTTGCTTCCAGTTCTAGAGAGGTTGCCATGATATTGAGCGAAATACTGGCTAAACGAACGGAGATAGCAACATTTTGATAAGAACTACTTCTGTAGAACAGGTTGAAACCTACAAGTTTTGTTTATAACAAATTTCGCTGGCTTCCTCAGATTTCGAGATTACCAAGAAAAACTGATTTGACCTTGAACACTTAGCTGGGTGACTCACCCTTGTTATGATTTTGTTCCAGGAACCCAAGCGAAAGAAAAAGCGAATCAAAACAATAACACTGACGGCAGACGACTTTGAAGAGGTCAAAAGAACAATGGCAATCGACGATTATGACTTCACGGAATTTGAGTATGAGGACCCAGTGCCCGAGGGCATTCTCGTATCTAAATTGGGCTTTAAGCCAAGGGCGGATATTGGAAATCTCGATAGGGTTACCGAGGAGGAATTTTGTCCCATCAGTCTTGAGTACGAGGGTGATTGCAGTGAGACCAAGACATGGCCATAAATTTTCAATGCCAGCTACGATAACAATGGCCTGCATAATAATTGATTACTTACATTTGTCATTCACTGTGCAAAATTATTTTGTAAGATAAATGTTGATGAATTTCAATGGAATTTTTTTTCAAAGCGCCTTCATCTATTTTTAGAGGTATCTTTTTTTAATATTAAATATGGACTTTTATCAATTCGAAAAAAAAAATTGGGGACAGTAGAATTGAAAAAAAATTTTTTGGCAAATTTTGAAAAAATTAAAATTTTGACCAAAAAATTTCACTTGAAATTAAACTGTTTTTTATAGCTGACCATGTAACATCCCGGAAACCTGAAGATGGAATGGCTAAATGGTGTGTGTGTGACGATACACGTATGAAGTCAAGTTGTATATCAGTAACGCAAATTCAACTATTAATCGATTATTACGATTTTTCATCGATATCTCGTAAAATATGGTGCCTAGCAAAAAAAGTAATATAACATCAAATATGTAGTTTTACGAGCGGAACAATTTTTATTTGATACTTTTTCTCGTATCTGTCATCGTTCTCGAAATACAGCGTTATAAACAATGGAAATTGTTAATTAAGCGATATCTCGTAAATTAGCGCAATTATAGAAAAAAAGTCATTAAACATAAAATATGTATCTTCATGTGGGGAACAACATTCGTTGGAAACTTTTTCCTCTATCTCCCACGGTTTTTATAATACAACGTTTTAAACAATTGAAATTGTTAATAACAATTGGAGGAATTGTGTTTTAGACTTGACACTCCTTTCCGCTCTCCGCAATGGCTAGATGTAATTTTTGAAAAAAAAAAATCAAATCGGTCCAGCGGTTCAGGAGAAACCGTGGCACAAAAAAATGCTCGTCGAAAATAAGGATAGACAAAGTACGGGGAGTGGGAGAAGGTTTTTGAGGGGCGACAAGTCGTGAGGGGAGTACAGCGACAATAAAGGAAGCGGAAAATTAAGGGAGCTCTACTGTAGTTGACCTTAACTTTAAAATCATGACCATGAATTTTCAATGTTAGTTTAGGTAAAGAATGAGTTGAATAGAAATTGATGACTCGCATTTATCATTGTGCAATGTCACTGTGCAAATGATTTTGTAAGAAAAATTGTTGATTTGATGACAGCTATTGAGAAACTGTACACAAGGTAGGTCTAACCGTACAAACGGATAACGAAACATCCGCCGGAAGTGATCGATGTCGCACGCCCGTTGCCTTTGAATCTAACAATTTCTTTTATCTGGTGAACAACGAATTGCTATTTTTAGGTGCTCACCTTTTCCGGCAATTGACAACATTTTCATGGGGCCTTGCACATTTTTCATTTTGTGTTATTAGTCAGTCCCTGTACATCGCAGCGCAATAATTTATAGCCCATACGTCAGCGGTGTGCTCAGACTAATTAACGGTGAAAATTTCATTTCGATTAATTCAGTAGTTTTTGCGTGGAATGCCGCACAAACACATTCAGGCCTACAGATTTATTATATGTACTAGCTGATGCTCGCGGCGTTACCGAGGTAGAAAGAATAAGAAATGAGAAAAAAAAATAAACAAACAAATGAGCTGAAAAATTTTATAGTATTCATTTCTCGCTAATCGCTCCTGGAACATTACAATTGTCGGTAAAATAGAGTCCCATTTTACCGACTGTCGATCACTTTGCCAACTGTAGATCAGTGTAGCTCAGCCGGTAGATGGCGCTGCCAGCGAAAGAATATAGTGGGAATTTTCGATTTTGAATTATTACTCAGTACCTACACATCGTGGCGAATTCCAAAAAGTTTACAAAAGGCGGTGAAAATTTTCCAAAAATTTACAATTTCTAAATATTTACGAAATTTCGAATTGGCAAACAATTCTCAAAAATAAAATATTGCTAAAATTCTCGATACGGAATTTTGGAAAAAAATTGAAAATTATAATTTTGCAAAAAGTTTCAAAATTATAATTTTGCAAAAAAATTCAAAATTATAATTTGCAAAAAAATTCAAACTTTTAATTTTGCAAAAAATTTGAAAATTATAATTTAGCGAAAATTTGAGATTGGCGAAAAAATCTGAGAATTAGAAATTTTCAAAAAAAAAAAAAAATTGAAAATTAGAAATTTGCAAAAAAAAAAAAATTGCAGAAATTTCCAAAGTCTGAGCTTCGCAAATTTTGTTTTTTCTTTGTAAATTGTATACAATACTTGTGGATGCTAAGTTGCACATGATAAAGTGGAATATTTCAGAATACTCGAAGGCTGTGCCAAGGTTTCTTTACAACCCACATGTTACTCATAAACTTGAATAAATATGTTTTTAAATGAGTGCGCAATTCGCACGTTGCACATTTGCACTTGTTGCATCGATTTGTTGATGTAAGTCATCGATAACTAGACATACACACCGACTATTCACCTCGTTATGCAAAAACTTGTTGCGCATGCGCACTTGACACCGTTTTATATGCCATTCCAGTCGGTCTGCTCTACATTAAGGGGCACACTTTTCACGGAGAACCGATTTTACGGGAATATAAAAAGAATTTCAAAAAATCTGAATTTTTCAATTTAATTTCAAAATTTTCAAAATTATGAGAAACTTTCAGAATTTTGAAAATCCAAACAATAGTTGAAAAATTTTGCAAAATGTGGAAATTTTGGAATTTTTTGGACATTTTAGAAATTTTGACAATGTTCGAGATTGTGGAAATTTTGAGAGTTTTAGAAATTTTGGTAATTTTTGGAAATTTCGGAAATTTTTGGAAATTTTAGAAATTCTGACAATGTTCGAGATTGTGGAAATTTTGAGAATTTTAAAAATTTTGGAAATTTTTGGAAATTTCGGAAATTTTTGGAAATTTCGGAAATTTTTGGAAATTTTGGAAATTTTTGGAAATTTCGGAAATTTCGGAAATTTTTGGAAATTTCGGAAATTTTTTGGAATTTTGAAAATTTTGGAATTTTTTGGAAATTTTAGAAATTTTGACAATGTTCGAGATTTTGGAAATTTTGAAAATTTTTGGAAATTTTGAAAATTTCCGAAATTTTGGAAATTTTGGAAATTTTGGGAATTTAAAAAAATTTCAAAATTTCTGAATTTTCGCTATCGCAGAATTCCAGTAACCCAGATTCCGCCACATCTTCGCGATGGGAGATAAAAAAAAACTGGGACGAATACCAGGTCACAATTTCCTTCGAATTACCAGTTTCCTAGATGCCAATCTCTAATTGCGAACATGAAAAAACAACTCCACAGATTTCTGCCATTAATTTCTACACATTTACATTAATTTATAAGCTCATTTATGTAGAAAGCAGAATATCGTTTAAGACCAATTTTGCAAAATTCATAACAATTCAATCCAATAAATCATTATATAAAAATTATCCAAAATTTCCCAATTTCTAGAAACTTGAAAGGTTGGAAAAACTGCAAAATTGCAAATTTTTTTCAATTAAAAAAAAATGCAAAACCTCAAAAAAATTTTGAAAAAAATCCCAGTTCTAAAAATTCCAAAAATTTCAGAAATTTTGACAAAATATTTTTTTTTTCAAATTTGCAAAATTTTCAATTACGAAAAATTGTGACCTCGAAAGTTTTGGCATTTCTACAATTTTTCACATTTTCCAAATTTTTCACTCAAATTCAAAAATTCAAAAATTCAAAAGATTCCAATTTTTTGAGAATTTTCCAAATTTTAGTGTTCACTTCTACGCAGTTACATTTGTTTATACTTCTCCAAGTTCATTTATCAAGAAAGCGGAATACCATTCGGCCACGTGCATTTTCCACGCTACGTGACCAGCGTCCCCGGAACTAATTGTGATCATTGCTCTTGTCGAAGTGAAAACAACAAATTAAGTCCATCAACTAACTAAACACTGAAAAAGAATTGCCGATCGAGGATATAAATTTGTTGTGAAAATTTCCGAGACCGCAAAAATTTTCCAATTTTCAATAACCAAAACTTGAAAATTATGAAAACTCAAAAATCTTAAGAACACAATTTTTAAAATTTTTAGAATTTTTGAAATTTTTGAAATTTTTGAAATTCTTGAAATTTTTGAAATTTTTGAAATTTTTGAAATTTTTGAAATTTTGAAATTTTTGAAATTTTGAAATTTTTGAAATTTTGAAATTTTGGAAATTTTGAAATTTTTGAAATTTTTGAAATTTTTGAAATTTTTGAAATTTTTGAAATTTTTGAAATTTTTGAAATTTTTGAAATTTTCGAAATTTTTGAAATTTTTGAAATTTTTGAAATTTTTGAATTTTTGAAATTTTTGAAATTTTTGAAATTTTTGAAATTTTTGAAATTTGGGATTTTGAAAAAATGTTAATTACAGAAATTGAAAATCGAAAAATTTTGAATATCAATTCTTGTATGGAGAAATTTTTGAAATTTTGAACATCGCGCCGTCAAGAATTGAAAACTAAAATGAGCGACGGGGAAATGTAAAAAGGAAACGTGGAATTCGACCGAGGCCCCATTTCCGAGAAAGTACCTGCGTTCAATAGACAGGTCAAGAGGTCGTGAATCTCCAAACAAAAAAATTCCATTTTCTATTTTCTACCAGTACTGACTAATGAGTTTATACAGCCTAACCTACCACCAGAAGATTAGATGAACGTGTGTCAGTTTTAAAAAAAATTAATTGTGAAAAATCAGGATTCAACCCAGTATCTCGTGTGCAAAAAGAATATTTTCGTTGCGAATAAGGATTAAAATCCAAATTTTCCACCAAAATTAAGCAAGAAATAATGAAAAATATTGCCACTCTGTTCATGACGATTTGCCGTACAGTTTCGTTCGTATTAACAATGATCAGTAGAAATTCGGAACGAACCGGAACAGAAATCAACATGGCGTCGGCCCGCTCGATCAGCTGTTATTTGGCGGGAAATTAGAGAGATTTGAAATGCGAGGTGTTTGATGATGCAAGGAGAATTTAATGAGAAGCGATCGCTATTAAATGTTTCATTCATTTAGCACACAGCTTAATAGACATTTGTTGAGAGGGCAATGATGATATAGTATTTCAAGTGTCAATTTGAATTTTGGAGGTGACGCCGCTCGACTCGCGCTTGTCACTTGAACGTACAGTGTTGCCACAAGTTTCTGCAAGCTAGTCCACTCAATTACTATTAATCCATCTATACTTCCTTTTTCTTAATTTTAGCTGATATTGACGCAAAAATTCAAACCAATTTAACAAACATAAAAGTATATAATGGTCTAAATTGAAAAAATAAATAAAAATTCTAAAAATGCCACTAAAATTTCCACAATTTTTTAAATAAAAGAAAAAAATCTGAGCGAATTCGGAAAATGGGAAATCCTGAAAAATCTCAGCTTTCCGTCAACAAAAGAAAAGCCCATATTCCTCGAACGAATGAAGCTACGGAGGGGAAAAAAATCAACGAATTTGCGTTGGAATTGTTGGAATTTGGTGGAGCGTCTCGGGTTTCTGAAGTGGAGGGGGGGACCTGTTGCTCGTCACAGGAAAAGAGAGGAATTCTTGGGTACGAAACAAGGACCGAGATAAAGCCAAGGAACGGTCCAGAGGGGGCGGGGGGGGGGGGGGGTAAAGGATGAAAGAGGGAGAAGTAAAAAGAGCGGGGGAGTAAGTGATGCTGGGACGTATCCCGAGATTCCACGCCCTAACCTCAAAGATCATTGCATATCATAAACTATATACACTATATATATATATATATACACTATGTATATATACATCTATATGTAAATGAATAACTTCAAAAAAAAAAAAAAAATCTTGCGTAAATTTTGAAATCGTTGGGAATTAAAAAAAAATTGGAATCATGAAAAATTTTGGATATTTCAAACATTTCAAAAACCATCAAAATTTGGCTATTAAAAAATTTTTTTCTTCAATTTTTTGAAATTTACAAAATCCTAAATAATTGTCAAAAATAGAAAAAAAAATTGGGAAACTCCACATTTCATATAAATTGAGAAAATCTTTCAAACTTAATTTTTCTCCGGGGAAAAAAATGCAATACAAAATTTTTGAATTTTTGAAATTTGAAATTCCCGCGTCAGTTCAAATATAACATTTATTTTTGGAACTGAAGTGTTGGATCAATAAAATAAATCAATTGATTTGTCGTTGCTACTGAGACATAAGATTTGTTCATTTCATCATGACAATAATAATAATAATAATAATAATAATAATAATAATAATAATAATAACAATAACAATAACAAATAACCATGCGTGGTAATTGCAACATTCGCGAATTGTTATGAATTTTTGCGTAAAAAGTGGATGACAAATGCGCGTATATAATATAAAATGAATCGACAAAATCGACTCATTAAGCTTATTCTCTCAAAATCTACAAGTGATATTGGAATTTCGGTCCGATAAAATTAGTAGAGAAGATTAAGATCTACAAAAACGTATTTCCTCAAAAATTTTTTGATCCCCAGAAACTAAAAGACCGATTTTCGAGTTCTTAAATCTTGAAATGAAGAAATCGTCCAAAAAATCGGTTGAGATCTCCCCTCTCTCCCCATCTACCTCGAAATCTACGGGCGGCATTAAAATTTGGTTGAGACAAAATTTGTAGATCAGACCAAGCTCTACAAAAAGTTCCCCACGAAAATTTCTCTATCTCCCCCCAATCGTGAGATATCCACGAAAAACCGAGCGCGGAGATCGCGGCGACCTGGACCCCTTGGTCCCCGCGAGTCACCAAAAGTACCAAATTTCGGAGACAACTTACACACAGATATTATCACCAAAAGCAATGACCAATGGGGAAAATAAATTCCTACCTTCTGCGATTTCTCGAGGTTGAGCACAAACACGTTTTGTAGACACAGCGGCGGGGGGGGGGGGGGGCGGTATTAGTCGCCAAGTTCAGGCACTCGATACATAGTCGCAAAAACCCGCGTCACAACCAAACAGGGGGCCCGCACAGTCACCAAAAAAATTGCAATTATCACTGTTAGTATAACCAATTTTTGAACCACAAATTTTTAATAATTAAGACACATTAAGACACGTTTGCGGCATTTTATGCGCAACTCGCAACAATCTGACACTAACTGAATTCAGACGATGCTCCAGCATTTGACCTGCGACGAGTCGACCAATGGCGTTTCAGGTGGATTCGAAATGCGGAAAGTGGGGCCCATGGGGTACGGAAGGGTGCGGGGGGGGAGGGGGCAAGGGGGACCACCTGCGGCGCGACCTGTTGGTCCCGTGCAGCATAGGATCTTCGCATAAGACACATGCGACCCGCCTGGTAACGAAGATCATTGCATCGGTATTTTTATGGAATCTTTCATAGTTTTCCATGAAAATAATGGACCCCCCCTCCTGGCCCCCCCTTCGACCCCCTCAATTTCCGGCCGTGAAAAATCGACTCCACATGAAGACCTCTCTTCATTATCGGCAGCCAATCAATGGAGATAGCATATGCTGCGCTATGAACTGACCAACATTTTAGAATTTTCCACACGGAAAAATCGATTATGGTCCAGGGTATGTATATAGCTACTACACCTCATTAAGTTTGCTGGGCAAAATTTTTTTCAACTGATTTTTTTTTTGTCTTAACACCAGAGAAAATTTATTCTGCGTGAGTGGTAAGTATAAGAGGGTGTCAACTAAATATCATGAATTTAAAATCTGGCGGCAAAATTTCATAGGCTGATTTGTTGGGGAGAGAGGGGGAGCTTCTAGTCATCTCGAAGAGGAATCAGATCCATGGAGTTTGTGTGTGTGTCTGTGGGTGCCTGTGGGTAGGTGTGGGTGGGTGTGGGTGGGTGTGGGTAGGTGTGGGTGGGTGTGGGTGGGTGTGGGTGGGTGTGGGTGGGTGTGGGTGGGTGTGGGTGGGTGTGGGTGGGTGTGGGTGGGTGTGGGTGGGTGTGGCTGGGTGTGGGTAGGTGTGGGTAGTTGTGGGTGGGTGAGTGGGTGGGTGAGTGGGTAGGTGGTTGGGTGGGCGGGTGGGTGGGTGAGTGGGTGGGTGAGTGGGTGGGTGAGTGGGTGGGTGGGTGGGTATAGGTGAGTGGGTGGATGAATTTGGTAAATTTGCATTTCCCTCCAAAATGGTGAACATTTAGAACATTTTTTTCATGTTGATCAAGTGGCAAACTTAGCTTTCGCTACGGTCATGAAGAATATGGGGTTAATTATCGACCGCGGGAATCTGTCGGTAATGAGATGGGCATCCTTACTGGTGTACAGTAATGTGGAGTTCCAGTTTTTTAAAACAAGGATTATCGGTTTTTTTCATTCTTCACGAAGCGGTTTTGCTGATAATATTGAGAATATTATGGTCGTTTGTAATGCGCGTCGTAATTAGTTTGTTACAATTTTTTTTTCTACAATTTCTTTGAAAAAATTGAAAATTTCGGAATTTTAAAAAATTGAAAAGTTTTTAAAATTTTCCAAATTTTAAATTTTAAAAATCGCCAAAAGTAAAAAAAATGGCGCAGTAAAAAAAAAAAGGGTGAACAGAAAATTTGGACAATTCAGAAATTAGGGGGAAATTATCAAAAAAAATTTTATAACAATTTTTAACAATCACGATGGGCGTTAAGCGTGTATTCAAGGCTGTGACATAGGTACTTATTGTATTAAGATTCGTTAGTCCGGTTGTTCATTCGCTCCTCTCCATCCTCACTTCGTACGCATGGGGTAATCACTGGAAGCTGGGGATCACTACGAATCACTATGGATAACATTGGACAGAGCAGTCGTCACGATCTGTCCCCGGAATAATAAGGTCAGCACAAAATTTGGATAATATAAAGAAACAAGACACCAATAACTTCATAGAGAAAAAAAACAGTGGAGAAAAAAGAAACACAGATTTTTGATAAATTTTGCAAAAAATGGAAACCTCGAAATTTCTCAGAATTTTCCCAAATCTTGAAAATTTTGCAAATTGTGGGAATTTTGGAAATTTTGGAAATTTTGGAAATTTTGGAAATTTTGAAAACTTTGAAAATTTTGAAAATTTTGAACATTTTGAAAATTTTGAAAATTTTGAAAATTTTGAAAATTTTGGAAATTTTGAAAATTTTGAAAATTTTGAAAATTTTGAAAATTTTGAAAATTTTGAAAATTTTGACAATTTTGACAATTTTGAAAAAAATTAGTAACTTTAAAAGAAAATTAATAATTGTAAAAAAATAAAAATAAAGTGGGAAATTAAAAAAAGAAAGAAAAAATTAAGGAATTGAAATATTAATGTTTCAAATTTAGAAATTTTGCGTGGTTCTGAAACTGTGAACAGTTGTCACGTGTGTCCGGAAGCGTGCTTAATTCGAATTTGAATTGATCTGTCCCCCAGTGAATAAGGTCGGAAGAAACTACTAAAAATGTGCCGAAAGTACAGGCACGTTTGCACTCAGGATTATTACGGACTTATTTTGTGATAATGGCCGCTCTTGTCAGACTTAAGCGGAGTAGTGTTCAACTTAGAGCAGCGGCCGCGGAAGTCCGAGGTAAATATCAAATTTGAGTGACCCAAAAAATTTGAAATTTTTAAAATTTTGGCATTTTTTTTTATCTTAAATTACCCAATTGTAAGAAATTAAAAAAATATTTCAAAATATTTTTAAAAATCGTTAAAAATCAAGTTTCAAAAAATTCGACAATTTCAAATTTCAAAAAATTCCGAAAATCAAAAAATTTTTAGTTTTAAGAAATATCAAAATTTTAAAAATCTTAAATTCCCAAAAATCCCAAAATTTCAAAAAATTCGAATTTCAAAAAAGCCTCAAAATTTCAAGAAATTCAAATTTCAAAAACTCCCAACATATGAAGAAATTCAAAATTCACAAAATGTTCAAAAATGCCAAAATTAAAAAAAAATTCACATTTCCAAAAATCCAAAAAATTCAAATTTCAAAAAACCCCAAAATTCCCAAAATTTCAAATTTCAAAAAACCTCAAAATTCCAAAAAAATCACAAAATGTTAAAAAATGCCAAAATTAAAAAAAAAATTCAAATTTCCAAAAATCCAAAAATTTCAAAAAATTCAAATTTCAAAAAATCCCAAAATTCCCAAAATTTCAAATTTCAAAAAACCTCAAAATTCCAAAAATTCCAAACTCCAAAAAAGTCCCAAACATTCAAAAATTTCAAATTTCAAAAAACCCAAAACTTCAAAAATTTCAAATGTCAAAAAACCCAAAAATCCAAATTTTGGAAAACCCAAAAAATAGAAAGTGGAAAAAGGCTCTGCCAAGCTTTTCCTAAATCCTGACCCAAAAATGCCTGAAGCGAGCAAAGCCCCTCCCCCCCCCCCCCCCAAATCTCCTAATGAGCAACTCTTAATTACGAAAATTCGCCGGAATTGATAAACTCATTTGCTTTACATCACCATCAGTGGGCTGATCAGAGCTCCCAATGTCGTGTAATCAAATTGTCACCGCTGCGCCTGTGTGTGGGTACAATTCAAATAGTCATCGATGCTTACATTTTTGATAAGGAAAAAGAAAATTGTCATTGCACCATCGTGCTAGATTAAAATTGCCTCTGTGAAATGGCTGACTTCGTTAAGAGAGGTAGTGTACAGCTCGTCAAGAGGAGTAGCGTTCAAATAAGACAAGCGGCTAAAGACGTACGAGGTTCGTAATTATTTTCAAACGCAATCCATCAGCTGACCGATTTAATATATCGACTGTGCCACGGGTGGGGTTATCGATCCAATCGATTTCACGTGAAAAGTGAACGTCAAAAGTGAGTGGTACTCAATAAAAACAGATAAAAAACAGTGAAAAAGTGCGTATTAACATCCAAAAAAAAATTACCACTGCTTTTCAGTTATGTCTAGAATTTTGCAATTTTTTTTACAACTTTGTAAATTGTTTCCACAATTTGTGAGATTCTTTTGGAATTTTTCCGAATTTTTTTGGATATTTACAAAAAAATTTTACAGCTCCTCATATTTTTTTTGAGCTTCCCAAATTGTTTTGGAATTTTCCAAAAATTTTGGAGCGCTCTCCAGATTTTTTTTATAGCTCCTCATATTTTTTTTGAGCTTCCCAAATTGTTTTGGAATTTTCCAAAAATTTCGTAGACTTCTCCAGAATTTTTTACAGCCTCTCAATTTTTTTTGAGCTTTCCAAATTGTTTTGGGATTTTTCAAAATTTTTGGAGACCTCCAGAATTTTTGTACAGCTTCTCATATTTTTTTTGAGTTTCCCAAATTGTTTTGGAATTTCCCAAAAATTTTGTAGACGTCTCCAGAATTTTTTTACAGCCTCTCAATTTTTTTTTTGAGTTTGCTAGATCGATTTGGAATTTTCCAAAAATTTTGTAGACCTCCCCAGAATTTGTTTACAGCCTCTCAAATTTTTTTTGAGTTTCCCAAATTGTTTTAGAATTTTCCAAAAATTATATAGACGTCTCCAAAATTTTTTTACAGTCCCGCATATTTTTTTTCAGTTTGTGAAATTCTTTTGAAAATTGTGTTCCGAATGTCAGTTGCAAATTTGTTTGCAGAACTTCAGACACCGCGATAATAAAATAGTGTATAAAAATGGTGAATTGCGCCAACATAGCCCGAGAATATCTCGCCCAAAGAATGCCAACCCAAATTGTGCTAGGTGCGGAAATTCCCGAAATGAACTTGAGGGAATGAGGAATTAACCGAGGTGGCATGTGGTATTTGCATTCAAGATAACATGAGCTCGATCCCAAGAAGAGAGACTATTATTTAAAGCAAACATGACCCTCTAGGCGCCAAATTACGCAAGGGGAATAACGACATTCCCAGAACAATTCTGAAAAATCAGAATTCAACCCATTATCTTGTGTGCAAAAAGAATATTTTTGTTGCGAATAAGGATTAAAATCCAAATTTTCCACCAAAATTAAGCAAGAAATAATGAAAAATATTGATACTCTGTTCATGACGATTTGCCGTACAGTTTCGTTCGTATTGACAATGATCAGTAGAAATTCGGAACGAACCGGAACAGAAATCAACATGGCGTCGGCCCGCTCGATCAGCTGTTATTTGGCGGGAAATTAGAGAGATTTGAAATGCGGGGTGTTTGATGATGCAAGGAGAATTTAATGAGAAGCGATCGCTATTAAATGTTTCATTCATTTAGCACACAGCTTAATAGACATTTGTTGAGAGGGCAATGATGATATAGTATTTCAAGTGTCAATTTGAATTTTGGAGGTGACGCCGCTCGGCTCGCGCTTGTCACTTGAACGCACAGTGTTGCCACGAGTTTCTGCAAGCTAGTCAACTTAATTACTATTTATTGATCTTTCCATTCTTTAAAAGAGAGCAATGGTATTGACCTCATATTGATGATGTCTATACTTCATATTGGTAATTTAGAAATTATTACCATTTTGGAAAATGGATTTTTAGTGTAGGTTTAGACAGATGACGTTAGGAATTTGGGAACAGTTTGCGGACAATATTTTGACGCTTTCGATTGATCATTCATCAATCTTTTCAGCGGCTGTGAGGGCCAGGCACATCGTCGCTGGTCTCGTTGCTGTGGGATTCGCTCTTTGTGGTGCTGTAGAGGTCAGCTCTTCAGTCGCTCTTCTCGCTAATCTTGAAGACAACCATGCGATCATCGATACTTCCTGGCACTGCGACATGCTGGTCAACATCAGTAGGCGTAATCGAACGGAGGATGTGCAGATTATTTCCTTCGAGGTCGGTGGAAGTTTGGAAAAAAATCATCTATAGAGAAAATTTGATATTTTTCAAATTACTCAAAATTTCTCAATTTCTCAAATTTTTCACATTTCTCGAATTTCTCAAATTTGTGAAATTTTTCGAATTTTCTAAACTTTCCAACTTTTTCATACTTTTCAATTTTTTTAAATTTTCCAAATTATCCAAATCGTTCAAATTTTCCCAAATTTTACAAATTGCCCAAATTTTACCAATTTCTCAAGTTTTCCGAATTTTATAAATTCTCCAAATTTTCTCAATTATCCAAATTTTCCAAATTTTTCAATTTTTCCAAATTTTTCAATTTTTCCAAATTTTTTAATTTTTCCAAATTTTTTCAAATTTTTCCAAATTTTTCCAAACTTTTCCAAATTTTCAAATCTTCCAAATTTCTAAATTTTCAATTTATAAAATATTCGGACTTTCAGTTGTTGCCGGCGGAGAGAACAGAGTCGAATATGCGCGAAGCTTTTCTTTGGGGCCAAGTAGCGGGTCCAATTCTCGGTGGCACCCTAGTTTGGGGGCGATCCGGGCCCTCCATGGTTTTCTCCCGAGCAGTTCTCAGCGCTTGCCTCGCTTCACTGCTCGTTCCAGCAGCCTGGAAGGGTCCATCACACATAGCCCTTCGATTGCTCCAAGGGATGTGCACGGTAATTGACAATAAAATTCTACTCTCATTTTGCAATCCTAAAATTTTTTCCCAATTGATTTTTCAGAAGTTTCTGACGCCAAAGTTTTGTAAGGACCTATTTTTTTTTTTAATTTTTCCATATTTTGCAAAGTAACGAAAAATTTTTTGTGAATTTTTCAAAAAGGTTCTAAACTTCCCTAAAAAAATTGTGAAATTTTCTGCAAATTTTCCCCCAATTTTTTCAATTGAAATTTGCAATTAAGTTAAAATTTTCCCTAATTTTAAACATAAATTATGATTTTATTAATACAGGGTGCAACAATGCCAGCGGCTCACATGTTCGCTATGACTTGGTTCAAAAGTAATCACAGGAGTTGGTATTTCAGTTGTTACGCAGGTAAAAAATAGCAATAAACATAACGAAAATTTTTCATGTACTATAATTTATTTGCGCATTAAATCTTACTCCATGACCAAATAATAATGTAATGAAAATGAGTCGCTGAACAAAATATTTTTGCTAATTTCCACAGCGGTTAGCGTTGGATATTGTCTGACTGGCTGGATAGGAACAGCAGTGGTGCGCTCTTTCGGGCGGGATTCCCTGTGTTATGGACTAGTGTTGATCGCCCTCTGTTGGTACTTCACATTTGTCCATTTTGTGAAGGATACTCCGAAGTCTTATCAGCATGACATCAATGTAAGGGATATAATACACGGAAAAACCTGAAACATACCGGTTCACCCACCCAGTCACTCACCCGTTCACCTACTTATCCACCCACCCACCTATTCATCTACTTACCCACCTACTCACCCATTCATCTACGTACCCACACATCCATTGACCTACTTACTCAGACATTTACCCGCTTTCTCACCCACCCACACATTCACCCACTCACCTACTCACCCACTCACCTACTCACCCACCCCACCCATTCACCCACTCGCCCATTCAACCACTCACCCACCCACCCACACATTCACCCACTCACCCACCCACACATTCACCCACTCACCCACCCACCCACATATTTAATAACCGGCCACTCACCGACCCACTCACCCACCTACTCATTCGCCCACCCACTCACCTACTCACCCACTCATCCACCCACCCATCCAACCATTCACCCACTCACCCACCCACACATTCAAACATCGACCCATTCACCCACCCACTCACCGACCAACTCACCCACCCACCCAATCACCCACTCATTCACTCACCCACTCACCCACCCATTCACCCACTCACCTACTCACCCACTCATCCACCCACCCATCCAACCCTTCACCCACGAACCCATTCACCCACTCACCCAACCACCCACTCACCCATTCACCTACTCCCCCACCCACACACCTCTAGCCAGAGATTCCCTGTAAAGGGTCTTTACCTACCACGTCAAAGGTTCTAAATTCAGGCCCGTCCTCGGAAGAATATTTTTCCCTCAGATCTCCGCTGAACGCGGTTGGGACCACTATGAAACTCCGTCGACCCACGGTAAACTGCTTAGATGCATGTCCATTGATTATACTTACCATAGAATTTCTGAGATCCACGGTAAACCTACTCTGATTCATGGCAAAAATTGTCTTGGACCCTGTCAACAGACGCTACCTCACATAAAACTAAAAAACCATTGAAATGACCATAGGCTGCTGTAATTCCTTGGGGAAAATTGCTGCGTTCAGTACCAGTGTGGGCATCGGCAGTTGCTACAATGGGCAATCAGTGGGGTGATGCCACTCTTTCACTCGGCATGACCAAGTACCTCAAGCTCATTTACGGTTTCTCAACGGCCAACGTAAGTCCCATTACATCCCGAAAACAATGGAGATATTTATCATTAAATTGCCTTTGAAGTCTCAATGAGGCAAGGGTAATACTGACCTTGAAATGTCGATAGGACTCGGTGCTGACCACTCTGCCCCACATCGGGCACTTCATGGCGGCCCTCACCTGTGGATTACTTGTGGATCATGTGAGAGAGGCGAAAATTGTCTCCACCACTACCGCTAGGAAATTGGTGGTTTACACGGGTCCGTACAAAAAAAAATTTTCCCCAAAATTACGATTTTTTTTTGGAAAATTTTGAATAATTGCAAAATTTTGAAAAAAATTCAAAAGTTTAAAAAGTTGAAAAAATTTCAAAATTTGAAAACTTTAAAATTTTGAAAAAATTCCAAACTATGAAAATTCTAAAATTTTGAAAAAATTCCAAAATTCGAAAAGTTCAAAAAAGTGGAAAAAATTTCGAAAATAAAAAAAAAAATTATAATTTCAAAAAAATCGGAAAAATTCGCAAAATTGAAAAAAAAAATATTTGATGAATTCGAAAAATTTGGAAAAATTGCAAAATAAATAAAAGTCAAAAAATTTGAAAATTAAAAAAAACAATTATAAAAAAATTTCACAATTTTTTTTTCCGAGCGATTAGTCGCTTGATATATATAGAATGCAAATAGTTCCTCTGAGATCAATATCTCCTCTTACTCAAATGAAGTCATCGTAATGATGATTGATGGACCGATAACTTCCAGCTCACTTTATCCCCGCGGCGCTGCTATTTGTCGCGGGTTATGCGGGCTGCCAGGCACTGGGCGCAGCATGGTTGGGCATAGCGGCGCTGTTGGTCTCAGGTACCGCGCCAGCCGGGGCCTTAGCCGCGATAGCCGACCTCGCGCCCGAAGAGTCGCCCTCATGTGCAGCGGCCGCTTGTGCCCTGTGCTCAACTCTGGGCGCGGCTGGGCTTCTAGCTGCCAATTACTTCGTCACCCAGGCACTTCATGGATCGGTAAGATCACTTTTAATTTAGACGCGAATCGAATCGAGTAATTGCGATACCCACCTACTTTTTTTTAAATTTTATATTTTTTTTATTTTTTATTTTGTATTTTTTTTTATTAATTTTTTTTTAATTTTGTATTTTTTTTTTTTATTTTTAATTTTTATTTTTTTGTATTTTTAATTTTTTTTTTAATTTTTAATTTTTATTTTTTAAATTTTATTTCATTTTTTTTTTAATTTTTAATTTTTTTAAAATTTTGTTATTTTATTTCTTTTTTTTTTTTAATTTTTTTCAATTTTTTTTTTTTTTTTTTTTTTTTTTTTTTATTAAGTTCATAAACATTAATGACTCAGATTCTTTGATGACTCACCTGTCACAGATCGCTGGCTCCTGGCGCTTGGTCTTCGGCGTCGCTTCACTGGTTCTCCTACTAACCGCCGCCGTCTTCCTAGCTCTGGGAAAAGGCGTACCCCAGCCCTGGATTCCCTCAGTCGCCCGGCCACGTAGTCGCGATGTTATTTATGAGCAGGACACCCTTGAGCTAGATTATGAGGATGTTGCTGTGCAAACTGAGCCTTACGATCTTTATGACTTGGAGGATATTGAGAGTATAGCTGAACTACCGCGCTCACCATCGATACACTCGAAACAATCCGTGAACTCAGCCAATTGAGGTGGGAATCAATCCACAATGACTATAGGCACTCTCCACACGTGAGGAAATTTTGCGCTCCCGGTGTACACACACACACACACATAGATATTTTTTATAATTTTTTTTTGGGGGATATATTAGCGAATTTATGAAACTAAATTGAGTTTTTTTTCAAATATGAATTGTGTAAAAAAATTTTTTCCACAATTTTTTTTTTGAAAACTTTTTTTTGGGGAGTGAGGAGCCACTGTTGAGATTCAAAAAATATTTTTGATGTATGGTTATGAACAGGAATAATAAATGTGTGGAGAATCCTCGTTGGGGATTGCCAATCTAGAGTTAACTAGAGTACAAATAAAAATTAATGCATTGATCAATGGTCAATTTTCGTTTCCCGCCATTTTTTTAAAAATGGCGGGAAAGTGGTTGTTAGGTTATGCGTGAGCTAATCAGACAATTCTAGGTGTTTCCGTTATGTTTACTGATGTAATATGTGTTAATAGTAAGATTGAGAGTTTGTTGTGTTGTTTTTAATAAATGTATGGACCTTCATCGAAGTTATAAATATCAATTTTCTTCTTTGCAGAAAAATTCCACCCGAATAATTCAAATTAATTTACATGAATTTTATCATTCTCACTCTATTTAATTGCACTAGAAAGTCGTCGCGAATACTTCCCAACGTTTTTAGTATTGTCATTAGTGTTTCTTCCCCTCTACATATGTCGCGTTTCTTTTTCCATAACTCGCGTGCAAAAAACCATATCTTGTGTTACCTAATCCTGAGTAAAAGTTATCTAAATCGAGGCATCATGACAATCTTCTGTAGCCACTAAAAAACCGAAAAAACAGTTTTTATGTAAAAAGATTTTTGATTCACGCACGCGCGGCCACGTTACCACCCGCCCACCCACCCAGTCACCCACCCACCCACTCATTCACCCACCCACCCATTCACCCACCCATCCACCCATTCACCCAGCCACCCATTCACTCACTTACCCACTTACCCACTCACCCACTTACCCACTCACCCAACCACCCACTCACCTATCCACCCGCTCGCTCACCCAACCACCCACTCGCTCACCCAACCACCCACTCACCCAACCACCCACTCACCCACTTACCCACTTACCCACTTACCCACTCACCCACCCAAGCACCCACTCACCGACTCACTCATCCACGCACCCACTCACCCACCCACCCATCTACGCACACACACACACACACACACATACACTCATGTATATATGCACACAAACTCTTCAACTTGCCGAAAAATTGAAATGAAAGTGGCTTTCCTAGCTGAGGTCTTGTTCTCTCATGAAATCACCAATTAAGTGACAAGAGTAGATACAGGTGGGGCGCGTGAGAATAAAAATAAATAGCAAAGACAGCAAAATGGAATTGAGACCAGGGAGTCCACCGATGCGTGGAAACGTGCGCCCAGATCCCATGATGATGTTGTTTCACATTTTTCTTACGTTTCGTCTGTTGTTAAGACTTTAAGTGCAACGGCTTATGGCGCGTGTTGCAACGCGCATTGCTAATTATGTACGTGTAGTAGTTGGCTTATTATTCAGCTCGCATATTCAGTATATCTTACAAAATTAATGTGAGAAAAAACTTGTCCCTTCTATCATTATGGTTTGATTTAAGACATTGCTTTATTTAATTATCACACTAGTTCAATACATCGCAACATATTTACATAGTTCATTTATCGCCCGTGGCAATCGGCCGTTGACATGTCAACAAGTGACAGCTGTCAAACAATGACAGGTGTCAAAAAGTGACAGCTGTCAAACAATCACAGGTGTCAAACGATGACAGCTGTCAAACAATGACAGCTGTCAAGCAATGACAACTGTCAAACAATGACAGCTGTCAAGTAATGACAGATGTCAAGTAATGGCAGCTGTCAAATAATGACAGATGTCTAGTAATGGCAGCTGTCAAATAATGACAGCTGTCAAACAATGACAGCTGTCAAACATTGACAGCTGTCAAACATTGACAGCTGTCAAAAAGTGTCAGCTGTCAAAAAGTGTTAGCTGTCAGACAATGACAGCTGACAAATTTCATAATTCTGTCAAAATTGGGCGGATGATGTCAGGGCTGTCAAAAAATTTAATGTCAATTTCTGTCATATTCTGTCAAATTATGTCAAGCAGTTCGGGAACCAAATCGTCAAATTTCGTTAAAATCTGTCATGATGTGTGAAATTGGGGCATATTCTGTCAATGACAGATTTTCAGTGAGATTGCTGTCAAGTTTGGCAGATCATGTCAAAATTTGAGGAAATTTGACAGATTCTGAATTTGTCAGTCTTCGTTAGATTTTGACATATTTTGATACGAAATGATGTCCTCGGTCGTACCTGTCAATCCTGTCAAATTCTGCGGCCAATTCTCCTGTCAAAATTGACAGTTTTACTCCGCTGTACCTTTTTTTTTACAAATTTTAACAGAATTTGATGACCCGATCGCCGTGAAGGCTACACTTGAGATTTTTTTTTCTGGCAAAATCGATAACAATATTCATGATAATTTTTTTTTTTACTTATGATATATAGTGCGTTGTCAGTAGGTAACATAAACTATAACTCCTATAAAAAGCTTAAAGTCTTACAAAAGTCCACGGCAAATTTTCCAAAATTTCAAAAAAGTCAAAATTAATTTCAAAAAATTCAAAAATTTCCAAAATTTCCAGAGTACCAAAATTCAAAAATATCAGAAATTCTAAAAAATCCCAAAATTGAAAAATTAATAATAAACAAAATTCACCCTGCTAGTTAACCTTATACAACAATAATATAAGCACTATATTTGATTGGCGCCAAAACTTGGAAGCAAGACTTGGCGCCAAAACTTAACGCCAAAACTTGGCGCCGAAACTTGGCGCCACAACTTGGCACCACAACTTGGCGCCAAAACTTGGCGCCAAAACTTGGCGCCAAAACTTGGCGCCAAAACTTGGCGCCAAAACTTGGCGCCAAAATTTGCTGGATACCTTGGCTCCTAACATTCCTTTTTTTAAATAAAATAAAACAAATGCAAAAAAAAGTAACAAAAATTTTCCACAAAAGTCCGATAAACTGCCCTTCAATCGCAGTCGCTACTGTTTTCTTCATCTGCAAAAGAGCCTGAATAAAACCGATCTACAAATACCTGGGACCAAGGAGAACGTCGAACAGCCGATCCCCCCGCCCCCCTCATTCTCATGTCAAACCTTTTTTCCCATAAGATTGATCAGACTGAAACATTTTCACTCTCATTCATCAGCTCCCTTTCTAATCAAGATGATGACTTCCGTAACGGAAGTCCTACTGATCCACATCGGTAACACCTTACAATAGCAAATCGGCCAACTGAGCCAACATCGTTTCCCTTGCTGTGGATATCTCGCAATCTAAGCAAGATAGAGACATCTTTGTAGAACCTTTTTTGTAGAGCAGGACGAGATCTACAAATTTCATTATCAACAATTTTCTCTATCTCTCTTAGATCCCCAGATATATGCTATAAACTACCAGCCGAAAATCGGCTGAGCCTTCGTGGTACCAAACGTTGATGATGGTATCCTACAATTTTTTGACCCGACGAATTGAGGCAGAAGGATATTGCCTGCGATATTTCATAAGATATAAACTCCAAATCTGATGGTCTATCACCGATAGATTTTCCAGCCGAAGATCTACAAGCTGAATGTCTACAAGAAGCATCATCAACATTTGCCACCAAAGGACTCACCAAACTCCCCATCAACGTTCCCCACCTACATTTTCTTCCTAATATCCTTTTCATCCTCATCAATGATCTGGACACTCCTGATCGGCGCTTTCTTGTAATGGGGAGCTGATGTCGTTGAGCTAGCCACCATCGACATAGGTTGATCATTATGAATAGCTAGCTGGAGCATGCGAAGGAGGAGAGCTTCGCGAATGGGCGGTGGTAGAATTTCATCACCATCATTGCCACCTTCATCATTCATCTCCTGTGTATAGAATTTCTGCCGATAGACGCGTTTGGAGTAGCGCGGATCCGGATAATCATCCGGATAGCGAGTCTGATACAGCGCAGGATCAACCGGTCTAGGCAGAACCGAACGAACCGGAAGTCGATCGGTATACCTGGGAAGTTGCGGCTCATACAGCAGGCCCTGGCGTCCTGGTGCTTGATAACCTGTCTGGTAGGTCGGATAGGGCGTCTGATCATACAGAGCGTCCTCAAGGTAGGTTCTAGGGTAGCTCAGGGCCCGCGGCCCATACTGACTTATCAGCAGCCTCCTCAGCAGAATCTGGAAGTCTCGTCTGCTCAATGGTGGCGGAATCGGATTCGGCGCTTCCGGAGGCAGTGCGATGTTCCTGTAGGCATAATCGTACTCTCGATCGTCCACTGGAGCTACCGGTCTCAGTATCGGTCGTGGTCGTTCCGGATCGTACGGCAACCTCGGGATCGGTCTTCGCAGGTAGGCCGGACCTAATCTGTCAGGTTCGGTGACAGGGCTCTCCGTCAAATACGGAACGCTGTCCGTCGTAGTTGGGTAAGGTGGTCTCGGCTGGGGTCTGTACAGCAGCCTTCCAATCGGCCGGTAAGCCTCATCTTCAGCAGTCTGCTGAACCAACAATCCTGATGAGATATCCCGGAGGAGTTGCTCCGGAGGCTGGCGTACGTAGACAGACTCGGTTGTTTGTCTCGGGAAATCTCGATCCGGAAGTCTTGCTGAGGGACGAACGATGATTGGTGGTGTTGACTCTCGTTCTTCTCGATCCTCAGGCTTTGTCTGGCTCTCGAAACGGGCAGGACCGAGGTTCTCACGCACTGGAGGTGTCACCTGGTACAGCTTTGGTCGTTCTGATCTCAAGCGATTGATGATTCTGGGTGGACTGCTTGTGGTGAAGAGAGGTCTAGTTGTTGATAAGGCTCCACCGTAGACGTCCGAGTGCTCGTCCGTTGGCTCGTGGACCTCGTGGACCTCGTGGACTTCGGGCTTAGGTGTGTCTTCCTGAAGCTGCCGCCTTAGGGCATTTCCACTAGCTCTTGGCTCCTCCTCTTTCTCCTCGAACTCCTCCGTTATCGGTCGCAGGGTGTGATCGATCGGACGTTTGGCGAAGATGATTCTTCTGTAGGTTGCTACCTTGTCCTCCGTGCTTGGACGATTGATCTGGGAGTCTTCGTCGGTGGATTCTTCCTCAACGGACACTGATGATGGTCTTTGCTGGCCGTTGATGAAGAAACGGGGACGGTTCTTCAGGCTTTTTACGTACTGACTGTAGGTGGTTCGCGGTGGCTCTGTTGTACTTGTCGTGCTAGTTGTCGTTGTTTTACGACCTCTGGGGATCGCCTGCACCACCGACGGCTTGGAGGTGGATGACGAGGACTCCGTAGATGTTGCGTACACCACTGTTGGCTTTCTCGTACTTGAACTGCGATTCGCTCGGGGTATACTCTGCACCACCGACACTTGTTCCTGCAATGGCGATAGGGTCGTTGCTTTAAAGCCCGTGCCATTTGACGACGAGTAGGTGACCCTTTTCACCTCGCCGTTAGCGTCGACGAAACCAAATGTACCCTTGACGTTGCCAAGCACGTCGCGGGTCTCGACCTGACAAATTTTGTCTTCTAATTGTTTTCTTTTGCTAGCTGTTAGGTTGTGCTGGGTGGGGGGTGAAGCGAAGGGGCTGGTTCCACCAGTTGATGACAGCGCTCTTCAGCATGAGGGAAGCAGCAGAATTGGGTAAGCTAGGATGTGGCTTTGAGTGATTGATCAAGGCAAAGGATAACTTCAGGTACCAGGACTTCATGATAGCACTAGCTAGGAAGCTGGCTATTGTCATCAACACCAGGACAGTGAATTGTTCTGTGCTGATTGTCCTTATGATGATGAGCGGTAATCTACTGGCAGAGGATCGAGGGTCAACTGGTGATTTTTTAGGAGCATAATTCAGTAGGTGATCAGCAAAAATTTGGGTGTCATTCTGAGGCAGCAAATTTCTAGGTCTCTGATTGGGGATCAACTGGGCTGAAGCTTGGGCAGGAAGCTCAGGACATGGAATGACAATAGCAGACTTCTTGCGCTTACCTTGAACGATCCGTCTCCAGCTTCGTATCCAAATGTGTAGGATCCATCATCATTGACTTTACGTATTTGCTTCAGTATAGCAACCTGCTCGGTTTGGGTGGACTCACTGGTTTGCTGATCTGTCACGTTCAGACAGCCCGCCGTGACAAGGCAGAACACTGCCATCAGCCATGGGGTCATCTTGAAACAGAAATCAATGGGTCAGATCTTCAGGGCTTAGTGTCAGTTTGCGAGGTAGGGCCGAAGGGGCATCACTCCGGAAACGAAATGTTAGTGGTGCTTGGGACTCTGCGGGATTGGTACCAAGCAGTGGGTGGTTGGGAGGAGGTCAGAGGAGGTGTGTCGGTGTATTCGCGGGTGTGGGTGTGTGTGTGTGTTTGTAGGTTTGGGATGACCAGTTGCAGAGATCAATCTGCTCAGTTGGTGACAGTTCCGATGGTGTTGGATCTTCAGGATGGTTGGAGATGGGATAAGGTGTCCTCAGGGCCTCTTTCAGGATGTTTCGGGTTTTATGAATAATTTTGATTTTTTTTTTAGTCCGTAGGTCGATAGGGGAACACTAGCACAGCACAGGGATTGATCAAACTTTTTGGAGGCTTTGGGGAACGGTACCTTGCAACTGGAAACCATGTTACCCGCACATGCGGTGAATGTTGACAATACGCGTGGGGTAACGTCGACGGTTTTATATAGAGTGACACAATAGGAACTGCACATCCCCTTCCCTGCGACGAAACTCCACCTTCTTTCCTTTTTGCCGAGCGGAGAGTGATAGCCGAGGGCAGACCTTGATATGCGGCAGATCGACGTCGATGGTTTGTAGAGGGATTGAGGAATTGGTCGATGGGGAGTTTTTTTAGGGGCTATCGTGGTTCGGATATTTTAGGGATTTTAGATAGCACAAATTTTTTTTGACTTGGAAAATTTGGAAATTTGGGAAACTTTGAGTTTTGAAATTTTCGGGAAGTTTCAAAAATTTTGAGAAATTCCAATAATTTCGAAGAGGTTCAAAAATTATGAAAAATCTCAAAAATTTTGAAAAATTTCCAAAGTTGTGAAAACCTTGCAAAATTTTGAAAAACTGCAAAAATTACAAAAATTACAAAAATTTCAACAACTCAAAAATTTCAAAAATTCCAAACATGTCGAAAAGTTTCAAATATTTTGAGAAATTCCAAAATTTTTGAAGAGGTTCAACAATTTTGAAAAATCTCAAAAATTGTAAAAAAAATTCAAAAGTTGTGAAAAATTTTCAAAATTTTGAAAAATTTCAAAAATTACCAAAATTTCAAGAATTTCAAGAATCTCAAAAATTTCAGAAATTTCAAAAATTTCAGAAATTTCAAAAGTTTCAAAAATTTCAGAAATTTCAAAAAAAATTGAAAATTGCAAAAATATATGTAAAAAAAAATTAAATTCTTACTAATTCCCAACTTTGTGGAGAAAATAGCAAACATGTTGACGAGTTGCGCGAATGAGTTGTAAAAGAAAAAAAAATGGAGATATTAGAATCCGCGGGGGACAAGTGAAAGCCACGTGGGAGTTTAAAGCGACCGCTCGTAAGATGTAAGACACAGTGGATGTACTGTAAAATGTG
Source organism: Asobara japonica (assembly GCA_026005395.1). NCBI lineage: Eukaryota > Metazoa > Arthropoda > Insecta > Hymenoptera > Braconidae > Asobara > Asobara japonica. The sequence goes on along the minus strand of BQMI01000533.1, from coordinate 973,707 downwards.
TAACAATAGTTCCCATAGTGTGCAATACGACTTATTGTGGATTTACAAACAGTGGGGGAGGAGCCTCCCTAAGGGATCCAGTCTCACATATACGCGGGACCATTATTACATCACACTATTTCCGCGCGATCTCGCATTTATTACTCTCTGTCGTCGATAAATTATATTTTTTGCTTAATTCAAAAATATGCAAATTCGAATTTGAAATGTTTGAAATTTTCATTTTGTAATTTGTTTTTTTTTTTTAATTTTGGAAAATTTTTGGAACCTTTGCAAAGAAAAATGAAAATATAGAAATTTAATTAATAATTTTTCGAGACTGCATCTATGTGTGTGTGTGTGTGTGGGGGGGGGGGTATGTGTGTGTGTGTGTGGGTATATATATATATATATATATGTGTGTGTGTGTGTGTGTGTGTGTGTGTGTGTGTGTGTGTGTGTGTGTGTGTGTGTGTGTGTAGAAAAAATCAAGAAACTCTGTAAACTATAAACGCCAGCTCGTTAAATATTTCAAACTGGGAATTTTCAGACATTTTGGAAACTGGTAATAGAAGATAGGAGATTGATGCATGACACGCCTACGGAATATTGCACGTGAAATGATGAACATTCTGACTATGAGAACTGCAAGCCGATTGTTCCCTACTTCCACGCGGCGCTCTCGATGTTCTTGAGCTCGAAAAAAAGTGGCCGGCATTGTTAACACACCTCAGCCGCGTGTGCCAGTCCCGCTCCTTCTCTCTGATTAATTACGTTACCTATGTTTTTTTTTTTATTACTAAATCCGAGAATTGAGAGTATATTTAAATTCATCCAATTACGTTTGAGCGTACTTATTGCAAGATAAGGATACTGTATAATTGGAACCCCAGGAAGACAATTCCATCGATTTCTGGTTGAAAAAGTCAAATTAATTTTTTTCGATTTTGGCCAAATTTAACATTGGGGTCTTATGGGGAGGCAAACTTAAATTTTTTAAAATTGAATTTTTCGTCCCGTGTGTGTTTATACTATCCAATAGGAACCCCCAGAAGACATTTCCGTCGATTTTGGGTCGAAAAAGTCAAATTAATTTTTTTCGATTTTGGCCAAATTTAACATTGGGGTCTTATGGGGAGGCAAACTTAAATTTTTTAAAATTGAATTTTTCGTCCCGTGTGCGTTTATACTATCCAATAGGAACCCCCAGAAGACATTTCCGTCGATTTTGGGTCGAAAAAGTCAAATTAATTTTTTTCGATTTTGGCCAAATTTAACATTGGGGTCTTATGGGGAGGCAAACTTAAATTTTTTAAAATTGAATTTTTCGTCCCGTGTGCGTTTATACTATCCAATAGGAACCCCCAGAAGACATTTCCGTCGATTTTGGGTCTAAAACTTGAAATCAATTTTTTTCGATTTTGGCCAAATTTAACATTGGGGTCTTATGGGGAGGCAAACTTAAATTTTTTAAAATCGAATTTTTGATCCCGTGCGCGTCTATACTATTGAATTGGACCCCCTAGAAGACTCTCCCATTGATTTTGGGTCGAAAAATCGAAATTAATTTTTTTCGATTTTGGCCAATTTAACATTGGGGTCTTATGGGGAGGCAAACTTAAATTTTTTAAAATTGAATTTTTCGTCCCGTGTGCGTTTATACTATCCAATAGGAACCCCCAGAAGACATTTCCGTCGATTTTGGGTCGAAAAAGTCAAATTAATTTTTTTCGATTTTGGCCAAATTTAACATTGGGGTCTTATGGGGAGGCAAACTTAAATTTTTTAAAATTGAATTTTTCGTCCCGTGTGCGTTTATACTATCCAATAGGAACCCCCAGAAGACATTTCCGTCGATTTTGGGTCGAAAAAGTCAAATTAATTTTTTTCGATTTTGGCCAAATTTAACATTGGGGTCTTATGGGGAGGCAAACTTAAATTTTTTAAAATTGAATTTTTCGTCCCGTGTGCGTTTATACTATCCAATAGGAACCCCCAGAAGACATTTCCGTCGATTTTGGGTCTAAAACTTGAAATCAATTTTTTTCGATTTTGGCCAAATTTAACATTAGGGTCTTATGGGGAGGCAAACTTAAATTTTATAAAATGGAATTTTTGGTCCCGTGTGCGTTTATACTATCCAATAGGAACCCCCAGAAGACATTTCCGTCGATTTTGGGTCGAAAAAGTCAAATTAATTTTTTTCGATTTTGGCCAAATTTAACATTGGGGTCTTATGGGGAGGCAAACTTAAATTTTTTAAAATTGAATTTTTCGTCCCGTGTGCGTTTATACTATCCAATAGGAACCCCCAGAAGACATTTCCGTCGATTTTGGGTCGAAAAAGTCAAATTAATTTTTTTCGATTTTGGCCAAATTTAACATTGGGGTCTTATGGGGAGGCAAACTTAAATTTTTTAAAATTGAATTTTTCGTCCCGTGTGCGTTTATACTATCCAATAGGAACCCCCAGAAGACATTTCCGTCGATTTTGGGTCGAAAAAGTCAAATTAATTTTTTTCGATTTTGGCCAAATTTAACATTGGGGTCTTATGGGGAGGCAAACTTAAATTTTTTAAAATTGAATTTTTCGTCCCGTGTGCGTTTATACTATCCAATAGGAACCCCCAGAAGACATTTCCGTCGATTTTGGGTCTAAAACTTGAAATCAATTTTTTTCGATTTTGGCCAAATTTAACATTGGGGTCTTATGGGGAGGCAAACTTAAATTTTTTAAAATCGAATTTTTGATCCCGTGCGCGTCTATACTATTGAATTGGACCCCCTAGAAGACTCTCCCATTGATTTTGGGTCGAAAAATCGAAATTAATTTTTTTCGATTTTGGCCAATTTAACATTGGGGTCTTATGGGGAGGCAAACTTAAATTTTTTAAAATTGAATTTTTCGTCCCGTGTGCGTTTATACTATCCAATAGGAACCCCCAGAAGACATTTCCGTCGATTTTGGGTCGAAAAAGTCAAATTAATTTTTTTCGATTTTGGCCAAATTTAACATTGGGGTCTTATGGGGAGGCAAACTTAAATTTTTTAAAATTGAATTTTTCGTCCCGTGTGCGTTTATACTATCCAATAGGAACCCCCAGAAGACATTTCCGTCGATTTTGGGTCGAAAAAGTCAAATTAATTTTTTTCGATTTTGGCCAAATTTAACATTGGGGTCTTATGGGGAGGCAAACTTAAATTTTTTAAAATTGAATTTTTCGTCCCGTGTGCGTTTATACTATCCAATAGGAACCCCCAGAAGACATTTCCGTCGATTTTGGGTCTAAAACTTGAAATCAATTTTTTTCGATTTTGGCCAAATTTAACATTAGGGTCTTATGGGGAGGCAAACTTAAATTTTATAAAATGGAATTTTTGGTCCCGTGTGCGTTTATACTATCCAATAGGAACCCCCAGAAGACATTTCCGTCGATTTTGGGTCGAAAAAGTCAAATTAATTTTTTTCGATTTTGGCCAAATTTAACATTGGGGTCTTATGGGGAGGCAAACTTAAATTTTTTAAAATTGAATTTTTCGTCCCGTGTGCGTTTATACTATCCAATAGGAACCCCCAGAAGACATTTCCGTCGATTTTGGGTCGAAAAAGTCAAATTAATTTTTTTCGATTTTGGCCAAATTTAACATTGGGGTCTTATGGGGAGGCAAACTTAAATTTTTTAAAATTGAATTTTTCGTCCCGTGTGCGTTTATACTATCCAATAGGAACCCCCAGAAGACATTTCCGTCGATTTTGGGTCGAAAAAGTCAAATTAATTTTTTTCGATTTTGGCCAAATTTAACATTGGGGTCTTATGGGGAGGCAAACTTAAATTTTTTAAAATTGAATTTTTCGTCCCGTGTGCGTTTATACTATCCAATAGGAACCCCCAGAAGACATTTCCGTCGATTTTGGGTCTAAAACTTGAAATCAATTTTTTTCGATTTTGGCCAAATTTAACATTAGGGTCTTATGGGGAGGCAAACTTAAATTTTATAAAATGGAATTTTTGGTCCCGTGTGCGTTTATACTATCCAATAGGAACCCCCAGAAGACATTTCCGTCGATTTTGGGTCGAAAAAGTCAAATTAATTTTTTTCGATTTTGGCCAAATTTAACATTGGGGTCTTATGGGGAGGCAAACTTAAATTTTTTAAAATTGAATTTTTCGTCCCGTGTGCGTTTATACTATCCAATAGGAACCCCCAGAAGACATTTCCGTCGATTTTGGGTCTAAAACTTGAAATCAATTTTTTTCGATTTTGGCCAAATTTAACATTAGGGTCTTATGGGGAGGCAAACTTAAATTTTATAAAATGGAATTTTTGGTCCCGTGTGCGTTTATACTATCCAATAGGAACCCCCAGAAGACATTTCCGTCGATTTTGGGTCGAAAAAGTCAAATTAATTTTTTTCGATTTTGGCCAAATTTAACATTGGGGTCTTATGGGGAGGCAAACTTAAATTTTTTAAAATTGAATTTTTCGTCCCGTGTGCGTTTATACTATCCAATAGGAACCCCCAGAAGACATTTCCGTCGATTTTGGGTCTAAAACTTGAAATCAATTTTTTTCGATTTTGGCCAAATTTAACATTGGGGTCTTATGGGGAGGCAAACTTAAATTTTTTAAAATCGAATTTTTGATCCCGTGCGCGTCTATACTATTGAATTGGACCCCCTAGAAGACTCTCCCATTGATTTTGGGTCGAAAAATCGAAATTAATTTTTTTAGATTTTGGCCAATTTAACATTGGGGTCTTATGGGGAGGCAAACTTAAATTTTTTAAAATTGAATTTTTCGTCCCGTGTGCGTTTATACTATCCAATAGGAACCCCCAGAAGACATTTCCGTCGATTTTGGGTCGAAAAAGTCAAATTAATTTTTTTCGATTTTGGCCAAATTTAACATTGGGGTCTTATGGGGAGGCAAACTTAAATTTTTTAAAATCGAATTTTTGATCCCGTGCGCGTCTATACTATTGAATTGGACCCCCTAGAAGACTCTCCCATTGATTTTGGGTCGAAAAATCGAAATTAATTTTTTTCGATTTTGGCCAATTTAACATTGGGGTCTTATGGGGAGGCAAACTTAAATTTTTTAAAATTGAATTTTTCGTCCCGTGTGCGTTTATACTATCCAATAGGAACCCCCAGAAGACATTTCCGTCGATTTTGGGTCGAAAAAGTCAAATTAATTTTTTTCGATTTTGGCCAAATTTAACATTGGGGTCTTATGGGGAGGCAAACTTAAATTTTTTAAAATTGAATTTTTCGTCCCGTGTGCGTTTATACTATCCAATAGGAACCCCCAGAAGACATTTCCGTCGATTTTGGGTCGAAAAAGTCAAATTAATTTTTTTCGATTTTGGCCAAATTTAACATTGGGGTCTTATGGGGAGGCAAACTTAAATTTTTTAAAATCGAATTTTTGATCCCGTGCGCGTCTATACTATTGAATTGGACCCCCTAGAAGACTCTCCCATTGATTTTGGGTCGAAAAATCGAAATTAATTTTTTTCGATTTTGGCCAATTTAACATTGGGGTCTTATGGGGAGGCAAACTTAAATTTTTTAAAATTGAATTTTTCGTCCCGTGTGCGTTTATACTATCCAATAGGAACCCCCAGAAGACATTTCCGTCGATTTTGGGTCGAAAAAGTCAAATTAATTTTTTTCGATTTTGGCCAAATTTAACATTGGGGTCTTATGGGGAGGCAAACTTAAATTTTTTAAAATTGAATTTTTCGTCCCGTGTGCGTTTATACTATCCAATAGGAATCCCCAGAAGACATTTCCGTCGATTTTGGGTCGAAAAAGTCAAATTAATTTTTTCCGATTTTGGCCAAATTTAACATTGGGGTCTTATGGGGAGGCAAACTTAAATTTTTTAAAATTGAATTTTTCGTCCCGTGTGCGTTTATACTATCCAATAGGAACCCCCAGAAGACATTTCCGTCGATTTTGGGTCTAAAACTTGAAATCAATTTTTTTCGATTTTGGCCAAATTTAACATTAGGGTCTTATGGGGAGGCAAACTTAAATTTTATAAAATGGAATTTTTGGTCCCGTGTGCGTTTATACTATCCAATAGGAACCCCCAGAAGACATTTCCGTCGATTTTGGGTCGAAAAAGTCAAATTAATTTTTTTCGATTTTGGCCAAATTTAACATTGGGGTCTTATGGGGAGGCAAACTTAAATTTTTTAAAATTGAATTTTTCGTCCCGTGTGCGTTTATACTATCCAATAGGAACCCCCAGAAGACATTTCCGTCGATTTTGGGTCGAAAAAGTCAAATTAATTTTTTTCGATTTTGGCCAAATTTAACATTGGGGTCTTATGGGGAGGCAAACTTAAATTTTTTAAAATTGAATTTTTCGTCCCGTGTGCGTTTATACTATCCAATAGGAACCCCCAGAAGACATTTCCGTCGATTTTGGGTCGAAAAAGTCAAATTAATTTTTTTCGATTTTGGCCAAATTTAACATTGGGGTCTTATGGGGAGGCAAACTTAAATTTTTTAAAATCGAATTTTTGATCCCGTGCGCGTCTATACTATTGAATTGGACCCCCTAGAAGACTCTCCCATTGATTTTGGGTCGAAAAATCGAAATTAATTTTTTTAGATTTTGGCCAATTTAACATTGGGGTCTTATGGGGAGGCAAACTTAAATTTTTTAAAATTGAATTTTTCGTCCCGTGTGCGTTTATACTATCCAATAGGAACCCCCAGAAGACATTTCCGTCGATTTTGGGTCGAAAAAGTCAAATTAATTTTTTTCGATTTTGGCCAAATTTAACATTGGGGTCTTATGGGGAGGCAAACTTAAATTTTTTAAAATTGAATTTTTCGTCCCGTGTGCGTTTATACTATCCAATAGGAACCCCCAGAAGACATTTCCGTCGATTTTGGGTCGAAAAAGTCAAATTAATTTTTTTCGATTTTGGCCAAATTTAACATTGGGGTCTTATGGGGAGGCAAACTTAAATTTTTTAAAATCGAATTTTTGATCCCGTGCGCGTCTATACTATTGAATTGGACCCCCTAGAAGACTCTCCCATTGATTTTGGGTCGAAAAATCGAAATTAATTTTTTTCGATTTTGGCCAATTTAACATTGGGGTCTTATGGGGAGGCAAACTTAAATTTTTTAAAATTGAATTTTTCGTCCCGTGTGCGTTTATACTATCCAATAGGAACCCCCAGAAGACATTTCCGTCGATTTTGGGTCGAAAAAGTCAAATTAATTTTTTTCGATTTTGGCCAAATTTAACATTGGGGTCTTATGGGGAGGCAAACTTAAATTTTTTAAAATCGAATTTTTGATCCCGTGCGCGTCTATACTATTGAATTGGACCCCCTAGAAGACTCTCCCATTGATTTTGGGTCGAAAAATCGAAATTAATTTTTTTCGATTTTGGCCAATTTAACATTGGGGTCTTATGGGGAGGCAAACTTAAATTTTTTAAAATTGAATTTTTCGTCCCGTGTGCGTTTATACTATCCAATAGGAACCCCCAGAAGACATTTCCGTCGATTTTGGGTCGAAAAAGTCAAATTAATTTTTTTCGATTTTGGCCAAATTTAACATTGGGGTCTTATGGGGAGGCAAACTTAAATTTTTTAAAATTGAATTTTTCGTCCCGTGTGCGTTTATACTATCCAATAGGAATCCCCAGAAGACATTTCCGTCGATTTTGGGTCGAAAAAGTCAAATTAATTTTTTCCGATTTTGGCCAAATTTAACATTGGGGTCTTATGGGGAGGCAAACTTAAATTTTTTAAAATTGAATTTTTCGTCCCGTGTGCGTTTATACTATCCAATAGGAACCCCCAGAAGACATTTCCGTCGATTTTGGGTCTAAAACTTGAAATCAATTTTTTTCGATTTTGGCCAAATTTAACATTAGGGTCTTATGGGGAGGCAAACTTAAATTTTATAAAATGGAATTTTTGGTCCCGTGTGCGTTTATACTATCCAATAGGAACCCCCAGAAGACATTTCCGTCGATTTTGGGTCGAAAAAGTCAAATTAATTTTTTTCGATTTTGGCCAAATTTAACATTGGGGTCTTATGGGGAGGCAAACTTAAATTTTTTAAAATTGAATTTTTCGTCCCGTGTGCGTTTATACTATCCAATAGGAACCCCCAGAAGACATTTCCGTCGATTTTGGGTCGAAAAAGTCAAATTAATTTTTTTCGATTTTGGCCAAATTTAACATTGGGGTCTTATGGGGAGGCAAACTTAAATTTTTTAAAATCGAATTTTTGATCCCGTGCGCGTCTATACTATTCAATTGGACCCCCTAGAAGACTCTCCCATTGATTTTGGGTCGAAAAATCGAAATTAATTTTTTTCGATTTTGGCCAATTTAACATTGGGGTCTTATGGGGAGGCAAACTTAAATTTTTTAAAATTGAATTTTTCGTCCCGTGTGCGTTTATACTATCCAATAGGAACCCCCAGAAGACATTTCCGTCGATTTTGGGTCGAAAAAGTCAAATTAATTTTTTTCGATTTTGGCCAAATTTAACATTGGGGTCTTATGGGGAGGCAAACTTAAATTTTTTAAAATTGAATTTTTCGTCCCGTGTGCGTTTATACTATCCAATAGGAACCCCCAGAAGACATTTCCGTCGATTTTGGGTCGAAAAAGTCAAATTAATTTTTTTCGATTTTGGCCAAATTTAACATTGGGGTCTTATGGGGAGGCAAACTTAAATTTTTTAAAATTGAATTTTTCGTCCCGTGTGCGTTTATACTATCCAATAGGAATCCCCAGAAGACATTTCCGTCGATTTTGGGTCGAAAAAGTCAAATTAATTTTTTCCGATTTTGGCCAAATTTAACATTGGGGTCTTATGGGGAGGCAAACTTAAATTTTTTAAAATTGAATTTTTCGTCCCGTGTGCGTTTATACTATCCAATAGGAACCCCCAGAAGACATTTCCGTCGATTTTGGGTCTAAAACTTGAAATCAATTTTTTTCGATTTTGGCCAAATTTAACATTAGGGTCTTATGGGGAGGCAAACTTAAATTTTATAAAATGGAATTTTTGGTCCCGTGTGCGTTTATACTATCCAATAGGAACCCCCAGAAGACATTTCCGTCGATTTTGGGTCGAAAAAGTCAAATTAATTTTTTTCGATTTTGGCCAAATTTAACATTGGGGTCTTATGGGGAGGCAAACTTAAATTTTTTAAAATTGAATTTTTCGTCCCGTGTGCGTTTATACTATCCAATAGGAACCCCCAGAAGACATTTCCGTCGATTTTGGGTCGAAAAAGTCAAATTAATTTTTTTCGATTTTGGCCAAATTTAACATTGGGGTCTTATGGGGAGGCAAACTTAAATTTTTTAAAATCGAATTTTTGATCCCGTGCGCGTCTATACTATTCAATTGGACCCCCTAGAAGACTCTCCCATTGATTTTGGGTCGAAAAATCGAAATTAATTTTTTTCGATTTTGGCCAATTTAACATTGGGGTCTTATGGGGACGCACCCTTAAATTTTACAACATTGATTTCTCGGTTCAACGATGAATGAAACTTTCTGATTGGACCCTAGAATCTTCATACTCTTGTAGTAAGTCCGTTTTCCTACGGAACTCACCTGAAAGAAGAGCACCATTACTATAGCCAAAAACCGTTGATGTGGCGAAACCAAATCCGTCTCTAAATGGCAAACTCCAAGAGAGCAGCGATGATAAAATCCAAATGCAGGAGGGCTCTACGTTCGGTAAGCCGCTAACCCCTTGAGATGTCATGTATACAGTGCATAATGAAGTGCTCCACATCTTGCAGCCTATCACCAGAGCAGAACTGTCTTCGTAATTTTTTTTTTCCTTTTTAATTGTCATTCGGCCATGTGAGAATTTCATAATTAAGAAATTCCGGAAATGACGCGTTCACTAGATTGTGTTTTTCTCAATCCTTTTTATTGTTGCATAATGAGAGTAATAATATGTTCGCATTTGATTGCCAAAAAGCCGGAACCTTTAAACCCATTTTTTCATTTTTTTTTATCATCGAAATTTTTAAAACTTTTGTCAAAAGTTTTTAGAATTTATTTTCAAAATTGCAATTTTTTTTAGATCAGCTCAGAATTTTTCTATTGCTGCCAGTTTTTGACCTGCAGAGGGTCGAGTCTTTAATACAACACCAAAATTCGGATTATCGGAGGATTATCTTCTATTCTTTTTGCACTTTCACCAGTTCATTTTATCCAGGACATTTATTATTTCTCCTCCCAACCGGAAGTACGACGATGCGACTTCGATCATATGGTATTTAGCGTCACTCAGATCAATCACCGGAAGCGCGAAAAATTCACATGTCTGCAAACGTGTACCGTTGCGTCAACAAAACCCAGACATATATATAGCAGACATAGTATCCGGTCTAAATGTCCAAAAAATTTAACATTTATGAATTTTCGAAATTTGACATTTTTTCGTTAAATTTTGGATATGAACATTTTTCAATTTTTGAAACTTCAAATCTTTGACAGTTTTAACATTTTTGACATTTTTGACAGTCTCGGCAATTGTGACAATTCTGACATTTTTGACAGTTTTAACAATTTTAAAAGTTTTTATATTTGTGATAATTTTGACCGTTTTGACAGTTTTGACAGCTTCGACATTTTTGACAGTTTTAACAGTTTTGACAATTTTGACAGGTTTGGCATTTTTCATATTTTTGACTTTTTTTACCATTTTGAAATTTTTGACAGTTTTGACAGCTTTTATATTTTTGACATTTTTGACATTTTTGACAGTTTTAACAATTTTGACAGTTTTAACATTCTTTATATTTGTGATAATTTTGAAATTTTTGACCGTATTGACAGTTTTGGCAGCTTTAACATTTTTGACAGTTTTGATAATTTTGACAGGTTTGACATTTTTCATATTTTTGACTTTTTTCACCATTTTGAAATTTTTGACAGTTTTGACAGCTTTGACATTTTTGACATTTTTGACATTTTTTACATCTTCGTAAAATGTTTACGAATTTTTGAATATTTTGAGTATAACACCTTCTATACGACGTTCTGGCACAACTCACCCAATTTCCTAGAATACATTGTTGGTTTCCGCATGACGTATAATGTTGCATTTTTTTTTAAGTTTTCACGATTTTAGTATTCAAAACGGAGATCCGGAGACGACAAATCGCTCTTACTTTCGTTGAATGTCACCCATTAACCTTAGAGTGATAAATTTCAGAGCACTTTCGTAATACTAGACAAGTGGAAAGGATTTTTTTTCTCTTTTCTATACATTTACTGACTTCTTTTTCTTCCTGCAACCTCATAGTAATGTATCCTTTTGTGATTTATAGAACATTATAGGCCTACAATATTTTTAAATATTCCGAAATTTTTAGGTTTTCAGTTCTTGGAGTTGCCATACTTCAATTTTTTTGTTTTGAATTCTGTAGATTTCCGTAACATTGAAGGATTTGAGAATTTAAAAATTTTGTAAAATTTTACAAATTTTGAAAATTTTGAGAATTTTAAAAATCTGAAAATTTTTGAAAATTTTGACAATTTTGAAACTTTCAAAAATTTTAAAAATTTTTAAAATTTCAAAAATTTTTAAAATTTCAAAAATTTCAAAAATTTTGAAAAAAAAAATTCCAAGAATTCTCACGTGCGTGGAGTTCGCTTTTATTTGTTACATTTTTCCTCAATATCCACCCGACCAATGGATCGAGCCTACCTGCTTAGTAAAGTTAGCAATAATTTCCAACTTGATTCACATTCATTTGACTTCAAGGAGCACGGAAATACGTGACTGAAATTGCTAATACCCTATATCCGCCGAGCGATGAAGTACGTCGGGCGCGTCCTAGATGGTGCCACCTTACATGTATACCACCGGCATCAATTGAGCCCCTAAAAACCTTCAATGAATATTAAAAAACAGCCAAGAATGATGAAATAAATAATATCCAACCTCAGAATACTTATTCCATTTATTATTCATAGCATAATACGCATAAATCGTAACCATAGAGAATAAACCATTTTATTTATTCACTGTTCATACATACAACGGGTACAAAATGAATCAAGATGGGACATCACCGGTGATTAATGTCCTCTATCAAAAAAAAAACATCAGAAAAAATTAATAATTCTAACAATTAATTAATGATAAAATAAAATATGTACAAATATCGTCGACATTGCTGGATTTTGAACGGATACATCGACGCAATCACAAATCCGTTCCCTGAAACGATCGCTACAATCATTCCAAAATTATCAGAGAGCAGAATCTACTTTATAGTATTTTGGCAACTGGTTGCTGAAGGATTATTAAATCAAAGGATCCATTGATTCCCAAATCCAGTAAGACTCGCCAACCTCCTGGAGGTATGACTGAATCCGTCTGCAATTATCTCGAGAACGGCTGGACCTAGATGAAAATTGGATATAACCTTTTTGATCGGGCTGGAAGTTCTCCACAAAAAAGTCTTATAACATTTTTCTCCACAATGCTCCGTTAACAAGATATTGCCCTTTTAGTAAAGGTCCCAGCGTCAAGATTGGAGAACGCCAGATCAATCTCATCATCGAAATCAATGGAGCCCAATCGTATAATTTTAAAACGTCAATCAATATCCAGCCGTGCTACCACGGAGAAATTGATCGATCTGCCCAACTGACAAATTAGGACTGGACCCCCTGCTCTGCGGAGCAACAGCATAGTAGTACTGTTGTTCTCTTTGTGGTCCAACTGCAAACTTCTGCTGCTGTAGTTGTTGCTGTGGCTGCTGCTGGCGGCGTTGTTGCTGGGCATAGAGCTGCTGCGACTGAAGAAGCTGCTCAGACTGCTGCTGCCGATAGATAGCTTCCTGCGGTTGTGCTGGTCTAGCTGGTACAGGCCTAGAAGCTTGCTGAATTGGCTGGAGCTGCTGGAGACTCAACAAGGACTGGGAAGGCTGAGCAACATAAGGCTGGAGCTTATGATTCAAGCGGAAGTCTCCAATAGTTTGAGGCAGACTCTGATACAGCTGAGTGTTGTACGAGCCACTATTGGGATCGAAGACCAATTCCGATTGGTAAATCGGCTCGGATCGTGTTGGGCCTTTGGCCGGGACTGGACGAGACGTTACTGGAACTGTGTTTACGTAACGTTCAAGCTCAGCAGCGAAGTTGAGGTGGATATCATTGGGAGAGACTCTTGGGCTGGCAGTTGTGCTGCGCTGAGTAGCATACACTACTCCAGGTCGCTCGGTACTACTCGGTGAAACGTACTGAGCTGCTACTTGTTGGACATGAGGTCGAGGTGTGATGGCAACGGATTGGGGACGTTCCCGAGCAATAGAACGAGGTGTGGAGCTGCTTTCGAGGGCTTGGTAGGATGGCGTTGGGTGGTATCTGGTTGTAGCTGGACTTGCCAAACTCTGGTACCTTGGAGCTGGTGTCGAATGGTAGGGAGTAGCTGCGGTTGTTTGGGTTGTAGCTGCAGAGGGGGTTACGGAGTACAAGGATTCACCTTGGACGGGGTTGACCTGGAGGTAGTTCGGACGGGGACGACTGCGGAAGGTTGTAGGTCTGATCAGCACCTTTGGCTCGTCTTCTTCGAGCTCCTGACTGGCGTCATCGTCCTGTAGGGCATATTCAGTTTGGAAGATCGTTGTGGGTGCTCGGGCTGTCGTTGTCCTTGGGTAGTTTTGGATTGGGCGGGGTCGGATTGCTGGGTAGTTCGCCGGTCCAGGCAGGTCGTCGTCATCAGGCTTCAGCGGCAGGTCGTCGTCTTCCTCTTCCTTTGGAGCGTTCGGATCACAAGGGTTGCCAGAAACGTAAGTGAACTCACGTTTGTTACCGTCAGGATCAACGTAACCGTACTTCCCACGGACTACGCAGTCCGTTCCTCGTGTCTCCTCCTTGAACGAACCGTCCGCTGCTTCGTAGCCGAAGGTGAAGGATCTGGGAAGAATGACAATGTTTAGGTATGGATTTTTCACATTCTCATAATTAAGTGGTAATTGCATGGTGAGGGACTTCCGGAACTCATCAACTTGATGAATACACTTCGTGAGGATTCTCTCAATCAATTTTTAAGGAGTATCTCCAAGCGATCTGTATAGTGACGAGGGGAGACCAAAGAAAGTATCAACATATATCGTAAAGAAGAAAGTAGGAAGAGATGGAACGGAAGTCGATTGTAACCCTTAGAATATCAATAAACATATATCTATCGATTTATCGATCTATCTATCTGTTGATCTATCCATCTGTTGATCTCTCAATCTGTCGATCTATCGATCTATATACCTATCGATCTATCGATATTATCAAAAAGCGTAAGACTGGAACTGACGCGCCACCAGCCAGCGTGGCGGAAAAAGGAAGTGCGCATGCGCAGCAGGCGCTGCCGGATTTTGATTTCAAAAAGCAATCAACTGAATAGGGATTGACTCAATACCTCGGACTTTTTGAAGCTCCATATTTCAGCATTAATTATAATTCCACGAGGTAAAGTTGAGTAAGGGTAGAAATTGAGTTTGATACTCACCCATCGTCATTCACTTTGTTGTAGTTTCGGATTGTTTGGACTGGTGGCGCTTTGGACGGATTAAGCGTGTCCTTCGAGCGCGAGGAGGGAAGTGCGCGTGTTCGAGGTTGGTAGATTTCCGGGCCCGGGGCATATTCATCCTCAGTCTGGGCATCATCCTCGTAATAGATCTGGGACTCGGCCACACGTGGACGAATTTCAACTCGTCGCGCGGTGCTCAATGCCAGAAGGCATGCCTGAAAGAAAATGAGTGAGTTTTTTTCTGCAGTAATGCGCTGATGGCTTTGAACCTGAATGGGCCGTGTGTGTGTATGTGTATGTGCGCGCTTGCGTGTGTGTGAGAGAGAGATGGATTGATTGGTTCGTTGATTGATTGATAGATTGATTGATTGATTGATTGATTGATTGATTGATGGTTTATTACTGTATATTATGTTGTACAAAAGATTAGGACCAAAGTTCACAGATTTTCAATAGCGAAAAACAACTTCTCTCACGCATACTTAACAAAATAACTTAAATAATCAGCAGCAAGCAAGTGCAAGGAGGAAAAATAATCAAAAAATGAGCAAAAAAATGGGCAAAATAGCAAACACACCTGATGAGCACAGAGAGAGAAAGAAAGGAAGGGAGAGAAAGAGAGAGGGTGTAAACCGAAATCAACTTTAGTGGGGAAAAAATGGGAAAATTCAAATTTGATTAATCCCATATGACCCTAAAATCCCACGTACAGTATACAACGAAAAATAATCAACAAAGAAAGCTAAAAGTGATCTTTAACAAGGTGTTACTTCACAGGTTTGCCAATGCGGGCCTACATACACGTTAGAGAATGAAAACATGACATACTCGGAGCGCTTTATACCGTGAGAACCAATGTATCGCAACTGCTTTGATGCGCGTGAAGACATATCTACTATTTTCCATTTTTTTTCATCTTCAACGCCTTCGCTCCATTAACGTATTTCTTGGATGAAACGATAGGGATAGAATTGGATGAAATTTTTGTGACTTGTACACGAGTGTACGCTTAATCACTCCTAAAAATTTGAGAATTTTCTGACGTTTAGAAATGGAGAAAAAAATCCCAAGGTTGACCTTCTCCTTTACATGGCGCGTAGGATTAGGTTACTCCGACTTGGACCTAAAAATTCGGTGGGGCAAAACTGTTCAATATTTTTTCGTATAAAACAGGATGTGGCGAAGGAATGGTTGCCGAATACTTGAAAAATAAATTTCCCTTCATTTGACATGCGGTTCATCTAAAAAACTATTTACAAAAAGCCGAACTTCTAATCACCCTCCCCATTGTAAACACGTTCAAGTATGTATAACGTCATATCTCAAAAACGGTAATCGATAGAAAAAATTGTATAAGAAGAAAAATGTTCCTCGCATAAAAGCACACATTTCATGTTGTATGACTTTTTTCATAACTTTCATAATTAAGGCGCAATCGCAAGTAGAATCCTCGGACAGCGCTGCAGGTTTTGAATTTGGCGCGCGCACGTGGGCGGGCTCGCCGCGACTACGTGAGTTTCGGGAAGATCCCAGGGCGGGAAAAAACATCTAAGAATTCCAAACACACATTCCCCTCATTTTTTCCTTCACCTCGCTTCACTTATTCTCGATAAGTAGAATGATCAAGCGAAAAGCTGTTGTATAAATATTGATGATTCAATCAATTGGACCTTATGTGTTGGTGAGCAACCGGTTATCATGTCCCACAATGATTACATGGAAGACTAGGAAGTAAAACAAGGAAGAAAGTATGTAAAGTTTGTTCTGCAAAGTGGCGAGTGAAAATGAGAGCGGAAAAGAAAAAAGAAGTGTTGAGTTACCGGTTGCGCTTGGCATCACTCAATCACCATATTCATAAGTTGTTTAATTGTAGGAAGTTAATTATGATAATTGTAAAGCTGTACTCAGTCAATAAAAAGGCCTGCAATTTACCATAACAATCATTATTATTATTGCACTCATAACATTTCATGTACTTTCCTCATTGTTCCATAATTGTAAATCTTTTAAGGTTAGAATTACTCACAGAGACATTTTAAACTTTTTGCGGAGGATCCTTATATCGAACTTTTCAAAACCTCTTTTTTAATTTTTTTTTTGCTTTCAATGTGTAAATAATTGTGTGTCATCGGCTACTTAGCTAATAAACCTTGAGTATCGGTTTCTGATGCTAAAATTGAAAAAAAAATCTGGTATTATTGTTCTGAAAAAAATCAGTGATGAATGATTATTGTAAATATGTTATGGTTGAAATTCGCACAACTTCCGGGCAAAATACTGTAGCCTATGAAATTGTGAGAACCCGCGGCATTTGTGTTTGCATTACGTAACACAACCGTTGATTTTATATATGTGACCCGAATCCGGGGCGAGGCCCGGCTCTTGTGTAGCTGCGCGACCTAGCGTGAGATTCAGATTGAGACCGTTGTAACTCGCGCTCGCTCTCCTTGAACCGTCTGGCGCAAAGGTAATGCCACGCCTCGATTAAGCGTCCCTTTTAAGTACTTCAGCTGAAGAAAGTTGAGAATAAGAATTTACTCTTTGTCACTACAATCGACCCCCGCGAAAAATTCTTGGATAATGAATGTAGGGGTACTACCGATTTTTTTTTAATGTCTCCTTGGATGTTGCCGAATTTCGGTTGAAAAGTGAATGCAGTGTTTGGGACGCTCTCGCACGAAAACGGTTGGAGATAGGGAAATATGTTTCAAATAAAATTTGTTCCTTATGTGATTTTACATATTTTATGTTCTATCGATGTTTTTCATAACTCTGATAATTCTCGAGTTATGGTCAATTGAAGATCAATCAACGGGGATCTATTGGTTCATCGTCAACCGCCATCTTTGATACTAAGGACCTGAATATAGTTCTATATATACTGTAATCTGTATATATCTGTAATAGTTCTATATGTATATGCGAGTCCAACCACCATCTTTTCGATTGATGGTTTGCATATGTATATATGCAGGAGCGTATATGTATGAGTGGTCTGTGTAGGCATGTCCGCATAGGTTGTTCATACCATCTTTCCGCAAAAACGGCCAGCGATAGACAAAAAAAGTTCAGATAAAAGTTAATCCTGACACAAAACTGCATCTTTTATGTAGTATAACTTTTCCTTCCAAATCTCATATTTAAGGAGATATCGGTGATTGAAGCCCATATTCAGTACTCGAGAATCCAGGAACATTCATTAGGACACACACACACACACACATCAGCACACACTTACCCACACACACACACGTACACACATATACACACAAACACACATGTGAGTCGCCACACGTTTCCTCGTTTCTCCATCTGTTTCACCACAGGCCGAATAAATGAATAGACTTAGCAAGGAATTTTTCACATCTACTTTTATGAATAATAGATGAATAATATATACAAATCTATTGTCTCTGCGAAAAGAAAAATTGTGCGTGGCCGGTGGTGAAAGCAACGGAAGTGCAACGACACCTATTAATTCAGGTGATAATTATGAGTGAAATACCATTTAATTCTTTGCAAGATTCCCAAGGTCAGCGATAACAATAGCAGAAGTCAAGTTTAGTGAGTGAGAGTTATGGCCGAGGTGTGAAAATTTTCATTCACTTTTTATGTGACCGGTTTTTTTTTTCTTTTATTTATTAGCCAGACGTGTAAATTGTTTCCTTGTGGGAAATGAAATCGGTCGAGCGCGAGGAAATTGTTGCGCGGGTAATTTCGAAGGCAACGAGAGGTGGATTGGAGTTAGAGTGGCTCAATTGATACGACCAATGAGTTTAAAATTTTTAGAAATTTTTTAGGATTTTTTTACTCTATCCTTCAGAGAATTTCAGTATATCTACTTTCCCGCCAAATAACAGCTGATCGAGCGGGCCGACGCCATCTTGATTTCTGTTCCGGTTCGTTCCGAATTTCTACGGATTCAATACGAGCAAAACCGCGGTAAATCGTCATGAAGTGAAAATCAATGTTTTTCATTATTTATTTCTTAATTTTGCGGAAAAAAATGTATTTTCATTCTTGTTCACAACCGAACTATCCATTTTGCCCATAAAATGTTGGGTTGGGCCCGGATTTTTCGAAATGGACCTCCCGAAAAACCTGAAGCGGTGTCAAGAATTTTTGCCGCGCGGGAACATTCAATGTCGTATACATATATATATATATACATATATACATGTACGTGTGGATGCTGAGATTGTTTCCTACCGAGGAAATGAAATCTGTCTACCGAGAGGAAATAATTTTTCAGGTATTTTCGAACGTAACGAAAGGCGGCTTGGGAGCTAATGACTAAAATTGTGCACCACTAGAGGGCAGTCGTGACGCCTTTGGTAATTACTCAGCGCGAGAAATCACCAAACGGGCATGCCAGTCACACAGATGCATTACTAAGATTAGGGATACCTTATTTGTTTTTTTTTTAATTTTTTTTTCTCTCTTCTTTTTTCGCACACACACACAGGCTCTGTATGGTTGGGCCACCACGCCTTTAGTCGGCCGAGTTTCCACGTCATTCCTACCAAGCACTTTCCAGAGAAAGGGAAGGTAAACTTGGCTTGCCACTGATACTGAATTGCGCGTGCCACGATTTATTGAGAGATTGAATTGCTAATAAAATTGAACATTCATTTCCCATAAAACTAAGATTTTAGGTTCACAAAATTTGAAAAATTCAAGACAAAATATGAAATTCCAAAAATTGAAGTGAAAACTAAATTTTTTTTTTAGCAAAAAAATTGGAGGTATAATTTTTTGTTTTATATAGGGATACCTGGGGCATAATGGGACAGGGCCCAATTTGGGACAGATGACAAAATGGGACAGATTACAAAATGGGGCGGGCAGCCAAATGGGACAGATGTGAAAATAGGACAGATTATAAAAAGTGGGACATATGCCAAATTGGGACATATAAAAAATGGGACAGCTATCTGAATGAAGCGGGTGACAAAATGGGACGAATGGTAAAATGGGACATGTGCAAAAATGGGACACTGGTCCAAAATTGGAGATATGTCAAATTGGGACAGTTAACCGAATGAAGCGGGTGACAAAATGGGACACATAGTAAAACTGGGACATGGGTTGAAATGGGACATGTATACAAAATGGGACATGTGTCATAATGGGACAGGTGTCATAATGGGACAGGTGTCATAATGGGACAGGTGTCATAATGGGACATTCCGCGCCCAATTTTCCAGCCGTGTCCCATAATACCCACTGTCCCATAATTACCCATATCACCCCATGTTATTTTTTTTCTGACATCACTTCAGATTGTGTCGAACTATTTTCTCCTCTAGCACAAAAAAATGTCTATTACAAGAAAAAAATAAATCTCAAGTGCCAATAAAAAAGGATTGGCTCAATAAAGTCTCTCTGATTAGCCGATTATCGCGGTTTTTATAAATCATTTGCGCCCATTTCTGGAGATAATGATTTCCGCAGAAATATTCGAGAATTGAAAAAAATTGGGTCAAAATTGCAAAGACCGCTGGAAATTTTACAAATTTTGAATATTGAAAAAAACAATTGTTTGAGAAAATTCTGGAAATTGCGGAAAATTTTTTTACAGTTCTTTTTTAAGAGAAAATTTGTACGAATTGTCAATAAAAAAAAATTGGTCCAATAAAAAGTCACTGATTAGACGATTATCACGGGTTTTATATATACTGTGCTCTCATTCCCGATACAAAAATTTTGCACTGCATTTCCGTGCAAACTCCAAGGACGGCAAAAATGAAAGTGAAAAGTTGCAGTACAATCGACTTGTCTAGTCAGTATAGGCACTTCAGTATATATGTATATAGCAATTGACGCGTGTCTTTTCTATCGACTCTTTGGGCTGCGTGGGAAGAATAGAAATTTTACGAGATAATGACAAGCCACTGCAGCAGGCATTTTTTTTTTTTGAAATTTCAAATTTTTTTTTCGAACTTTTCTTTTCTGAGATTGAAATTTTTTTTTTTTTTTTTTTTTTGAAATTGAAAAATTTTCAAAATTTCCAAAATTTTCAAAATGTTCAAAATTTTCAAAGTTTTCAAAATTTTCAAAATTTTCAAATTTTTCAAAATTTTCCAAATTTTCCAAATTTTCCAAATTTTCCAAATTTTCAAAATTTTCAAAATTTTCAAAATTTTCAAAATTTTCAAAATTTTCAAAATTTTCAAAATTTTCAAAATTTTTAAAATTTTCCAAATTTTCCAAATTTTCCAAATTTGAAGTATTGAGAAAATTTTGCAAATTTTGGAAATGTTGAAAATTTGACAAAAGCTGCAAAAAATTTCCAAATGAAAGTTGGATACATATAGGTATTGACGCGTGTCTTTTCCATTGACTGTTCGGGATGCGTGGGAAGAATAGAAATTTCACGAGAAAATGACAAGCCACCGCAGAAAGCAGGGTCGTTGGACTTTCAATGAGTCAATCATATGCGCAAACTATATTTCCTCAGTTTTCCTCAGCTGCAATTAGCCTTCACTTCCACATTTATCAATTCCCATTTGGAGTGGTCCTTTTTCCTTCATTAATGCAATTATAATGCATTATGCAATCTAATTTCCGACATTCCCGAGCTACAGGTTTTTCCAGTATGTTTGTCATCAGTATGCGCACTGATCTTTTTCAATAAGGAGAGAAAATTTCTGACACTAAAAATGCGGAAAGTCGTTTATGCACTAACTACCGCGAAAAACGGTGTCTCCAAATTGGAAATGTTCGAAAATTGAAAATTTTGGAAATTGAAGATTTTGAAAATTTTGAAAATTTTGAAAATTTTGAAAATTTTGAAAATTGAAAATTTCGCAAATTGAAAATTTTGGAAATTGAAGATTTTGAAAATTTTGAAAATTTTGAAAATTTTGAAAATTGAAAATTTTAAAATTTTTGAAAATTGAAATTTTTGCAAATTGAAAATTTTAAAAATTGGAAATTTTGAAAATTGGAAATTTTGAAAATTGGAAATTTTGAAAATTGGAAATTTTGAAAATTGGAAATTTTGAAAATTGGAAATTTTGAAAATTGAAAATTTTGAAAATTGAAAATTTCGAAAATTTAGAATTTTGGAAATTGAAAATTTTGAAAATTGCAAATTTCGAAAATTGAAAACTTCGAAAATTGAAAATGTCGAAGTTTGAAAATTCGGAATGTTTAATTTCATGATGAAAATTTGGAATTTTTGACAATTCCAAATTTTAAAGATTCACAACTTTGAAACTTTTGGAAATTTTGAAAATTCCGAAAATGTTGAAAGTTTTGGAAATCAAAATCTGTGGAAATTGAAAAAAATCCTCAAATTTCCAAATGAACTGGATTCAGGGTATTGATGGATGCGCATGCATAAGAGAAAATTTCCACTGGAAAAAAACGTGGAAAGCCTTTTATGAGCCACGCGTGTACTACCGCATAAAAGTGTAGTGAGGTGAGTAATTAAGCCACGCAGTCGTAAGGCTTAAGAAACCGGATGAGTGAATGAGTGAAACTGATGGTAGTAGCTGATGAATCAATGGATTAGTGCAGGTGAATTATTAATTAAATCGCAGTTCGGTATGGCATAATCCGCACTTTTTATATTAATCGGATGTACGTGGTTCGTGTGATGTAATAGAGGATATTTTGATTTTCAACTATTTTTTTTTTCAAAATTTCAAAATTTTTGAAAATTGGAAATTTAAAAAAATCTAAATTAACCAATAGGAAAAATTCAAATTTTTCCCCAAAATCACGAAAGAAATAATACAAAATAGTCGCACTCATGTCATGACGATTTGCCGCACAGTTTTGTTCAAAAAGAATATTTTTGTTGCGAATAAGGATTAAAATCCAAATTTTCCACCAAAATTAAGCAAGAAATAATGAAAAATATTGACACTCTGTTCATGCCGATTTGCCGTACAGTTTCGTTCGTATTGACAATGATCAGTAGAAATTCGGAACGAAGCGGAACAGAAATCAACATGGCGTCGGCCCGCTCGATCAGCTGTTATTTGGCGGGAAATTAGAGAGATTTGAAATGCGGGGTGTTTGATGATGCAAGGAGAATTTAATGAGAAGCGATCGCTATTAAATGTTTCATTCATTTAGCACACAGCTTAATAGACATTTGTTGAGAGGGCAATGATGATATAGTATTTCAAGTGTCAATTTGAATTTTGGAGGTGACGCCGCTCGGCTCGCGCTTGTCACTTGAACGCACAGTGTTGCACGAGTTTCTGCAAGCTAGTCAACTCAATTACTATTTATTGATCTTTCCATTTTTTAAAAGAGAGCAATGATATTGATGGCAAAATTTCGACATCAACGGAAAATTGAAAAAAAAAATTCAAACAGGACTAATAATAATAATTGGTATCACGTGATGAGTTGGTGTTAACAAATGATGACAAGTCGACTTTGTTCAATAATTTTTTTTTTCAATTTTTTTAGATGATGAAGTTGAAGTATCGGTGACACAGATTGAAATACGTGAGAAAGAGGAAGTGATTAATTAACAAACTGCGGTGGATCGTATTCAAGGGTTCAAGTGTCATGTAATTGTTGCGTAATGAGATTTGTTTGTGTCTCAATTTTTTTTTTGTTTTTTCGAGACATGGTGGATCGATTGTTGGGGATCTTAGAGCTCTTCGATACTCTTAATTACCTTGGGGCAGTTTGCACTCCAGGTTTTTAATTAATTACGGAAAATTACGGCGACAATTTATGGCATATAATTATAACACAATATAGAATATTAAGAATTCACTCCGCTTCCGGTTCATAATTTGTTATAACCGGATTTGTGCACGATTTTTTTTTTAATTCCAAATTTTTAGTCCGCCCAAGAATTTTGGAAAATTTCAAAAATTTTGGATTGCTCCAAGTTCAAAATTTCTTTGGTTTGGAAATTTGAGGAATTTTGAGGTTCCTAAGGGGTCAAAAATTTGAAAAATTTGGAGATTTGCAAAATGTCGAAAATTTCTATTTTGCAAAAAATTGAGAACTTCGAAAATTATGAATTTGCAAAACTGAAATTGGCGTTTTTATTTGCCAATTGCGAAAGTTGTAAAAGAATTTAGTTACCATTAGTAAGTGGTTCGCTGAATTTATTGAATATTGCTTGGGCTCGAGATGCAAATTGAGACATTTCAATAACCATTAAATCTTTCTGCACTGCAAATTACCGGTGGTTATTGATAATTCTGAAATTCACAGGAGAATATTACCCTTTTTGCTGTAGTACGAAATGATCAAGTGGACGTATTTTTAGAAATTAGAAATACTGGGGAATTTTCAAAAAAAATTTCTATAATTTTTTTTTCTTTTTGAAAATGTCAAAAATATCCCAATTTCCCAAAATTTCCAAAATTTCCAAAATTTCCAAAATTTCCAAAATTTCCAAAAGTTCCAAAATTTTCAAAATATCAAGAATTTCCAAAATGCCCGAAATTTCCAAAATGTCCGAAATTTCCAAAATGTCCGAAATTTCCAAAATTTCCGAAATTTCCAAAATTTCCGAAATTTAAAAATTTTCAAATAAATTTATTCCAATCCCGAAAATTTCACAAATTTCACAAATATAAAAAAAAAAGATCAAAATTCTGAAAACTTCTCAAATTTCTCTTTCTAAAAATTCCAAAAATCCAGAAATGATGGAAAAAAATTAGAAAATTGACCGGAAAGTTTAGAAATGTCTCAAGGCCTCAAAAAATTGGTCGCAGATATGAAAAACGGTGCTCGAGATGCAAATTGAGTCATTGCAATAATCGTTAATCATTTCTTTCAGCGTTAGAAATCGCCGTTCGATATTAATTGTAAAATTCAGGGGAAAAATATAATGTTTTTGTTGCAAGTCAGACTAGCTGAGCGCTCTTTGTTCGGCACAGTTTTTCTATTTTATGATGATATTTTACGAGTAAACTTGCTTAAGAAGAGAGCTACGAGGCTCTTGTAATTTGCCGAGTTGTAAATCTGTACCTTTTAATGATTTTCCGTTTTTTAAGTGCCCTCGTCTCTGTGTCAGCGATGGAAAGTGGAGTAACGAGAATTTCCGCGCATGTAATCAATTGTAATTAGGCGAATTGCAATTTTTTTTGTTTTTTTTTTTAACTATGATTTGCAAATGAAATTTAGCGAAGAAAAAAACAGAGAACCTATTTCCACAGTAGAAAAAATTAAACTCAATTTATTTAGTTTCAAATATTTCGTCCAAAGTTACAAAATTCCAAATTTCCAAAATTTCCAGAATTCCCAGAATTTCCAAAATTTCCAAAATTCCCAAAATTTTCCAAAATTTTCGACAATTTTCAAATTTTCCAAAATTCTCAAAATTTTCAAAATTTTCAAAATTTTCAAAATTTTCAAAATTTTCAAAATTTTCAAAATTTTCAAAATTTTCAAAATTTTCAAAATTTTCAAAATTTTCAAAATTTTCAAAATTTTCAAAATTCTCAAAATTTTCAAAATTTTCAAAATTTTCAAAATTTTCAAAATTTCCAAAATTTCCAGAATTCCCAGAATTTCCAAAATTTCCAAAATTCCCAAAATTTTCCAAAATTTTCGACAATTTTCAAATTTTCCAAAATTCTCAAAATTTTCAAAATTTTAAAAATTTTCAAATTTTCAAAATTTTCAAAATTTCCAAAATTTTAGAAATTTCCAAAATTTTGCAAAATTTTCAAAATGTTCAAAAATTTCCAAATCTTTCAAAATTTTTAAATTTTCCGAATTTCGAGTATCGCAATTTTTTATTTTCATTCCAAACCTATTTCTAAATTTTCTGCATTCCTCCCTTAATTTTTTTTTGCAGTCTTTAAGAAAGTAACGAAGGAAAAATTGAGTGAAATCGCTAATGAATCGATGGATAGTGGCAAAAAATTTTATTGAATTTTTCAATTGCAAGTAAGTATAAGGAGGCCTCTGTTGAGCTTTGTCATGCGTTCCCATTAGGCTCGCTTTCGCAATTCATTAAATGCCCAAGATTTCACCGTCATTGATCACAGGGGGCTGAAAAAATGCTGTATCGATGTCACTGATAAATTGTGAAAATTACTAAATGTCATTTTGTGAATGGGAGAAACGGAATCTGGGCAATAATGAAAAGGTCCCAATTTTTTGTTCAAAAATCTTTAAAAATTCCAAAGATCTTTAAAAAATTTAAAAATTTTGAAAAATTTGAAAATTTTGAAAATTTTGAAAATTTTGTAAATTTTAGAAATTGAAATTGTTTTGAAGATTTTAAAGTTTTTGGAAATTTTAAAAATGTTGGAAATTTTAAAAATTTTGAAAACTTTGAAAATTTTGAAAATTTTGAAAATTTTGAAAATTTTAAAAATTTTGAAAATTTTGAAAATCTTGAAAGTTTTGAAAATTCGACCATTTTCGAAAACTCCAAAATTTTCGAATCTATTTACGATTTTTTTGTAATTCCAAAATTATATCTGCATTGTCACATTCTTTAATTTCGAAATCGAAATTTTCTACGACTTCTACGGAAGACCGTATGAGTTTCACTTAAAAATTGGAAGTCTGATTTGTTTATTAATAACTTTCTATTGAAATTCAATCGTTCGCCACTTTCCATCATTAGTTTCTTAAGACTCACCACTGTTTGCTATAAATATGCACTTTTTTCAATCCTTTGACATTTCAGAAGCTCGGCATTGTTTGCAAATCCAAAAAAAATCGGAATTTTCGATTTTTTTTAATCACCTGAATTTGCAAAATGTTAAATGCAAAAATATTTTGAAAATTTCGAAATTTCAAAAATTCCAAAAATTTTGAAATTTTCAAAAATTTGAAAATTCAAAAATGTTTTTTGGAATTCAAAAAATTTCTAACATTTGACATATTTCGAATTTTCAACATTTTCAAAAATCAAAAAATTCTCAAATTCGAAAAAAGCCCAATTTTTAATATTTTCAAAATTTCGAAATTCCAAAATCTCAAACGCCCAAAAATTTCATAATTTCATAAATTCGACAAAATGCGAAAAAAAAACAAAAAAATTCCTCATTTTCAAAATTTCAAACCTTTTTCTAAGAACTTTAAATCATCAAAAAAAAAACATTTAATGGTCAAACATTTTCGAATGTCGTTCAAAAATTTTCTGTTTCAAATTCCTAAACGTTGCGTGTGTTACATTTTCTATTGTGCTACCAAATTCGACGTCACTTTCTTTTTTGCCTTTTAAAAGCTACTCATGACGGTTTTGGAGGGCAGACCAGTTTTGGGGTATTACGAAATTTTAGTTATGACTGAAATATTAATGATCGCTCCATTTTTCGAAGAATTATTACCGGGCTTTCACCTTCCACTGACGTGTTTACTATCCATTATTATAAGGTTATCAATCAAATTATAAAAACGCAATTTGCATGGTTAATTAACATCAACACACAATGTTTCCAAGCAAATAAAAAATTGATATCAGCACCTAAAAAAAATTTGAGATGATTTAAAACCCAAAACGACACCAAATTGAATAAAAAAAAAATTCTTGAAAATATTTTCGAATTTTTAAATTTTCTCATTCCTAAGTTTTGATTTTTTTTTTAATTTTCAGAGAGGTCTTTCTCTTATTTGAAAATTTGTGAAATAATTTTTTTTTTGTAATTTTCGAAATTTGAAATTTTTGGATTTTTGAATTTTTTGAGAATTGGAAAAAAAATTAAATAGAAACTAAATTTTCAATTTATTTATTTTTTTCCATTTCAAAAATTCCAATTTAAAAAATTTATTGTTTTCTTCCGAAATTTTCAAAATTCTCAATTAAAAAATTGTAAAAAAAAATTGCAAATAAAAAAATTAAGAATATATTTTTTTAAAACACTTCGAAACACAAAATTATCAATTTTTTTAATCAAATACAAACAAAAATTGACTGCACAATTTCTATGAACAAATTTTCAATGACCTCAAATTCTCCCCCCCCCCCTTTTCAATTCAAAATTCCATAAAATATTCACAATTAAAAAATCCTAAACCCACAACTAAAAAAACTAAAAAAGAAAATACACATAAAAAACTACAAAAATTCAAAACCAAAAAAAAATTATATTCAATTTTTCTATAAAAAAAAAAATAAAAAATAGTCCTTAAAATTCCCAGAAATGTTAGTAAAAGCGTTGAAAAAAATTAATTCAACAATTAATAAAATAGAAGAAAAAAAAATAAGTAACATACCAAAATAATAAATCTCATATTGCGCGCAATTTCCAAAAAAAAAAAAAAAATCTGTAACTATCTCCTTATAACACGAGTAAAATCCCCTTCAAGTTTCACTGAGTGAGTGCATCGAGATAGTTGGCTTCACGTTGCTTTATAACCTATATATGTCCTAGGGTGGGGAGGGGGGTGGGGGGGGGGGGGAGGTAAAGTTGGAGGGAGTTCCGATTGAGATCGCTTGGGACTAATGGCCCAATATCCATTGCCAAATCGCGGCAGATTATGATACACAATAAATGAAAAATGTTTGTGAATGGACGCACGCGCTCCAATCCCATAAATCCCATAAATCAATTATCATGATGATGGAAAAATAGGGGGGGGGGGGGGGAGCAAGGCGGATGTTGGGACAGAAATCAATCCAGAACCGTGAGAATGATACGTAGGCGGTGTTCAAACACGTAGAAAAAAGTCCCATAGAACTCATATAGTAATTCCCATAAGCACCCCATGGAAACCCCATGGGATAGGTTGTCCATAAAATTCAGTGGACACATCCCATAAGATTTCCCGTAGAATCTCCGATAGCATGTCCCATAGAATTCTCCATAGAATTTCCCATAGAATTCTCCATAGAATTTCCCATAGAATTTCCCATAGAATTTCACATAGAATTACCCATAGAATTACTCATATAATGTTCCATAGAATTACTCATAGAATTACCCATAGAATTTCCCATGGAATTTCCCATGGAATTTCCCATGGAATTTCCCATGGAATTTCCGATAGAATTTCCCATGAAAATTCCATAACATTGTCCATCGACACCCCATAACTTTTTCTATGGAAGTCCTATAAGCTTTTATAAAAGTCCTCTCAGTTTTCTTTTACCACTTCCCATAGGTGTGTGATAGCAATGGCTCAAAGTCCTCAGCAAACTTTCAAGTGGAAGCCCATGAAAATTGTAGACAAGTCCAGACAGATTGTGGGGCACAAAATTGTTCAATGTTTGTGAATGGACACACGTGATGCAATGCCATAAATTCCATGAGACAATCGTCATCATCAAATTGGGGGGAAGGGGAGCGCACGGAATTTCCCATAGAAATCCCATAATATTTCCCCATATAAATCCCATGAAATTTCCCCATAGAAATCCCATAAGATTTCCCCCATAGAAATCCCATAAGATTTCCCCCATAGAAATCCCATAAGATTTCCCCCATAGAAATCCCATAAGATTTCCCCCATAGAAATCCCATAAAATTTCCCCATAGAAATCCCATAAGATTTCCCCATAGAAATCCCATAAGATTTTCCCATAGAAATCTCATAAGATTTCCCCATAGAAGTCCCATCCCATCGATTCCCCATAAAACCCCCATAGGATTAATTTCCCAGAAGAATCCCATACGATGCATTTTCCATAAAAATCCTATAAAATTGCCCATAGAAATATCACCAGATTTATTTCCCATGGGAGATTTAGGGACCCATGGGATTTCCCATAAACCCCATAGAGTCGTTCAGAGTACTCCCAGAAAAGAATATTTCGACTGTTCTTTTTTTAATCGCATTAAATGAACAACTTTATGATCCCTTGAATCCCATTGGGCATTGAATTTAATTGCAAATTGAAGTGGGAAAAATAATTGTCAAGTGAAATTGAAAGAGTGGTAGCCGGTGTGTGAGATCGTTTCTTATGGGAAATTGCGAAAAAAAAAAACATCATTGACGGATCATTCTGTCCAAGACAAGATTTTCTATTTCTGGCTAATTGATTGTAATACGAGGAGGATGATGATAGTGACCTAGTACTTAGTTTGTGTAGAGTGAAAACATGAGAGTCACTTTCGTTGACTCGCATCAATAATTCATTTTATGGGATTGAAGTCATGGCAATATTTACCACCATGATAAATGCCCGTCGTGCATTTTCTGAATGTATTGGTCCAATTTTTGGAAATTTCAATTAAAAAAATTTTTCCATTTTATTTTCAATTTTTTGAAAAAAATTTTGTTCATTTTTTTTTCAATTTCTCCATTTTTAATTTTTCTAAAAAAATTCGGAAAATATGAAAATTAGAAATTTAACTCAAAAATTTGAGGGAATTCCAAAAAATTGTGAAAACTTCCTGGTCTTCCAATCAAAAAATCCAAATCTCCAAAGTTGCCAATTTTGGTTTGTCAAGGTGAACTATCCTCAAACATCTGTGGGATATGCTCGAGTCGAGAATTACAAAATGGACCGTTACCTGCGCTGTGGAATTAATCATAAACTCAATGACTCACATTTGCCCGAGTTATTAAAAAATAATTGCCCTGGATCGAGTGCAATTATATCCTCCTAAACTCAAGTTTCGATTTCAAAATCACCTGAAAAATCGTTGTTTAGGCGTAAATTTTTCCGTATAAAGAATACGATGAGATTTCTGTAGTATAAAAATATCCAGGATTCCCATAGGATTCCCATGGAGTCCGAATGGGATTCCCATGAGATCCTTATTTAATATCCATGGGATTCTTATAGGGGTCAAATAGAATCGGAGGAGGCTTTCCTATAGGGCTCCCATAGAATGCCCATAAAACCCTGTAGAACCCCATAGACCCCCATGGAACCCCATAGAACCCCATGGAACCCCATAGAGCCCCATTGGACCCCATAGAGCCTTGTAGAACTCCCAAAGAGGCCCATCGAACACCATTAAGCCCCATGGAACCTCGTAGAACCCCATAGAGCCCCATAAAACCCCATTAATCCCCACAGAACTCCATAGAACCCCATAGAACCTCATAGAGCCCCCTGGAACCTGGTAGAACCCCATGGAACCCCATCGAGCCCCATAGAACCCCATTGAGCCCCATAGAACCCCCATAGAGCTCCATAGAACCCCATAGAGCCCCATAGAACCCCATAGAGCCCCATAGAACCCCATAGAGCCCCATAGAACCCCATAGAGCCCCATAGAACCCCATTGAGCCCCATAGAACCTCCATAGAGCTCCATAGAACCCCATAGAGCCCCATAGAACCCCATAAAGTCCCATAAAGCCCCTAGAGCCCCATAGAACCCCATAGAGGCTCATAGAGCCCTGCAAAACCCACATAGAGCCCCATAGAATCCCCATAGAGCCCCATAGAACCCCATACATCCCATGATTGTCACAGGCTTTCCATAGAATTTCCATAGGTTTCTTTAATGGAATTCCCATGGGGTTCTACAGGGTTCGCAGAAAAAACCTATAGGATTCCAAAAGAATTTCTATGAGATTTCTCTATGATTCCGCAAGAATTCTGACCGAAAATCCTTATAGAGATTCTTATGCAAATTATTCTGAAAATACTCTGTTTTTTCTCCATACGCGTAGTCATGACCATCGAGTAATTACGTAAAATGAGAGCACAGGAAAATATGCGGTACATAACAAGTTCGAGGATATAAGATTTCGTGAAAATAACTTTCCCCTTCAGGCGTTAAAGTAGCGCCATATCTCCACAAAATTCGAATATCTACCAAAAGTATTTCGAGAATTTACAGATATCAAAAGCAAAGAAAAAAAAATTCCAAAATATCTAGAACTTTAAAAATTGTCAACGGCAAAAAAATGTCCAAGATTTCCCAAAAAAATGAAGAGTTCAAAAATTCTGATTTTCAAAAATTTTTTTTTTTTTTTTTTTTTTTTCTTTTCAAATAGAAAAAAAAACATAAATCTGTGAACTATACCGATAACAAGTTCGAGGCTAGAAGCTATCGTGAAAATAACTTTCCCCTTCATGCCTTAACATTGCTGTCCAGCACGTTCCAATTGGGGAGTGGTGACTAGGATATCCATATATATAGGTATACATGTATACACCAACATATATATATCACTATCACTATATACATGTGTGCATTTTTTTACCCATTTTTTATACCTATATATACACCACCATCACTATACCTATATATATACCTATAACTATACCTATATATGGGGCATTCCAGGCCAAATTTACCATTTTGAAACCTGACCTTGTCTAATTCAGTTCATATATTTTTTTCTGGATGCTAGACGATGAAAAATGTACTCTAATTTTTTTTTAGATTTTTTTGTTAATTAACGTTTTTTAAATAATTTTTTTTAGCCAATTTCCACCTGCCATAATGTAAAAATCTGAAAAAATTCACAAAAATTGACAATTCAAAAATAAAATTTTTGAGCCATATTAAAAAATGGCGTTCGACATAGATCATCCGTTATGGCCAAAAAACCGTTTTTTGTATATTTTTCTCCATGAAGTCCCAGAGAAATGAACAAGTTTGCATGATGACATGATATTTTTGAGATTTCTGATGATGATTCTTGCAATTATCTTTGGAATAAAATGATCCTTACAATTCTCATTAGCAATTCTAATGGTTTATAGCACTTTATGGCAAGAACGGTTATAGGCAGAAAAAAAGTCTTAAACGGATGTTATTCCTTATGTAAAAATACACATTTTATGTGGTATGAATTTTTTTTCTAGCTGTGATAATCTAAAAGATATTGCCAATTAAAGCTGCGAAGGATCAAGAAACGAAGGATACTCCTGTGGTTCGATTTTTATAGTTTCTTTTTCTTCACAATACTCGGATAAGTACAATTATTAGAACTAGAATAAGGTTTCACACATAGTCGACCATCCACATTAGGAATCACGGAATGAATTTTTTGTGTGCCTGGAATCGTCTTTCCTAGTTCAAAGCGACTTTTCAGAAATTCTTTTGCTGCATCGTACTGTTCTTGAGGACAATATTTCACAGTAATGTTTGGCAGGTGGTTAGGGTGATCGGCCCATTCGAATAGTTGCTCTGGTTTTGTTATCTGGCAATCAAGAGGAAGTTGTAAACTAGCTCGTGCTGCTTCTCTCTTCAATGTTCCTCCGACTCCATCGCAGGGCCCTTTACCATGTGCAGTGGCGAAGTAGTGATGTTCAGCATCAATCCCGTAATCATCTTTGTGATGATACAAGTTTAGAAGATATTTCCAGTTTTTGAACTGTTGTGGTGCTCCGTCGGAGAAATAGTGAACCTTCGTGGCGTTCTTGTTGAGAGTTCTCATAAAATCAATTACAACTTTTGAAAAAGCATACACTGCAGTTGCATCGTGATTCAAGCAATTGGATATAATTACCAAACTTCGATGATTAATCACCTCGTTTTCCCTAAAATAGAGCACAACTGGATAGACTGTGGCTGCATCATTATTCCAATGAAATCCTGGTGCAGCTTCTTGCACTACGAATGCATAGTTTTCTGCATAGTCACAAACAGCCAAGAATTCATTGGCTTGAAGTGACTCTTTTGTCTCCTTCATGAAGGATGCCTGTTGCTTAGCGATAAAATTGTGAGGCACAAGATTTTGAATCGTTTCGCAAAAAGTGTCGATAAAGTCATCAGATTTCTTGATGAATTCTTCTAGATTAGCACGCGTAGTGGATACCCAATTCTTATAGACTACATTCGAAATGTTATTCTCCTCAAAAATGGTCTCCAGTAAATCATGCAAAACTGATGTACCAGGACAATCAGGACATTGACCAAGATAACAGTTTGGTGATGGATTGGAACATACGACTAACTTAATACAGTCACGATAATCATCCAGAGGGTGAGGTGCATCTTCCGACAACCCTTTCAAATTAGCTCCTAAAAAAACCAGAAAAGAACAAAAATTGTAAAATAAAAGGTTGGTGAGACACAATCTTGATTTGAGGGATTTTAATTTAAAAGGGAGAAATTTAAATCACCTATCATCATAAGCTTCACATTTTGGTGAATAGAACACACACACACCGTATGTGTGCCACTTCCACCTGCCAAAACACAATGTTTGGGTCTTAGTGAAGCAAAAATGGAGAAGCCAACTTTAGCCTCGGGATATTGCGTGCGGTAGTCCTCATAAAACTCCTTCAAACTGGATAAAATTAGCCGTTTCTGCACATGGATACGTGTGTTCTCCTCAGTTCTAACCGACACAAAATCTTTCATGCCTGGCATAAGCGTAGTCCCTCGATCGTCATTATAGAATGCCAGTACCATGGTCCTCGTATTTTCAGAGACAGCTCGTCCTGCAGTGATCATCATTGAAATGATGACATAATAGAATAATATAGGGACATTCCATGCCAAATTTGTTGTTTTAATGCCTGACCTTTTCGGAATGGTTTGATTTTCTTTTGTATGACTCTCTATGCTGAAAAAAGCTCTGACGTTGAATTTTTGTGATTTTTTTCAGTATTTTCTGAAAAAAATCTAGAAAAAATTCTGGACATTCATCATACAGTCATAGAAAAAAAAGTAAAACCATTCCGAGAAGGTCAGTGTTTAAAACACTAAATTTGGCATGGAATGTTCTAATTATAATGAGATAATATTCATACTGAAAAAAAAAATCAATATGAAAATGATAAATTAAAAATACTATACATTTCATGAGTCTTTCAGCCTCTATTCTTATAGCACTTCATTACCTAGTTTTTTATCTGGCATAGCCAAAACTCCCCTACATTCAGCAAGCTCCTTCGCTTTCTTTGCCATATATTTCGTCGCACCCATTGCCTTTGCCATTTCTCCTGCACTCCAATGTGATGGTAAAATTGTGAGGATTTGAATTTTTTCAGAATTCGTAGTCGCCGCATCATGATATTTTTTCATTAATCTGTCAAGGATATCTTGAAGATCACGAGTACTACTGTTGGCCATTGCATCACAATCGACGCCCAATGATGATCTCAAGTTGGTAGCTATTTTCTCCACCTTCTTATGTATCCATGATTCATCGCTCAATTTTTTCTTTGGAATTGGAGACTGATCTAATATTCCCAGAGCGTCATTCATTGCAGGTAGTCGCGTATTAATACTCAATGGAGTTGCATGTAGAGTTTCTGATGAAGTAGCTCCTGAACCTAAATCATAGAAATTGATATAGAGTCAGTTATAAGCAAGGCCCGGAAGTTGATCTATTTAAAAATCCTTCCTCTAAATTTTGTATTTTGTAAATAAGAGAATTTCAGAAAAAATTAGGGAAATGTGCCAGAGTAAGAGTCGAATCTATATCTCCAGATTGCCGGTCTGGCGCTCTCCCTATTAAACTATCTGGAATTTCTATAATTTCCATTAAATTTCACTTTCTTTTATTCTTTTTCAAATACTAAATTCCGACCCTTCATAGGCATGTCAAATAATCGTACTAATAATTTTTTTAGTATTAATTTTTCAATTAAATCAACTTCCTGGCGCTGGTTATAAGAGTATAAGAGAAAATATGGAAATTTCAAGATCTTACTTAATGAACTCAAAACATTCGACGGTCCACTGCTCGCAAACGATTTTAGAATTTCTTGAGGATACAGTTCCTCAACATTCATATCATTGTCAATCTGCGCTTCTTCATGTTCATCGTCGCTATTTGCAGCAGGCGCTGGTGGTGGATCTGTGTTTGCGAGTTCATCATCGGCATTTGAAACAGACGTTGATGGTGGTTCTGCGTATAGTAACTCCATCCTGCAATCCACACATAGCCTATCCATATTTCCCAAATTCCAGGTCGTGCACAATCTTTTTGAAGGTGGCCGCAACCCTTTTTTCTTGGTGTGATTCGGCTTGTTTAATGGATTGCAGCAACGATCACCATGTTTCACGGGGCCCATGTTATGTCTATCAACAGTGCAACGACACAACCGGAAAAAATATTGACATTGTATTTTTAAGGGAACATTGAGTGTTATGATGGGAAAGCATGTTGTTGAATTTGGTGGCTTACCACTGAAAATCTCCCGAAAAACTGCGTCCGTTGTGTCTTTTGACAACAATTTCTAAAATCGAGAAGTATATAACGTAGGCCGCCTCCACGAATTTCACTTTGTTATTTCGTCGTAACTCAGGAACTATGTAAACCTCTTTTAGTTATTGAACACCTTAATTGATTCAATTCAATTTTTTTATTTTCCGAGGGGAGCACATGCGTCCATTTTGTTGAGTTTTGGAGCACTGCGATGGAAGGGGGAAACGATTAATAAGGTGGAACTGGTTATTGTATTTCCGCAACGGTAACCCTCTGGCGGGCATTACCGGATTTTCTTGTGTGCGTCGGTAAAGAAGGAAATGTGACACGTAGGAATTGAAGCACAAATTGGGTATCTTTGCTATTTTCTTTCAAATACTTTGATTCTAATCTAATCAATAATTAGATTTCGCTATCTGCTGAGCTTCGATCCGCAATATCTTCTAGAATATCACAACTAGAAAGGAAATATATAAACTGTGTATTTTTACATAAGGAACAACATCCGTTAAAGACTTTTTTCTGTCTATAATCGTTCTTGCGATAAAGTACTATAGACAATTAGGATTGCTAATGAGAAGTGTAAGGATCGTTTTATTGCAAAAATAATTGCAAGATTCATCATCAGGTATCTTAAAAATATCATGTCATCATAAGAACTTGTTTATTTCTATGACACTTCTTGGTGAAAAATATACAAAAAATGGTTTTTTGGCCATAACAGATGATCTATGTCGAACGCCATTTTTTAATATGGCTCAAAAATTTTATTTTTGAATTGTCAATTTTTGTGAATTTTTTCAGATTTTTACATTATGGCAGGTGGAAATTGGCTAAAAAAAAATATTTAAAAAACGTTAATTAACAAAAAAATCTAAAAAAAAATTAGGATACATTTTTCGTCATCTAGCATCCAGAAAAAAATATAGGAACTGAATTAGACAAGGTCAGGTTTCAAAATGGTAAATTTGGCCTGGAATGCCCCATATATATATATATATATATATATATATATATATACATATAGGTATATATATATATGTATACATATAGGTATATATATACATATATAGGTATATATATGTATATGTATATATATATATATATATATATATATCTACAGGGTATGGTGATAGGTATATATAGGTATAGTAATGGGTGGAATCACAGCCTGATCTTGACGGAATATGCGTTAACACGATACGGAAGTATGTTAATCTGCAAACTGGGACCTGTTGTTAATTAGCGTAAAGTGGTTCCCGATCGCATGTTCGACTAAATTAATTAAACTTCAAGTCGCGATCCGAGGGAGAGTGCCCGATTAGGTTCCCACCGGTAGCTCATGTAGCTTCATCGGTTCTCCCGAAATTTCACGAACTACTTGTTCGATTCGGAAAATGTTATGTAATGTTGGAAAATGTGACTAAATTTGTGAAATTTGTTAAAATTTTTGAAAAATTTTCAAATCGAACGCAGTTATGAAAAATTCTCAAAGAACCATTTGCGGCAGTGAATTTTGAGAATGAAAGTGCATGTACTCTGGACTATGTAACAAGGTCAAGCAATGAAGTAATCTCGATTGGGACATGAAGGCCCATTATGACACGCCCGTCTGGGCCTCTCCATGGCATATGTGCATCGATTGCCATTATTTTTACACCGTAATTCTCGGATGTTTTTTGCACGTGAGCCATGTGCAAAGACAACACTTCAACAGCACTCAAACGTTACGCGAATAATAAAACTCAATTAATTATTCAAATCGCGAGACGTTGCCGCCAAAATTGGGACAACTTAATGGTTCAAAGAAAATGAGATTTTTCAACATTTTTTGTCAATTTAAAAACTTTTGCGATATTCAAAACTTTCCAAAATTTCAAAAATTGCCAAAATTGCAAATATTTCCAAAATTTCCAAAATTGCAAAAATTTCCAAAATTTCGAAACCTTCGGAAATTTTCCAAAAATTCCCGAAAATTTCCAAAATTTTCACAATTTACAAAATTTACAAAATTTCAAAAAAATTTCAAAAATTGCAGAACTCTGAAGAAAAAATTTTTGAAATTGAAATTATTTTATGAAGCAAAATTAAATACCGCGATGGAACGCCATTCCCATACCTCGATAATTAGGTCCAGATTCCAATATTCGTCATATTTAATTAGCCTCAACGGGGCCGAAGCACTCCCAAAATTAAGAGATACGATCGAGGTCGTCTAATCGTGACGCAATAACAATTTATAATATATGGGATCTGGTCCACGATATCTCCCGTATCCTTTCTTTTTTCTTTTTTTTTATTATCCTTTCCTTCTGCTGATGATCTTGAAATGTGGGTTATGTCATTGCCGGAGATAAAGTACAGTGACTTTTGAACAATCGGACTTTTCCATACTAATTGCAACTGATAAACAAAAAGAAATAAATAAAAAAGATTGATTGCAACAAATATCTCGAGGAATTCATCGCGTTTGAAAGTATTCATGGGACATTTCCCTATCACTTTTTATCAAATGAAGGCATGTGCAGCTGACCATTTCAAAATGTTGTCTTTTTGAAAGACGACTGTTTTGAAATTGGTGGAATTCCGATTTCTTTTCGTTTCCCCTGAATTTTGAAATTTTCGATTAGCACCGTATGTATATGTATATAAGTGCGTCGGTGGGCGGTGGTGGGCGTGGTTCAGGCTAGATGGGTGTGGTTGTCGGCGGGTGTGAACGGAGATGGGCGTGGATGAGTGTGGGCGTGGCTTTCTATGGCGATCAACATAGGTGTTAATGGATGCAGGTGGGTGGCTAGGTGTGGCTAAGGGTAGGTTGACCGGTGGGTGTGGACGTAAATGTGACTCCGGCTATCAACGTGGGTACAGGTGTGGGTGAATGGGCGGGGGTGGGCGTGGTTCAGGCTAGATGGGTGTGGATGAAGATGGGCGTAGATGAGTGTGGGCGTGGATGGGTGTGGGCGTGGTTGTCTATGTCGATCAACATAGGTGTTAATGGATGAAGGTCGGTGGCTGAGAGTAGGTTGGCGGGTGGGCGTGGGCGTGAATGTGTCTGTGGCTATCAACGTGGGTACAGGTGTGGGTGAATGGACGGGGGTGGGCGTGGTTCAGGCTAGATGGGTGTGGTTGTAGTACAGGTGTGGATGGAGATGGGCGGGGAGGGGCGTGGCTGAGTGTGCGCGTGGAGAGAGTGGGCGTGGCTGAGTGTGCGCGTGGAGAGAGTGGGCGTGGCTGTCTATGTCGATCCACATAGGTGTTAATGGATGAAGGTGGGTGGCTAGGTGTGGCTGAGGGTAGGTTGGCGGGTGGGTATGGGCGTGAGTGTGTCTGTGGCTATCAAAGTACAGGTGTGGGCGTGGGAGTGAGCGTTGTTATGGGCGGGGCCTTGGGTGTGGGCGTGGCCGTGATCGCAACAGTGAGCGTCGCTGTGGACGTGGCCTTGGGTGTGGGCGTGCCAGTGAGCGTTGGTGTGGGCGTGGCCTCCGGTGTGGGCGTAGCCGTGAGCGTTGGTATTAGTACAGTCCACAAAAACCGTCAATCATTTTTATATTGTCATTTCCATATATTTTATTGGACAGAAAAAAAAGTAGGACTGTTAAATCAATAATTTTTTGCTTTCGCAATGTGTTTATTTCTTCATGAATCTTGTTCTCACAAATTGTATATACATTATATCTATCCCAAGATTGTTTATGTATTTAATGTGCAAAAAAAAGATAGCACACAATGGTGAGTAATATATCCAATATTTTACTGACTTTACATTCTACGAATTATAATTACCGATTTTTGAAGACTTTTTGAGAGATAAGTTGAAGTATCGAATCAAGGAATTGTGACTTCAATTTACCCAAAAATTATTCGCGGCATTGCGCAACAGAGCATTTTTCATTGTTCTTTTTAATTTCTTGACTCTCGTCCGATCACGCAGGCGCATAATGATTTTTGAATACTTCACAGAAGGATATATCCATCGTTCGATGCTGAAGATAATTGTAGCAATCATAAATCCAATAGCTAGCATCAATAAAATTGGTGTAATGGTATACATATTCACGGCAGAAAATTTTTTTATTATTGACGATTCTTGTTGTTGTACTGAGTCCTTCTTCAGCAATCGGTTCATTACTCCGCTCGCCATGAGTCTGTGAAGACTTAAAAATAATTGAGATTTAGCAAAGGACATTGATTTGATTTCAGAAAAAATCATATATAAGCTCAGGTGGCGATACTTTCAAATAACACACGAAAATAAATACGAAAAATGGGGGTATTTTTTTCGTTTCAATTTCGTTACACGTCGCAGACGCGCAACGATTTTGCAACGCTCCGAAAAAACGAGGTATACAATTTTATCTTGGAAGTTTTGTCAGAACTTATATATTTTAGGGAGATTTTTTTCCATTTCATCAACAATATTTAAAATATTTTTCTTACTACAAATTAACAGCATCCTTGTATCTACTACCCAATGGCAAGATCAAGGCCACGTTCACAGTCCTTCCCGTATCAATTGAGGTAACTTCACAGGGTATATCATCGACTAGAAACCTCTTCCATAATTCGAAGACGCAAAATGCCACTCGTTCTCCACACACCTGCGCAAAGTCTATCGTCATAAAAAGAACCCTATTGATATGAGTTAATATCGATTTGAATGATGGTCCAGCACTATTACTTTTGAAAAAAAAAATTTAACATAAGGTGAATTGTAAATGCACAAACTGATCAATGGCACGAAAAAAAAAAAAAAGTGACCTTGGGGGTGGATAGAGGGTGAAATTTGGGGTCGAAAGTTCCTCTTGCACTTTTCTGTAGGAAGCTCCGGGTCCGAGTTATTCAATTTCTAAGTTCAGCCAATCACAGCGCAGCTCCGCCCCCTCGTTCAGTGGTTCTCAATTCATTCGTTTTAAATCGAGGAAAACTGGGGTTCTCCCCGCCCTTGAGTGACCAAATGAGGTGTTGTGTGACTGTGAGATGGCAGATCCCAGTTTTTCGCAATTGAAGAAGGTCAAGTTGAGAACCCCCGGCCGAGGGGCGGCGCTACGCTCTGATTGGCCCACCTAAACCTCGTATAACTCAGTGGGGAAGCCTCGGAGAGAAAAATGGAAAAGGAA
Source organism: Asobara japonica (assembly GCA_026005395.1). Taxonomy (NCBI): domain Eukaryota; kingdom Metazoa; phylum Arthropoda; class Insecta; order Hymenoptera; family Braconidae; genus Asobara; species Asobara japonica. The sequence continues at coordinate 933,092 of BQMI01000533.1, read as the reverse complement.
CTTTCGACTCCAAATTTTACCCCCTTTCCACCCCCACAGTCAGAAAGCACAGTTGTCAGAAATGACAAATTGAATGATTGAAATTTTCAGAACGCTGATGACGTAGCGCAACCTCTTAAGAGGGAATATTGTTCATATTTCCAATATTTCCAACAAACCTGCTCGAATCCTTCCAGGGAGGTTTGAGGCAGTAAATGGTTTGGTTTCAGAAGTGACATCAACTGATTCATTCGTACTGGATTAGCAAACTGTAAAAGATAATGCAGATTTTCTTCAGTATTTTGAATTTTCGAAATTTTCATTTTTTAATGTTCAAATAATTATAATGAACAATATTTTCTTCCATTTCCAGGGAATGAAGCCATGAAATCACCCTCCCACTTGAGAACGTCAAGGACGCCAACAGATGGCGTACATGTTCAATTCTACCGGAAATTCAAAACGACTTGCCAATTTTCCAATGGCCAGACCTCACCTTATACATTTCATCGATTCGATGGGATGCTTCAACAATCAGTTTATAGCTGCCATCTTCCACGAATTGTTCCATAGTAGTAAATGGTGGAATTGAATGAGCAGCGATGCTGCTAACAATCGCAGCAGAGTATGCAGCTGCAGTGACCAATCCCGTCAACATCAATGATACGACGATGATTTTCGTAGGCGTCTCCGGAGGAAATTCTTCGACAAACAAATATTAATATCGACCCTTTATTTTCTATAATTTTTCCAAAATCCCAAATCGGAAAAAATATTTAGATAAATTATGTTCCACAACCCTTTACACTTACAGTAGAGTCCCCATACTTTGTTACCTCCTCTTCGATGCTCTCAAGGATGTCCCCCCACTCTTCCTACCTTGCCCCTTCTCGTGCTCCCCTTCATGCGCGCGGAGTCCGCACGACGCCTCTGCATTGGCTTCCTCCTCCCCCACTCCCGCCACTTCCCCCACGCACTACGCGCCACGCGCTCCCCGGACGTCAGAGTGGGAGAGCTTCCTTACTCAGGATTGCCCTCAATTCTCTCAAGGCCACGTCCCGCCTTGGTCAAAGTAGGGGGGCTCTACTGTACCGTCCAACATCTCGTCTCCTGCTCTTACCTGGCAATCCTTGTTGGCAGAAAATTCCCCAAACATGTAAACAGTTCTCGGACATCACGAAGAAGAGGGGCAAATCCTTTTTGTATCTGATATAGGTCAATAAAATAGAAGCTGCCAGCATTAACAAAACGGTGGCAATCCAAACGTGCAGTCCCAATGGCTATTGACATATTATCAACAAAATTATTGATGAACATCAGCGTATCAAGCCAATGACATAGACTATGATTAACATTGATATGGACCTTGAAATGAGCGTTCCAGACCAGGTCAACAATAGTATGCTTTCTGTAATGGAGTTGGAGTCTCGTGATGGTGAAGGGATTTGTAAATGTAAGTACATCAAAGCGTTCGCTGTTCATGAAGAAATCAGCTACGCCCAGATCCGCTTCCCCTCGCGAAATCCTCCCTATAGCACCAGTATAGCCCAACGTTTTTGCATCAAACTCTCCGTACTCATCCTCCCATAAAATCTCCAAATGGGTAACGTTGAAGGCTTGAGGAATGCCATTGACTAGTTCATTGAAGGGTCCACCATAGACACCATCTTTTACCCAAAACAATGGTGATTTCTGGAATAACATGCTGATCTACATGATGATCTAGATGATGATGTATCTCTGAATGATTATGTACAGTAGAACCTCTCATTTCTTATATTACCTGCTCCATCGACCTCCGGTTTCTTACATCCCCACCACAGCCGACTGACTTACTTCCCCTACTGCCACGTGATGAGGAGCGGCACACAGCGGAACTAGCCGCGGGAATTTGAATTGATGCTATACATACACGAGATGCAATTATACCAAAATCCCATCAAATTCCGAGTAAATGTCTGTGTGTGTGTGTGTTTGTATGTGTGGAATCGGATTTCTGGTTAACGATTTCTTACGAACGGATTGAACGATCGGGGTCATCGAGGTCTTATTCGGGGCGTCTTCATGGAACTTAGATCGGATTAGTTTTTGGTTTAAATTGACCTAGCTATTTTTTTGTTATCAACAATTGAATTGTTTACAACGCTCTATTTCAAAAACGGTAAGAGATACGGCAAAAAGTATTCAACAGAATTTGCTCAGTAAGTGGAAATACATATTTAATTTCTAATCACTTTTTTCGATATTCGTCGTAATTAAGGAGGTATGACGGGTTTAACCCTCGAGCGTTCGCACCCCTATTGGCGTCTCACTCCCACTCCAGTAACGCGGATAATTCTCGTCCTTAGTAGATAGAGATATTGTTCAGAATATCATTCAAAGTCATTAGGTACCGCACTACCGCATGCGCATTGTCTCCGGACTGTCCTGCGCATGCCCCTGTTGCCTGCAAAACGTATCGTAGTGGAGGAGCAGAATATAAGAAATCGGAGTATAAGATATTGGAGGTTCTACTGTGACAGCATCTAGGTCAGGGTGGGGTATGATGGGGCATGCGAGCAACACGGGACACCACACTCCCCTACCTTCACCGCGACAATCCGCAACACAGTTCTATCTCCATCGCTGCAGCCATAAACCAAATCATTGTGAGTCCAGGCAATCTCGTTATCATCCATCACCGTTCCAAGACTTAGACGTTTAATATCATTTTGCCCAGCATGACACCACTCTTCCAAGATGCCCACATCACAGCATGAGACCAGTATTTTGGTACTAAATTTCGGACTGAGTAATCTGCCATTTGGTGATCGGCAAAAATCACAGACCTCACCCTCAGCATTTCTCGGGAAGTATATCAGCCAAATGGACTCCCTCAGTGATAACGACTTAGCGAACAATCCGAATGAGCGTAAATCTTCAATTATGACGATGTTGACAACGAGGAGGGTTCGTGATATTTCCTCCCTCCGCACCTTCAATATGTTGATGAACTGGTTGAAGCTGATGAAGTTGGTGGATATACCATCCTTAGCTGACTGCCGAGTGAACGAATGGCGGATGGTCATTATCTCGATTGCTGCAATTTGGGAACAGTTAGATAGGTAATTCAATGGAGCGATAGAGCTGAGTTGGTCTTACATGCAACAGTTGAGTTGGATACCACCGTTATGCCAGTGGTCCTGTACTTCTCATTGATATTCTTTATCATCGCCGCTTCACGAATGCCTACACGAGCTTCGCTCAGATCGTTGAGGATGATGATGAAGCTTCCTAGAAGAGACCACCTTGAGATGCTGAAGTTCATTCTGCTGCTGGTGGAGGACAGGACTTGCCGTTGGGCGTTCTCCGATACGTTGTGCAAACTGATTCGACGGTATCGTCCCGGCGCCGCGTATGGACACCAAGTGATTTCATCGAATAACGGTACAGTGAAAAAAAAGTGCAGTGATTTTGTCCCAATGGGCTTTCGCAATTGTCACTATGATTTAGTTCTTCCAGTCACCGGCAATTGGGCGACATACTGCAAAGTGGGTTCAAGGTTGTTTTGTGGTGTTCTGTGCTTCCTAAAAGCTGTTGGAGGGATCTAATGCTAGATTCAAAAGGAGAGATAGAATCAATAGATTTCATCAAAAACATTCTCAGTATTTATTGTTTCAGTTCTCTTTTTCGTCCAACAATATAATTCCAGTTTCGTCTTCATACGATTATATATTAAGATAGTATTTATATATTGAATGTACAATAAAATTAATACGATGCAAAGTTAGTTCTAGGTGGATGAGGAGGTTCCGGCGATAGTTCCAGGTGGCTATGCAGATTCCAGCCATAGTTCCAGGTGACTGTGCAGGTTTTAGCCACAGTTCCAGGTGGCTGTGCAGGTTCCAGCCACAGTTCGAAGGGACAGTGAAAGTTCCAGTCACAGTTCCAGATACCTGTGCAGGCTCCAGCCACAGTTCCGGATGGCTGTGCAGGTTCTAGCCACAGTTGCAGGTGACTGTGCAGATTCCAGCCACAGTTCCAGGTGACTGTGCAGATTGCAGCCACAGTTCCAGGTGACTGTGCAGGATCCAGCCACAGTTCCAGATGACTGTGCAGGCTCCAGCCACAGTACCAGACGGATATGCAGGTTGCAGCCACAGTTGCAGGTGCCTGTGCAGATTCCAGTCACAGTTCCGGGTGACTGTGCAGGTTCCAGCAACAGTTCCAGGCGGCTGTGCCAGTTCCAGCCACAGCTTCAGGTGGCTGTGCAAGTTCCAGCGACAGTTCCAGATCGTCGTGCCAGTTCCAGCCACAGTTCTAAGTGTGCAGTAAATGGCACAGCTCGGAACCAGGTCCTGATAGTAGAACTCAATTTGGATCTCCGCGGTTCAGGGACAGTTCCAAGTGATGGAACAAATTGGACAAGGGTTCCAAGGGGTGGAACAGGTTGTGAAGCGTTCCGGGTTGCAGAACAGGTTCTGAATGATGGAAAAAATTGGAATTTCGTTAAACCTTGTTAACTGCACCACGCAAGAAAGAGTGTTTCATTCTTTTCTTCAATTTCCTCAATCTCATCTGGCCACGTAGACGTCCAACAACCTTCGAATCGGTCAGAAAATAGAATAAAGATCGTTCAACAATTAAAATACTGACAGCAATCAGGAAGCCGAGGAGTAGAATTAGCAGGATAGGTGTGATGCCTTTGATGCTCACAGCAGAGACTTCTGTTACTACCGAGGATGATACGAATCTTAGCCCGAAGAACTTATTCAGCATTCGGTCGTAAACTCCACTTGCCGCGAACACTTTCAGACTGAAAAATGATTATTATTATTGTAGTACACTGTGGACTCACTATAAGTGAGGGGCGACATATAGATAGACAACTCAATAGACAATTCTCTGTTCATTTTTTTTCCTAACTTTCTGGTTCTATTGATCGGCAGCGGTCGATTCCAATAAGCAGAGGAATGCGTGACGCAACAGATTAGCGGGATGGTTCCGAGCAGGATGATCGATCTGGTGGTACCAGAGGTCATCCACACCTCGCATTGTGCTAACCGCTGCCGAGTGGGGGACTAATTTGCTTCGAACAAATTGCCCATCGGACGAATCGACCTAGAACCCCTACAGCTGAAGTTTACTTTGAGACAGACTATATATGCGATGATCAAACATGAATGATATCAGACAATATAGATATTAGAAGCTTGCTAATTTCAAAAAACCAGTGGAGAACACCTTACTAGCGATTGACACGATCCTTCAGCTTGCTGCCCCTTGGTAATGCCAAGGCCACATCGATGTTCCGCCCAGTATCGATGGACGCAATTTCGCAAGGTATGGATCGATGTAGGAACCTCTTCATCAGGTGTTCACCGTAGAATGCCACTCGTTCTCTGCATACCTACAAGATATGACTATTAGATGGTTATAGACTTTCTCATACTCTATCATACATAGCACGAATAACAATCATTTGAGATCTAGCAGACGACTAGTGTTGCGTATGCTGTTTTATCGGCCGTGGATGGCCGGACTATCCAGGACTCTTTTTTTCGCGAGATTTTCTCGAGGAGTCAGTTTTCCACCGCTCTAGAGTTAACACGTGTTGTGAAACCCCTCCCAGTATTTTTCCCAGTCTCTTTCCCCACGAATTAACTTTGGCCCAGAAATCACCTCATTGTTAATCCGCCCAGAAGACTAACAATAGTCATATATTGTTAATCTACTCAGAAAGTTTCAGTGACTAATTTATCATTAGTTATTGCCAAGTGTTCTACGATAGACTTCGACGGTTTCATTGTAAAAGATCTTGACTTCACTTTGCTAATTATTTCCTCAAATCATCTCTCTCGCCCTCACAGGTAAAATTATACCCGAATTTTAATTGTACAGTCCACTTGCTCAAGGCCACAGAATTATCCAATTCGATTGAATTACCTGCTGAAATGCCTCGATAGATGTTTCAGGCAGCTGATGCTGTGGTTTCAGCATGGACATCAATTTTCGTTGATATTCCGGATCGTCGAACTATGGAAAAAGATATCGAATTAATGACTCCAATTTTGGCTATCTCATTTCTGTTTCTTATACTCAGTTCTTGTGCTTTTTACAAATGCTAATAGAGTTTATTTTAAATCGCTATCCCTGCCAAAGATAGGGATTGGCCATGAGTGGTATCAGTGCTCAAGCATCCAGTGCCAACGTCTTCATCACCTTATAGATTTCAGTTCGTGAGAGTGAAGCCTCGGTTACGAATTTGTAAGTACCATCCTCTACGAACTGTTCCATCGTGGAGAACGGTGGCGATGATCGACTGGTGCGGCTCTGAATGATCATCGCTGAATAAGCACCTAGAATCACCAGTGCTGACAGCATTGTCGATACGATGACAATTCGGGAAGGTGTTTCCTTGGGCAGTTCTAATTGTAATTCAATAATCTGTAGTGGATAAATAAATTGGCTAATGGATAACGGATTAATGCTTCATCAATACTTGGCAATCCTTGCTGGCAGAAGATTCTCCAGGCGGTTAAGCAGTGTTCAGCGGCAAGTGGAAAGAAAGCTAATCCTTTCCTGAATTTGATGCATACCAGTATAATAGACGCCGCTAACATCAATCCCATAATGACGATCCAGACCTCCAGTGTCAATGGCTGTTGGTTAATGACAAGGGTAATGAAGATCAAGGATCAATGGTTGGAGTGGACGGATAGGGACCATTTGGTCATTGATCATGATTTATACATACCTTGAAAGGAGCGTTCCATGTCAGTTGTGAGACCTCCTGTTTCCTATAGTGTAGCTGGAATTTGGTAATTAGAAATGGGGTGGTGAAGAGAAGTAACTGTGCAAGCTCGCTGTTGATGTGGGCACCAGCAACACACAGATCAGCTTCACCTCGGATAATTCGCCCCAGAACACCAGTGTAGGTCGAAGTCTCTGGATCAAGTATGCCCCATTCCGCATCCCAAATGATTTCCAATGCTGTGCAATTGATTGCATAGCATAGGTTATCCAAGAATTCACTTAAAGGTCCTTCATAACTGTCGTTCTTTGGCCAAAGGAGGAGGGATTTCTGGAATTATAACATGGGCATTGAAATCACCACCAGGTATCAGATGGACAAGACATAGCAACCTTCGACCTTCATCATATCGACAAGATTTGTGTTACCAACAGATGATGCTGAGGAAGAACCTTTTACCGAGTAAGCGACGACACGGAACGTCCAACTGTCCTTCCCTTCGCCATCAGAAGCTAAGCCGTCATCAGTCCAAGCAATTGGGTTGCGTCCATCCAGTATTGATCCAAGCTTCCTCCGGTTGATACCATCTTCCTCAGTACTCCACCACTCCTCGATGATGCTGGAGTCACAGCATACTACGAGTAGTTTTGTCCCGACCTTCGTATTGAGTAAGCTTCCATCCGGATCTCGGCAGAATGCACAGACGTCTCGGCTAGCGCTTCTCGAAAAGTACATCACCCAGATGGATTGGCCCACTACTGAGCTCTTAGTGACTGATCCAAAAGTACGTAAGCCTTGGATGGTATCGATGTCGATGATATTCAGAGTCTTCGATAACGCTTCGTTGCTCAGCATCACTCCTCGTCCTAACCGTCTGGCGTCGATGAAGCCCGTTGATTCTCCGTCCTTAGATAGCAGCGAAACGAGACCATGCCAAACTGTGCTTTCTCCAAACGCTGCAAGGTGTTATCAATTAGATGTCTGCTTCAATAGACAGACAATAATGTGGATCTCAGTTATACTCACAAGACAACCTCGGATCAGATACGACAGTGACCCCGGTGGTTCCATACTCATCGTAGATACTTTTGAGCACGAATGCATCGTCTGATCCTACATGAGCTCCATTCACATTGAAGTGGAAACCAATCAATATGCACAGTACCCAAATGCAGAAGTACATTCTGGTTCTGCTGGAGACTTTTTGGTCAACAATGTGGAATGCGTGTCGCCTGATTACCGTTTGCTGATCCTTCTCATCCTATACCAGGTAAGCAATTTAGCCCAATGACATAGTACAGCGTTTTTCCCTGGAATGAGGTAACGCCAATTACCCTGTTCACTTCCCTGGACTGGGTGCAATTTTATTTCATGCTTCCACCTACCTTGTCGATCGTGAAAATCGATAGCAGCTGCTACGAGAAAATTCGAAAAAAGCTTACCTTGTGCAGGGTTATTTTTGATGATTAAAAAAATTGAACAATGGAAAGTTCTCATCTGTATTTCAATAAACTTCATAAAATCAATGCATAGAACCAAATAAGCAGCAGAAGAATGCCAGCTCCAACATGGACCTAAGCATGGCTCGTCATCTTCTTGAACTTCTTCACCCTCATCAAGGAGCATAGACGTGGGATGAGTTTGGATTCTTTGAGAAGATATGCTGCTTCCTCCAGGATGAAGATACTGACAGCAATCAGAAGTCCAGCAGCTAAGATCGACAGAATTGGCATGATTTCCCGAATGTCCACCTTCGGAAAGTCGGTTACAATCGACGACTTTGTTGCTCGTGGCTTGAAGTACTTGTCCAGCATGCGCTCCAGTATCCCACTTGCCATATATCGCTTGATACTGGAAAATGGTTACGATCTGATCACCTTTTACCTATACAATCAGATCCTGGTAGTCGACTGTTGCTAAGCTATGACGAGGTCCCGTACGATATGTATGATGTTAACATCACATATTCTTAGATAAGGAATAATGGGGCAGAATGGGACGGTGTGCAATCTTCTTCTAACACGACCAGGTCGACCTCCGCAGAGCCGGATGGTCAACTACCGGAGAATACAGAAGGTCCCATTATGCCCCACCTTCACCGAAGACACTTGGAATTTTTAAGCGCTCCCACATAAAGTATGCTGAACACTGAGGACCTCTCGTGATGATTGAAAGGTTGGTTCTTTGACACTTCCGTGAGACTTGGCCCTCGTCGACAAATGCTGATGGAAGCAGAGTGCTCCGAAGACTCGAGAAAGGTTCGACATCGATTTCTGTATCTTAACTTAACTAGGACTTTTAAACTTGATCTTACTGGCGATTGATACCATCCTTCAACTTGCTGCCCCGTGGTAATGCCAAGGCGACATCGATGTTTCTCCCAGTATCGAAGGACGCAACTTTACAAGGTATGTTCTTTTCAAGCACCCTCTTCGTCATATACTCAGCGTAGAATGCTACGCGTTCGTTGCATACCTACACAAGTTGGTAAAGTCATCTTGGAAAGCTTAAGTGGTGTAGCTGATGACAGCTGAGCTAGAACTTCAAATGACAGCTGCAAGCAGACCTTCACATGAAACCGTTAACATACCTGTTGATATCCTTCGGAATAGTTCTTGGGAAGTGAATCCGTTGGTTTGAGCAACGATAGCAGCTTGTCTGCATGTCCGGGATGATGAAACTATAACAAAGGATGAATATACAACCATCTTACCTCGAACCGCAGTAGAGTTTCGGATTCTTGGCATGCTGCTGCAGAAAGCTCGTTACCTTGTGGATGTCAGTTTTCGAGAGTGCTGCTTCTACTATGAACTTGTAAGTACCATCCTCCACAAATTGTTCCATCGTCGTGAAAGGTGGAGACGACATAATGGTGTGATCTTGGATTATCATCGCTGAATAGGATGCAAGGGTGACAACTCCAGACAGCATCACTGATATGATGATGATTCTGGATGGTGTTTCCTTCGGCAATTCTGTTTGATAAGCAGATCTTGGCATCAATATGTTACGAAGGAAGATAGTGTATAATGTATAGAGTCTGATTAGTCATTTATAGTTACCTGGGAATCCTTGCTGACAGTAACCACCCCAGACATGTAAGTAGGTCTCCGAAATTAGCGAGAAGAGACAAGAACCTCTTCTGTAATTGATGAAAATCAATAGAGACGATGCCATCATGATCACACTCCCAATGACCATCCAGACTTGCGATGCAAATGGCTGTTGATTGATAACAATGATAATGAAGGACAGATAGTTGGAATTGAGGAAGAGGAAATCGAAGGTAGTGCATTGAAACCTTGAAAGGAGCGCTCCACACTAGATGAAAGCTGTCTTGTCTGACGTGCAGCTGGAATTTGGTAAGTATAAAGGGAACTGTGAAGGCAATCACATCTGAGAGTTCACGGTTGATGTGAGCACCAGCAATGGACAGATCCACTTCGCCTCGAACGATTCGACCCAGGACACCATTGTAAGTTGAGGTTGCTGGATCCACGCTTCCCCATTCGTCATCCCAAGTTATCTCCACTGCGGTGAAGTTCAATGTTTCAACTAGGCTATCTACGAAATCAGCAAACGGACCATCGTAGCCTCCGTCAATCGGCCAAAGCAACATCGACTTCTAGAATTGCAAACAAAGATGATTATCTTTGGTTATTGATGCTTTGCCATAGGTCGGCAAGTCATCACCATCAGACAAGACAGATCTGCGAAGTGCCTCCTACCTTGTAACCGCCGATACGCAATATCCGATTGTCCTCCTCATCTGTGGCACCCTCACCTAAGTCGTCATCAGCCCAAGCAATTTGATGGTTGCCAGCCATCAATGTACCCACCTTCCTGCGTTTGATACCAGCTTCCTCAGCAGACCACCATTCTTCGATGATGTTGGACTCACAGCATAACACCAGTATCTTCGTCCTACCTTTCAGATTCAGCAACCTGTGATCCGGCTCTCGGCAAAATGGGCAGACGTCTCGATTAGCACTTCTCGAAAAGCGTATCATCCAGATGGATTGACCCAATACTGAGCTCTTCGTGATTGATCCTAAGGTAAGTAAGCCTTGGAAGGAATAGACATCGATAATATTGAGAGTCCTCGATAGCTCCTCATTGGTCAGCACCAATGCTTCGTCTAACCGGCCAGCGTCAATGAAGCCTGTTGATACTCCGTCCTTAGACAACAGGGAAACGAGACCATGCCACATTGTCTGCTTGTCAAATGCTGCAATTGATTGTTCATTAAACATTGAATCAATTAGCTACGATTTTATTAATTTTAGGGATTCTCACAAGGACAACTTGGATCCGATACAATAGTTAGACCGGTGGTCCGATACTTAGCATGCAGCTGCTTGAACGCGTCAGCTTCCTGGAAACCATGAGCTTCCTTCGGCTCAATCAGAAGACCAACGAAGGTACCTAATACGAACAAGGTGTAGGGTTCCATCCTGCTTCTACTGGAGACGACAACACCTTCTAACAGGTCTAACAACCTGCTAATTGCATCCTGCAGGCTTCTGGAGGTCAGCTGGTAGATCAATACTTGTCTATAGACACTTCAACCATGCAGAGGTTCGTTCAACCCACATATCTATATGTTCATTTATGAGGTTCTTTAGGACAGTCAGAGGAATCAGGTAGCTGTTCAACACCAGCAGCTTTCTGTTACAGGTTCGAATCCGACAGCTGAGGGAAACTTCCTATGTCAGCTGCTAGGTTCTTGGACAGGACAGCATCTCTATGTCAGCTGCTACGTTTTGAACAGGAGAGCCGAACTGCCTAGCTACGCTGTCCTAAATGTCGTCAGCTGTTAGGTTTTTGGACAGAACAGCACTTGTATGTCAGCTGTTAGGTTCTTGGACAGGACAGCACTTCTATGGCAGCTGCTAGGTTCTTGGACAGGATAGCACTTCTATGGCAGCTGCTAGGTTCTTGGACAGGACAACAGAAGTACCTAGCTACGTCTTCACAAATGGAGTCAGCTGCTAGGTTCTTGGACAGGACAGCACTCCTATGTCAGCTGGTAGGTTCTTGGACAGGACAGCAGAACTACCTAGCTACGTCTTCAGAAATGGAGTGTAAGTTCAAGGGAAGCAAAAGGGGAAGTGAAGATTGAAGTCTCACTGGACAAGTTGGAAGCAGTATTTCGGATTGTCATTCAGTATAGCCAAATAGTACTGCTCCATTAGTAGATTGATGATGACAGTGGGCATGACTGACATAAAGCTAGTGTACCGTGAAAATTCGAAAGGAAAATTAGGGGGCGGTGTTTACTGGTGACTCTTTTGTAAAGTCATGGAAATATAAGTGAACTATTTACGTATGGTGGGATAGGTTATTTGTACAAATTATAATTGAGAATTATAGTCCTTGGTCCTAAGCATTATCGCGGACTGGAGCAAGTCCCATTTTCTTCGTCAATTTGTGGTATTCTCTTAGCTTGAGCAGGCGAATGATAATTTTGGAATTCGTTAAGGAAGGGTAGATCCATCGCTCTATTGCGAAAATAAGGGCCGCGATGATGAAGCCAATTAGCACTATCAGCAAGAGTGGGATTACGGCCTGGATGTCCACCAGCAAGAAGTTGTCCGCGACTGAGGATTCCTGCTCCTGTGCTCGGTCACTGGTGAGCATTCTACTCATTACGCCACTTGTGACCAATCGATGGATACTGTGGAGGCATCAACTGGCAATGAGGTGGATGGGAATAGTTTGGGATGGCGGGAAAGCAGAAAATTTCAAAAATTTCAAAAATTTCAAAAATTCAAAAATTTCAAAAATTGCAAAAATCTCAAAAATTGCGAAAATTTTAGAAATTCCAAAAATTTCGAAAATTTCAAAAATTTCGAAAATTTCAAAAATTTCAAAAATTTCAAAAATTTCAAAAATTTCAAAAACTTCAAGAATTTTAAAAATTTTAAAAAATTTTAAAATTTCAAAAATTTCAAAAATTTCGAAAATTTCGAAAATTTCAAAAATTTCAAAAATTTAAAAAATTTCAAAAATTTCAAAAATTTCAAAAATTTCAAAAACTTCAAGAATTTAAAAAATTTAAAAAATTTTAAAAATTTCAAAAATTTCAAAAATTTCAAAAATTTCAAAAATTTCAAAAATTTCAAAAATTTCAAAAATTTCAAAAATTTCAAAAATTTCAAAAATTTCAAAAATTTCAAAAATTTCAAAAATTTCAAAAATTTCAAAAATTTCAAAAATTTCAAAAATTTCAAAAATTTCAAAAATTTCAAAAATTTCAAAAATTTCAAAAATTTCAAAAATTTCAAAAATTTCAAAAATTTCGAAAATTTCAAAAATTTCAAAAATTTCAAAAATTTTAAAAATTTCAAAAATTTCGAAAATTTTAAAAATTTCAACAATTTCAAAAACTCTAAAAATCTCAAAAATTTCCAAAATTTCCAAAAAAGTGAAATAATCACAAAATGAAAAAGAACATCCAACTTTGTCTTACTGATGATTGACCCCATTCAGATACTTGCTACCCCATGGCAAGATCATAGCCATATTAACAATTCTTCCAGTACCAATAGACGTAATTTTACACGGTATTTTTTCCAACAACGCTCCCTTTTGTATATCAAGTGCGTAAAATGCGGCTCGTTCTTTGCACATCTGCGCAAAATTCATATTGACAAAAAATTTTTTGGTACGTGACAAGTTCTGTACTGATTTTTGATACCTGCTGAAAACCCTCTAAAGGAGTGCGAGGAAGCAGATGACTTCGCTTCACAAGCGATAACAATTTTTTTGTCTGCAGAATTTCAGGAAACTGCAAAACAGTCAAAATTGAGTTAGAAAATTAAAAAAAAAAATTGATAATAATTTGCAATGCAGATAAAAACTAAATATAAATTAAATGTTCAAATTTTGGTCTATAATAATAAATGTAATGAAAATAATAATAATAAAAATTCGGATATATAATTATATTCCTGACATATATAATTATATTTGATAACTTCTGACCTTATCAATTTCCGTCACATCGTCTAAGATCAGTTGATAAGTGCCATCTTGTATGAATTGCTCCATGGTAGAAAATGGCGGATACGAATGGGTGGCGAGACTACTGATAATGGCCGCGGAGTAAGCGGCTGCGACAACGAATACTGAGGCGAGTAGCGATACGATAATTATTTTGGAGGATGCTTTATGCGGAAATTCTGGTGAAAATTTAATTTGTTTTATGACATTGATAATGTGAATGTGACAAAAAAATTCTACGTAAGCGCAAAATGGATCTTGATCGCTGTAACCCCCCCCCCCCTCCCCCCGCATAGGTCACGGCTTTTGGGCGGTACCGACAACCACCCACCGACCCGCCCACTCGCCCACCCAGTAATCCAGGCACCCGCCCACACCCATTCACACATCCATCCATATACGCCCACCTACCCACACTCATCCACACCCACCCACCCACTAACACCCATATTGACTGACACAGAAGACCACGCCCACAGCCACAGCCATAGCCACGCCCACAATCACAGCCACGTCCACAATCACAGCCACGCCCACAATCACAGCCACGCCCACAATCACAGCCACGCCCACAATCACAGCCACGCCCACAATCACAGCCACGCCCACCATCACAGCCACGCCCACAATCACAGCCACGCCCACACTCACCCAGGCTCATCCACGCCCACGCTGATAGACACGGACACACCGACGCCCTCGCCCACCCATCCTCATCCACACCCGCCCACATCCACGCCGATGAGCGCAGACCCGCCCCCGTGGCCAGAACATGGGACGGGTGGGCGGGAACCTGGCGCAGGGGGCGGAGCTGGGTTCCATCATAAGCGCCCGCCATCGCAGCACAGGAATTTCTGGAGGTTCACCATGTGTTTAAAAATACGATAGCCTGAATGCCAAAAGTCGACCCCATCCAGTGGACGCGCGGATGGGTGTCCAATAGATTTGCTTGCCGGAATTTTTTTTTCTTTAATTCCGTACGTACCTGGTAATCCTTGTTGACAGAAAATTCCCCAAATTTGTAAATAATTTTCCGAAAGAAGAGGGCCTAAGTGACGTCTCCTCTTATATCTGATGACAGTCAATAGAATGGAGACCACTGTAATTAGTGCCAAAATGACAATCCAGACGTGTCTTTCTAAGGGCTATTAAAGAAACAGAAGCAATTAGATGTAATTTATTGGAGAGTGAGACACAGTTTGAATGAAGTAGGCTGGCAGTGAGTAGGATTGAATCAACTATACTCGAATCAAGTATCCTTGAAGCAAGCATACTGGATTCAAGTAGGCTTGGTTTAAGTAGACTTAAATCACGTAACCGTGGATCAAGTATACCCGAATGTAATATACTTGAATCAAGTATACTTGGGTCAACTATACATGGATCATCAAGTATACTTGGATCTAGTATGCTTGGATCAAGTATGCTTGGATCAAGTATGCTTGGATCAAGTATGCTTGGATCAAGTATGCTTGGATCAAGTATACTTGATCAAGTATACTTGGATCGAGTCTAATTGGATCAAGTACACTTGAATCAAGTATGCTTGAATCAAGTATGCTTGAATCAAGTATGCTTGAATCAAGTATGCTTGAATCAAGTATGCTTGAATCAAGTATGCTTGAATCAAGTATGCTTGAATCAAGTATGCTTGAATCAAGTATGCTTGAATCAAGTATGCTTGAATCAAGTATGCTTGAATCAAGTATGCTTGGGTCAAGTATGCTTGAATCAAGTAGTCTCGACTCAAGTCGGCTTTAATCGAGTATACTCCAATCCAGTATCAAGCATACTTGCATCAGCCATCACCACCCACATATGTTACCAATTAACCATCTTTATTCCCTTGTCCTTGTTGCAAACCTTGAAATGTGCAGTCCATTCCAATCGAGCGTTATTATGTGTTTTAATGTTGAGCTGAAACTTGGCCAGGGCAAAAGGTTTTGAAAATGATATAGTCAAAGAACGGTCCACTGTCATAAAAAAATCAGAAACACCTAGATCAGCTTCGCCTCGAAAAATTCTTCCAACTGCACCATCAAAGCTCGCAGTTTCGTTGTCATAGCACCCATACTTGTCCTCCCATAGTATCTCCATTGATGTAATGTTCAGTGCTGTAACCAGGGTGTTCACGAAATCAAGCAGAGGACCACCGTAGCCACCATTCTGCTGTCGAAATAATGGTGAATTCTGGAGAAATCATTTTTACAAATTTTTGCACATTTCGAAATTTCGAAATTTTTTTTTCAAAATTTTTTTTCAACCTTTCTTTTTCAAAATATTTTTTTGAAAATATTTTTTTCAAAATTTTTTTTTGAAAATATTTTTTTCAAAATTTTTTTTTGAAAATTTTTTTTGAAAATTTTTTTTTCAAAATTTTTTTTTCAAAATTTTTTTTTCAAAATTTTTTTTTCAAAATATTGTTTTCAAAATTTTCATCATTAATGACCTTGACAGCAACAATGCGCAATGTTCGATCCCCATGGATCTTCCTGCCCTGGTCCTCAAGGTCATCGGTCCCCCACGCAATTTGATCATTTTCATCTGCTAATTTTCCAAGCTCCCTTCGTCTAACATCGTCTCCAACACGCTCCCATTCCTCAATGATCTTGGACTTGCAGCATAGTACAAGTACTTTGGTGCCAAAATTCAGATTCAATAAAGTGCCGAAGGGCCCGCGACAAAAATCGCAAACCTCGCGGTTCGCGGTTTCCCCGAAATATATAAACCATATTGATTTGACCATGAACGGATTCTTCATCATCTTCATTATTGATGCAAATTGATGTAGCTCTGCGCCTGTGTCGATATTGACAACATTTAGAGTGTTATATCGATTTATCCTACTTGGCCGAGACTCGTTCGTGAATTGTCGGAAGTATCGGACATTTGTTGATATTCCTTCTTTGGATAACAGTTGAATCACTTCGTGCCAAACTGTGATTTTTCGAAATGCTGAAATTCCGTGATTTCGTGATATCGATCAATTTTCATTATTCCCATAAAAAACAGAACCGTGAATCACAATTTTGAAATCGTGATTTGTGATTTTTGGAGTGGTGAATCACAGGTGTCAAAAACGTGATTCTGGAAATTGTAAGTCACCAATTTTGTGATCGTGAATCACATCCATCGAATCACCTTTCCGAAAAGTGTGATTCACGAAAATAAAAATAAACATTTTGAGACCGTAAATCACCATTTTGAAATAGTGATTCGTGATTTTTGAGTTGGTAAATTATCGTTCCTAGAATCGTGATTCACGTTGTGGGAAATTGTGATATTAAAACTGTGAATCACAAATTTTGTGATCGCAGATCACATTCATCGAATCACGTTTTTGAAAAGTGTGATTCACGAAAATAAAAATCACCATTTTGCAATAGTGATTCGTGATTTTTTGGTTGGTGAATCACAGTTCCCAGAATCGCGATTACGTTTCAGGAAATTGTGATATCAAAACCGTGAATCACAAATTTTGTGATCGCGGATCACACTCATCAAATCACGTTTCTGGAAGATGTGGTCCATGAAAGAGGGCATCGTGATATTAGTACTGGAAATCACCATTTTGAAACAGCGAATCACGTTTTTGGAGGTGGTGATTTCCGATTTGGAAATAGTGATTTTCTTGGGATTGCTTATCTGAACGAGCTTTACCGCATATGATGGTGATTCCCGTGGTCCCATATTTGTGATGAATATCTGTAAATAGATGAGCTTCACGCAAGCCCACGGGAGCGTCACTCGATTCCACAAAAAGCACCAAACATGAAGCCAACATTAAGGAAATTACGAGCTTCATTTTAAGCTTCCTACACGACAAATATATATGTATAAGACCCCATGGTAAATTTCGGAATTTCAAATTCATATTTCTCGTATACGGGACGGTCAATCAATTCGAAATTTAATGGGTATATTTAGAATCCCAATTTCTCACCTGTGGATTTTTTTCAGAATTTTCTCACTTTTTCTCCGTTCGGACAAGCCTCCTTAAGAATCCTCCTCAATTGAAATTGTCAATTGAAAAAAAAAGTTTATTCAACTTGTGGTTATATGGCGGAAAATAACGCCGATTCAAACGTTGATCGAACTAAGAATTTTCCCCATAAGACCCCATGGCAAATTCTAAAAATTCAAATCTAAATATCTCAAATATGGGACGGTCGATCGATCTAAAATTTCGTGAGCATATTAAGGAGGCCGATGCCTTTGCTGTGGATTTTTTTCAGATTTTTTTCACTATTTTTTGCTAGCTGACACACTTCCTTAAGGAACTTTTGGTCAATTTTCAAAGCGCACGTGTGCTCACTCCGTTCGATCTTTATTCAATGAGCCGACATACTCTAGTCATAGTTCTTTTATTTGTTTGCAAATTTGTTTAAGGACCTCCCTACAAGGAACGTTACAATTAGTTAACAATACTTTTTTTTATGGTTTTATATATTTGTTTCAGTTTTTTCCCGAGATACGTCGTTTTAATTACCTTGTGGATCGATTAATCGATTTCTCGTGATGTGCAAGTTGTAAGACCCCGTACATGAAACATTATCCATTCTTAACTAAATATTAGTATTGTTTTTAATTAGTGCGTTTTGAGGACGCTTCGTTGAATATTTTTTATTTATGAATTTTTACCAAGTATTCCTTGAGAAAAAATACTGGAATGATTGAGGGAATTCAGCGATGAATTTGGGGAAAAAACATTTATATTTAATACTTTTTTTATTGCTAAAATATTAATTGTCAATTTTTAGTAGCGAAGTGATAAAACAATTTCAGTTATTGCGTGGCGTACAAGTTTGTCAAATACGAAATTTCTATAGAATTAAAATTTAGCACACACACACACATACACACATGTTTGTGCAGTATGGTCCATTTGCCTCACAGGTGGGCTCCCTAAATTTGGGGGGGGGGGGTGGAAAGAGGGTGAAATTTAGGGTCGAAAGTTCCTCTTCCACTTTTCTGTCCGAGGTGCCCCCGTCCAGTTATTTAAGTTTGAAGTTGGACCAATCAGAGCGTTGCTCCGCCCCCTCGACCAGTGGTTCCCATCGCAATTGGTTTAAATTCAGAAAAGCAGAGATTTTGCGTGTCCAGGTCGCTGGGCGGTTCCAGATGCGGCACTAGTGCGCATACAATCCCATTTTTTCTCCATTCAAATCGATCAAATTGAGAACCACTGGCCGAGGGGCGGAGCTACGCTGTGATTGGTCCACGTAAAAATTGAATTAACTCGGCACCGGAGCGTCGGAGAAAAAAGTGACAAAGGAACTTTCGGCCTCAAATTTCATCCCCTATCAACTTGTGTTAGCTCAAAATCGAAAAATGTATGGTGCGGCGCAACGCTCACCATGCGAGCGATGACTTCTAAAGACCTAATATTCATCAGAATTTTTATTTTCGGACCTCAAAAATTCTTCGCATTAATCCTAAGTCCACCAACCGTTGATGCGCGCATCGCGCGCCCGCGCGCGTCCCATTTTCTCTTTCAGTTGATCAATTCTCCTCAGTTCACGAACATAGCTGAGCATGTTGGACTTGGTTGTACAAGCATATATCCATAGTTCTACCATGAAGAAAATTGTACCGATGGCAAGTCCAATAGCGACAATCAACAGCAGTGGCGCCACCGCCTCAATATCTACCAGTGTGAAGTCATCTGCAATCGACGATTTTTCTCCATATACTTCCTTGGTGAGCATACGTTTCATCACTCCGCTTGTAATCAGCCGCTCAACACTTTAGAAAAAATAAAAAATTAATTGAAGCCTTGACTACCAACATCTAGAAAAAAAACGTGTCAAGGTCACCCATCAGCACTCCCCAAAAACTCGAATGTCTCGTGAACGCGTGATTCTACAAAAAAATGTTATTGATCACTTTTTGTAGGGAATTTCATTCCGGACAAAAAAGTCCTTTACCGTTTTTCCGTAACTATACTTGTTCTCGAGATAAATGCAACACCCCATTTCTCCAAACATGCAATGGACCTTTCTGAAACCACAATGGCTGACAAATGTGAAGCCCAATTTTTTTTTCAATTTAATCAACGCTTCAGTGTTTCAAAAAAAAAAGGAAATGAATTAGAATTTATGCCAGGGGTTTATGTAAGAAATATTTATTTCCGTTAGACATAAATTTTATCAATAAAAAATGATAAAAAAAACATTAACACTCGCTCAATGATGATTTCCTGTACAGCTATATTCGCAATAACGATCAGTGGCCATTGCGGACCAGCCGGAACAGGAATCAACATGGCGGCGCCTGAGCGAACAGCTGATAATTGGCGGGAAACGATCGAGATGTGGCATTCAGAGTGTTTGATGATGCGAAAAGAAAATAAAAGCGAGTGATCGGTATTAATCGTTTCATTCATTGAACGAACAATTTATCAGGCCTTATTTGAAAGGGGAATAATATAATATCCTATTACTTAAAAACGATGGAGGTCACGTGATGCTCAGGGCGTCTTCATGTTCATTTTTTCATTCATCTTTACATTTTGATTGGTCTTGGAGCGCCGCCATTGCTCATTTTACATTTTGATTGGCTACATTCTCATTGGTCTCTCATACAGCGCGCGCTCATCGTTCAAATTTAAAAAAAAACAAAAAAAAGAAGATACAAACTCAAATTAAAGGAAATCAAATTCAAGAAGAAAAGAAACAAACAAAACAAAAACAAGGAGACAAAACATTAAATTAAAGCCAAATAAGAAAAAAGTTCAGTTGAAAATCTGGTCAACATCCCGGCCTCTTGCGGCCGGGGTGGCGCTAGTACTGATTTAATATTGATCTTATTTATGGCGTCGACACGACTCGACTCGCGCTCAACGCTTGAACTTATAATATGACTTACTGGAGATTGATGCGATCCTTGTAATCAGTGTTAAATGGCATAATCACTGCCAAGTTCACGATCCTTCCAGTGTTAATAGACGAAATTTCACAGGGTATCTCATCGAATAGAAATCTTTTTGTCAATTCGAGGGCGTAGAATGCTACGCGCTCTTGGCATGCCTGCATAGGTTAAATACAGTGATTATCGATGTACAAATTTCCTGAATCGTCGCGCACGTGGTCCATATACGCATGCCGAGGGGAATCCCCTCCGGGAATCTCCTTGCCCGCCGCCATTTTAGTATGATGCCCGTCGGGCCCGTATCTTCATTAGCAATTTTCTCGAAAACTATTGAAGCTAAATCAAATTTGCGCAGTGATTTGAAAAACTGCCACGCCCAGCTTATTTGTGCAATTTTTTAAGATTTTCAAAAAATGTTTTTAGTGTTTTTATTGTCCAATAAACTTTTGAGGTGTGTTTTTCTTTTGGGTATATGTTGGACCGTCTCGTTTATCGGCAAAATTTTGGCCGAAAATACTCAAATAATTCAATCTAGTACTCTGAAGTATGATCTTTCGAATGACATAGACCATTTGCAAATTAGATAATTATTGCTATTATTTAAAAAAAAACCGAAAGCCCATCTCGGTGAATGTGCTGCAAATTTATTGTAATTATTGCAGAAATAAAAAGAAGAATTAAATGAGTAAAGTTTTAATACCTGTTGAAATCCTTCCAGGGGACTTTTAGGAAACGATGGTGCTGGCTTCAAAAGGCCCATCAATTTTTTCGTACGTACCGGATCTGCAAACTAACCATAACAGCCCAAGTCAAATTTGAATCATTCAAAAAATCATTATATCTCAAGAAGAAGCAGATTTGAGGCAAAATGGTAAAAGACTTTTCTCTTCCCCATAAAATTTCCTACGAAAAATGATCAATAACATTTTCACGTACAACCACTCATGCCCGAGATATTTGAGTGTATGTGTAAAATAATAATTCCGGAGGAAGATAATCGTTAGTGGTGTCACCCGCTCATTATTTTTTCTATAAAATTTTATGTGTATTTACCTTATAAATATCTGATGCAAGTGCCTCCTCTACGGTGAGTTTGTAAGTACCATCCTCAACAAATTGTTCCATAGTCGTAAATAAAGGATAAGAGCGAGTAGCTAAACTACTAATAATCGCCGCCGAATATGCGGCCGACGCTGCCACTACCGACGCCATTAGTGATACTATAATAATTCTCAGTGATGCTCGATCTGGGAATTCTACGAAAAATGTCATTAAGCTTGAAATAATAAGCCTAATTTAGCCTAAGATTGTTCAATACGTTTTATGCGGACCGCTACCTGGCAATCCTTGCTGACAGAAAACGCCCCAAGCGTGTAGAAAATGTTCCGAGAAGACGAACAATAAAGGGTGTTGTCGATTGTAAGTGATAATAGTCATCAGAACAGACGTTATCAACATCAGGCACAAAATGGCAATCCAAACGTTCATCGCTAGCGGCTAAAACAGGAAAAAATCGGCTCAAACGTTACTTGGCTCTATACACTACCGCGTCCTTTTTCTGTACTTTCAATATATCTCGCAAAGTGTTCGGTTTAGAGAAAAATGAAATCAGAGTTTTTTGTCGGTAATTCAATCCTCTACAAAAAGTATTCAATAAGATTTTTTTGTAAAACCCTTTGTTAACGAGATAATCAACTTTTTCAGGAAATCCTACAAATCCGATTTGTCAATTACTAACGGTACCCCATGAGTGCGCAGTTTAAGTTTAGCCGTGGAAAGAGGGTGAAATTTGGGGTCGAAAGTTCCTCTGTCACTTTTTTCTCCGAGGCCGTCCAGCTGAGATATTCAATTTTTGAGTGGACCAATCACAGCGTAGCTCCGCCCACTCGGCCAGTGATTCTCAATTTAATCGTTTCAAACTTAGAAAAAAAGTGTTTTTATGCACCCTCAACTGGTCATATCTGAACCTTGAGACATACAATCTCAGTTTTGATCAATTTGAACGAACATAGTTGAGAACCACTGGCCAAGGGGGCGGAGCAACGCTCTGATTGGCCCACTTAAAAACTGAATAACTCGGCAGTGGAGCCTCGGAGAGAAAAGTGGAAGAGGAACTTTCCGCTCAAAATTTCACCCTCTTTTCATCCCCAAATTCGTGTAAAGAAAAAGTATTCGACAAGCCCGTAAAGGGGAGAGTGGGGTATTATGGGACAGAGGACATGATGGGACACTTGCTCAAACTGAAACGTAGGGCACAATGGTGCACTTCCCTTCTGATTTCTGCATCCATGTCCCATTATGCCCCCCTTCCCATAATCCCCCCATCCCATTATGCCCCACCCTCCCCCGTATTATCATCATTTCTATTCTTCCGAACCTTGAAGTGAGCGTTCCATCCAACTGCAGCGATATCATGTTTTCTGAAGTGCAATTGAAATTGCGTAATTCCAAATGGACTCGAGAATGATATCATATCAAATCGTTGACTAGTCATGGAAAAATCCGAAACACCAAGATCAGCTTCACCGCGCGCTACTCTTCCAATGGCACCAGTAAAATTTCCAGTCGTTTCATCAAAACTTCCATAATCGTCTTCCCATAAAACTTCTACTTTCGTGAAATTTAGGGCTTGAGATATTGTAGTTACAAATTCGCTTAAAGCCCCACGATAAGTGCCATCTTTGGGCCAGAGCAAAAGCGATTTCTGAAATACCGTAAAATGAGTTATGTAATTTTCATCGATAGTGGTTTGTGAGGAAATGTTCAAAAAAGGTTGTACACATACATCCAGCCACCTACTCACCCACCCACTTACCCACTTACCCACCCACTTTCCCACTTACTCACCCACCTACCCACTTACTCACCTACCCACCCACACACCCACCCTCCTACCTACTCACCCACCCACCCACCCCCTACTCACCCACCCACCCACCTACTCACCCACTTACCCACCCACTTTCCCACTTACTCACCCACCTACCCACTTACTCACCCACCTACCCACTTACTCACCTACCCACCCACTCACCCACCCCCCCACCTACTCACCCACCCACCCACCCCCTACTCACCCACCCACCCACCTACTCACCCATCCACCCACCTACTCACCCACCCACCCACCTACTCACCCACCTACCCACTCTCACACACACACACACACACACATTACCTTGACCGCCACAATGCGCAACGTCCCATTATTCCGTGTCCCCGGAATCCCATGGACCACTTCATTATCATCCCATTGAATTTCTTGGCTCCCATTAATTACTCTTCCAACTGCCTGTCGCTTATAAAGCTCCCCGAGATTCCACCACTCTTCAATAATATCCGATTTGCAGCAAGAAACAAGAATTTTTGTTCCAAATTGAAGGCTCAAAAAATTCTGATTTGCTTCATGACAAAATTGACAAACATCCTGTGGCGACTGGTCTGCGAAATTGATTAGCCAGACTGATTGACTCACGTACAAATTCTTGATGATTCCTTCAAGAATTTGCAGCTCTTCCATTGTATTGACATTGATAACAGTTAGGGTCTGAGCCGAGGGTATTCCATGGGCTGTTAAAGAATTTTGTAAGTTCGTGTAGTTTACGAGACGCGTTGATAGTCCTCCCTTGGATAATAGCCAAACTACTCCACACCAAATTGTAATTTTTTCGAAGGCTGAAATTAGTTGTTGAAAATTAGAAAATAATAAACACAAATGCAGTATAGACCTACACACACGCACACACACATACATACACCCTCACTCACCCCCCCCCCACACATACACCCCCCCCCTCACACACATCCCCCCCCCACACATACCCACCCTCATACATACACCCCCACACATATATACACACACACACACACACACACATATATATATATATATATATATATATATATATATATATATATATATATATATACATATATACATATATACATATACATATATACATATATATATATACATATATACATATATATATATATACATATATACATATATATATATACATATATACATATATATATACACACACACACACACACACACATATACAGATCAAGAACTTCAAAAAATCAAGCATATCTTACATAGATCAGACGAGTCGCATACAACAGTGATTCCCACGGTTCCAGTTCCATATTTATCATTAATATTCTTAATCAATCGAGCTTCGCGCAAGCTCATGTGAGCTTTATTCATTTGGAAAAAAAGTCCCACAAAGCCAACTAAAATTGTGAATACAGGAAAATTCATTCTGCAAAAGGGAACGCACTTTTGGGAAGACGTTGTTGAGTACTGAATTTGAAGTTCACCACTTTTGGACACCCATCCAAATAAATTAAGGGGAAATCAATAGTTTGGTGATGAAAATTGCCCGCCAATTTGCCGATCAATTGCGAAAAAACGTTTTCCAATTCATCGAAGAGTGTGTTTATTTACTCTTGTTGATTTTTGTCGGATTGACATTGACTATGAGTGCTTGTCATTTCAAAAATTCTTTTTCATTTTTTCACTCTTTCAATTTTTTTTAAGTTTTTTCACCATTTTCCACTGTTTGAAATTTTTCCATTGTTTAGAATTTGTTCGACTTTTTTTTCAATTTCAAAATTTTTTTGTTTTGAAATTTTGAAATTTTAAAATTTTGAAATTTTGAAATTTTGAAATTTTGAAATTTTGAAATTTTGAAATTTTGAAATTTTGAAATTTTGAAATTTTTGAATTTTTGAATTTTGAAACAATTTTTTCTAACGATCCGAGTTTTCGAAATCGCCACTTCATTCCATTTTAATGCAACTTCTAACCGATTCATAGTTATATATATCTTGCGCGAGCAAATTGAAATCCCAATAGAGACATTCCCCGAAAGAGGTCATCATGATTCCTCCAGTTCATGGGAAAACCCCAAGCCACCCCCCGCGCCGCCTAACAATGGCGGGCGTGATCCACGACAAACTAAAAAGTGCCGATAGTCATGCAGATTTTCTGCTACCCGATATATAAATTTTGCCGATTTTTCTATTTCTCTCGAGTTCACTTCCGATTAGAAAGTCCACGTTACGAAGTCACAAAACCGGGAAATGACCACACCCCAGTTTTATCTTGATACTCGGACACGATTTTTTCCACAATTAAATTGATACGGCCAATTGACTGGAATCGGCGCAAAAACCCCGTAAAAATCGAAGTCACTGACGAATTCGGTTAATTAACGATCATCAATTAATCGAGCGTGAAAATTCCTTGAAAATTGAAGTCATAAGCCACATTTAATTTGCCACGCCCCCGCCTCCCGTCCAGTCGATCGAACACGCAACTTCCGGTCTTTTCGGTTGAGATCGGTAACCGATTTTTCGGCATCTACTGCGCACCCCTTCCCCGCACATTGGATCGTACATGAACGGAAAAGTTAGGGTTTTCTCCGGCGAGATCGGTAACCGATTTCTGCCGATCCACTGTGCACCTCCTCCCCGAGCAATGGATCGTCCATAAACGGAAAAATTCGGATTTTTTCGGGCGAGATCGGTAACCGATTTCTGCCGATATATGGCGCACCCCCTCTTCGCGCAAGTGATCGTACATGAAGAGGAAAGTTCGGGCGAGATCGGCAACCGATTTCCCGATCATAACCTGAAACGATTTTAGCAACAGTAATTGACCCGCCACCCTGAAAAAATCTCATGTAATTTGGTTTACCTTTTCAACTTCTTCGATTTCTTTTGCTTTCACCTCAGCTATTTATACCCCCCCCCCCCCTCCATGCGGTGGATAGTACATAAACAGGAACGATCGGGTCTTTTCGGGTGAGATCGGTAACCGATTTCCCGATGACCGGCGCTGATATCTTATTAAATCGACCAAATAAATAAATAAAAAAGAGTTGAAATCGAGTAAATCACAGGGGCTTAGGTTATGCCGATCATCCGAATATTCCCGCCATTTTCCATGCTCGTAATAAATGCGACTTTCGCTATTTAGGTATACACATCTGGCCGATTGATAATTCCATGGAATATGGTTTCAATAATTTCACCAGTTTGTTAAAAATTGTTGATGTGAAAGTTATCTTCAAGGCTATTCCTTGTGATTGCTTGTGGATTATTCACAATAATAAAGTTATGCCTCTTACGATGATTCCGAGAAGTTTATGTACGCGCTCAAGGCTTCTTCGGCAGAGCCTTGACTCGACCTTTGCGTTACCGCCCCTCCGGCCTTGTCCTTCCCCTTCAAAACAAACTTCACAGTCTCATTCTCCCAAAAGCTTGAACTTACAAATCCTATCGTAAAAAGGAGAAGCGAAGAAAAATCTCGAAATACAATCGAATGACCGTAAACTTGATATCTCGAAAATATCTCGATATCTCGTAAGACGAAATGTCTCGAAAACCGTAAGCTGAAACCGACGCGACACCAATCAGTGTGGCGGAAAAAGCAAGTGCGCGTGCGCAGCACGCGCCACCGACCTCCTCCTATAGGCAAAAGGAGAGACGAAAGAAACAATCGATATATCTCGAAATTATCGAAAACCGTAAGACCGAAACCAACGCCACACCAATCAGTGCGGCGGAAAAAGGAAATGGGTAACGCCCCCCCCCCCCCCCCCCTCCACCTCCTTCCCCCAAAAAAAAATCCTCAATTGACGGACAATCATTTATTAACACAATTACAAAAATTCCTTATCAATAATATCCGAAACTGATGTCGTGAAGTGGCTGGGCCGAGCCCTGTGGTAGAGCGTAATCCCTGGCAAGCTGATCGAGAATTCCGCCGCTAGGTGCCGCACTTTGTTGAGCGCTCCGTGTCTGCGGTGCGCCGGCCTCTCTCACAGGCGCTGGGCCAAATTGTACGGGACCTTGACTATAGGCCTGCATTACACAATATTAAATTAGACAATTGCGTATTATTGCTTATAGATTAAGTCAGCTGCCGGGATATGCTCCATTATGTTGTCAATTAATCAGAAGCCACAGTAGCTGCTTGAGCCATGGGTATACTTGTGGAGATTTGATAGGCTCACACAAATAGTTAGAGACCGAAACAATTTATCACAAACTATATTTATTCAGTCAACAATTAGTAGATTATATTTATGGTGAAAAGATAATGAGAGGCTACAGCTGTGGCGTGCTGAAATACGTAGGTTAGGTATATTATATATATATATATATATAGAGAGAGAGAGAGAGGCTCGGGGAGCTTCGTTAATCCGAACGAGGGATAAGTAATTGCGTTCGTCGCTGGCGCTGGTGGCAGGTTCTGTCGGTAACGATGAGATCTGGACGAGGCTGAACCGCCACATGCGCAAATCGTCAGCGCACTGCGTGCTTATATTCTGTACTACAGTTAGTATTTTTCAAAATGGCGACCAAGCCAATGGCAGCGTTTGTTTACGTCTGGCATTTTTGTTTAATGCAATAAATTTGTTTACGAACGTTACGTGTGACAAGTTTTCCCTGACCCGCTTTATCCACGTATTCCAATTTTCTTTTCCGCTCCATCCCGAGCCTGAACTTGTACTTGGCGCCGGACTTGACCGCCACCGGAAGTTCGAGGTTACAGATTTTTTTTTAGGAAAAATTTATCTTACCTGAGATGCTGGCGGCTGCTCATAGTTGTCCTGAGCCCTCAGCAGATGGGACTGCTGTCCTGCAGGTGCAAATACTGGTCCCTTAGGGCCTGCAGAGCCATACAGAGCTTCGGTGTGGTACTGAGGTGGCGCGGGCTGCGCAGGCGCTCTGTATTGTGGCCTAGGTGGCGCTGGGGCGGGCTGCTGGGGGATTCTCGGCTGGGCGGGACGCTGGTACTCCTGATAATCCAAATTTTGACCCTGAAGAGCCTCCTTATTCGTCGTTTCGTCAACTAGGGTAGGTGGGGCGACGGTTATGCCCTCACCTTCGGGTTGGAAACCGTACTGATCCGCGCCGTACTGAACGATCCTAACCTTACCACCGTCGTCAACAAATCCGTACTTGCCTTTGGATGGGAAACAATTAAATTAGAAGAGTTCCGATGCTGGGGAAGGATATCATGGATGGAACCAGGCAAATGGACACCTGCCGTTGATCATTCAGAATAGAATTTAAAGATTAGGGCCTACCTTTGACCTCGCCGTTTGCTAATTTAGTCTCGATCTTGAAGGAACCGTCTGCACCCTCAAACCCGTAGGTATAGGAGCCGTCCTCATTGTGACGGTTAATTTGCTTCAAGATGGCGACCGGAGTCGGCTTCGGTGACGCTGGCGCTTGAGGGCGTTGCGCGGCAGGACTTCCACTTCCGTAACTACGCGGCGTTGGCTGGGCCTGTCTCGGATTACTGTCGTATTCTTGTTCGTAATCCTCGTAACCTTGACGATATTGCTGGGCTAGGGTTAAGGTGATGGTCATCGCCAGTATCAGCTGCACAAAAATTGGTTTGTTTTTTCAGGGAGATTAATGAAAACATTTGGAAAATTAAGGTTAGGAGGGGAGTGACATAAGGGACGCTGGAGTGTTTTCTGCTGGTATCTCAGAATTCAAGCCACATACGCTAATTTCCATGAAAACCTTTTTGATGCAGAACACTACGATCTACAAAAAAGTTCAAATAAAGATCTCGCTATCTTTCGTATCTTCTGAGATATTCAGCAGAAACTCATGACCGCAGATTTCACTCACACCCAATGACGCTCTGATTTTTTGAGGGAAATATCTCGAATGTGAAGCGAGATAGCGCAATTTTGGTAATAACCTTTATTGTAGATCATGTTATGATCTACAAAAAAGGTCATTATCACCATAGCGCTATCTCCCTTCAATTGCGAGATATTCGCAAAAATATATCGCTTGGCAATTGAGACCGCCCAAAAAAAACAGCTTTGCATTTTCACCCAATATATTTTATGATAAAAATTTTTTTTGATAAAAGTCTGAGCAATTTTTTTTTAGTATCCCTCTTTCTTACTTTATTTTTTTTCACAATTTAGCTGTCAAAACCTCAGGCAAGATCTGGGTGTGGAGTGATTGGAAGAGGTCGCTGGCACATGTGGACTTGTCGAAAGAATTTTTGGCGTATAAAAGTCTTCGAAATAAAATTCACGTATGAGTTTGAGTATGAAGTAGAATAATAAAAGTTTAAGGGTTGTTGCGAGGGCGGTAGAGGGCGCAGCAAGGGCCTCCCAAGCCCAGGATTCGACGGTGGACGCAGATGGGCAGCAAATTTTCGTGATCATAATTACGTACTTTAACTAAAATGTCCTTTCTGACGGGGTTATTGACACGTCAATTGTTTCGCGCCGATTGCCCCACATTCGCGCCAATTTAAAGGCTCTTACGAAACTTTTTTTTTTTTTTTAGTGCTAAATAAATAGGAGAAAGAGCTGTTAAACCCAATCCGCAATATGGATTAATGCGGGTGAAATCCAAGATGCCGATTACGCCATATCACCAGCACTAGACGCAGGATAATACATTAGTGATTCCTTGATCACAATTTATACTCTATTCAGGAATTTCACGTTTATGAATAACTGGAATAATTAAGCACGATAAATCGTTTCTAGTTGTCTAGACACTTCCTACAATCCACGCACGACTGATCACATCAACACCCAACGTCAATGTACAGGTTAACGTGATTAAGAAAAATTTAAAAAAAGGAAAGAATCGACTTAATCTGGTTTAACGAGAAAGTAGTGAGATAAGTGACGGGTTGCACGCGATTTTATAATTTATTGGGGAATCTGAGCTCTTTTTAATTGACCACATTCACCTCTTGTTTGTTATATAACTCATTTGAATACGGAAAGTCAATCGGTAAAAATCGGCAAGAAAATCGTTAAAAAAAATCGGCAAGAAAATCGGTAAAAATCGGCAAGAAGATCGGTAAAAATCGGCACGAAAATCGGTATAAAAATCAGCTGGAAGATCGGTAAAAATCGACAAGAAGATCGCTACAAATCCGCCAAAAAATCGGCAAGGAAATCGGTAAGAATCGTCAAAAATCAGTCGAACTTATATAATTCCAGTCATTATCGGCGCCATTCACACACAAATTTTGCTTCTCGAAACTTGAACCGATTTGCCCGACCCCGATTTTCCCCCCTCACCGAGCACTGTCCATTATTGTTACCGATTTTTCCTATCAAATTACCAAGCTTCATGTTTCCTGCGGGCGAATAAATTTTAACAATAATAAAATCGGCGGGAAATTGGAGATCACTTTTCCGTGAATGGAAAAAAAAACTGGATTATGCAAAAAGTCCAGAAATCGGTAATAAACCGAACACTTCACAATCACATAAATGGAGAGATCGTTAATTGCGAGGGCGCACATGCACAATTTTCATCGTTGGAAATTCACCTTGAGGTCTGAGTTAGGAAGTACGGGGAATCACCATACGTACCATCCGTAGCGCACCCATCTTTATTGATGATAATTGTTTCTGGATTAGTGGTAGTGGACAGCGAGGCTAGAGTACCAAGCGAGCCACAAACTGAGGCCCTCATATACCTTACTGGACCGTCCCTCTTGCCTTCCCCACCTTGCTGGCATACGGAGGACTTTCACTATCTATTCGATTTACTTGGTACGAGCCACCTTGTCGCGTTGCGGAACCGCGTGTGCAGAAAATTGCGGGATCTAGCCCAGCTGACCACATGGCTTATCTTGATGAATCTAGGGAATTTTTTCCCCCAGGCATCCCCAAGAAAATCCGGTTGCCAAGCTAACCTTTGAGGATCGCCAACTCTCTCCGCGGCGCCATCTTCAGGCGCAAGACCAAAATAAATATTTTCAAAATTTAGTAGGGAAAAGAGCTGGGAAAACCATCAAGCATGTGCAGCATCCTTCTCTCTGAAGTCGGTCCAGATCAATTCCTAAGATCGTATCTGTACCTGCGGGGGGATACCCGGTGAGCGCTATGACGTTCAATTTTGACGGGATATGACGTCATCCGAATTTGACGGGATATGACGTCATCCGAATTTCACATAATACGCGGTCACTCAACTTTGACATAATATGACAGGATGTCAAATTTGACAGAATGTGTAATCATCAAAATTTGAGGTATGTCATCATCCGAGTTTGACATATGGCATTATCCAAATTTGACATATGACATCAGTCAAATTTGACATGGCATGAGGTCATCCAAATTTGACAGAATATGTCATGTGGATTCGACATAATGTGTCATCATCTGAATTTGACATAACATG
Organism: Asobara japonica; assembly: GCA_026005395.1. Classification (NCBI taxonomy): domain Eukaryota; kingdom Metazoa; phylum Arthropoda; class Insecta; order Hymenoptera; family Braconidae; genus Asobara; species Asobara japonica. Next base: position 901,297 of record BQMI01000533.1, on the reverse strand, counting down.
ACATTGCTCGAATTTGACATAACATGACATTGCTCGAATTTGACATAATGTGTCATTATGCAGATTTGACATAATATGACGTTGTTCAAATTTGACAGAATATGTCAGCATTCACACTTGACATAATATGACAGCCAAATTTGACATGGTATGATATCATCCAAATTTGACATAATATGCGGTCACTCAACTTTGACATAATATGACAGGATGTCAAATTTGACAGAATGTGTAATCATCAAAATTTGAGGTATGTCATCATCCGAGTTTGACATATGGCATTATCCAAATTTGACATATGACATCAATCAAATTTGACATGGCATGAGGTCATCCAAATTTGACAGAATATGTCATGTGCATTCGACATAATGTGTCATTATCTGAATTTGACATAACATGACATTGCTCGAATTTGACATAATGTGTCATTATGCGGATTTGACATAATATGACAGGATGTCAAATTTGACAGAATGCGTAATCATCAAAATTTGAGGTATGTCATCATCCAAGTTTGACATATGGCATTATCCAAATTTGACATATGACATCATTCAAATTTGACATGGCATGACGTCATCCAAATTTGACAGAATATGTCATCTGAATTCGACATAATGTGTCATCATCCGAATTTGACATAACATGTCATTATGCGAATTTCACCTAATATGACGTCAATCTTAATTTGACATACTACGGCATCACGCGAATTTGACATGTCATCACCCAAATTTGACATAACGTGACGTCATCTGACTTTCACAAAATATGTCATCATCCGAATTTGACATAATCCGCGGGATTCAATCAGCCTCTGAAATTGACAGCGTTAGTAATAATTTCCCGCCCGCGCATTTACGGAGAACGCTGAGAAAATCAGGGGGGCGGGTGTAGGGGGGGGGGGGGGTTGTGAGTCACGGAAAGTTTTTCTGGCGCCTAGGGAAAAATGAGGGAACAACGAAGAGGATAATTACCCGGTATCCCAATTGTTGTGCATCTCAGGTCAATTACACCTCCCAGCATCGCTTGAAAAATCCCCCCCCCCCCCCCCAAAAAATTAGCAATTCTAATAACGCCACCACATAAAAATCGGCGCGATGACGTCACAAAATTAAAATTCACGTTGTGAAATTTTCTCCTAAAATGCCCATAAACACCCTCCAATTTCCTCGGAATTACAAAATCCAACCCACCCACCTGGAAACATTGGCGAAGGATAAACGCGTGAAAAAGCCGTCAATCGCGATCTCCATCTGCCAACTTTCAACTGCACTCCAATTGCATAAAAAAAAAATAAAAAAAAAAAAAAAAAAATCACCACCACCACAAGGTCACCCAGTTGCGCATGACCTCGTGAAAGTGATCCCCCCTCGATTCACCCGATTTTTCCAAACGATTGAACAAAACTTGCATAACAATGCATCGGTGGAAAGTCACTCGACATTTATGCAACAGATGGCCAACCGAGGTCATGGACACTGCACCCCGTTGTATTTAGTTACCGCAATTTAATTAAATCCTCTCCTCAATTCATGTGCGATAATACTCGGTAATTAGCGGTTAATATCTTCTTTTTTTTTAACCGAGAATTATATTTCACGCGGATATTCAGTTTGTATCAAATTGCGAGGATAATGGGTGAAAGGCAGAACGGACTAAACTCACTTTGCATATGTACCTTAGTAAAATCGTAGTTAAAATTCAGTATTTTGCAATATATTTTCACTACGTGCGTTGTAAAAAAAATTATTCAAAAGCTGTTTGGTAGTGGATAGAGCAATGTTGGGCGAATGTCGGCTGCCCAGCATTGGCCGTTTATTGCTTCAAGAATACTCCTGATTCAACCCTGCATGGGATACAAACCAACATTACGCGTTGACTGGTCCAGCATTGGATGCATATTGATCCAGCATAGGCTGCACATTACACCAACATTAGATGTTGTGCAAGCCGACATTACGCGTTGACTGGCCCAACATTGGATGCATATTGATCCAGCATAGGCTGCACATTACACCAACATTAGATGTTGTAAAAGCCAACATTACTCGTTTAGTGGCCCAACATTGAATGCATATTGATCCAGCATAAGGTGCATATTACACCAACATTAGATGTTGTGCATGTCAACATTACACGTTCACTGGCCCAACATTGGGTGCATATTGATCCAGCATAGGCTGCACATTGGCCCCAACATTAGATGTACAATGTCTCAACATTGAATACCATTTAGTCCATCATTTGGGACTTAATGGACAATGTTTCAAGCCAATGTGGCATATTTGCGAACCCAACATTGGCTGAATATTATCCAGCATTGGCTAATCATACTATCACGATTCGCATGACTCCAATTTAACATTGGGGTGCGTCATCCGGTCCAGCATTGGCACTGGTCTCAACATTATCTAGCCCTGCTCCGTACTGGGAGCAGCATTGTCCATCCATTGGTCCAACATCAGCCGTCATCGAGCCAGCATTACACATCCATTAATCCAGCATTATACATCCATTGATCCAGCATTACACATCAATTGATCCAACATTACACATCCATTGATCCAGCATTACACATCAATTGATCCAGCATTGCACAACCATTGATCCAACATTGCACATCCATTGATCCTACATTATCCATCCATCGGCGCCAGCATAATTCACACATTGATCCAGCATGATCCGTCCATTGGTCCAGCATTATCCGCCCATCGATCCAACATTATTGACTCATTGATCCAGCACGATCAGCCTATTGACCCAGCATAACCCACCCATTGGTCCAGCATTATCCGTACATTGATCCAACATTATCCATCCATTGATCCGGCATCATGCACCCATTGATCCAACATTGACTCAACATTGACCACCTCTTCAACGGTACATATTCGGCCAATATTGTCGCCACTTCATCGATTGGTCCAGCATTGGTCCGTCCGTATTCATCGACTCCACATTGGCTCTCCATCGCACTAACCTCAGCTTGGGCTCACTTACGCCACCTAGTACGACGCCAAGGTTAAGGCAAGGCTGTCCAAGCCTAAGGGCAAGCCTCAAGAAAAAAACAGGTACTGAGGACACGAGATGAAACGAACCAGGCGTCCTTTCACGTGGTATAAACTGCTCAATTTTTTTTTCTTCACTGCTCAATTCTTGCCATCAGCCGTGACATTTAATGTTAGCAGAGCACTTACTCGGCCAGCCAATAAGTATATCAACAAGGCACAAAGCAAGCGTTGGGTACCCACGGGCTTCTCTAACGATCTAAACGCCTCGTTACGCTGCTTTCTCTGGTGGGATTTATGTAATTTACGGAGGGGCCTTTGATGGTACGACCAACAGGTAAGTCAATATCGTATGTGCTACCTAAGAAATTGTTTGTTTTTTTTTTCTCTATCAGAAAGGCTATTATAATTGCGCAAATTTTTTTCACAATGAAGATTTTTATCGATTAAGATTGAATAACAAAGTTGCCTGTTACATATGAAAAATGTAACTTGGAAACGAGAGGTCGTCTTTAATAGAATCGCACACATAGAAAAAATCGAATTTCGAAAAAAATCGATTATCGCAAAAATCGAATCGCGAAATGAGTCGATTATTGCAGGAAGATCGATTGTTCTTTTGGGACCCCATCGATCCTCAATGACGGAATCGTTTTTCTGAGAAAACTCGATTTTGACATAGAAACGGATATATCGATTATCGAAAAATCGATTATCGAGAAATCGATTCTGGAGAAATCGATTATCGAGAAATTGATTATCGAGCAATCGATTATCGAGAAATTGATTATCGAGTAATCGATTATCGAGAAATCGATTATCAAAAAATCGATTATCAGAAAATCAATTATTCGAAAATCGATTATTGGAAAATTGATTATCGAAAGATTGGTTATCGAAAAATCGATTATCGACAAATCGATTATCGAAAAATCGATTATTGAAGAATCGATTACTGTTCAAAAAGGATTTTTTTTCAATTCTGTTCATCAACATGAACATTGTCAATTTATTGATTGTGTTTTTACAATCGCAAAATTCTGATGTTCGATAATCTATCAATTTTCCAATGAAAGAGATCGGTCAAGGTATACCCAGCGTTTTGTTTTGAGACGCCTGGCTGCACCTGAGAAATGCAGGAAATTGCAATTTTACGTCATAATTCAATTCATATTGCCTCGGATTTAAAATTACAATGTAAAACTGCCGTGAGTGCACGACTGGAAACATCGGGAATAGTAACGCAATGGGTTTTCACTTTCAGTTGTACATGCACCCAAAGGTAAGAGCATGTTCACGCATTTTATCATTGCGTTGGTCAATTATAAATCATACTAACGATGCATAAATTCCTGCGTCTCCCACAATTCTCCCCAAATATTGAGATTTTTATTTATTTATTTTTTTTTTAATTTTCCGAAATTTTCTCAGAAGTTTGATTTTCTCAGATTTTTTCAAAAGTTCCCAAAAATCATTTAACTTTTTTCAAAAAAAATTCCGCAAACTCAGATTTTTCCCAGATTTTTCTCAAATTTTCCAAAATTTTTAGACAATTTTCAAAATTTATTTAAAAATTTTCTTGAATTTTTCAAAATTGTCCTCAAATTCAAAAATATGATTCATTTGAAATTTCCCGGGTCCGAAAAGTTCAGGCTTTTTTTATAAACGGAACTGATTGGGTCATTTGGGTCTAAGAAAGTACCACACCTTGAATATTGAATGTCTAATGTGCAATGTGTAATCGCGATGTTTACGACCACGCGTCGGATTGTGTTAAGGACAATCGAACAGTGAAATATCGCGAAATCGCGTAATGAATCGCGCCGACGTGTGTCCGATCAATCCGGGCCAATCGCGGGGAGGAGATCAAATAAATGGAGTGAAAAAAAAGTAGTGGAAAAATTGAATCGCAGATGCATCGGTGAATTGATCTCAATGTTCAATGGTTAGAAATTGAATATATGCAAACCTATACTTTTTAAAAATTCAAAATATCCGATTTTTTTTTCTTTCAAATTTTTTTCGAAATTTTCAGATTTTTTCAAATTTTTTCAAGTTTTCCAAATTTTCCAAATTTTCCGAATTTTTCAAGTTTTTCCAAATTTTTCCAAATTTTTCCAAATTTTTCAAATTTTTTCAAATTTTTTCAAATTTTTTCAAATTTTTTCAAATTTTTTCAAGTTTTCCAAATTTTTTCAAATTTCTCACATTTTTTCAAGTTTTTTCAAATTTTTTCAAATTTTTTCAAATTTTTTCAAATTTTTGCAATTTTTGCAATTTTTTCGAATTTTTTAAATTTCTCAAATTTTTCAAATTTCCTTAATTTCTCAGATTTTTCAAATTTCTCAAATTTCTCAAATTTCTCAAATTTCTCAAATTTCTCGAATTTCTCAAATTTCTCAAATTTTTCAAATTTTTTAAAACATTTCAATATTTTTGAAATTTTTTGAAATTTTTCACACACACACACACACACACACACACCCATCCATGTGTCCCCTGGACGTTTACCCTCCTAAAAATGCGATGGCCTAAATGGCGTAAGTCGGCCCCCGGCCCCCGGATGGGTGTCCAGTAGGCCCTACCGAATGAAATACTTTTGCCAATTCCGAGGGAATAATTTTCAAGTCCTGTTCCACATTCCTCACAGGGACAGACGGAAGTCCCTGTATTTCTCACACGGATAATGAAGGCATCGAGTAACTCGCGCCTTTATCCATTTTCCTCGCTCGCGGATGAAGGCGAGCGCGCGACCTTGTCGCTGCACTTATCTCACTATATGTATATATATATATATATATATGGGCGATAAAAGAGAGCGCGAACTATTACCTGCGTGTCAATAAAGAGTGAAAGACGCCAGTCTGGCCACACCCAGGAATTTTCATCTTACGTGTACTTCCTTTAATAGACACGTTGATTAGTTGAATAATCCGGGAAGCCTGACGTAAAAATCAAGGCTAGCCCACGCGTGAAGCGGGAAATTTGAATTTAGAAAAAAGTGCGCTAATGAATTTGGCTGGTGACCGATTTTGATACTTGACAGATTATCGCATTTTTTATTGAGGACCACCATTTTCGGGATCTCGAAAATTTTGAACGTTTTCAATATTTCGTAAATTTTGAAGACCTCAGGTCCAGATTTTGAAAAATTGTCAAAATTTCGAACACCCAATATTTTTGGGAACTTCCGGAAATAGTGATCTCACAAATTTTGGAAAATTGCCCAAAATTTTCAAAATTCCAAAATTTTCAAAATTCCAAAATTTTCAAAATTCCAAAATTTTCAACATTCCAAAATTTTCAAAATTCCAAAATTTTCAAAATTCCAAAATTTTCAAAATTCCAAAATTTTCAAAATTCCAAAATTTTCAAAATTCCAAAATTTTCAAAATTCCAAAATTTTCACAGTTCCAAAATTTTCAAAATTCCAAAATGTTCAAAATTCCAAAATTTTCAAAATTCCAAAATTTTCAAAATTCCAAAATTTTCAAAATTCCAAAATTTTCACAGTTCCGAAATTTTCAAAATTCCAAAATTTTCAAAATTCCAAAATTTTCAAAATTCCAAAATTTTCACAGTTCCGAAATTTTGAAAATTCCAAAATTTTCAAAATTCCGAAATTTTCAAAATTCCAAAATTTTCAAAATTCCGAAAAAATTGAAATATGAAAAAATTCGAAAAAAAATTCAAAATCTAAGAACTTTCAGAAATCCAAAAATTTCGTAAATCGAAACCAAATTTCCAATTTTTTTTCTTCAAAAACTTCAGACTTTAAACTGATCTAAAATTGCGTCTAGTGAACATTCAACTTTCTAAAAGAAGTAAGGTACAGGATTCGAGAAATTAAATCACCCAGTAACTTATTAGTTTATTGCATTTGGATTTTATTTATGTATTACGGAGGATAAATAAGTCTATGTACAGGATTCATGTTCATGGTTAATTCGAATAATCAATGAAAATTGAAAAGTAGGAATTTGACAATAAATTAGCGATGTGTGCCAATTTTCCAATATTGCGCGTTCGGGGCACGCGGTAGAGTGCAGCGCCAAGTAGAGTTTCCGCGTTCGGCCAATTTCGGAATTTTGGCAGCTTCTGTTCGGCTATTTACAGATCTTCGTCGATTTTAAGCTGTTTTTCACTTCCTCTCTTAATATTGAACTGAGTATGATGAAGCATCCAGGCTCTGTTGTTGATATTGTTGATATTCAGGTTGAATCCGCGGTTGGACCGAGTTCGACCTATCGAACTGCTGATAAGTTGAGTATCTGAAAAAAATAGAATGAGACAGTTTTCCATAGGACTCGTGTGAGGACTTGTATCTCACAAAAGTTTAACTTTTTCAATTTTTTTAAAATTTTCAAAATTTGCAAAATTTACAAAATTTTCAAACATTTTCAAAAATTTTCTTCAGAAATTCAAAAAATCTTCAAAAATCTTCAGAAATTTTCAAAACTTTACAAAAACATTTCAAAAATTTTTCAAAAATTTGTAAAATTTCTCAAACTTCCAAAATTTTCAACACCTTCAAAATTCCCAAAACTTTCAAAATTTCCAAAATTTGTAGAATTTCCAAACTTTTCAGAAATTCCAAAATTTCCAAAATTTTCAAAATTTTCAAAATTTTCAAAATTTTCAAAATTTTCAAAATTTTCAAAATTTTCAAAATTTTCAAAATTTTCAAAATTTTCAAAATTTTCAAAATTTTCAAAATTTTCAAAATTTTCAAAATTTTCAAAAATTTCAAAATTTTCGAAATTTTCACAATTTTCAGGTGGTTTAAAAATCCCACAAATCTAAAAAAAATCTAAAATTGCAAAAATTTTCATGTTAAGTCATTTGGTATGAAAACGAGTGATGTTATGAAAAAATTTCAGAAATCATTTTTTGTCGCAAATTTAATTTCCCACAAAAAAAGTCATTTGCAATGTCTCCCTAAATCGCTCCATTCTCGAGATAATGTTGATTTTGAGTATCCGCGCAGGCTCATAATACGAGGGGCTCCCCGTAGTCGACTCCTCAAACACTGGCATTTGAGCGAAACTCACGGAACGGAAAATAATAATTAGAAAAATGGAATGCAATTTCGTTCGGAAATTCGGGTACACTATTATTAGCAGAATTTCAAGCGAGTCACGATCTCGGTACGCTTTCCAACGATTCACTTGACATTTCACGCTTGTCCGGACAAATAAGTACAGACAAAGTGAAAAGTATCGATACTCAGTATTTGTTTCTCTTTCGTGTTTCGTTTCCATTTTACAATTTGTCATTTTTTCCAATCATCATTTTCTTTGCAATTCTCCATTTTTTTCTAATTTTCCAAAGTACTCAATTTTTAAAATTTTCAATTGTAAATTTTCGAATTTTCTTTTCAAGGTTCTGTATTTTTTTTTAATCCTCAGAAATTATCAACTTTTGATGCTTTTTCAATTTCCTATTTTTTTTTCTATTTTTGTCAATGTATTTTTTAACTTTCAGGCAATTAAACTGAATATTTGGAGGTTAACTCAAGGAACTTGAAGAAGTGAGGTTGGGGGTGGAAAGAGAATGAAATTTGGAGTCGAAAGTTCCTTTTCCATTTTTCCCTCCGAGGCCCCCCTACGGAGTTATTCAAGTTTCAAGCCGGCCAATCAGCGCGTAGCTCCGCCCCCTCGGCCAGTGGTTCTCAACTTGATTGGTCTACATTGAAAATAACTGGACATTTACACCTCAAGGTCTCAAGACCTCATCTGGCCATCTCTGGAATCGTTTCGTGACCTTGAGGCGCAGAAGTCCAATTTTTATCAATTTACAACGATAGAATTGAGAGCCACTGGTCGAGGGGGCGGAGCTACGCTCTGATTGGCCCACTTAAAAATTGAATAACTCGGCGGGGGGACCTCGGAGAGAAAAATGGAAAAGGAACTTTCGATCCCAAATTTCACCCTCCTTCCACCCTTGAATCCAAATTTCGTAATTGTTGGGCACTGTCTGTTTTTCATTACGAATTTTTAATTTATTCCTATGCAACAATTTGTTTCAATTCCAATTTATTTAAACCATCGAAATTCTTTGTTTTTATTTTGGGAAAATTAAATTAAGAAAAGAATAAAAATATGTAGAAATTATCGTCTACCGACTTACCCGGATGTGGCGGGGGTGCTATAGACCTCGGGTTTCCTATACGCCGGGCGCGGAGGTGGGGGTGGGGGCGGGTGTCTCTCGTATTTTTCACCATTCGTAAATCGCGGATCCGTGTAGTAAATGGAGGGGTCCTCCCGGTACTGGCCGTCGTCCTCCGGCTCGTTCTGACCTCCCACGCTGTTCTCACTCAAGGTCGAGGGAGGGACATTGATCCCGGTACCTACAGGTAGAATTGAACCATTTCGATCGATTAATCGATTCATCACATTTGACATGACAATAAAATTTCGAGATAGAAATCGAAATAAATCGATCCTTACCAATATCGATTATCGAATACAGTATCGATTGTCGAATACAGTATCGATTATCGAAAATAGTATCGATTATCGAGAACAGTATCGATTATCGAAAACAGTATCGATTATCGAATACAGTACCGATTATCGAAAACAGTATCGATTACCGAATACAGTATCGATTATCGAAAACAGTATCGATTATCGAAAACAGTATCGATTATCGATGGCAATTCGATTATCGAAGATAATTTTTTACTAGTCTTTCAAGATTCTATAACAGAATTGAGATACATGAGGAAAAACAACTTGTTGAAACAAAAAAAGTCTACAAGTATCGATTATCGGGAAAAAAAGTAAGTTATAAGAAAAAGAAATCTCGAATTCGTGGTAACATCGATAGTGCAAAAAATACATAACCACGAAATGCATAACTTCAATAATTGTTAAAAAATACTTCGATAATCGACTTCTTTCTCAGATAATCGATATTTTCGCAATTCGTGATCTCGCCACGAGCCTACACCTGCGCGATTGCCACCACCACTTGGACCGCATATGACGTAATCAATGTTCGGATTGTTTTGTCGATCTATCGGCCTTTGCCGTGGAATTGTATTCCATAATTGATTCCTATATTCGCTAATCGATTTTGTTCGAACAATCGATACTTTAATTGTCGCTCTTTTGGTGAATCAATTCTACTCAATATCGATTACAGTCACGCACCTGGCGGTCTTCTCGATAAAAGATCGAAATCCGAGTTCGATAATCAAACTCTGAGTTCGATAATCGAAGTCCGAGTTCGATAATTGAAGCTTGAGTTCGATAATTGAACTTCGAGTTTGATAATCAAATTTCGAGTTCGATAATCGGATTTCGAATTCGATAATCGAATGTCGAATTCGATAATCGAATTTCGAATTCGATAATCGAATTTCGAATTCGATAATCGAATTTCGAATTTCGAATTCGATAATCGAACTTCAAGTTCGAATTCGATAATCGAACTTCGAGTTTGATATCCCAACTTCGAGTTTCATTTCGTAAATTAAACTTCGAATATTTCGAATGAGTTTGATAATCGGAGTGTGAATTCGATTTTGAAAATCGATTGGTAAAATAGATTTTGAAGGTCGAATTTCGATTTTACGATTAATGATCGACTTCTGTATACAACTTCACCTATCGATCTTCACTCTCATATATGTTTTCCCACATCATATTCTTACCTGCAGGCTCGAATCCACGTCTTGTAGCACCGTATTCGACCTCTCGAACTGTCCCTGTATCGTCCACAAAACCGTACTTACCGTAGACCTCGCCAGTCGGATACTTCGATTCGATCTTGTAAGAGCCATCTGCAGCCTCGTATCCATAACTGTAACTTCCATCCTCATTGTGTCTAGAAAAATCAATAGTTTCACGAGATAATTGGATGTTCCAGAACAATCTCCACGAGAAAATGGTCTCCGATTCTATTCTACTATTTGCTCAAGAATGTTCCTGATTTAAAAAATTAATCAGCACTTTGAGGCTTATGTGAAGTTACGCAAGTGAACTTAAGTGAAACTTATGACGCCTTGCGTGTGCATAGAAGCGTGCCACGAAAAATGAAACGTCGTACTTCTTGAACTTTCAAACACTTTCATACTTTCTACGATTTTTAATTATTACAAATTCGGGAATCCACAAATTTCCACGAAAAAAAAGTTTTTGCAATTTCTAATGATGTAAAAATGTGAAAAATTTTGTCAAAATCTTCCGAATGTTGAAGATTGAACCCTCGGAGAATCACTATTCAGAACTTTCCAAAGTTTACCGTATGATTGACCGATTGATTGGTTGATTGATCGTCTGATTGACCGGTGGATGTATGGATTGACTGGTAGATGTATCATTTTACCACTTGATTGATTGATTATTTGACAATTTGAACAATGGATTTACAGATTGATAAATTGATTGATCGAACCATCAATCGGTCGATCAATGGGCTTCTTTTTTATAGCAACCGACTTCTTGAGTGATTTCTTGATTGATTGATTGATCGATCGATTGATTAATCGATTGATTGATCGATTGATTGATTGATCGACTGATTGATTGATCGACTGATTGATTGATCGATTGATTGATCGATTGACTGATCGATTGACTGATTGATTGATTGATCGACTTATTGATTGATCGATTGATTGATTGACTGACTGATCTATTGAGTGATTGATCTATTGATTGATCGATTGATTGATCGATCGATTGATCGATCGATTGATTGATCGATTGATTGATCGATTGATTGATCAATCGATTGATTGATTTCCGACCTTCTTCACTCACCAATTTACCAATCGACTTTTCATCAACGGTCTGATTGATTGATCAACTGTGTGATTGATTAACACTGTGATTGATCAAATGCAACTCACCTGTTTATCTGCTTGAGGATGGGAACTGGAGTTGTCGTGTATTGAGCCAATGAAATGCCAGTGCAGAGCACCAACGATTGCACCTGATGGGAAATTATTGCCAATTGAGTTTTTGGTCAATTGATTGAACTTTCCGAGGAATTGAGGGGGGCAATGGGTCACCGAGGTGTGCCAGTTTTAAGTTCCCACGAGTACTTCGATCTTTTGCGGTGGATCTATTCATCCATTCAACAATATTTTAGAGCAAACAATTCCTCTGAATAACCATAGTAAATTCACAAAACTCAACACCACTATTTTCACTATTCGCACATTTTCGTCACACATTGATAACAATCGATTTATACTTATCTACTAAATTTTTCAGTTCCTTTATTTTCAATTCTGTTCTGAATTTTTTTTCCAATTTGTTTAGATTAGTTAAGATTTTTTTACAATTTTCACGTTTTTTATTTTTGCAATTGACAATTTTTTTTTGTTCATTAAACTTTCAATTTTTTTTTAAATTTTTCTGATTTTTATTATTGTTTTATGAATTTCCGTTTTTTGCAAAGTTTTTATTCAATTTTTTGCTGTTTTGAGATTTTAACTTCGTTCCCAAAAAAAATTTCCCAAATTTTTAAAGTATTGAATTAAAAATTTTCTACTTGTTAAGAATTTTTTTTTTCAAACTCGTCAATTTCCAAATTTCTGAAATTCTGAATTTTTAAAAATATTTTTTTCCTTTTCAATTTAAATATTTTTATTTTTGCCATTTTTTTTAATGTTCAAATGTCGATGAGCGAATTTCAAATTAAAAAAAAAATTAATTTCATTTTTTTAACTATTTACAAAATTTAAAAAAAAAAAAAAATTTCCACAAATTTAAAAATTGCGAGAAATTTGCAAAAGTTTCACATTTGTTTTTTATCTTCAAAAAATTTCAAATTTTATTCATAAATTTTTTTTCTTTTTTTCCCATTTTGCCCCTTTTGCCGCATCTTGAACAATTTTGTTTAGCGGCAAAATTTTGGCGATTTAAATAGTAGTAAAATTATGGAAAAACTTACGATGAAGCGCATGGTGAAGAGCTGTTTGTCAGTGGAGATAGTATTATAGAATCGTGTTAAGGCGCGTCTCTTCTTATATAGGTCCCCATCGGGAGCGGCATTGTGTCCCGCCCATGGCCTGCCCCGACCACCACTTTTTTTCCTTTTTTTTTTTTTATTCCACCTTAAGCCCCCCCTTAAGACTCCAACCAACACCCAAGGATATTCGTAAAGTCCCGACGATATCAATGCAAATTGCATGTGCAAACGTCCTTTTCATATCAATAATACCACGAGTGCATTCCAATGCGTCTCGCGTGTCCTGATTTGGATATTAGCACTTTATTTCATTGCACAACTCCATTTCTATTTGTTTTTCATAAAAAATGGCAAACATGTTTTGAAATCCAAAGCATTGGACAATTTCAGGAATCATCAAAAATAGGAAAAGTGGAGAAATTTTGTGAAACAGTCGGTAAATAGGTATTTGATAGTTATCGAGTGTCGATAAAGTAGTATTTTGGGGCTGTCGGTAAAGTAGTCTTTTATGCTGGTCGGTAAAGTAGTATTTGAGGAGTGTCGGTAAAGTAGTATTTGATGCTTGTCGGTAAAGTAGTATTTGAGGATTGCCGATAAAGTAGCCTTTGAGAATTGTCGGTAAAGTAGTTTTTGAGGATTGTCGATAAAGTAGGGTTGGTGATTTGTCGATACAATAATATTTGAATGATGATAGGCTGTCGATAACGTAGTATTTGGTAGTCATTGACTGTCGATAAAATAGTATTTGGCAGTTATCGACTGTCGATAAAGTAGTATTTTAGGGTTGTCGGTAAAGTAGCTTTTTATTATGGTCGGTAAAGTAGTATTTGAGGATTGTCGGTAAAGTAGTCTTTGATGCTTGTCAGTAAAGTGGTATTTGAGAATTGCCGATAAAGTAGTCTTTGAGGATTGTCGGTATAACAGTCTTTGAGAATTGTCGATAAAGCAGGGTTGGTGATTGTCGATAAAGTAGGGCTGGTGATTGTCGATAAAGTAGGGTTGGTGATTGTCGATACAGTAGTATTTGATGATCATAGACTGTCGATAAAATGGTATTTGCAAACCGTTGACTGTCGATAAAGTAGAATTTGGTCGTTATCGCCAGTCGATAACTTAATATTTGGGGGCTGTTAACTGTCGATAAAGTAGTATTGATTAATTATTGCCTGTCCATAAATTGATGTTTAGTAGTTATCGACTGTCAATGAGATTTGGTAGTTATCGGCTGCCGATCAAGTAGTCTGTGAGGATCGTCGATAAAATAGGATTCGCGATTGTCGATAAAGTAGTATTTTACGATTCTATACTGTCGATAAATCGGTATTTAGTAGTTATTGACTGTCGATAAAATAGTATTTGGTAGCCGTTGATTGTCGATAAAGTAGAATTTGGTAATTATCTTCAGTCGATAACTTAATATTTGGGTGCTGTTAAGTGTGGATAAAGTAGTATTGATCCATTATTGCCTGACCATAAATTGATGTTTAGTAGTTATTGACTGTCGATAAAGTAGTATGTTACATATATCGACCGTGGCTAAAGTAGAGTATACCAATTTTTAATAAATGCAGATTTTTTTACACTCCACCATTTTCGTGTGAAAAATCCAACAGGTGCATTCCAATAAGCAATAATTATTACCCAAATAAATTATTTAAAAAATGAAAAAATTTGAAAGAAAAAAATCAGAATCTTCAACAAATTCCGACATTTTGACAACTTTCCGTATCTCCACCCAAGAAATCAGATTGACAAGAAATCTATGAATATAAAATGAGGTTGATGAAAATTATGTAATCGACTATTTCATCCCAATACCGATATGATTAGGTAATCAGGTGTCCAGATGACATCTCGAGGACTGACTGATCCATTTCACTTTTTTTTTCTCTCTCTCTCTCTCTCTATTTTTTTTCACAGGAAATTTAATAGCGCCAAGATTGAATAAACAGTGGGATTTGTAGTGCGTAACTTGCGGGTGAATTGAAATTATTATATAAATTTAATGTAGTGAAAATGAAGGGAAATCATGACGGAAAAACGATTTTTCCATTTCCAGAAAGATAATGGTATTTTGTTTTTCTGTTCAAAAATTTAGTAAAAAAAAATTTACTAAAAAAAATTTTTTTTTTTTTCAAATTACTGTCTGTCAATTTTTTTCAAGAATTATTTCAACAAAAAACCCCCCTTAAGGAAATTTTAAAAAACGAGGCACGTGAATTTGTTTCATAAGCATCAGTAGTTTATTAACAGTGTTACACGCACAGTCATACATAGAACAACCATATCCCCATAATTAATGAATTTCACCCGAAAAATTGTTGGGATAAACATGAGGATTTCAATAATTTTATTCGGCTAATTACCATATGATCATTAAACTCCTCATTTATCTAGTCTAAATAATTAAGTCGTTATCTGTATGCCTTGCCCGTGTTGCAATTATATTCCATGATTATGCCTACTGGTACACCTATAATCATGACTCCTATGCTGATCAATCAAAAAAAAAACATCAATTGGAACAGTAAACAAATGCAATGGGAAAAATTACATTAAACAAATGAAAAGATGTTCGTTAACAAAATCGAATTGATGGCTGGGTCGATCAATTTATCAATCAATCCGATTGATCGATTGATCAATTTTTCAGTCAATCCCATTGATTGATCGCTATCAAGGCTCACCGATTTGTTTGATCAATCGTGCTGACTGAAAAATTGAATTGATTGACCGATCAATCAAAGGCGATCAATTCGGTACTTGATCAATTTGGCTGATGAGTTGATAAATCAATTTAATCAATCGACGGTTCAATCCATTCCTATATTGATCAATCAATTTCGATTGTCCGATCAATCAGATTGATCGTATGATCAATTTTATTGATCGATTGATCTGATGTTCCATTGTTCATATTGATACAATGATCAATTCGGTAGATCAATCTAACTTGAGCGATCAATCTCGATCAATTAATTGATCAGATTGATCGATTGATCAATCAATTCCATCAGTCAATTTTCTCTTAATACATCGAAATGGCGAATCAATTCAAGTGATCAATCATCACATCAATTGATCAATCAAATTGCCGTTCAATAATTCTTCACATCTTTCCATCAATGTATTTTTTTGAAATTTACTGTAATCAAAAATTGTAGAAAAAAAAAAACAAAAAAGATCGAAGATGGATAAAAGTTTTATCGCTCTTCTAAATTTTGAAATAGGGAAAAGCAATTTTGGTGCTTCAAACGAAAAAAAAAAAACAATTATTGCTGAACCAAATAAGCCATTGAACAAACGACAAAATTTTTATCCCTTTTCTTAATCGACTAGATGTATTCTCTAGGTTGACACGTTTATTATAGCTTGTATCAAATAAATAAATAACTATCACTCGGTCAATTATCAACTGGTATTAAACGCAGGAAAAATTGCGAGTCAATTTTTTTTTTAATTTCTATTACCAAATACCCGAGATTTGTCATTCAACCATATAACGCGATTTGCTAATTTAATATTATTATTTTTAGCATTTTTTTTTTTTGTTGGCAGAAAATACAATTCATCACTCGGTCCATGTTAACCCACCCTCTATCGTTTATTCATAAATTAATTAATTATTTTTTTTTTTCATGATTCCTTAAATTGAATTCGCAAAATTCCAGACAAGCCGGTGCGCTACCAGTGGAATTTTTTTTATGATTTTTTTTCCACTGGTCACACGCATTAACTATTACACATTCTATACTTTGCATGTAAATAATGCCTATTTTCCAAAAAAAAAAAAAAAAAAAAAAATCGGTATTGACTAAAAAAATTGAGAATATTTTTTTTTCAATTATTTTAAAAATCAAAACAAATTAAATACTTTCTGTTAAAATTAAAATTTCAATAACAAAAAAAAATTCACTGGGACTTTCATCATTTTTTTTTATAAAAAACAAAACTGGCATATTTTAGAATATAAAGGAAAATGAAATTTGTCGTTACGATCAATTTTCTCTGATCATCAATGAAATTTTTGAGTTGAGAATATTGTCAATTTTTCAACTTCATTTTTTAGATTGATCTATTTTTTTTTAAACTAAAGAAAAAAGAAAGGATTTTTTTTTTCACATTCTTAACTCAATAATTTTGCAACTCTGTCATATTTCCCAACATTTTTCATTCTCCATTAAATATTAGTGATTAAATTCTAACGGGATACAAGCGATGCTTATGATTTTACGAACTACAATTACTGAAGGGAAAAACATACAGTGTATTTTTTTTTTCATTAATATTATGTTAATTAACGATCCATTAATTAAATTATAGGTGGATTCGTAATTACCACGTTATCTTGGTGTGAAGATATCCAATGATGATTGATTGGTCAATCATAACGTCAATTTGGCTGTATATTCTGGCGAATTGATCCATTAATCAAATTTCTCACCCCATGAAACTCATTGTTTAACGAGATTGATTGATCAATGAAATTGATCGATCAACGGAATTGATTGTTCAATCAAAATTGATTAACCAATCGGATTGATCAATCAAAATTGATTAATCAATCAGATTGATCAACCAATCGGATTGGTCAATCAAAATTGATCGGCCAATCTGATTGATCAATCAATCGGATTGATCAATCAAATTGATCGATCAATCAGATTGATTGTTCAGATTGACCGATCAATCATATTGATTGTTCAGACAGATTGACCGATCAATCCAATTTACCTGGTCAATTGTCCAATCAATTTCTTCAAATTTTCTCCGATTGAATGGGGCACCTTATACACATGATAAACATAGTGGGCAAAAAGCTAATTACTCATTACCTTATTATCATTTTTGTTTACACTTCAATTATTGGAAAACCTCCACTAGTTCTATGCAAAGTATAGCTTGTAAATTAATCACTCAATGTGTGATTTATTATTAAACACTTGATTAATTAATAATTAATTATTCTTCGCAATTATTCATACGCTATAGACTATCGAAGATGGTGCATTTCACTTTATATCATCAATTGTCATAATTAGCGTAATTATTGATTGGTAATCAATAATTATTGATTCATCAGTGAAGTGCGACAAAGTTGAGATTGAAATGTTACGTTGTTTTTGGTAAATATCTCGAAAACTATGAGATCTATAGAAAAATCGCAGATAACTTTTTTATAGATAATTCAAATATCTACAAAAAATTATCAATGATTTTTTTTGAAAAAACTGAGGGTTTTCGAGGTATCAAGCAAAGAAGAAAATCAGAAGATTTTCTCTAGAGACAAAATTCATGGAATTTTTTTTATCTTTTTAGTACGTCTTTTTTTTTAGTACGTTCAAAAATACCCAAAAAAAATATCACGACTCCCCCTCATCACTCAATTAGTCGTGATTAATTTATATACAGATTCACCTACCACATAGCGTGGAAAAAATTATGCAATGATTTTCACTTAAATAAAAATTCGAATAATTGGAAAAAAAAAACAAAAAAAAAATTGAATTTTTCTTCTTCTCTCCGAATAGAGAAAGAAAAAAATCGATTCAATTATGAAAAATAAAAATCACAAATCCCAAAAAGATGGGTTAAAACTCTTTCAAACTGGATCTGAAATTGAAACAATTTTTACCGCATCTCACGCAAGAATTTTCCCCATAAATTCATTAATTACTCAATTACGTCTCTCTCATAATTTCAATTTTTGTTTAAATCAATTTTTTTTCAATGGAAAATCCCTACCGGAAAATGCCTTCCAGTTTTCACATTTTTTTCTCTCACATGTAGCAAAAAAAAAATTATAATTTCCCTCTTCTCAAAAGAAATTATAAATTTCCTTTTTTTAAGAAAAATTTAATTTTCTCTTTTTCTTTCTTCAGACCTTATTCATCGAATTTCAGGTCTCGACACTTGAGACCTGAACTTGAATCCCCCTGAACAGCCGTATGTGATACATCTATAACTCCATAACCACCCCATAAAAAATTTCCCCATTCCCGTAAAATCCATGGCAGACCTGAGACGACCTGATCATTTGAAATATCATCAAAGTTGCTCTGATTTACGCGATTAAGGTGATTGATCAGGTCCTGTTGATTGACCCGATTGATCATATTTTTCAGGTGTACTGATTGATCGGGTATACCTGATTGTTTTTATTGATCAGGTCACGTCAATTGATCACGTCCATGATTGATCAGATTGATCTGATTGATCAGATTTTTCAGGTGTATTGGTTGATCGGGTATCCACGATTGTTTTTATTGATCAGGTCATGTCGATTGATCAGGTATGCATGATTGATCTGATTGATCAGATTTTTCAGGGGTACTAATTGATCGGGTACTCGTGCTTGTTTTTATTGATCAGGTGCATGATTGATCTGATTGGTCAGGTTTCCACGGACTTGACTCCAGGCTCGCAGGTATCCAAGATTGGTGATTGATCGGGTTTTCTTCTAGTTGATTGATCGGATCTTCTTCTAGTTGATTGATCATGTAACTCTAATTGATCAGGTATACTCGATTGATTGAGTCATCAGAATTTCCTGATCAATCTACTTTTACTGATTGACTTCATTTGTGTGATTGATCCGTTTGTCATCGACCCCATGATTGACCTGAAGCGTCTGGTCAGCCTGACTCTCCCGATTGATCTGATTTGCCTGATTGACTTGATGGAAGACTAGTCCTCATCCATCTGATTGACCTGATCAATCCGGCTGGTCCGATCAATCCGATTGACCCGATCAATCCGATTGACCCGATCAATCCGATTGATCCGATCAATCCGATTGGCCCGATCAATCCTGTTGTCCCGATCAATCCGATTGTCCCGATCAATCCGATTGACCTGATCACCCGCTCAATATGATTGACTCGATCAATTTGATAAATCTGTTTGGCCTGATCAATCTGATTTGCCTGATTGACTTTTCATGATCATTGCATTACAATCATGCAATTTTCATGGAGAATGTTTTCCTTTCAGACTCGAATCCAATTTTTGCTTCTCTTTAGTTGTTTGGGGTGGAATGATTAGGGTTTTTTTGGATTTTGTAGGTTTTGGAATCTTTTGGGGTGATTGAGGAAGGGTTGATGGATCTTGGACATCATTTTTTTCCGTGTCTGATGATGAGCTCTTGGGTTTTTTGGATTTTTTGGAAGGTTGAAGGGATTTGGAGGTGTTTTCAGGACTTTTGGGAATGTCAGGGGGGGGAGTGGATGATTTCTCAGCTGGCGACAGGGGGATAGCGGTGGCTCACTTTTTAGTCATTATTTTAAGGTACTCGAGGGCATTTTGGGCAGCACTGGCCTGAGCATCTTTGCTGGTAACTCCACTGCCATAGCATACGGCAACTGGAAGTGTCGAGAGCTGGACCAGGCACTGGCATTTGCCTGAAATAATTTTTAAAAAATATTAGGGCATTATTACAAAATTTCCCATTTTTTTTCAAAAATTTTATCTTATCATTCTGCAGGTTCACCAATTTTCAGCTTTCGAAGAAAATAAAAAAAAATATCAATCTCGTATGTAAATATTGTCAGCCTCATATTAATTTATCACACATACTTATGATGATATAATGTGACCCCGGAAATCGCAAAACATGTTCCAGAAAAGAAAGAAGTGATAACAGCGCCACCACTACATTCGTAATGACCACAACCAAATTGGCGATGGAAGCAGTGAGAGCAGCAAAGAGTTCACTCCGCAAGGAGATAAAAACAGTAATTTCACTATTGAGTCCAGCGGAAAAAGCCAGGCAATCTGCTATAGTTTACAATCAGGTAATTCACCAGAATTGATTACACGATTGATCATGCGAAATTTTTTTAGGTTAGAGTGAATGTGCAGTTCATTTTTCATTATTTTTTGAGTTGATAGGTAAAGTTATTGTATAATGCTTAATTATAACTATCGGATTGATTGATTGATTGATTGATTGATCGACTGATTGATGGTCTGATTGATCAAATGATTGATTGGTTGATTGACCAAATGATTGATTGGTTGATTGATCAAATGATTGATTGGTTGATTGATCGACTGATTGATTGGTTGATTGATCAAATGATTGGTTGATTGATCGACTGATTGATTGGCCGATTGATCGAATGATTGGCCGATTGATCGAATGATTGGCCGATTGATCGAATGATTGATTGATTGATCAAATGATTGATTGATTGATCAAATGATTGATTGATTGATCAAATAATTGATTGATTGATCGACGAATCGGAAATTTTGAATTCATCGATTGATCCATTCCTTCATTGATTTGTCAATTATGACATTCAGGACGTCCATTCTATGTCCGGTGTTACCAGGACGTCCAAGGGACGTTCGCACTAATCATCATCTACCCCATGTTATCATAACGTCCAAAGTATTAGTTCATCTAGCGAAATCTCAACTCCGTAACGGACGTTGAGGATTGCGGACACACAAGTACTGCGGACGTCCGCTGGACGTCCTGGTAACATTGGATATATGTTAACTATGTATCCCATGTCAGCAGAACGTCCACTGGACGTCCACGTCATTAAGCATATATTCAATATTACCAGGACGTCCAGCGGACGTCCGCACTACTTTTGTATGTCCGCAATGCTCAAGTTTCGTTGCTAAGTTAGAATAAGGTGAACTAAGTGCTTTCTACTACTGAAACACGAGGTTTTTTTGCTTGCAGCTCGTAGAGCTGCCGGAATATAAAACTAGCAGCAGAATCTCTCTCTATTTGAGCACGCCAGATGAAATTGATACCTTAAGAATTTTGGAGAACATTTTTGAAAATGGAAAACAAGCTTTTGTCCCCCGATATGTGGGAAATGTTATGAAAATGGTGAAGATTAATGATATGGAGGATTATGAGAGTCTGCCTTTGACCAAATGGAATATCAAACAGCCCTCGAAAAATGACGTCAGAGAAGATGCCCTGGATTCAGGTGAACTTGATCTGATTATTTTGCCAGGAGTGGCTTTCACCAAATCAGGTGAAATTTTGTAAATTTTTTCTTTGCAACTTTTTTTTTTTTTAACTTTTTTAGAAAATTTTTGACAAATTTTTCATGTGGTCGAAATTTTTAAAAATACAGATTTCGGAATTTTTCAAAATTTATTAATATTATTATTATTATTATTATTATAAAAATGCAAATTTATGAATTTTGCCCAAATTCGAAAATTTTGAAAATTGAGAAATTCGAAAAATTTGGAAATTGAGAAATTCGAAAAATTTGAAAATTGTCAAAAATTTTCAAAATTTCAATATCTTCAAATGTTGTAAATTTATTTTTTGGGTAATTATTGTCAATTATGTTTTTCAGGACATAGACTTGGTCATGGGATGGGCTACTACGATAAATTTTTATGGAATTGCTTTGAAAAGCAGTCAAAACGGCCTCATTTGATTGGCATTGCATTTAATGAACAAATGAGGGAAACGATTCCAATGAGCGAAAAGGATGTGCCTTTGAATGTCATCATCAGCGAGAAACGATGATTTTCTTTTATAAGAAAAAAAAATGACATTTTTGGCAATAAACATTTTTCTTGCACCAATAAAAGCAATTATTTATTATCAAAAATGAATGTCCTAGACATTGGAGGACAATCAATTTTCTACACCCCTTCTCGTAATTCCTCAAAACGCAAATTCCAATATTTCAGGTCCCAATTTAAAATTTCAAAAAATTGCAATTCAAAATTCTGAATGAAATTTGGAATTAAAGTTTAAAAATTGACATTGCAAATTTGAAGTATGCAAGCTACAACTTGATAACTCAAAATTTAAATTTAAAACTTGAACTTCAAAAATTGAAACTTTGAAGCAGCAACTTGAATGCAAAGTACAATGTTTTAACTTCAAAGTTCAAACTTGAAATTTCAACTTTTCGAGTCAAAATTCTGAAAAAAAAAAATGTTGAACATTAAACTTGAAAATTTGGCACTTAAAATTTTGAGTATCCAAGTTGCAATTGGACAATTGAAACTTAAAATTTCCAACTTGAATTTTCAAAATTGAAAATTTCAGGTGGCAAAAGAAAACTTGAATTTTTGGTATCAACTTTTTAAAAACTGGCAATTCGAAACTCTGGGAATTGCCTGTACGATATCAAAACTGGATCAAAAAATTGAATCGTCCAATCGAAATTGAAATTTCGAAAAACTTTCACAGCTGGATATCGACATTTTGGGAGTAAAAAAATTACACTCACCGCTGATCGACTTCTCCTCGATATCAACGTAAGTCACTTCGAATTGCTGCTCAGAAGCGATTTCCTGGAGGAATTGCACGAGATTGACCACTCCATCATTGAGACAAGTATTCTAAAAACAAAACAAAAATTGATATTATTTGACGAACCAACAAAAAAAGTTTCTGGGTCTAAAATGACGCAAAAATGAGAACTTTTAAAAATTCAGAGAATTCCAAAATTTGCAAAAAAAATTGTCAAAATTTGAAATTGATCAAATTTTCAAAAGTGATTTTTTTCAAGAAACCCAAATTCCAAATTTTCGAAAATTTTTAGGAATGTCATTTTTTTTTTAATGCAAATTTTGATAAATACCAAAACTCCAGAAACTTGTAAAAATTCAGAAAGTTAAAATTAAATATTTTTCTTTTTCTGAAAAATTGTTTTTTGAGAATTTTTGCTGAAATTTTTTTTTTTTATAATTTTTGCTGAAAGAAGTATTTCAATTTTTTCAAATTAAAATTTGTTGTTATTTCCATGGGGAAACTCATAAAGTACAAACCTGTAGTTCAGACAACTTAACTCCTGTGGAAGACTTGAGATTCTTGTGAAATTGCGATACTTTGTGACTGTGTGGAGTCGTCAGAGTTGATATTTTGCTGTCTTTTAGGTCAGCATAACGAGCACTCACATTAGCATTCCTCTCGACAATCTATAACGGACATTCATTCATAAATAATTACACAATATTGATTGATACTGATGTTGAACGAATTAAGTATTCAACGGGTGAATCAAGTGGAATGATCCATTTTTACAGTCAAAAAAATTTTCATTTATTCAATGATTTCCTTGTGACAAATTTAAAAAAAAAAAATTTTATATTTTTGGTTTTTTTTTTTCTCAATCAAATTTTATGAGCTAAGTTTAATTTTTCTCCAAGTCTTTTAAAAAATTGTCCAATTGTCCAATCTTTTTTTTTTGTTAGTTTTTTCACAAAATTTCGAGATAAAATTTCTTTTTAATTTTAGCTTTTAATTTTTTTTCTAAACAATTTTCTGTCAATTAAAAAAAATCTACTCCATTTTGTCACAAGAAAATACATAAGTGGGGAAAAAGTTATTTTAATCAGTATGCACGATAATTAAGGCAAAAAAACAGTCGGTCCGTTATAGATTTCAAGGGCCAGGCTTATTGTTAATGTTAAGCAACAAATTGGGTTAACCTTCCACTTCACTGATTCACTCAGTCAAAATACCATTTTTTTCTCTCTAATTTTCGGATTTTCAAAGTCCATTTTTCCAAAAATTTTCACACATTTGGCTTTTTTGAAAATTCGAAAAAATTGAATAATTTGTGAAATGGTGAAGTTTTTTTGGCTTTTAACTTCTGTTACATTTTTTATCACTTTTAAATTTTTTTTTTATTTTGAGCACTTAATATACAAAATTCGCTATCAAATTTTGAAAGTTTGTAAGATTTAAACTTTTTGTTTATTCTAAAATTTTTGATTTTCCAATTTGTAGTTCTCATGATTTTTACAATTAATTTTTGTTTTTTCAAAATAGTCAAAATGTCTGAAAATTTACAATTTCCAATTTTCATAAATTCTTGGATTTTTCGATTCTTTTAATTCTCAAACTTTTCAAAATTTTCTTATAATTTTCAAAAATTTTCATTTGTGTATTTTTCCAAATTTCCGTAATTTTGAAAATTTCCAATTTTCAAATTTTATGAAATTTTGAATATTTTAGAATAATGACAAAAAATTGTCGAAAAATGGTTACCTCATCATCGTCAGCTGGTGAAGTCTGATCTGTAGCATCACGAAGTGTTTGCCACATTTTATGAGCAGCTTGACGTTTAGCCAATTTTTTGCTCTTGCCTTGGCCAACTTGGCGATACTTGAGCATTGTACACACAATGGTAAATTGTCTCTCATGGGGAAGACCTGCCTCACCCTCCATCGAATATTTTGGGGGTGGCCAATGACGGGACATGCACATCTCCTGAAGTGAGCCGATTGGATTGTTCACAACTTTTTCCTCTCCATAGTTGCTCTGCATATCTTGAACATTCTGGGACCTAAAAGTCAATTTTTCATCATTTTCCTCAATTTCAAAAAATCTTTTATTTTTCTAAATTTTGTCATTTTTTCTCATTTCTATGAAAAAAAAATTACAACTCTGAAAATTGTCAAAAAAATTTTAATTTTCGAAATTTAAAAAACTAAAATTGTGAAATTAAAAAAAATATTTTCATAATTTTTTTTCAATGTTCAAAATTGTCCAATATTTTTTATTTTTCAATTTTCGAACATTTTAAAGCATGCAAATTTTGTCATCAACCAAAATGAATGTCTTTCCAATTCGCCATTTTCTTCCCTGACTCAAGAGAAAATCTTTTAGAAGATATTTGAAAAAAAAAATAAAAAATTGAAAAAAAAATTGGAAAAAAAATTGGAAAAAAAATTGAAAAAAAATAATAAAAATGGAGTAAAAAAGTACAAAAAAATTTTGCAAACTCACTCAGAAATGCTGGTAGGAATAGGTGTCTCTGGAGTTTCCGAAGTAACTCCAATTAATTTATCAAGCACAGCTTTGGCTGCTGCATGTTTAGCATCCTTCTTGGACCTCCCGGTCCCCATTGCTGAAACAATTGGATCTGCTTCAATCGTTAAATCCTTATCTATTAAAACAGACAGAGAAAACCATTCTTCATATCGATAATTCAGTAACAACATCACACGTTAAAATATAATTTTTTTTTCAATCAAACATTTTTTTTATATAATTCTTTTTTTTTTTTAATGAGTTTCTTTTATAAAATGGACATTCGCAACCAAAATTTGGAAAATTTCTGAAGCTATTCAATTTTTCCAAAATGAACATTTTAGAAATATTGGTGAACAAGTTTTGGAAAAATTCAAAATTCAAAATATTTTGCGTAAAAAAATGGAGAATCAAATACTACTTTACCGACTGCAGATGAAACTGCTTCAATCGTTAAATCCTTATCTATTAGAACAGACAGAGAAAAATCCTTCATGTCGATAATTCATTAACAAAATCACATGTCAAAATATCAGAGATTTATTGAAGATTTTCTTAGTGATCCCTCGTTTCAAAAATTTCAATTTTTTCTTTTCAATTTTTGGAATTTGAAAGATTTTTAATGATCGAGATTTTTTAAAGGATCTTAATTTTGATAGACAAATACGTAATTTAATAAATAATCTCAACTTTCTTAACTTTTTCAACTCTCAAAATTTCGAAACAAATTTGCGAAAAAATTCGAGATATAAAAAAAATTGTTTTCCAAAATTTGTGAAAGAAAAAATTCGTTTTTAATTTTTATAACTTTTTTAAAAATTGTCAACATTTTTTTTTAATTTAAAAAAAAAACGAAAATTTTCACAAAACAAAAAATCTTTCAAAAACATTTTGAAGAGAATGTTTTTTTTTATTTAAAGGCTTTGAAAATTTTGATGAAATTTCCAATTTCTCAATTTATAGTTTTTATTTATCTTCTAAAATTTTGAAAATTTTTATAACTTCTTAAATTCTGAAAATTATTTTTTTTCCACAAAATTTCCAAAACTTTCGAGATATAACAAAAAAATTATTTTCCAAAATTTGTGAAAGACAAAATTCTCTTAAAAAACTTTTTAAAAAATTGTTAACATTTTTTTTTAATTTTCAAAAAAAAAACGAAAATTTTCACAAAACAAAAACTTTTTCAAAAACATTTTGAACAGAATGTTTTTTTTTTATTGGAAGGAAAAATTTGAAAATTTTGAAGAAATCTCCAATTTCTCAATTTATTTTTTTTATTCTTTTAATTATTTCCCTGGATGAAAAAAAAATGATCAATTAAGTAGATGAGTGAACAAACCAACGACATCAGCGACGGTGACGCGATATCTGAAGGTGGGTTCGTGTACAGCGCCCTCGATCTGGACCAATTCATACTTGGGTGTAGTACCGCGCCTGGACAGCAGTTCCTGGAGCACCGAGACCGGTGTCTTGGTCGGCAGAGATTTCATCTCGAGACGCGCAGCCTCATCCAATGGCAGAGCCTCAGACATTAGTGCGTGCATCGTCACTCGTGCTCGACCCCGACGATTTGTGTTATTCAAATGATTCAATACTGGATTAACTGGGGGCACAGCGGTCATAACATTATTGCCAGTCTGCTGAGGATGACGCATTTCCTCCATTCTCAGTTACTGAAATATCAAAATTCCAGTCAATTACCAGTTTTTTAATACACCTCAAGCCCATGGGAGCTTATAAACAATGTGGACCATTTTCATCGGTAAAGATCGAGATGACATAATCGTGCCTTTTTCATGGCTCTTCAAAATATCAAATTTTTGAAAATTTCCGGGTTTACAACTCAATTTTTCGTAGTTGATTTTTTTTCAAAATTTTTTACTTTTGACATTTCGAATTTTTTTTTTCGATTTTATAACTCGATTTTTTTTTTTTTCGTATTTCCCGATTTTTTTTTCAAAATTTTTGATAACTTTGGAAATTTCGAATTTTTTTTTGCGATTTTATTACTCGATTTTTTTTTTAATTTTTCGGAGTTTCTGATTTTTTTTCAAAATTTTTGAAAACTTAGGAAATTTCGATTTTTTTTTCGATTTTACAACTCGATTTTTTTTTAAGTTTTCGGAGTTCCTGATTTTTTTTTCAAAATTTTTGACAACTCTGGAAATTTTGAAAATTTTTTTTCGATTTTTCAACTCGACTTTTTCTCAATTTTTCGGAGTTTCTGATTTTTTTTTTAAATTTTTGCCAACTCTGAAAAATTTGAAAATTTCCAAATGTCCAATTTTTCGAGTTCACAAATTTTGAGTAATCGTAAGATTTCCAAAATTTTTGAATTGGAAATTTTCAGAAATTATTGAAATTTCTTGTCAAACTGAAATGATTTGACGATAGCAAAAGTGGTTTCACTTATTTCCAACATCCCATGAACTTTATCTGTATTTTGTGAGTATTGAAGAATGAAGAAAATTAATTTCGTTCAATGAGCAAACCCAAGTTAGCATTTTCATAAATTAAATTTGGGTGACTTAAATATAGTTCGAGAATTGAGCTATTTTTTCACCGATCGATTGTGCAAAATATATGAAATTGGTGAAGTAAATTGGCATCACGTTCCTGAGAAATTTTTTTTCAGATAAATGTCGGTCGACATTTTCTTGAATCATTCGATAAATATCGAACTTATCGAAAAATGTCATCTAACACTTTTCTTAGGAAATTCAATTCTGAACGATAATGTTAAATGGCATTTTTCGATACAACTTATAGTTTTCGAGATATGGGCAAATTTGGAAACTTCCAAAACTCCCAAACTTCCAAAAACCTCAAAACTGAAAAATCCCAAAAATTTCAAAATTTCGAAAATTTTCAAAAATTTCAAAAATTTCTGACATTAAAAACAGCATCAACTCCACTAAAAAGAAGCATAATTAAAATACACTAATGTTCACATAAGCCACATCATCTGTCAAAATAATTTGAAAAATGCGCGGGAACAATTTAAAAAAAGCACAACCACCATTTCTCAAAATACCTCAAAAAGCATTCCAAAAACCTGTCAAAATCAATGAAGAACTAATCCCGATATATTCCGAATAAAACTGGGATGGACGCCCAACCTAAACCGACGATCGACCCAATAACCCGAGTCCCATGAACGTCCCAATTTCCGAACGCGACGTACCACTTTCCGAACATCCAAATAACCGAACAAATTTTGCGCACTCATTGACACTGAAATGACTCCAAAAGATGCATTTCACGACTATTCAAATTTTGGCAATTTCGCGCGGGAAACGTCGGTAAAATAATGATTAATTAGCAATAACTAACGTGTTCGGAAACTGGGGTCGTCCGGAAAATGGAGAAAAAAAAAGGAACGTTATGGTTTACTCACGGAATTGGTAAATTGAAGAGAATTGAGATTTTTGACGATTCTCGGGGAAGATGGCTCAATCGGACACTTGCGTGATCGGCTAATTATTCCTATGCGAAAAGCGAATCCCGCTTTTTGTGACCGATCCAAGTCTCACAAAAAGCTTGATCCGTTTGACGACAGAAATGCGTGTGCGGAGTTTTTTTTTGATTCGGCTAACTCAATGCGATCGGGAAGATGAGTGAGTGCGCATGCGCAGTCGGGCGCCATTTGCCGCGGGGAATTTTTGAAGAGCGGAGGCGACAAGACGGATTCAAATGATTTTCATTTTATTCTCTTTCAATGTGAATTTTTCAAAAAAATATTACGATTATTATTATTATTATTATTTATTATTTAATTAGTAAATCTCATCTGTAGATTTCAACACTTTAAATAAATAAAAAAAACAGCTTTCACGGATTTTGAATTCCATTGCACGAAGTGCGATGGAAAATTTGAAATTGTAGGATTTCCAATTTCCGGAAGTGAAATTTCCAAAATTTCAAGTTTTAAAAATTTGAAATTTTGAAAATTGCAAATCTCAAAAATGCTATAATTCAATTTTTTTTAATTTCGAATTTCAGAAATTTTAAAATTCAAAATTTTTTTGAGAAAA
The DNA here is from genome assembly GCA_026005395.1 of Asobara japonica. Classification (NCBI taxonomy): domain Eukaryota; kingdom Metazoa; phylum Arthropoda; class Insecta; order Hymenoptera; family Braconidae; genus Asobara; species Asobara japonica. The sequence continues at coordinate 871,559 of BQMI01000533.1, read as the reverse complement.
ATTTGAGCTTGTATCTTTTTTCTCCATTTGGGGAAATTTAAAATGAACAGGGGGCAGTGGAAATGAAGGAAAAATCTGTTCCAAATATAATAGAAATTTTATTTCATTAATTAAGATTTATTTAGCTGTATTAAAAATAGTCTCTTGGTAATTACATTCAACACTGAAGCTCTTATTGATGATGCACATACCGTTAAATACTTGAAAAAATAATATATATATATATAATACTAGCTTCCAATAAAGTTAATTGTCACAATTATTTTAATGATTAGCTTCTGTCTAGAGATAATTACTGATTCAATCTGTACGATCGAGTTAAAATCTTCGATTGAGTCCTGTTATTCGATGGCGTATTTTCTTTCTTTTCCTCGTAATTGTCACCAGAGCTGTAAAAGAAAATTATTATAAATAAAAAAATCGTATGATAAACTTTTGGAAAAAAAATAAAAAATTCCTTTAATTTGAAAAAAAATCCTGAAATTGAAAAGAATGGATATTAATAAAAAAAAATACTTTAAACTCACTCGGAATTGACATAAGTACGTGATTGGGACTGTTCCTCGAACTCTTTGACCCTCTTAGTGAGCACAACGATTTCTCCCCGGAATTTTCGGCAATAGTCCATTAACTTCTTCTTCTCTCCCTCGAGTTTGTCAATTTTCTTTTGGGTCATAACTTCCTCAGCAACGACCCCCGACCGCGGAGCAGCGAAACCCAACATCGGTTCCGGAAGTGACTGGCACTCGGCGTCTCTCCTATGTTCCCTCCAATAGCTGAAATTTTTTTTGAAATTAGTCAAGCGCGAAAATTTTGAAATTGGGTTCGAAAAAGTCAAATTAATTTTTTTCGAATTTGGCCAAATTTAACATTGGGACCTTATGGGGAGGCAAACTTAATTTTTTTTAAATCGGATTTTTGGCCCCGTGGGCGTTGATACTATCCAATTGGGACCTGTAGAAGACACTCCCGTCGAATTGGGTTCGAAAAAGTCAAATTATTTTTTTTAGATTTTGACCAAATTTAACATTGGGACCTTATGGGGAGGCAAACTTAATTTTTTTAAAATTGAAATTTTGGCCCCGTGGGCGTCGATACTATCCAATAGGAACCCCCAGAAGATATTTCCGTCGAATTTGGGTCGAAAAAGTCAAATTAATTTTTTTCGATTTTGGCCAAATTTAACATTGGGACCTTATGGGGAGGCAAACTTAATTTTTTTAAAATTGAAATTTTGGCCCCGTGGGCGTCGATACTATCCAATAGGAACCCCCAGAAGATATTTCCGTCGAATTTGGGTCGAAAAAGTCAAATTAATTTTTTTCGATTTTGGCCAAATTTAACATTGGGACCTTATGGGGAGGCAAACTTAATTTTTTTAAAATTGAAATTTTGGCCCCGTGGGCGTCGATACTATCCAATAGGAACCCCCAGAAGATATTTCCGTCGAATTTGGGTCGAAAAAGTCAAATTAATTTTTTTCGATTTTGGCCAAATTTAACATTGGGACCTTATGGGGAGGCAAACTTAATTTGTTTAAAATTGAAATTTCGGCCCCGTGGGCGTCGATACTATCCAATAGGAACCCCCTAAAGATATTTCCGTCGAATTTGGGTCGAAAAAGTCAAATTAATTTTTTTCGATTTTGGCCAAATTTAACATTGGGACCTTATGGGGAGGCAAACTTAATTTTTTTAAAATTAAAATTTTGGCCCCGTGGGCGTCGATACTATCCAATAGGAACCCCCAGAAGATATTTCCGTCGAATTTGGGTCGAAAAAGTCAAATTAATTTTTTTCGATTTTGGCCAAATTTAACATTGGGACCTTATGGGGAGGCAAACTTAATTTTTTTAAAATTGAAATTTTGGCCCCGTGGGCGTCGATACTATCCAATAGGAACCCCCAGAAGATATTTCCGTCGAATTTGGGTCGAAAAAGTCAAATTAATTTTTTTCGATTTTGGCCAAATTTAACATTGGGACCTTATGGGGAGGCAAACTTAATTTGTTTAAAATTGAAATTTTGGCCCCGTGGGCGTCGATACTATCCAATAGGAACCCCCTAAAGATATTTCCGTCGAATTTGGGTCGAAAAAGTCAAATTAATTATTTTCGATTTTGGCCAAATTTAACATTGGTACCTTATGGGGAGGCAAACTTAATTTTTTTAAAATTGAAATTTTGGCCCCGTGGGCGTCGATACTATCCAATAGGAACCCCCAGAAGATATTTCCGTCGAATTTGGGTCGAAAAAGTCAAATTAATTTTTTTCGATTTTGGCCAAATTTAACATTGGGACCTTATGGGGAGGCAAACTTAATTTTTTTAAAATTGAAATTTTGGCCCCGTGGGCGTCGATACTATCCAATAGGAACCCCCAGAAGATATTTCCGTCGAATTTGGGTCGAAAAAGTCAAATTAATTTTTTTCGATTTTGGCCAAATTTAACATTGGGACCTTATGGGGAGGCAAACTTAATTTGTTTAAAATTGAAATTTCGGCCCCGTGGGCGTCGATACTATCCAATAGGAACCCCCTAAAGATATTTCCGTCGAATTTGGGTCGAAAAAGTCAAATTAATTTTTTTCGATTTTGGCCAAATTTAACATTGGGACCTTATGGGGAGGCAAACTTAATTTTTTTAAAATTAAAATTTTGGCCCCGTGGGCGTCGATACTATCCAATAGGAACCCCCAGAAGATATTTCCGTCGAATTTGGGTCGAAAAAGTCAAATTAATTTTTTTCGATTTTGGCCAAATTTAACATTGGGACCTTATGGGGAGGCAAACTTAATTTTTTTAAAATTGAAATTTTGGCCCCGTGGGCGTCGATACTATCCAATAGGAACCCCCAGAAGATATTTCCGTCGAATTTGGGTCGAAAAAGTCAAATTAATTTTTTTCGATTTTGGCCAAATTTAACATTGGGACCTTATGGGGAGGCAAACTTAATTTGTTTAAAATTGAAATTTTGGCCCCGTGGGCGTCGATACTATCCAATAGGAACCCCCTAAAGATATTTCCGTCGAATTTGGGTCGAAAAAGTCAAATTAATTTTTTTCGATTTTGGCCAAATTTAACATTGGGACCTTATGGGGAGGCAAACTTAATTTTTTTAAAATTAAAATTTTGGCCCCGTGGGCGTCGATACTATCCAATAGGAACCCCCAGAAGATATTTCCGTCGAATTTGGGTCGAAAAAGTCAAATTAATTTTTTTCGATTTTGGCCAAATTTAACATTGGGACCTTATGGGGAGGCAAACTTAATTTGTTTAAAATTGAAATTTTGGCCCCGTGGGCGTCGATACTATCCAATAGGAACCCCCTAAAGATATTTCCGTCGAATTTGGGTCGAAAAAGTCAAATTAATTATTTTCGATTTTGGCCAAATTTAACATTGGTACCTTATGGGGAGGCAAACTTAATTTTTTTAAAATTAAAATTTTGGCCCCGTGGGCGTCGATACTATCCAATAGGAACCCCCAGAAGATATTTCCGTCGAATTTGGGTCGAAAAAGTCAAATTAATTTTTTTCGATTTTGGCCAAATTTAACATTGGGACCTTATGGGGAGGCAAACTTAATTTTTTTAAAATTGAAATTTTGGCCCCGTGGGCGTCGATACTATCCAATAGGAACCCCCAGAAGATATTTCCGTCGAATTTGGGTCGAAAAAGTCAAATTAATTTTTTTCGATTTTGGCCAAATTTAACATTGGGACCTTATGGGGAGGCAAACTTAATTTGTTTAAAATTGAAATTTCGGCCCCGTGGGCGTCGATACTATCCAATAGGAACCCCCTAAAGATATTTCCGTCGAATTTGGGTCGAAAAAGTCAAATTAATTTTTTTCGATTTTGGCCAAATTTAACATTGGGACCTTATGGGGAGGCAAACTTAATTTGTTTAAAATTGAAATTTTGGCCCCGTGGGCGTCGATACTATCCAATAGGAACCCCCTAAAGATATTTCCGTCGAATTTGGGTCGAAAAAGTCAAATTAATTATTTTCGATTTTGGCCAAATTTAACATTGGTACCTTATGGGGAGGCAAACTTAATTTTTTTAAAATTAAAATTTTGGCCCCGTGGGCGTCGATACTATCCAATAGGAACCCCCAGAAGATATTTCCGTCGAATTTGGGTCGAAAAAGTCAAATTAATTTTTTTCGATTTTGGCCAAATTTAACATTGGTACCTTATGGGGAGGCAAACTTAATTTTTTTAAAATTAAAATTTTGGCCCCGTGGGCGTCGATACTATCCAATAGGAACCCCCAGAAGATATTTCCGTCGAATTTGGGTCGAAAAAGTCAAATTAATTTTTTTCGATTTTGGCCAAATTTAACATTGGGACCTTATGGGGAGGCAAACTTAATTTTTTTAAAATTGAAATTTTGGCCCCGTGGGCGTCGATACTATCCAATAGGAACCCCCAGAAGATATTTCCGTCGAATTTGGGTCGAAAAAGTCAAATTAATTTTTTTCGATTTTGGCCAAATTTAACATTGGGACCTTATGGGGAGGCAAACTTAATTTGTTTAAAATTGAAATTTCGGCCCCGTGGGCGTCGATACTATCCAATAGGAACCCCCTAAAGATATTTCCGTCGAATTTGGGTCGAAAAAGTCAAATTAATTTTTTTCGATTTTGGCCAAATTTAACATTGGGACCTTATGGGGAGGCAAACTTAATTTTTTTAAAATTAAAATTTTGGCCCCGTGGGCGTCGATACTATCCAATAGGAACCCCCAGAAGATATTTCCGTCGAATTTGGGTCGAAAAAGTCAAATTAATTTTTTTCGATTTTGGCCAAATTTAACATTGGGACCTTATGGGGAGGCAAACTTAATTTGTTTAAAATTGAAATTTTGGCCCCGTGGGCGTCGATACTATCCAATAGGAACCCCCTAAAGATATTTCCGTCGAATTTGGGTCGAAAAAGTCAAATTAATTATTTTCGATTTTGGCCAAATTTAACATTGGTACCTTATGGGGAGGCAAACTTAATTTTTTTAAAATTAAAATTTTGGCCCCGTGGGCGTCGATACTATCCAATAGGAACCCCCAGAAGATATTTCCGTCGAATTTGGGTCGAAAAAGTCAAATTAATTTTTTTCGATTTTGGCCAAATTTAACATTGGGACCTTATGGGGAGGCAAACTTAATTTTTTTAAAATTGAAATTTTGGCCCCGTGGGCGTCGATACTATCCAATAGGAACCCCCAGAAGATATTTCCGTCGAATTTGGGTCGAAAAAGTCAAATTAATTTTTTTCGATTTTGGCCAAATTTAACATTGGGACCTTATGGGGAGGCAAACTTAATTTTTTTAAAATTGAAATTTTGGCCCCGTGGGCGTCGATACTATCCAATAGGAACCCCCAGAAGATATTTCCGTCGAATTTGGGTCGAAAAAGTCAAATTAATTTTTTTCGATTTTGGCCAAATTTAACATTGGGACCTTATGGGGAGGCAAACTTAATTTTTTTAAAATTGAAATTTTGGCCCCGTGGGCGTCGATACTATCCAATAGGAACCCCCAGAAGATATTTCCGTCGAATTTGGGTCGAAAAAGTCAAATTAATTTTTTTCGATTTTGGCCAAATTTAACATTGGGACCTTATGGGGAGGCAAACTTAATTTTTTTAAAATTGAAATTTTGGCCCCGTGGGCGTCGATACTATCCAATAGGAACCCCCAGAAGATATTTCCGTCGAATTTGGGTCGAAAAAGTCAAATTAATTTTTTTCGATTTTGGCCAAATTTAACATTGGGACCTTATGGGGAGGCAAACTTAATTTTTTTAAAATTGAAATTTTGGCCCCGTGGGCGTCGATACTATCCAATAGGAACCCCCAGAAGATATTTCCGTCGAATTTGGGTCGAAAAAGTCAAATTAATTTTTTTCGATTTTGGCCAAATTTAACATTGGGACCTTATGGGGAGGCAAACTTAATTTTTTTAAAATTGAAATTTTGGCCCCGTGGGCGTCGATACTATCCAATAGGAACCCCCAGAAGATATTTCCGTCGAATTTGGGTCGAAAAAGTCAAATTAATTTTTTTCGATTTTGGCCAAATTTAACATTGGGACCTTATGGGGAGGCAAACTTAATTTTTTTAAAATTGAAATTTTGGCCCCGTGGGCGTCGATACTATCCAATAGGAACCCCCAGAAGATATTTCCGTCGAATTTGGGTCGAAAAAGTCAAATTAATTTTTTTCGATTTTGGCCAAATTTAACATTGGGACCTTATGGGGAGGCAAACTTATTTTTTTTTTAATCGGATTTTTGGCCCCGTCGGCGTTGATACTATCCAATTGGGGCCCCTAGAAGACACTCCCGTCGAATTGGGGTCGAAAACGTCAAATTAATTTTTTTCGTTTTTTTCCAAATTTAACATTGGGGTCTCATGGGAACATAAAGTTGACTTGTTACTAAAATTGTTCTTATATTCGAATGGCACCATTAATACACCCTTCACATAACAATTTACACGTGATCATCATACCTGCACTTTTCGCAATTAGTACTTTTGGTCTGTTCGCCCCTGAGCCACTTAATCTCACCCTGGAGATCGTGAGAAGTCCTTCTTGCCAGTTGCAAAAGCTCTTCCAGATCCTGGATTCGTTTCTTATACTGTCCAGCTACATTCTGCAGCTTCATATCCTGTGCCGTAATTTTCCCTTTTTTCAGAACAATTTCATGCTCCAATTCTCGAATCGTCTTTCTGTATGACTCACAACTGCAATTTTCATTTATCAAAAATTCCTGTGCAAGTTCCTGCGGCCTATTCTGATTGAAAATATCACTCCTCCTTTTTCTCCTACTGGAAACTCCTGGACTTGGGCTCACAGACCTCGAAGAACTATTGCTCTTCGAGTGGTTCATTTCATAGTTATAACCTGGCAAAATACAACCAAAAATTATTAAAAATTCCTCAAAAATTTCCTTCAGCTCTCCAACCAAAAAAAAAAAAAAAACAAACCTGTCACTACTGCTTTCAATTTCTCATTCTCCGTTGTCAATATTTTACATTTAACACTCTGGCAATCAAACTCCTGTGTCAACGATTCAAATTCACGTTTCATACATTCAAATTCTTCACCTTTTGCCGCCAATTTGTCCTCCAGCGCGAAATTCCTGCTCTCAATTTTCGCATTATCATCATCGACCTCCTCAATTTTCTTCAGCATATCATTCATCTCCTCATCTAAATCCCGATTTTTAGCTTCAAGCTGTACCTTTTCAGCTTGGAGATCATTGATTTGGCTCTGGAGTCCGCTAATTTTCGCCTGCATCTCCTCCCTGAGATCCCCCAAATCCCTCTCCACAGTCAGCTCACTCTTGCTGTTCCTGACTTTCCTCATGAGGCTCTCATTTTCCGCTTTGAGCTCATCATTAGTGACCAGCAGCTTGTCCAGCCTCCCCTGGACCACCGTATTCCTATTCACCTCATCCACCAACTGCTTCCTCACAGCCCCCAACTCCAGACTCCTCCCCTCCAACGAAGCCCTAACCTCCTCCAGGATCACCCTGACCTTCTGATTGTCCTCCCTCAAAAATTCAATTTCCGTTCTATACTTCTCCAGTCTCGAAGTGTTCTCCAGTGACTCCTCCTTGAGCCTCTCATACTCTGGTGTTATCGACTGGAGCTTGTTATCAATCACCGTCAGCTTATCACACTTGGCCTTCAGCAGCTTCATCACGTCTTCATTTTTCTCCCTGTCCTTCTCCCCCAATTCCTTCAAACTATTGCACTCCTGGTTCAGCCTCGACACTTCCTTCTCCAGTCGATCAATCGAGTTTGCACATTTTTCAATCTCAGTTGTCTTGTGATCGATGATCGATTGGCAGTTGATGTTGTTGGCCTCGAGGCCCTCAATTGTGCTCCTCAGGTCGAGGTTCTTGGACTTCAGGACTTCCAGGGAGTTCTCCAGCTCTTCCACTTTCAGCTTGTACTGCTCATCCAGCAAGTGGAGCTTTGAGGAGTACTCGATGTTTTTTATTGAGAGCTCTTCGTGCAAAATTTTCTCGTGCTCCTCCTCGGTGATCAGGGATCTCCCAGCTTCTGGACTTTTTTTAACGTAGTTCTCGAGCTCTGATTGCAGGGTTGTGTGGTCTATCTCCAGGACTCGGACTTTCTCCTCCATCTGATTTTTCTCGTGATGCATTTCTTTGGTCAGGTTGGTCAGGCGGGAAATCTCGGATTCCAGCTCTGATCTTTTGGTTTCCTGAATTGTGAGATCGTTTTGCAGGCGCTCCACGTCAGCCTCCAACTCCTTCGCCCACAAGTTGATCCTCTTATCAGCATCCTCAAGCTGCTTCTTCTGATCCTCGAGCCGGACTTTTTCACGCTTATGCGCAGTCTCAATCTCTCGGATTATCTCCTTCTCTTTTCCCATTATCGTGCAGATAAATAGTTTTATTAAATCCAACACTTTGGAGTTTTCCTCGATCTCCTGATTTTTCAATCCTAAAATTTCTTTTTTCAGGTAAAATTTTGCCTCGTCGAGCTCCTCGATTTTTTCGAAATTCTCACTCGCTGATTTTGTGATTTTTGATTGGTCCAGTTTTAGGTGAGAAATTTCTTCTTGAAGATTTTTGATTAATTTCTCGGCCTCCACAATTTTTCCCTCAGAAATTTTCAATTCATCATTCAACATTTCAGTTTTAGTTTTCAGGTCAATATTTTCATTTTCCATGAACGATTTTTCTTCCCTGAATCTCTCGAGGGAATTGCTGATATTGTCGAGGTATTTTTTGAACTTTTGAATATCGTGTCTGTGCTTTTGGATCTCTTGACTAATTTCCTCGATTTTATTGTCGTCTTTCAAATTTTCGATTTCTGTGCATTTGTTGGTGTAGAGTAAATTAAGGTTGTCGTAATTTGTTTTCAAATTTTCCAAGTCGCTGTTTAATTTTTGGAGTTTGTTTTCGACGTAAGAGACTGGATCGACATCTGGATCTTCCACCAGACTTCCATTGAAAATTGTCTCATTTAAAATGGCGGGAATATTGAAGTCCTCCTTGATTTTCGTCTGAAGTTTTTCCAATTTTTCCGTTTTTTTCTGGAAATCTTCGCTCAAATCCAGCAATTTTTTATCGGCCGATTTAACGTCGAATTTTAGGGATCTGTACGTTTTTATCAATTCCGCCAAATTCGCAATTTTTGATAGCTCTTGCAGTTTTTTGTCACTCTTCTCGTTTGCCTCCTTGAGCTCCTTAATTATGGACTCGTAATCCTCAATTTTTTCCATCAAATTTACGCTCAAGTCTTCATTTTCTTTTTCAAAATTTTCACACTTCTCCCGCCAATTTTCAACCGTTCTTTTTATCGATTCAACTTCCTCAATTTTATCCATCAAATTAATGCTCAATTCTTCGTTTTCTTTTCTGAAATTTTCGTATTTTTCCCGCCAATTTTCAACGTCATCTTTCAGTGAAATTAGCTCAGAATTTTCGGCTGTTAAGATTTGAATTTTTTCCAATAAAGTGTGGTCCACTTCGACGTTCCCCAATTTCAAATTTTCGAATTTCTCCCGCCAATTTTCGACCTCCTTCTTCAGTGCTTCCGTTTGGGCGGTTTTCTCAGCCAAATCACAGTTCAATTCTGCGTTCAGCTTTTTCAAATTCTCTGACATTTCCCGCCAATTTTCAACGTCGTTCTTGATCGAGATTAGCTCAGAATTTTCCGCTGTTAATGTCTGAATTTTCTCGAGGAAATCGCCGTCCAATTCCGAGTTTCTCAATTTCAAAATTTCGAATTGTTCCCGCCAATTTTCCACATCTTTTTTTATTGTTTCAATTTGCTCGGTTTTGTCAATTACATCGCGGTTCAATTCCTCGTTCTGCGCTGTCAAAGTTGCGCACTTTTCCCGCCAATTTTCGAAATCGTTCTTGGGTGAAGTTGGCTCAGAATTTTCGGCAATGTTCGGAATTTTCAGGGCTTCAATCTCCTCGGTTTTTTCAGTCACGTGACGGTTCAATTCCGCGTTCTCCCTCGTCAATTTTTCACACGTTTCTCGCCAATTTTCAACATCATTCTCGATTGATGTCAATCGATCATTTTCTGCAGTTAAAATTTCAAGTTTCGCTAGCAAATTCTGGTTCAATTCCTCGTTCTCGTGTTTCAAATTTTCACATTTTTCCCGCCAATTTTCAAGATCGCTCCTGATTGAAGTCACCTCGGAATTTTCTACAATTGAACTTTCAATTTGTTTCCTCAAATTCTGGTTCAATTCCTCGTTCTCCTTTTTCAAATTTTCACACGTTTCCCGCCAATTTTCAACATCGTTCTTGATCGATGCTAATTCGTTATTTTCCACAGTTAAAATTTGAATTTTTTCTAGCAAATTCCGGTTCAATTCCTCATTTTCCATTTTCAAATTTTCGCACGTTTCCCGCCAATTTCCAACATCGTCCTTCATTGAAGTTAATTCGTTATTTTCCACAGTTAAAATTTGAATTTTTTCTAACAAATTCTGGTTCAATTTTTCACTCTCCTGTTTCAAATTTTCGTATTTTTCCCGCCAATTTTCCACATCAATCTTGACCGCCTCAATTTGCTCAATGCTCTCAGTCAACTTCCGGTTCAATTCCTCGTTCCCCTTGATCAAACTTTCGCCCTTTTCCCGCCAATTTTCAGCCTCATTCTTGATCGAGTTTAACTCATTATTCTCTGCAGTTAAACTCTCAATTTTGGTTAACAAATCATTGGAAATGTCACCGGAAGTGCTGAAATTGATGAGATTCGTTGAAGATTGATCCGGGCTCGGAGTTCGGGCCAGTCTCACCTCTTTTTCCGCCTCCAATTTGGTAACGAGTTCCGCATTTTCTGTTGTGAGTAAAAGCACAGTTTCTTGGAGACTTTCCACGCCAGCTTTGAACACAGAAACGTCATTTTTGATGTCTTCAGTTTCTTTTACCTTTTCGTTGCACTCTTTTCGAAGTCTACGACACTCCTTGTCCAGGGTTTTGATCAACTGGGACAATTGCGCCGGATTTTTACTCTCCAAAACTGCTAATTGGGATTCCTGCAGCAAACTTTGGTCAGGATCAATAATTATTGAATTTGTCACATTTGCGGTGGAATTTAGTGTCAGATTCGTGAAAACTGAGTCAGTTTCTGCTATGGACATATCCATAGTGAGATCCATAAAACTTGAATTTTCTAAAAGAGTTCTGTCCGGTCTATTTGATTTAACTGATATGTTTGAATTTTGGCGCGAATTTACAAATTCGGGATTTCTCAGTTTTACAATTTCCGCTTTCAATTTTGAATTTTCCGACTCCAAGGTCGTGAGCGACAATTTTGATGACTCTAGGGACTTCTCCAGGGACTCTATCTGGAACCTGAAATTACAATCACTTTCGGAATTAAATTCTTTCTCATTTTGCAAATCCCGAATTTGTGACGTCAGAGACTCCACAAGTGAATTTAGCTCAAAACTTTTTTCACTGATTTTTTTCGTAAAGTTTTCGCTCATCGAAGAAATTTCTCGGGATTGATCGTCAATTTTGGTCTCTAGGGAATTTATTAAATCGGCTTTTTGCGAGTTTTCGAGCTCGACATCAACTTTGGCAGAAATCGATTTTTTCAGATCAGATATTTCGGAATTTTTCAGTGACACTGTCCTCTCAAATTCCCCAATTTTTTCGCTCAAACTTTTCATCACTTCCGCCTGATTTTTGAAGGTTTCCTCGAGTTTTTGGGCGGCTATCAATTTTTCCTCGTTCTCAGAAAACTCACCGATCATTTTTTCATAGATCAAAATTTTTTCTTTTAGCTCTTTACTCTCATTGGTGAGCTCGGAGATTTTTTTTTCTGCTTCACACAATTTTTTCAATTCCCCAATTTTCCCGTTTTGCTTATCTCCAGTTTTGTGGAGATTGACCTCGGTCCAGGCGTCGTTTAGGGATTTTTCGAGCTCGATCTCTCTCGATTTGTGTTGGCTGATGATAAGTTCCATTGCATAAGCATGGGATGAAGTTTCGTCCTCCAAAATTTTTAATTTTTCTGTTGCTTCGTCGAACTTTGATTTGTAAATTTTGAGCTGATCGTTTTCGGACTTTAGGGTGTCGAATTTTTTTTTTAGGGTGGACAGTTCGGTTTGGGATTCTTGGGCGTCGATTTGCAGGCGAGAGTGCTCGGTTTGGAGCTCGGCATATTTTTTGTTTATGTCTCGACACATTTGCTCGGTATCTTGGAGGGATTTTTGGACGAATGAGAGCATTGGCTCGGGGTCTGATGAGCGGAGTTGCTTCTCGAGGGTTGCGTAGGAACGCAGGCTTTTTAGCTCTGTGGTTAAGTCGTTTATTTTGTGACGTAGCTGGGTTTTTGGGGTTTCTGAGAGGGAATTTTCGGGGGACTTGGACTTCTCCGGGGTCGTCTGGGGAGAGTTCTCCAAGTCGAAGCGGACTCGGCGAGCTGTTCGAGTTGTGTAAGTGTCGAAGTCGTCACTGTCGTTCGACCAACGCGACATCTTCTCCTCTTCGTCTTTTATCAACTGCAACTCGAAGTCCTCCCACTCCATTGAAAAGGACTCGTCTTTTGCCACCTTGTGCACGTTCAGGAACACTGACTTGCGACGCTGGAAAATTGCGGAGATTTTTTTTTTTTTAAGACATTTTTGACTAAATGAGTTTTTTGAAATTTGGAAATTTTGACATTTTTAGAAACTTTGGAATTTTAGAAATTTTAGAAATTCTAATTCAAAAAACATTTTAAAAAATTCAAGTTTAAAAAGTCAATTGTGAAATTTGAGTCAAGCGTCCAAAATTTGGAAATTAGAAAATTTTTGGAAATTTTGAATTTCGTTAATTTAAAAACTTTTGACATTTTCAAATTTTTCCAACATCTCCAAATTTTGAAATTTCCGAAATTTTTATTTTTTCGAAATTGTGAAATTTTTGCAATTTGCTTTTTTTAATGTGTGAAGTTTTCGACCATCAAAATTTTCAACTTGAAGAAAAAAAATATTTTTGAATACATAATTTTTTTTTATAATTACTTTAATGGCTTTCTGCTTTTCTTCGGGATCTTGTGAAATTTCGTTCTCTTCGATTGTGGGAAGTTGTCGATCAAAAGTGACTGGGACTGGAGATGCCCCATAGCCACCCCAAGTTTTTCGACGGTTCGGGTGGACCTTGGACTTTTGCCCGTGGGGAGTGTCGCCACCAAGTAGGACCTAAAAAAAATTGCAATATAAAAATCTGTATTTACTGCCTAAAAAATTTTTTTTTTAATTTTCAAAATTCCTAATTTTGAAAAATGTTTTCAACTTAAATTATATTTAAATTATCAGATAGTATAATCTATATCTATATTAGGATATTAACCTTTGCTTTCAGGAGCTCGATTCTGCCCTGAAGAACTTCGACATCTTGGAGTTTTGCATCTTTTTGTTTGAGCTGGTCAGACATTTTCTCAAGAGTCTCCTCCAATTTGTGGATTTGTTTTCTAAACCGCTTAATTAAGGCCTGGTCACTGCCCGTTTCGTTCACCTTAGGCTTGTTCTTTATCCCCTTGGCCCTCTGGGCGAATGCCAGGGTGCAAAGTGTCTCTTCAGCAGCAGCTGGTGTTACTGGACAAATTCAAACAAGTTAGTGGAATTTTGCAAACATTCAGACATTAGTGGAATTTTTGAAATTTTTCAGATATTAAAATTTTTCTTTCACTTTTTATTCGCTATCAATTAAAAAATAAATATCCCGAATTCTTCACATTATTTCAATTTTTGAAGTCATCTATTTTTTTGTTTTTTTTTACCGGAACTTTGGCACACTTTTTTTTTTTTTTTTAGATTTTTGAAAGATTTTGTTTTTTTTTGGAGTCTGATACATTTTTGTAATCAGAAATTTTGGAGATATCTGAAATTATGAAAATTATTGATATCTTCGAGAATTTGTTTTTTTTTTTTAATGCTCAATTTTTTTTTATTTTGAGAATTCTCAAAATTTTCAAGTTTCACATTTCCAAAATTTTTCAGAAAATTCTAATAACCTGCAAGAGTAAAATGAAAAAATCACAAATTATTTTTTTTTTACTGTAACAATTTGGTTTTAGAATACCTGCGCAAATGATCGTCGTCAGCGAATTCCCGCCCAAACTGGTTTGCAAAAACCGCGTCAATTTGGAGTCCCTGTAGTTGATATGCGTGTGAAGTTTTCCTTTGCTCTGGCTTTCGCTGAGCTGCTTAATCACAAGACTTAAAGTCGAGAGTGATGAATTGATCTTGACGCCTTCTGCAAATCTTTATTTTTCGATTAAATTATTTTTTCCCCTCTCAATTTCCTTCTCAACGCTTAACTTTTTTTTAATATAAATAATAAATATGTGAACATCTCATAGTTTAAAAAAAATGAATTTTTGGAGTTTCAAAAATTTTCTAATTTTAAAACGTCAAAAGAAAAAAATATATTAGTTGAAAATTTTTTTTTTAATTGACATAAATTTTTCAGGTTTTTTTTTAGAAAAGCATTCTTTTTGTCAATTAATGAAAAAAAAATTAACTTAATAAATTTTAAATTAAAAAAAAAAATTAATGTATTCAATTAATGAAAAAAAATTAACCTAGTAAATTTTCAATTTTTGAAAAAAATTAATGAATTCAATTAATGAAAAAAAATTAACGTAATAAATTTTCAATTTTTGAAAAAAAATGGGAGTTGTAGAAACCTTTCACCAGTTGCTCCAGTTTGTCCAGCCCTTTCAGAGCCAGCCAAATCGATGAGATTTAATTGAGCAATTGTTGCATCCCCATCAGGATCAGTCTTCAAAACACTCTCAATAGTTATCTTAAAAATTGTATGAGACCTACTGCTCCTCTCGTTCATATTTGTTACCCCAAATCTCCGATTTTTGTCGCCTTTTCTCATCATAGTCAAAACGTCCTCAATCGAGGTTGTATACAGCTCTTTACAGTCGACCTTGACTTCTCCATTCTCTTCTCGAATTTTCAGGTCCTTCAAATAAGAAAAAAATAAAAATTTGAATAGAGAAAAAAAATAATCAAAAACTGAGTTTCGATGTCGTCGAAATTGAAAAAAAAAAAAAAAATTAAAAATAAAAAAAAATTATTTGAAGAAAATGAAAAAATTGAGCATTTTGAATTTTTTATGTTTTCTCTCAAAGTTCAATGACAACATTTGAATTTCCAAAGTCTTTGGATATTTTCATACTTTCGAAAACTATAAAAAAAATTAGATACAAATGTTTTGAATTTCTCGATTTTCCTTTTTTCATTAAAGTGAATTTTTCGATGCTTTCAATTTTTTTTTTATACCTTCCGTTCGGTATCCAGGAGGTCGTTGAGTTTCTCGTTGTAGAGCTCGAGGTAAGAGACTGTCAGGACAAATTCTCGGGTTGTGTATTTTTTTATACAATCAAAAATGGAAGTGACAGCTAGGAGGATCACACCAGGCTCATTGGGCGCTCCCATCATCGTGTGAGTTTTTCCTGACGAGGTCTGGCCGTACGCGAAAATTGCTCCATTGAACCCTTGCATCGCAGCTTCAACCTTGAAAAAATTGGGAGTAAATAAAAATATTAAAAAATGAAAAATTATTTTTTTGTCCGTTTTTAAAACTTTTTGCAACTTTTTATTTTTACTATATCCAAATTTTGGCAATCTTAAAATTTTGAAGATTTTTGAAATTTCAAAAAATACCGATTTGTAAAAAACTACAATTTCCAAATTGTCCAGAAAATTGTCGCCAAATTTAGTTTTTTTTTAAAATTCAAATTTTTGAGATTTGAAAATTCTCAAAATTTTATATGAAAAAAAAATGTAAGGAAACAAAACTTACAACTGGTTTAATAGTTGCATTGAAAACATCGCTATTGGTTGATTTTTGGTCAAAAATGTAATCAAATGAGTATTCAGCCTCCCCAATTTTTTTCTTCCCAGTCTCAGGATCAATCTGGGCTATGGTATTGTTCTCGATAGTCCATTGCACTTGCAAATCCTTGTCGACCTCTCGTTGAATTAGTGGTCGAACTTTAATCGCCACTTTTATGTTGTCCGCCATTTTTTTGTGTTCCTGAAACGATTTACAAATTGTTAAAAGAGGTATATTCTCATGTTAATTTTTCAATTTTTCACATTTTGGAGTGTTTACAAATTTCGAAAATTTTAGCCACTTTTGCAATTACAAAAATTTCGAACTTTACTAATTTTGCATTTTTAAAATTTCGACCACTTTCGAAATTGAAAAATTATAATTTTTGAAAATAATTTTCAAATTTTTGAATATCTGAAAATTGTGGAAAATTCGCAAAATTTTCCAAAATTTCCAAAGTTTTGGGAATTTTGATAACACGGAAACTTTGACAATTCCAAAATTTTCATTTGAAAATAAAAAAAATTATTTAATTTCCCAATCCCCAAATAATTTGTTTTCACAAAATTTACCAATTATGCAATTTTTAGAAAGTTTTGTTCAAAAACTTTTTTTCAAAATTTTTTTTTCAAAAACTTTTTTTCAAAATTTTTTTTTCAAAATTTTTTTTTCAAAATTTTTTTTTCAAAATTTTTTTTTCAAAAACTTTTTTTCAAAATATTTTTTCAACTCCCAAAACTTTGACGATATTCCCAAACTGCAAAAATTTTGAAAACCCCAAGTTCCTTGAATGTTAAAACCTTCCAAAATTTTAAATTTCCAAACTTCAAAAATTCTAGATTTTTTTAATGTGAAAAACCCTTGCTAAAAAATTCCACAATTGAAAAATTTAATTCCGTGGCAAAATCCATGCTGACCAGAAGTGCACATTAGAAAAGAATTGCAAAGAAAACAAAACCGATTGCAGGTTAAACATTCGACTTTGAGGTTATCTCCGACACTCAAAAAATCGGCGTATGCCAATTTCCGGGTTTGAAAAAAAAAAAAAAATGTCGATACGTGGCGAGGATAAACAAACAAACAAGCAAATAAATGAATAAATAAAATGCCTTTCCTTTACTTACCTTTACTTCATTATTCACTCACTTTTCCTTCTCCTCCAGAACGTTTCTTCAATTGTACTTCCCACTCAAATATGTGCACTTATTTATTGATCACTAATTTCCTTATTGAATTGTCGTTTTAACCTAATTACGGTGACAATTTTAGGAGGGAAATATGGAATCGTTATGGCGACTCAACGCTACGAACAATAAACGACAAATGATAGAATACCGGAATTGAAATATGCGAGTAACCGTTTGAATTCAAAATGGCGCACTCTGATTGGCGGAGGTGGGCATGCGTGGCGACATCTGGCGGGAAATTGTCATTTGAATTTTGTCAAGCATTGTCGGTTATTCTGGGGGGAAAAAAGGGGTTGTGACATTGGGAAATTTGATCTTGTTGTCTTCTTTTCATTAAAATGTATCGCAATTTGATTTTTTTTGCAATTTTAAACGCTTTATTCAATTATTATTTTTTATTTTTGTTTTTGAAATTTCTGATTTTTTCGCTGAATTTTTTTTTCTTCAATTTGGGGTTGTGTTCAAATAATTGACATGATTGATTGTTTTTTCAATTTTTGGAAAATCCAAAATCAGAACGACCATTTATATTCCGTTAATTTGACTGAATTTCCATTATGGGACCTTATGGGGAGGCAAACTTAATTTTTTTAAAATTGAAATTTTGGCCCCGTGGGCGTCGATACTATCCAATAGGAACCCCCAGAAGATATTTCCGTCGAATTTGGGTCGAAAAAGTCAAATTATTTTTTTTCGAATTTGGCCAAATTTAACATTGGGACCTTACGGGGAGGCAAACTTAATTTTTTTAAAATTGAAATTCTGGTCCCGTGTGCATTGATACTATCCAACAGGAACCCCTAGAGGATATTTCCGTCGAATTTGGGTCGAAAAAGTCAAATTAATTTTTTTCGAATTTGGCCAAATTTAACATTGGGACCTTATGGGGAGGCAAACTTAATTTTTTTAAAATTGAATTTTTGGCCCCGTGGGCGTTTATACTATCCAATAGGAACTCCTAGAAGATATTTCCGTCGATTTTGGGTCGAAAAATTGAATTTAATTTTTTTCGATTTTGGCCAAATTTAACATTGGGACCTTATGGGGAGGCAAACTTAATTTTTTTAAAATTGAATTTTTGGCCCCGTGGGCGTCGATACTATCCAATAGGAACCCCCAGAAGATATTTCCGTCGAATTTGGGTCGAAAAAGTCAAATTAATTTTTTTCGATTTTGGCCAAATTTAACATTGGGACCTTATGGGGAGGCAAACTTAATTTTTTTAAAATTGAAATTTTGGCCCCGTGGGCGTCGATACTATCTAATAGGAACCCCTAGAAGATATTTCCGTCGATTTTGGGTCGAAAAATTGAATTTAATTTTTTTCGATTTTGGCCAAATTTAACATTGGGACCTTATGGGGAGGCAAACTTAATTTTTTTTAAATTGAAATTTTGGCCCCGTGGGCGTCGATACTATCCAATAGGAACCCCCAGAAGATATTTCCGTCGAATTTGGGTCGAAAAAGTCAAATTAATTTTTTTCGATTTTGGCCAAATTTAACATTGGGACCTTATGGGGAGGCAAACTTAATTTTTTTAAAATTGAAATTTTGGCCCCGTGGGCGTCGATACTATCTAATAGGAACCCCTAGAAGATATTTCCGTCGATTTTGGGTCGAAAAATTGAATTTAATTTTTTTCGATTTTGGCCAAATTTAACATTGGGACCTTATGGGGAGGCAAACTTAATTTTTTTTAAATTGAAATTTTGGCCCCGTGGGCGTCGATACTATCCAATAGGAACCCCCAGAAGATATTTCCGTCGAATTTGGGTCGAAAAAGTCAAATTATTTTTTTTCGAATTTGGCCAAATTTAACATTGGGACCTTATGGGGAGGCAAACTTAATTTTTTTAAAATTGAAATTCTGGTCCCGTGTGCATTGATACTATCCAATAGGAACCCCCAGAAGATATTTCCGTCGAATTTGGATCGAAAAAGTCAAATTAATTTTTTTCGATTTTGGCCAAATTTAACATTGGGACATTATGGGGAGGCAAACTTAATTTTTTTAAAATCGGATTTTTGGCCCCGTCGGCGCTTATACTGTCCAATTGGGACCCCTAGAAGACACTCCCGTCGAATTGGGGTCGAAAAAGTCAAATTAATTTTTTTCGATTTTCGCCCAGTTTAACATTGGGACCTTATGGGGAGGCAAACTTAATTTTTTTTAAATCGGATTTTGGGCCCCGTCAGCGCTTATACTATCCAATTGGGACCCCTAGAAAACACTCCCGTCGAATTGGGGTCGAAAAAGTCAAATTAGTTTTTATGCATACACATACATACGCTATGCTAAAACTTTGGACTTCATTTTGTTTTTAAAACTTTTCTGTCTGAAGCATTAACCCCCCCCCCCCCCCCATAAAGTTACAGCACTGCTTAGCCCACTGGATCAGTGGTTCCAGTTCTGGGAACGGTTCCAAGTGATCCAAGAGTTCCACGCTGAAGTTCCATTGTTCCCATGGAGGCTTCTGGGACCTGTTCTAGGTGGAACTCCAGTTCCGGAACTGTTGCAGGTGGAACTTTAGTTCCGCGAACTGTTTCAGATGGAACTTCAGTTTGGGAAAAAGTTGGCTTCCATTGGCACCGCCGGCAGGTGTAGCGGTATATCCTAAATTGGATCAAGGTGTAGATTGAGAAAAAAAAATGACATTTATATATTCACCGAGGGCAATGGCCATGTGGT
Organism: Asobara japonica; assembly: GCA_026005395.1. Classification (NCBI taxonomy): domain Eukaryota; kingdom Metazoa; phylum Arthropoda; class Insecta; order Hymenoptera; family Braconidae; genus Asobara; species Asobara japonica. The sequence goes on along the minus strand of BQMI01000533.1, from coordinate 851,840 downwards.
TAGAACACTGGCCTTTGGCACACGAGGACCAAGGATCGAATGCCCGCACGGGGAATCCCCTATCGGTATATCAGTGTGGAATTTTCCAGGCTCTAATTCATACGGACTCATCGTCGAACGGGAGGTTCGTAATAGAAACGGCTGTACAAATTGAGGTTCACCATGGTTTCCCTTCAATTACTGGATAAATCGAGGAATATAATGCCCGTTGGGCATTGCGCTCGTTGGTTTAAACTGTGTGAATGCTGTGCAGTTTGGGAAAAAGCCGGCTTCCATCGTCGTACATTAAAAAAATTCATGGCTATTATTTTCTTTGCAGGCTATTCTGGAGGGAGATACTGATCCAATTGCTCATTCTTTTGGTACTGGTAATACCGATCTATGGTATTGTGCGGCTAATTACTTTCGTCTGGCGAAAATGGGAGGCAAGAGTGGAAAGTTTCTTAGCAATTACTTTTGTGACATCTTTTTTAATTACTCGTCAATAACGATATTTCTGTAGAGAAACTAATTATGATTTTATTCCGTAAATCTGGGCCCCACAAATTACAAAAAAATTTAATTGCCCACGAGAAGCATTCTCTATTGTTCAATGTAGGACAATAGTGTTCTAAAAAATATAATTGATCATTCCAGTCTCTTCCACCAGTAGAAAAATAGAGAAAAAAAATTCTCCCTATATATATCACACTAAAAAAAATTTACCAAAATTTTAACAAATTCTCCAAAAGAGGTTCTACAGAAAAAAATATTTTTCACTCGACGCAAAAAAAATGAAGGCCAAATTTTTTTGCACTTCACCACTTCACTCCTTGACCATACAATCGATTATGAATCTTTGAGTCCTCAATTTGACCAATGCCATTCAATGCATGATGAGATGTGGTCTGAAGTGGTTTGAATTATTTATCAACTGTCGGTGATAAAGCCGAACCGCATCATTCCTAGCGCTTATTCTTCATCCTGCATAACTCCTTGAGAGACCAGTTGTTTTTCATGACGTCAATGGAATTAGTTGCTGACTTTTATAACAACAAATGCGTTTTGATAACGGGCGGCACTGGAAGTTTGGGGAGAATTTTAGTGGAGAAACTTCTGCGATGCTGCACGCGAATCATCAACATTTACCTGTTAGTGAGATCGACGAAGCGCTCCGGTAGTGTTCCTGAAAGATTAGAGACACTGTTGAAGCTTCCGGTATGTACGACTGACATTTTACCTTCGTATCATGTGTGTTACAAAGTGTGTGTGCCTGTGTGTGTGTGTGTATGCACCAATTATGCAATCGAATCGTCTCAACGTCTTCTGCTGTTACCTTGCTCATTTCGAAATTTCTCGAAAACGGATAAAGTTAGAGGAAAAAAGTTTTAACAAATTTTGTTCCTCGTATAAAAATACACATTTCATGTTGAATAACATTTTCCTCTAACGTCCATACTTTACGAGAAAATTTGAGGAGAGCATCTTGGACGTCTGAGTCGTCTAACGTCCTGCTTCTTCCTCTTGCAGATATTCGACAAATTGCGGGAAGAAAATCCAGATGCTTTTAGGAAAATAATGATGATAGAGGGAGATCTGCATCTACCTGATCTAAATATTTCCGAGACTGACAGATCTACTCTCATGAACAATGTCTCCGTCGTGATCCATTGCGCTTCTCTATTGAAATTCGATGCATCCCTCTACGAGATTATGTCGAACAATGTTTTTGGTACTCGAAGATTGATCGAGCTCTGCCAGAAACTGAAGAGGATTGATGTAAGTACCTAAACCCAAAATTACAACCTTCCATTCACACAACTACCGAAATTTAAGTACAGTAGACTCCCTCCAGCTCTCCACTTTCGGGGCTCTGATTTCCCCGCCGGGAGAGCTACCGGTTGCCACCTCCTTGCGCGCAAAGGGCGTATCCACTGATCTCTGATATTTTAATGTAAATTCTGAAATGTTGTTGGTGTCACAGTAAGCAAACATAATATTCTTTAAGAACAATAAAATAAAAGGAAAAAAAGAACAATTTTACCCCACAATACTAGGGGTAAAATTACCATGTCCCCCTCCTCGAAAATTAGCCAGGCATGGGCATTAACATCACATTTAGTACCGACATCGGTATTAGAGGCGCTGGGAGGGCCTTCAAGTGGATTCACTTCGTTTGCATGGGACAAGCCATCCAGTTATTATAGAAATCAGTGGACGTATCTTACGACAGAGACGGCGTGATTATCCAAGCGGGAACGCTATATGTATGTATCGTGCGCATTGGCGATGCCGTTTTTGTTTTACGTCGCTCCTTGTGACGTGGTGACCTTACGTATTTGTAAACAAAACGCTGGGTAGTCTAATGCCACTTCCACTCTAAACCGCCCGCCCATGTCTGATGCCCCGTGCGTAGTGGGGGAAAAATTCCCCTCGCTCGGAAGTGTGCGGAGAGCTATGCGGGTGGCGAGCTCGAGGGAGTTTACTGTAAATTTTATGAAACCTATCTAAGAATCCGAGAGAAGCGCTAAAGCTGTCATGCAGACCTCCAACTACTATTTATATATTTTCTCATACTTCGCAGGCATTCGTCTACGTATCGACTTTATACTCAACTTGCAATGAGCCGCACATCTCCGAACAACTCCCCTCCCTTCCGCATTTCAGCAACATCCAATATGACAAAATTGATGAAGAGGACTTTATGAGTAACATACCTCAAGGTACAGAAGAGCAATTCCCGAACACATATACATTTTCCAAAGCCATCACCGAGATTATGCTAAACCAGTACAGACATTTGCTTCCCATTGCCATCGTTCGGCCATCAATTATTTTATCGACAATGAGCGAGCCGATACCAGGATGGATCGACAATTATTACGGACCGACGTTGATGTTCTGCAACAGTAAAATCGGCTTGAAAAGGTATTATGGCTGCCGCTGACGCGTTGGAAAGGATACAGTCGGAACCTCCGATTTGTCAACTTCCCCTTCCTTCCCGAGCCGCCACTACGCTAACCACGTGATGCGCTCAACGCTACTGCGCATCCCGACGAGCGATCATTGGCCAGCGCTTCACATTGCGTAGTAGTGGGTGGGGGAAGGGGGGGAAATTGCCAAGTGGGGGGTCCGGGCAAAATCCGATTGCAATTTAGCACCTTTTTGCGCGCTTGACACCAGGTGAGGTTCTTCTTCGATTTTCAGATGCCTCCACCTCAGCAATCCTGACAATATCGCCCACATAATTCCAGAAGATTTTGTTGCAAATCTGATAATCACTGTAGGTTGGAAAACCGCTAAGCAAACATCTCGGCAGATAATAATCTACAACTCCAGTTGCGGAAGAAGAAATCCTTTGACCTGGGGTGAATTGGGCGCGTCAGTTGTGAAATATGCCACGGTCTATCCATCTAAGCATATGGTTCGCTATCCGCATATGGTGTTTATAAGGAATCCTTACCTAGATCTGATCTACACGTTCGTCCAAGAGTATTTAGTGGGCTTTTTACACCTTCTGATGAAGCGCTGCTCGAAGATGCTGCGCGTTCAGAGAACCTTGGCGCGGATGTACACTTTGGTTAGCTTCTTCCCTAACAACACTTGGACAATTGATGATCAGAATGTGATTGATCTCAATGGAGAGTTGGATGAAGTGGATAGACAAACCTTTTTCATCGATGTCAATGACATTGATTGGCCACAGTACCTCGAGGACTACTCCAAAGGGATGAGAGTACATCTTCTGAAGGATGACATGGAGAGTATTCAGCAGGGCAGGGCTCGTCTCCAGAGGTAAGTCTTCAAGCTTAACCGTTATTATTTCAATAATTATTTCATTATAAGATTGTTAATACAATTCTTGTTTCAGATTGTGGTGGACAGAAATGCTTATTCAGTTTGTTCTGATAATAATAATCGCTGCTCCAATTCTTATCACAACATACTTGATTATGTGTCTGTATTTTTGAGTACACAATGGGTGTGTATGTGTGTGTTAGAATTATTTTCATCGATGTGAACCGAGGTATGGGGAGCAGATACTATGTGAAAAAGAATAAAAATAATTTAAAATAAATTTCATTCAAAGGACATTTGTGGGTCACCCACACGCAGGAAAAAACTGGTGTCAGGCCGACACGCGACAGAAGTGAAACTTAATGGTTATATCAGAATGCAATAGACACAAATAAGCATACAATCATGGCTGTCACATTATTTACTACCCAACGGGCTGTGTTGAGCGATCGGCACGCCGCCTGGCCCAAACAGTGGGGAGCACTGCTCTCTATATATACAGAGATGAGAGGTGGGGAGCGACAGCCCCCCACTCCGTTTCGTCACTAAAAAGGTTGTCGATCGAGATTTCAAGAGCCTCACATAAGAAGTTTCGCTTCACAAACGTATGCGTTGACAACGGAAGTGTCCGCCTAGTTAGCGAATCTTGTCCGCTGGTATCTGACTTGTTAGTCTAACAGAAGGTATTTTAGGGACTCGCCGTTTCATCACTTGGTTTGCTAGACGAGCGCACTCGTTCGTCACGAGTCCTGGATCACGCTGAGTGCTGGTAACCATTGGTACCACCTCACCAGTGCTCGTAACCCAAGAAGTATTCATAAATAAGTTAATTTAGGAAGGCAGGAAAGGTGTTCCATAAGGCAGCAGTGAGGTGTTGGGGCGCCACAGAGTCTAAGGAAGCACTGTCTAGAGTCACATCTAGGCAGAAGCACCTACAATCAATTTTGGAAGGGAGAGAAAACGTTTGCAAAATTCGCCCTGCATACTGAATATGATGTTTTCTGGTGGCATTGATCCAATGTCTCTAGAAGACTGGTGAATCGCTCGAATGAGTGACAGCTCGTATTAAAGGTAATTTTCTCGAGAATAGTAAATGGGGTAGAAAACATTACTAAGGCAACATCGTCTCAGTAAAACGCAGAAAGTTGTATGAGCGAGAGCATTTCACAAGATTGAAGTATGTTGGATGGGACTGCGATAATGGAGAAAGAGGATAATTTTTTTGAACAGTATTTCAAGCGAAATCGAATTCTTATGGTGTCTATCGCATTGTGGCCTGAGACGCCGAAGCGAACGAGAATATTTATCCAAGTTATTACGTGTCTCATTTTAGCCTCGGCAGCCCTGGCGCAGGTAAAAAAAGTGCTTATATATATATGTCGTTTCTACATGTAAAAAATAAAAATCCGAAAGTGTTTTAATAATCGTTACTCGAGAAAATCTTCGCTTAGGCAGTACTAAATTTTGGAGTTAACGAAGTAGAAAAGAATGAAGATGATTGGGTTAATGTAATGTATATTTTTTTAGAGGCTCCCAAAGGGCCCCGAAGAAATTTCTTTGAAATTGAAAATTTCTGAAGGTCCGCGAACTATGAAAATTTCTTCAATTTCTTATTTTTTTAATATCCTGAATTTCGAAAATTTTCCGCGGCGGTTTGCACTTACTCCTTTAGGGGAAGTTCTACCCTCGAGTCATAGGTTTAATTGATTGATTGATTATGGTTTATTACTGTACATTATGTTGTACAAAATCGTAGGACTAAGGTCCCCGAAGTAAAGAAAAACAAAAACAATGCTCAAATATGAGTAACTAAAGCAAGAGTGAGTAGAAACAAATACATGCCACTTAAAAATGAAGCAAAAATAAAATGTGAAGAATAGAAAAGAAATAATAATAAATGTAAGCGATTACGTAAGGCGGGGTAACGTTAGCTCGCTGCCTGCCATTGCGCCGAGGGGTGCGCTTCCCCCACTACGCCAGTGATGTGAGGCGGAGGAGGCTGCGCGAGTGTCATAATTGTATTGCACGCCGAGTGTTCCTTGCGCTGCCCCTCTCGCATGGCTCCGCCCCGTCAGCGCGTAGTGGGGGAACCGTTAGTGCGCTGCTCGAGGAAACTAAAGCCCTCAACAGGCCGAGCTAGCAGAAGTCAACTTTTTTCACTCTTGGTTAAATCATGATCAATGAATTTTATAATACTATTATTTTTCTAGTATGCTTTCTTAATTAGACTGTGTCACGATCTGGATGACTTCATATCGCTAATCGTAGAACATCTAGCGATTATTATGGCATCAATCGAATATTTCTACTTGGCAATAAACATACAATGGGTTTGTATACTTATGGTAATAATAGTAACATAAGATTGTACAATTACTACAAATATAATTTTTTCATATATTGTAGATTGAAACGACAGTGAATCAGATACGACAGGATTGGGAGCTCTTGAAGGAATCACCAGCTCGGGAAAGTATTCAAAAATATGCCCAGCGAGCGTCAATTGCAACTACTTGTTATCTGGGTATATAATTTTTAAAATTATTTAAACCCATTTTTCGGACATAATTTGATCGGATGAGATTATTGCATCAATATTTTACAAATTAGCGTTGATATTTATTTCATGATCAATTTCAGTAATACTCGGCGTTGACTTCATAACTTTCGATCTGGGTCCCATGGTCCCAATAGTGTTGGATGTGATTGATCCACTTAATCAATCAAGACCAAGATCATCTCTATATATGACAGATTTTTCTATTTATGGTCTCAATGTGAATGACAACTATTTTGTTGTTATATTCCTTGAAAGTATCAGCGCTTTAGTCCTCACCAATTTGATAATAACAACCAATACGTTTATTATAATTGCTGTTGAACAGTGTTGTGGGTTATTCGCAGCTGTTGGGTGAGTTTCGCATATTTTCATTTATTAAACACTATATACGGCCTCGTTCATTCCATATTTTATTTCAATGTTGTAGGGATATCTTGCAAGAAATTCAGACGAATCTTTCTGCTGACGAACAATATAAAATTGTGTGCGATGCAGTGATGATACATCATCGGGCGATAAAGTATGTTTTTGAATTGTCATTTTTTTGTTATCTGTTTTTTTTTGTTGGCAGTTGGACCGAGTCAATTTAGCCCACGATTGATCGACGATTGATAACGATCGATTGCTGATCAATCGAGTCAATCTAGTGTTAGATTGATCGGGGATTGACACCAACCATAAATTGCCGATCAATCGAGTCAATCCAGTGTTAGATTGATCGGTGATTGACAACGATCAATTTCCGATCAATCGAACCAATCTACTGGTAGATTGATCTGTGATTGACAATGATCAATTTGCGATCAATCGAGTCAATCCAGTGTTAGATTGATCGGTGATTGACAACGATCAATTTGCGATCAGTCGAGTCAATTTATTGTTCGATTGATCTTGGTTGACAACGATCAATTGCTGATCAATCGAGTCAATTTATTGTTCGATTGATCTTGGTTGACAACGATCAATTGCCGATCAATCGAGTCAATTTATTGCTCGATTGATCTTTGATTGACAACGATCAATTGCCGATCAATCGAGTCAATCCAGTGTTAAATTGATCGGTGATTGACAACGATCAATTTCCGATCAATCGAGTCAATCCACTGTTAGATTGATCGGTGATTGACAATGATCAATTTCCGATCAATCGTGTCAATCTGGTGTTTGATTGATCGTTAGTTGACCGCGACCAACTGTCGATCAATCGACGCCCCAGCCAATTGCTCGAACAAATAGCGAATGGGACCGTCACAGTAATTGTCGTCCCGTGTTCCCAAAATGAGTATCGTGATCCAACAGATTGGCAGATTCTCTTGAATCATCATTTACACTTATGTATGGCTATATAGTGTTCATCAACATGATAGCGATCAGTATCACAGGAATTCAAGTGTGTAGTTAATCACAACTAGAAATCTGTTGCATCATTAATATCGACAATTGTATTTTTTCAGGTACTTATAAAGATGAAAATAAATGAACCTGAAGAAATGACTAGATATGGTTTAGAGTGCGCCGCTCAAATGACCCATTTGTTTTTTATAAGCTTCCCGGGACAACACCTCTATGATCGGAGTACTCGAGTAGCAGAGGAAGTGTACGTACAGTGGATTTGGAAAAATGTAGATTTAGATGGAAGATTTATTATAATATCGCTCTTTAACTTTCATCTCAGATACAATTGCAATTGGTGCGAAATATCGGCAGATGCGAAAAAGTTATTGTCGATTATGCTAGTGCGCAGCATGAAACCACTGCGCATGACAGCTGCCGGAATTTACGTACAGAATATGGAGAGTTTCGGGAGGGTAAGGTAAATTTATGTTACTCCAAACCTTTCGGAGGATTTTTTTTTTGGTGCTTCGGATGACAAGATCCACCACTCGTATATAATGTTTAATGCAAAGTTCGGAGTGGTATTCGGGTTTCGCGCTGTAGGCTCTCCCCACCGCTTCCCGGTACTATTCTGCGCGTGCGCGGAGCATTGGCTCGCGGAGTGGGGGACCCTTCGAGTCCAGTCGCGACGAGTCCACGCGCGCGGCAGGACTGTTCAATGCACTTCCACCACGTCCATTCTATATCTATGTATATATGACTACTCAGGGCGGTTCTCGTGCAAATTCATGCGCTTTAGATTTCGGCTGTGTCGGATAACACAAGATTGCGATTAACTCGAAAATCGGGCGTTGTAGAGAAAACTGATATAAACCTTTTTTGTCGGAAATTCAATTATCTACACAAAATGTCATATAACATTTTTACGTAGAACCACATGTTACCAATTTATTGTCATTTTAGGATTGCAAATCGAGTTGAACCACTGCTAATTTAAAATTTTAGGTGTTAAAGACATCGTTCTCGTTCTTCACGTTTATGTCATCAACCCAATGATTGGTCTGGGATATGAACCGTTGATAGTGTTTGTCCTCATCATATTTAGGAATGAGCTTAATGTGGGAGAGAACACCTGAAAAATTGCATGACCTTTTTGAAAATACTCAGCTTTACAAGGTAGCTATTTCAGATTATTTGGGACTCTTTTCCGGTTTAGTTTATTTGTATTTTATTTTTATATTAAAAGTGAAAAATAACCAATCGGTAAAACGATCGGCGATCGGCAAGTTACCGACGATCAGCAAATTGCCGATGATCAGTATTTCTCAACAGATGTCGCCAAAATATGGACTTTTTGCCATGTGATACAATAAAACCGACGACCATTTTTTTTTCTACCATGAAATCGCAAAAAAAAGGTAAGGAAAAAAATTGATATCTCCACCAAAATTGATCGGTCATTTTTTTCAGGTCATATTTTTTGCTCAATGAAGCTGATTCAATTTCCTTAAGGAGGCAATAACTACAGTGCAATAAATTTATCGATGTAAAAAACGAAAGTGTCTGTAGAAAAAAAAATAAAAAAAAAAGATCGGTAGAAAATTTAATTCGCGAAAATAAATTAAGGATTTGCCAAGCCAAAAGGATCACACAAATAAATTCCCACATTTCACACACATATATTTAAATATACTACAATATTTACAATGCTTAATTCTTCATCCGTCAAATTATAAACAAACCACAAAATTGTGGTAAAAAATCGGTTAAACAAAATTAAAATTGCACGAAAACGATAATAAGTCGATGATATTTTTGATTTTGGAACTGAGCGAGCGCTGTTTTGTAAATTTACAATTCGGCCTAACTCTGTTAATCCCAATTTTGTTTATCGTATAATGAATAAATTCGCCGGTTACCGATTTTTCCGCATGTATCACAGCTTGCCTAATTTTTTCTTTCCCCTTAAAAATCGTATCCAAACTCTCAAGAATGCTACTTAGCTCGGTGTCCCACGATTCGTTCGGTATCCAAATATCGATCTGCTCCAACCGATTGCAATATTTATTAACCATCCTTGCGAATTCGGTTTGCCGTGCAGTCAAAGTGAAGCTCACCTTGTTGAGAAATCGGCCGCATCGTTCCAATGCTCGGCAAAATTCTTGAATACTCAAATTGCCGTCATTGTTGATGGTATATTCATCACCGATTTTTGCAGACAGCTCTTTCTGGTCGGGCCAACCTTGCAGGCCGATTTCCCGCCATCTCTCGCAAACTATAAACAGATTACCAAAGGAATCAATCATTATTCGTCAAATGACTATACAATGTAATAGGTGCTGGATCAAACCGATTGCCGATGTGACTCAACTCGGATCGCGCCGACTCGATCAATCCTCGTCAATCGAGGATTTGAATCGAGCTGGCAACAGGTTTGAGTCAGTCCGTTTCCAAGTTGAGTCAAGTCGACAGTCGATCGACAGCCGAAAGTATCAATCTATTGGATCAATCCGATCAATTCGTTCTATACAACTGGGATCAATCCGGTCAATCCGTGCTGTACTACTGTGATCAATCCGATGAATGCGCGATATTCAACTGGGATCAATTCGGGATCGACAATTGCGATCAATCTGATCAATCCGTGCTGTATTACTGAGATCAATCCGATCAATCCGAGATATACCACCAGGATCAATCCGCGCTATTCAACTGGGATCAATTCGGGATCGACAATTGCGATCAATCTGATCAATCCGTGCTATACTACTGAGATCAATCCGATCAATCCGAGATATACCACCAGGATCAATCCGATCAATCCGCGCTATTCAACTGGGATCAATCCGGTCAATCCGTGCTATACAACTAGATCAATCTGTGATACGCAACTGGGATCAATCCGCGCTATACAACTGGGATCAATCCGATCAATCCGTGCTATACAACTGTAATCAATCCGTGCTATACAACTGGATCAATCCGTGATACGCAACTGAATCAATCCGATCAATCCATGCTATCCAACTACATCAATCCGACAACCAGACTTATCCACTACAAAAAGAGTCAATCCAAGTCAAATCAACTTGGAAATACGACTTGACTCCAATCGACCGCAGGTTTAACTCACGTCGGTTCTGAGTTGAGTCAAGTCGACAGTCACTTCCAAGTCGCCAGTAGGTCCGAGTCAATCCAGTTCCAACTCGGTGTATGGAGATTCCGAGTTGAACCAAGCCTTCGAGCGAATTGATCGTATTTGGATCCAGATTGATCCAGCTTGTCGACGACCTGACTCACAATCTCAAATTGATCCGAAACCGGCGACTGACTTCGAAGGACAGCGGAATTGGTCGATTTATTACTACACCAACTTCGCTACGCTGGTCAAATGGTTGCGATCAATTCGTTAGAGAACTAGTATCCTTACCTCGCTCCACTTTCAATTTCTCACGAATTGGCAGCCATCTGAATATGTCGAGGAGGCAATCAGTGGGTAACATAGCAATGTTGGTAACGGTTGTCGCTGCGTTGTCCATCAGTGATTGATCAAAATGCAAAACGGAAAAAAGCGCGGGAAATTGCGAGGATAAGATGGCGCCGGCACAACGATTGGGCTGGGACTGACGCAGTGCAAAGCGCTCTGTTTTGTAATCGGCGCTTGTTACGTGACAATCATTGTGATTGGCTCAATATTTGGAGAATATTATGCGTTTTAACTTGGACGGGCTGGGACAATTAGTCAGTTACTACCTGCCCCAGGCAAATTACTCCGGGTTAGGTAGCAGACGTAGCAAATGACTAATTTTCTCGGTATTGGAGCTCCAGGAATAGCCCGTCACTGTAGGCGGAGAGGGGGGAGAGCCAATTGGGTGCGCGCGCACTCTGTGGACGCATCACTTTCCCGCGCTCAGGCCCGTAACTAGCGGAAGTGGTGCGGGGATAATGTCCACATTCAAATTGTCCGATTTTTTAAATGTGTTTTGTTGGACTTCTCGGGTTATTAAAAAAGAGGACGACAGTTTTATAACGAAATTGAACATTCTTGAACGTATTTTTGATTGACCGGTGGTGTATAATTTCCCCCAGTGACCGCAGAAGCCAATTAAAATACTATATATAGTGGGTTAAAAGTGTGTGTCCCCGTTGGACACACAAATAAAACTTCCCGATTTGTAATTTCTGTTTGCCATTCAGCATAGTCAGTGGGAGTGAGACGCCAATAGGGGTGCGAAGGCTCGAGGGTTAAACCCGTCATACCTCCTTAATTATGACAAATATGGAAAAAAGTGATAAGGAATTAAATATGTATTTCCACTTACTGAGCAAATTCTGTTTGATACTTTTTGCCGTATCTCTTACCGTTTTTGAAATAGAGCGTTGTAAACAATTCAATTGTTAATAACAAAATAACTCGGTCAATTGAAACCAAAAACTAATGCGATCTAAGTTCCATGAAGACGCTCCGAATAAGACCTCGATGACCCGATCGTTTGATCCGGTCGTAAAAAATCGTTAACCAAAAATCCGATTTCACACATACAAACACACACACACACACACACACAGAGATTTACTCGGAATTTGATGGGAAGCATTTTGGTATACTCAAAACACCAGTTACAAAGTCAAAAAAAAAATTTCTGGGTCAATACAATAACTTCCCGAAAATCGAGAAGTTAAATATATCTGTGAAATTACAATATTAGGAAAATTGAGAGCGAATAATTGCGCATAACCGGGCTGGAGGTCGATGCGGCCCTGCGACAACAGTGCGGTGACGCTGAGCGCTTATAGTCCGAACGCTGCGAGAGCCGTCTCCGGATTTCCAGCCGAGCTCTCCCCACCACTGCGGCCCGCACTGCCGAGTAGCGGCGGAGGGGAGGTTGATCGACGACGCGCATGCGCCGACGGTGGTGGGGAGTGTTCGGCTCGAGTTCCGAAGACGGCTTTCTTATTGTTGAGACTGTAGTGTCGCCTTCCGGATTTCAAACACCTTCTTCGCTCCTTTGCGCTATTGGCGCGATGCGATGACCTAGAAAGGAAGTTTCACTGAGAAACGAGATCGAAAAATTTTTTTTTGCTCTAACAAAATTATATGGTTCTTGAGTAGCTAAATGGTGATAAAATTCCAAATGGAATATGTGGAAAATAATTGAACCCTTACAGTGCATCGTTGAAAACCCCATCATTCAGCGCATCACAGATGTCTGACACCCCAGTGACTTTGAAGGTTGATTACTCAGCCGCTAATGAATACTTTGTTACCAAAATTTTATCCTACATAGTTTAACATATCTATTTTACTATGCAAATAGTATTTTAATCATTTATTCATTTTAACCATATGAAAAAAATTTCTGCTTTTTTTTTGTCAAATTAAGCAATGTTTTCGAGAGCGCGAAAATTGGGGTGGGTGTGAAACACACACACACACACAGGCACAGAAGGTTGTCGAAGCAACTATTCTGTTTCATCAGACACAGTTTGACGCTGCAATGACTATAACCCAACTCCAGGTGGAAAAAGTTGCGTAGCTTAGCGCTTGCAAGCGATAACTGTGCAAGGTACCTTCTTCCCTCAGGCAAGATCGATCGTCACTATAAACCGCTAGTTGTGAAGCGTGTGAAGAAGTGACAGCCAAGTGTTAAACGTAATTTTCCCGAGAATAGTAAATGTGGTATGAAACATCGTTGCAAAACTATCCCCTCAGTGCAAACCAGACAGCGTTAGTGAGCAGAGATATTGGGAGTAATCGAGGTAGTCCTCGAATGGCTCACCGAGATGACCAAAGTGTCTAATGTCTGGGAACAATATTACTCGCGCAATAGAATTCTCATGCTGACAATTGGCACATGGCCGGGAATTCCAAAATGGGCAAGAATTGCAATACAGTCGTTCTGGGTTCTCTACTTGTCGACAGTAATAATAGCGGGGGTACGATTTAATCCGCTCAATTTACCATAATCCCACATCAATATCCTATTGTCCTTCCAGTGGGCTTCATTGCTAAGATTCCGTGGAAATATGGATGCGCAAGTAGCAGTGTGTATAGAACAAACTACAGTTGCTCTGGGTCTTGTAACATACTACTTTTCTGCGAAAAATTCGGAATGGGTTGGTACCGTTGGGATGATTGATTGCGGGTTGGTGATCAACGTTGGCTTTTGCAGATCAGGAGGATTGTAGAGCAGGTACAGGAGGATTGGCTAATGGTTAAGGGATCATCGGCGATTGATACTATTCGCAAGTATGCGGAAAGAGGATACTTTGCAACTAGTTGTTACTTAGGTATACGGAAGAAAAATGTGTTCAGTTTGGGGATGAGGTGGGGATAAACTATCGCCGATTTGGGGATGGAAGATCCTCAATTTGGGGATGGAAAATCCCCATTTTGAGATTCAATATCCCCGAATTGGGGATGGAAAATCCTCGATTTGGGGATGAATATCCCCGATTTGGGGATGGAAAATCCCCAATTTGGAGATACAATATCCCCGATTTGGGGATGGGTGTGCCCAATTTGGGGATCGGAAATCTCCAATTTGGGGATGGATATACCGCATTTGGGGATGGATATCCTCAATTTGGGGATGGATATCCCCAATTTGGGGATCGAATATCCCCATTTTGGGGATGGAATATCCCCGTTTTGGGTTCGGAATTTCCCTGATTTGGGGATGGAAAATCGCCAATTTGGAGATACAATATCCCCGATTTGGGGATGGGTATGAGCAATTTGGGGATCGGAAATCTCCAATTTGGGGATGGATATGCCGCATTTCGGGATGGATATTCTCAATTTGGGGATGGATATCCCCAATTTGGGGATCGAATATCCCCATTTTGGGGATGGAATATCCCCGTTTTGGGTTTGGAATTCCTCTAATTTGGCCATGGAGTATCCCCAAATTGGGGATGGAAAATCCACATTGTGAGATGAAATATCCCCGATTTGGGGATGAATATCCCCGATTTGGGGATGGAAAATCCCCAATTTGGAGATACAATATCCCCGATTTAGGGATGGGTATCCCCAATTTGGGGATGGATATCCCCGTTTTGGGGATGGAATATCCCCTTTTTGGGGATGGATATGCCCCATTTGGGGATGGAAAATCCCCAATTAGGGGATGGATATCCCGATTTGGGGATAGAATATCCCCGATTTCTGGATAAAATATCCCCGACTTGGGGATAAATTAATTCCCATTCAATATCTATATTTTTTTACTTCTAGTTGCTGTTGCCAATTCTATAATATTTTTCAATCTGGTACCATTGAAATCAGTATTTTTGGACATGGTATTTCCCCTTAATACATCAAGGCCAAAATCATTCATATTGGGAATTGATCACTCTATTTACGCTATTGATATCAATAAATTTTATTTTGCTATTGTTCTTCATGAGATTGGAGCTTCTGTATTGACTATGAATTTCTTAGTAGCTACCCATACATTTATTGCCACAATTGCGGAACATTGCTGTGGCTTATTTGCAGTTGTTGGGTGAATATCTCTTCATATAGATCATTCCGAAAATCATCCATAACTTTGTCGGAAATTGACCAAATCTGAAAAAAAATGGAATAACAATCTATGTAATTGTGAATGAAAAACAAACACCCAATCCAATAATTGTTTTTGCTTTCAAAAAAAAAAATTTTGTTTCACCTCCAGAAATGAAAAATATGTTTTGATGATTCGCGGAATGCCGAAATTGAATTAAAACAAAATTGCACTTTTTATTTGATTTTTTTTTTATATTCTAGAGATATCTTGCAGCAAGTTCGTACAAAAGGTCATTCAGAACGACAATATGGAATTGTCTGTGTTGCTGTAATCATCCATCATCGAGCTATAAAGTACGTATTTACAATGGGTAACCAATTTGCATATTGCGAAAAAAAAGTAGTATGCCAAAAAAAATATATATATATTGCTGAAAAAAAAAATTGGTCATTCATTGTTATTGATTTTACATTCTATCCCCAAATTGGGGATATTTATGCCCAAATGGGGATATTTCATCCCCAAATCCGGAATGTTTTATCCCCAAATCGGGGATATTTCATCCCCAAATTAGCGATATTTATCCCCAAATTGGGGGTATTCGTCCCCAAATCGGGGATATTTCATCCCCAAATTGGGGATATTCATCCCTCAATCGGGGATATTCATCCCCAGATCGGGGATATTCATCCCCCAAACGGGGATATTCATCCCCAAGTCGGGGATATTTCATCCCCAAATCGGGGATATTCATCCCCAAATCGGGGATATTCATCCCCAGATCGGGGATATTCATCCCCAAATTAGGGATATTCATCCCTAAATTGGGGATATTCATACCCAAGTCGGGGATATTGATGCCCAAATGGGGATATTTCATCCCCAAATCCGGAATGTTTTATCCCCAAATCGGGGATATTTCATCCCCAAATTAGCGATATTTATCCCCAAATTGGAGGTATTCGTCCCCAAATCGGGGATATTTCATCCCCAAATCGGGGATATTCATCCCCAAATCGGGGATATTCATCCCCAAATCGGGGATATTCATCCCCAGATCGGGGATATTCATCCCCCAAACGGGGATATTCATCCCCAAATCGGGGATATTCATTCCCTAAACGGGGATATTCATCCCCAAATCGGGGATATTCATCCCCAAATCGGGGATATTCATCCCCAAATCGGGGATATTCATCCCCAGATCGGGGATATTCATCCCCCAAACGGGGATATTCATCCCCAAATCGGGGATATTCATTCCCTAAACGGGGATATTCATCCCCAAATCGGGGATATTCATCCCCAAATCGGGGATATTCATCCCCAAGTCGGGGATATTTCATCCCCAGGTCGGGGATATTCATCCCCAAATTAGGGATATTGATCCCCAGATCGGGGATATTCATCCCCAGTTCGGAGATATTTTATCCTGAAATCCAACCTCCTCTCTTAAAATTTTTTTTTTTTACAAATATAAATATATATCTATATATATGTTTATATGTGTTATTTAAGATTGGCCGAATCCATTGAATCGTCATGCAGCCTAATGTACGGCTGCATATTATTGTTAAGTATACTATTAATCAGTACAACTGGTCTTCAAGTATGTAGCCAATTTCAGAAAAAATTTGCACATTAAAATACTCATTTTTTCCCTTCAAATCATGGACTCCACCCTTAAAATTCGGTAGTATTTATGGAGCAATGAATTTTCCCACAATTTCTAGAGAGAATGTGACAACCTGAAGATGTGCCATGACCTCAAATTTGAAGGGAAAAAATCGTGGCTCTCTGGGATCTATCAATATCCGGTCTCAAATTGTTTTAGATAATTATGAAGCTCAATGAACCGATGGATGTTGCCCGATTTTTTATTATTTGCAGCGGTCAATTGGCTCTTTTGCTGTTTATCGCCATACCAGGGCAAGATATATATGATCACAGTAGTCGAGTATCAGACGAAGTGTATGTATTGATAGGAAATTTTTTTTCCCCATTCATGTTATCCTCGAATCGAAAACATTCTGTATCATAAATTTTTTTTACTAATTTATTTCAGATATAATTGCAATTGGTTGGACATATCACACGACGCAAAAAAATTATTATCAATTATGCTAGTGCGCAGCATAAAACCAATGCATTTGACAGCAGCAGGTATCTATATCCAGAATATGGAGAGTTTCAGTAAGGTACCAAGATTCTGCAAAAACGCCATTTATTAACGTCTATATGAAAAGGGCCCACTTTGTCGAAATCGTGTTAGTTGCTGAAATATTCACCTTTTTGATGATATTTCCTGATTTTTCCAACAAATTGGCCCTTTTCCCCGATGATTCTTCGATAACGATCGAATATGATTTAAAGCTCTCAAATTATTTCAGGTGTTGAAAACAATATTCTCTGTTTTCATGTTTTTATTATCAACTCGATGATCAATGAGCTCCATCCATTAACCCTGAAAGTATGCATGAAATTTCACATCCAAGATATGGTGTTATCATTATTATCATTATAGTTACATATTGCGTGTGGTAATCAGCGCTTATGAATCTTCATTCGTGATAAACCATAGACAACCATCAATTGTCTTATAGGTCGAACAACGCGCTCCATGTGGTGTCATTTCACCTTTCTGTTTTTATATTGGCCGTAAGGAGAATGCCAGGCACACACTTTTGTCACGATCGTATAAGTGTGGATTGAAATTGTATATTGGATTATACCAAAATTTAAAGTACAACTTGACGTTGTTAATATCTCTCACCTCTCCCTACCTACCCACTCCCACCATCCAGCCACGCCCACCATCAAGGCACTCGCAGCGCCCAGCCACGCCCACCGCCCACCGCCCAGCCACGCCCACCACCCAGGCACTCTCATCGCTCAGCCACGCCCACGACCCAGGCACTCTCATCGCTCAGCCACGCCCATCACCCAGCCAATCCCACCAACTACCCGCCCCCACTGCCAGCCACGCCCACCGCCAGCCACTCCCACCCACCACCCGCCCCCACTGACAGCCACGCCCATCGCACAGCAACGCCCACGACCCAAGCACTCCCATCGCTCAGCCACTCCCACCAACCACGCCCACCCCTCAGGCACTCCCATCACCCAGCCACTCCCACCAACTACCCGCCCCCCACTGCCAGCCACGCCCATCACCCAGCCACTCCCACCCACCACCCGCCCCCACTGACAGCCACGCCCATCACCCACTTCAACCTGACGTTCACATTATGCCTAGACTACAAAGCGGGGACCAAGCCTGAGCTCAACTTGACCCTCAAACCAGCAACTGAACATCACCAACCTTAGATCTGACTAAGTAGCAGGTGTCAGCCTAGGCTTGCTCCTACGCCGAATTCCAAAGAATATTATGCTAATGATACCCACCATCAATTTTGGTTGCTTTCTGGACTGTCCTGATCACATCCATGATCCAACATCCCCGCACTGTTGGAGAGTTATATCGCATTATTATCCATCCCTCACTTTGAAGCGAGGACTCAGAAATTGCGGTGGATTTCCGGCAATATGAAATGAAGAAGATTGAGCGTCTGCTGTAGGCTTTTTCACGAGTGTCTATGGTGTATCACCGCAAACACTTTGATAATACTCTGGATAGACCTAGGCACATGCAAAAATAACTACGTGACTTTGTATGGTGGAGTAATAACTCGGCAGATGGTGCGTGCACTTTAGAGACAACAATTTCTCAGGCAATACCGAAATCGATCGGTGTTGGAAACTCGCACGAATGGTGGATCCGCTGAAGAAGTGACAGCCAAGTGCTGACAGTCATTTCATCCAGAATAATAAATGTACTACGAAACATTGCTAGGAGGATATTCTTTCAGTACAACGTAGACAGCCACAGAGAGCAGAGGGATTCGAAGTACTACCGGTGCTATTCGAATGGCTCATCGAGATGAAGTCAGTGGATAATTATTGGGAACGGTATTACAAACGAAATAGAATTTTGCTGGTGACAATGGGACTGTGGCCGAGGATTCCAAAATGGGCGAGAATTTCTATACAATTTACTTGGGTTATGTACATGATGTCCGTAATGATCCCAGAGGTATGGTGCACTGCTTCCGCAGGTGACTCTTGGAGCTTTTCTAGAGCTGTTCTGTTGTTCTTCTAGTACGCTGTTTTAGTTAGAGCCTCGGACAACACGGATGAGCTGATAGCAATATTCATAGATCAAATGACACTTGCTCTGAGCTTCGTGGTGTATTACTTCTTCGCCAAGAACAGCGAATGGGTTTGTGCATCCAAGGCAGCAGCCTTGATATCTGAGATGATGAGGTCAGTTGTTGAGATGATCATTGATGTTGCAGATTAGGAAGATTGTGAACCATATGCGAGAAGACTGGAGAGTGTTGAAGCACACAGCGGCTAGGGACACCATCAAGAGGTATGCTGAAAGAGGGTACACAGGAACCACTTGGTATCTAGGTATGTATCTCAGTACGTATTGGCTCCACTATCACCCACCTTCGGTACTCAACGCTGGCTAACAACTTTCAGTTGTTGTCGGCAATGGAGCAATCTTCTTCAATCTGATCCCCTTGAAACCTGTCCTCTTGGACATCATGATTCCACTCAATGCATCTAGATCTAGATCATTCGTATTAACCACTGATCACTCCATCTACGGAATCGATGTCGATAAATACTATTTTGCTGTTATGATCCATGAAGCTATAGCTTCTGTAGTGGCTATGAATTTTCTAGTAGCAACCAATGTATTTATTGTCATCATCGCCGAACATTGTTGTGGGTTATTCGCTGCTGTTGGGTAAATATTCCGTTGTTATATTGTCCACTGCATTCTCATGCCAAGCTTATCCTTTCATAGGGACATTTTGCAACAAATTGGGACGTATCGTTCGGAGCGTCAGTACCTGATTGTCTGCCTAGCTGTGATGATACATCATCGTGCCATCAAGTAGGTCTTCTAAGGTGTTGGTTATTTTACCATTTTACAACTTTAGAATTTAAGATTGGCAGGTTCCATTGAAGCGTCATGTACGATGATGTATGGCTATGTGTTGCTGATCACTGTGATATTGATTAGTACAACAGGTCTCCAAGTATGTCATCATCTATCAAATTGTGGATTTTGAGTAACACCAGAAAAGGTTATAGAGCTTGTCGATTAGCCCGTCTGCATGCGCGCTACGACGTTCTCACAAAGATTTTTTCGGTGTAGCAAGCATGCCATAAAAATGGAAATATTTAAATGAAACTTTTCTTATGCCTCAATTACCTATCTACTTCTCTTTTGAGATCAGTCCGAACCTTCTGAGGCATGGAAATAATTGAATAATAAATATAACATTGGACGCAGTCGAGACTTGTGAGTTTTTATCTCACTAGTTCATGTGGTGGCCGCTACGCGGCCACGTGCCGTTACTTGTCTGATTTCGAGTTCGATTCCGATAATCGATTTATTTTCTTGATTGAAGCTCTCCTTTATATGCAAGGACAGAGAGAGATACTACGCTGTCAACGAAGCGGTTGCGCGCGCATTTCAGCGTCACCGACTTTCGATATAATCGATATATATTGCACATTGTCCTTTTGAGAATAGGGTTAGAATAGGACCGTGCGCTTGGAGACGTTTGGGTAGTCTAACGCATTTGTGTCGATTCGACGGCGATCGGAAAGGTTCGACACATTATCGGTAGTGCGTAGTGCGTTTATCTTTGTCCTACTCGTGCGTGCTCGAGGCTTGAGTTTTTATCTCGCATTGACTATATTGTTGATAAATTTGTCCAAAATTTTGCCAAATGTTATAAATCGAGTCGTGCAGGTGTTCAAAGAAATCCAGAATTTGGTACCCAACCAAATTGTCCCAGAGCTGTCAGCATTCTAAATTTTAACGATTCCAGGTGATTACGAAGCTAAATGAGCCAGCAGAAGTTGTCAGATTTTCTGTAATTTGTGCTGGTCAAATGGCGCTATTGTTGTTTATAGCTATACCAGGACAGCACCTGTATGATCACAGCAACCGAATATCAGAAGTAGTGTATGTATGCTAGAACATAAACAACTCGCCACATTTATGATGATTCTTCTCACCTGTTACCTCAGATATAATTGCAATTGGTGGGAGATATCACTCGACGCTAAAAAATTATTATCAATTATGCTCGTGCGCAGCATGAAGCCAATTCATTTGACAGCAGCAGGACTCTACATCCAGAATATGGAGAGCTTTGGCAAGGTAGTCATCAATGCCATGCACATCGAATATAAAACCAAGCACTGCTAACGCAATGTTTTAGGTATTAAAGACATCATTCTCGGTCTTCACCTTTTTGCTATCAACTCGATGATCGGTGAACGCCAAATTTGAATTGGATCTCCCAGGATTTTGCCATAAGTGTATAAACCTGTATTGTGCTAATCTTGTTAGAGCCTTATAGAATGGAAATAGAAAAGTTTTGATGGAAACGAAAGTAAAGAATATCCTAGCTTCCAATTCCAGTTAACCTTTTCTCTTGCGGTCACTTTTTGGTTAGTGAGCGCCATATTTAACTTTGACGTGGAGGCTTCCGATTGGTCGAATATTTTACGCCGGCCAATCACAACGCTTAACTTTAACTTTAACTCCTGAAGCCGATTAACCGCGGTTAACTCGTGATCTCCAACGTTGGGCGACGATTGGAGCCGTTTATTGATAACTCTTCTACCCGTATTTAACACAATTTTTAAACCCGATAAACATGTAATGAACACTGAAAGTAAACGAAATTTGTGGAATTTATTGGGACGTAACAATATGCAACGACTGTTAGTACTGGGTTCTACCGGGCAGCACCACGTGGTACTTATAGATGACCACGTGACACTTGTGGCGTGTCACGTGACAGCTTATGAATTGTCACGTGACAGCTTCCAGAATTCATAATTAGTTATTGGCCCGTCCAAATGTTTTTTTTTCATGAAAAATAGATTGTGCATCCCCTCATTCAAGAAAAGATTTAAAAAATTGTGCAAGTTCGGAAGCTATTCAGCGGCCTCGTACCTCATACATGCAGCATATACATTGTGACGGACACAAGGCTTCACGTGCATTTGGAAAATGCAGAGGACTGAAGGAAAATGAAACACGCAACGACGAATAAATAACAAGTTGCAACCGAAGGGGATGTAGGGGTGTAGAGCCGAGGGGAGATGTTGTGACTTATCCGGACATAGCAACCCCTCATCACGTTTCGCTAGCAGTGAAAAGTTGACAGTGCACATTTTGACAAGCAACTTCGACCGTAGTCAAAGTGGTATTTTTTTTTAAGCAAAAATTTACCCGTTACGTTGTCATTATGTATTTATGTATTTATATATGTACAATACTACCAGTGGGTACCAGATAGAACGCAATTGGTCTGGGCTGCTCCTATCGTCAGCAGTTCCAGAGGTTGTGATCAAATTTTCCCGCCAATTCTACTGCGCAGATAAACTAAATTTCCCGACTTTTCAAGGATTCATAATTTCAAATTTTCCCGCCAATTTCACTCCATCAGTAAAACGTATTTTCCGAATATATGATGTTCACAATTTCAAATTCTCCCGCCAATTTTACTGCGCTGATAAACCAAAGTTGTTGACTTTTCAAAAATTCATAATTTCAAATTTCCCCGCCAATTTCGATCTGCGAGTAAAGCGTATTTTCCGAATTTATAATGTTCACAATCTCAAATTCTCCCGCCAATTTGACTGCGCAGATAAACTAAATTTCCCGACTTTTCAAGGATTCATAATTTCAAATTTTCCCGCCAATTTCGCTCCACGAAGCAAGTGAATATTTCAAATTTATAATGTACACAATTTCAACTTTTCCCGCTAATTTTACTGCGCAGATAAACCAAATTACCGGACATTTCAATAATTCACAATTTCAAATTCTCCCGGCGATTTTGCTGCGCAGGTAAAGCAGATTTCGTTTGAAACAACTCACCTGTTTTCCCTGACTATTCCGCCATGGTATTTTAGTGATCCCAGCTTCCGAAGCAGCTGCTTGGATTTTCATTCTGTTGCACGAATAAATTCAGTTCCGTAAACACAACAGTTATCTGGAGAAAAAAAGCCCAGCCTGGCAAGCCAAAGCAGTTGATAATTATCAATTTTGCGCTGTGTAAATAATTGACCAATTATTGGCAATAGGGTAAACTAAGAAATTGCAAAAATGACGGATTTAACTGAGGTAAAAATGAACGTTGCTGCGTTGAAACGCGTTGATCCCTATATCAGGGACATTTTGGAAACTGCAACGCATGTGGCATTATATACATTTAATGCGGACAACAATGAGTGGGAAAAAACGGATATTGAGGGCGCATTATTTGTTTACTCGAGAACTGGTCAACCTTACAACAGTATCTTAATCATGAACCGGTAAGATTTTTTTTTTTCAAGGTTAAAATCGTTCACATTTTTCGGAATTTTTTTGCATAAAAAATTTCTGGGAATTTTTTCAGTTTTTTTTTTTTTTTTTTTAATTGCAAACGTTTTTTGGAGGTTAAAGCAACTTTACTATTTTTTCCTAAATTTTTATGACACTTGAGAATTTGTTTAGAAAATTTTTGATAAAGAAATTTGAAAAATTAAATTTGGGTTTTTTTGGACATTTTTTCGGAATTTTTTTGCAAAAAATTTCGACGATTTTTTTTTTTTTTTTTTTGAGAATTGCATTTTTTGGAGGTTAAAGGAACTTTAATATTTTTCGGAAACTTTTGTGACACTTGCAAATTTTGTGAGAAAATTTTTGCTAAAAATATTTGAAAAATTAAATTTGGGTTTTTTTGGACATTTTTTCGGAATTTTTTTGCAAAAAATTTCGACGAATTTTTTTCCTATTATTTCTTTTTTTTTTTTTTGAGAATTGCATTTTTTGGAGGTTAAAGGAACTTTAATATTTTTCGGAAACTTTTATAACACAAATTTTGGGAAAAAATTTTGGCTAAAAAAAATTGAAAAATTAAATTTGGGTTTTTTTGGACATTTTTTTGCATAAAATTTCGGCGAATTTTTTCCAATTTTTTTCTTCTTTTAGAAAATTTTTGCTAAAGAAATTTCAAAAATTAAATTTGGGGTTTTTGGACATTTTTTCAGATTTTTTTTTGCATGAAATTTCGCAGAATTTTCTCTTTTTTTTTGTAGATTAAAACAAAAAAAAAATTCAAAAATTAAATTTGGTTTTTTACGACTTTCGAATTTTTTTTTACAATTTTTCGGGAATTTTTAAAAAATTTTGTGAGGATTTTTTGTTTTCCCTTTTTTAATTGAATTTTCGAGCAGATGAATTTTTATACTTTTTTTCAAAAAATTGCAAAAATTTTTTCATCATCTTTTTTTGGCCATCCAACTTTTTTTTTAACTTTCAACAAAATATTTGTGGCATTATTTGACAAAATTTCAGAGCGTAAATTCCCAAAATTTGAAATGTCTTGAAGATTCTCAAACCTCCAAAAATTGTTCAATTCTGAATTAGGAATTTTTCAAAAATACTTGGTAATTTTTTTTCTTTTATTCCAGTCTAAACACGAATAACCTCGTGGAGCCAGTGACCCAGGGGCTGGACCTACAGTTGCAGGAGCCCTTTCTACTCTACCGAAACGCAAAATGCAACATCTATGGTATTTGGTTTTACGACAAAGACGAGTGCATAAGAATTGCTTCGATGTTGAGCAAACTCGTCAGGTTGGTATTTTTCACATTTGAATAATGTGGTAACAGGGTTCAATGTCCTCCAAATAATTAATTATGGACAATCAATTTATTTTTCCCCGCATTTCTAAAATTAAAAAGTCCATAATTTTTTGTTTTCGTTTTTTTGGCAGTTTTTTTATAGTCAATTAATGTTGTTACAATAATTAGGGTGTCGGATGAAAGCCGCAAAAGCGTGAGCAACTCTGGTGGAAAGGGCAAGAAGGCGGGAAAAACTGGAAACAATGTCGACATATTCAGTATGTTGAGCAAAGCACAGGAAGACTTCAACACAACCAAGGGCTCCAGCAAAAAGACTGAGGGGGACGAAAATTTAAGTGATAATGCTGGCAATGTTGCACCACTTTCTGCACCAATGGGACTAGATGTGACGTCACAAAGTGTTATGGACTTTTTTGCCAAGGCTAAGGTGAGAGTTTGTAATCAAAATTTCCAAAATTTTTAAAATTCAAAAATCCCAAAACTTTTAACATTCAAAAATCCCAAAATTTTGAAAATTCAAAAATCCCAAAATTTTAAAAATTCAAAAATCCCAACATTTTTTAAATTCAAAAATCCCGAAACTTTTAACATTCAAAAATCACAAAATTTCGAAAATTCAAAAATTCAAAAAATTTGAAAATTCAATAATCCCAAAATTTTGAAAATTCAAAAATCCCAAAATTTTTAAAATTCAAAAATCCCAAAATTTTTAGAATTTCCAAAGTTCTCAAAGTTTCAAATTCCCAAAATTTTTAAGATTCAAAATTCCCTAAATTCTTAAAATTCAAAATTCCCAAAATTTTTAAAATTCAAAATTCTTTCAAATTTCAATTCTATAAAATTTTGGAGTTTTTAAAATTTTCAAAATTTGCCAAATTTCTCAAATTTTGTTAATTATTAAATTTAATTTAATTGTCAAAATTTCTGCAATTTTTAAATAATCCAAAAATAATAATAAAAAAAAATTGAATGTATAATTAAAAGAAAATAATAATTTTCAGGTAAATACAGGGCATTTCAAAGCAGGTGATCAGCCATCACCTATAGTGCACGCAGTTAGTGAGACTAAGCCCTTTCTGGCGCGCTTGATGTCACATCCAGCAGCGCACACATTAGAGCACATTGAGAAACAACAGAGGTCCATCACACCCCAGCCCCAGCAGCCAGCAGTCCCCTCCATTTTGCCACCCTCAATAGTTCCCACTCAAAAGTACATAATGCGCAGTACACCTGCCAAAACCAAGAAACAGAGCAAAGCCACACCACAACAAAACCCTATGGTTAATAACAATTGTCATTTATTTCAGATAAAAATTTAGAAAGAGAAAATTTCAATTTGCAAACGTTTCGAATTCGAAAAAAACATTTTTAATTGCAAACAAAAATGAAATATATTTTGGATTCCAAAGTTTTCAAGTTTCAAGAATTCCAAATTTTAGAAATTACAAATTTTTTAAATTCAAAAATTCAAAAATTTCGAATATCAAAAACTTTAATTGTCGAAAATTTCAAATTTACAAATTCGTAAATGTAAAAATTACAAATTTTCAAATTTAGAAATTTCAAAAATTTGAAATGTCAAAAACTTTAATTGTCAAAAATTTCAAATTTAAAAAGTTGTAAATTTAAAAATGGCAAATTTGAAAAAAATTGAATTTTCAAAAATTTCAAATTTCAAAAATTGCAAATTTTGAATTTAAAAAATTGGTGGAAAGTTGAAAACAAAAATTAGTGCATAATTTACTGACATTGAAATTTTCAGGGTTCAGTGGTGTCCATTTTGAATTCGGTATCCCAAGAGCGACAAAAACAGACAAAAAGTGTGGATACCAATGGTATGAGCTTTCACAGGATAGAATCGCCCACAAAACAATCCAGTGCAATTAGTCAAGCTCCCAGGCACGGAATTTTCAGTATTGGGGGTCAACCCCTCGATTGTCCACTAAAAGTAAGTGAAATTAAAATGAAAAAAAAAAAAAAAAAAAAAAAAAAAATCACTCAACTTTGCAGTAACTATCAAACATTTCTACAGAAAAATCTGAAAAAAATTGAGCTTGACCCTGAAAGGTGACTTAAAACTTGGAAAATTTTATTCAACTGATGTTGCAAAGGTTTAGATCAATCTGAATTTTTAACAACCTGTGCAGAAATGAAGTTACGAGTTAATTATGCACTAGAAATTTCGGGTTAATTTTTATTAACAGCAAAATTTCAAGTATTACCAAAACGGAAAAGAAACCAATAAAAAAAAAACAAATTTTTTTTTAAAACCAAAAAAAATGTTTTTTTTAACAAAAAAAAATTTTGAGAAAAATCTAAAACAAAAATGAATAAATTTCAGATACCAGATGAGTTGATACTGCCGGACCCACTGCCGATCGAAACGCTGCCCCTGAATTACGCGATGCTGGAATTAGAAAAAGCATCAGCAGCCGTTGCGTCACCCCCCACCCGCCCCCACCCTCAGGCCTATCTCCCAGAAGAAGGGCCCACGCGACACCTCCACGGCGTGGCATCAGCCCCAGCCCTAATTCCCCCAGTAATGTTTTCAGCCCCAAGTCCCTCAGAGCCCCCCAATCGTCCCCTGGAGCCCCTAACTCGAAATCAACTCCTCCAGGCCTTCAACTTTCTCCTGAAAAACGATGCCGACTTTGTTCAAAAACTTCACGAAGCATACGTCAAGTCCTTCAGCGAAATTCTCTCTTAGAGCAATTTTTCCTTGTGATCTTTTTTTTTTATCGTACAAATTTAAAAAGAAAAACAGAAAAATTGCTCGATTGATCGCCGATTGATCATGAATTGATCCATCATTTTGTTTCGAGAAAACTTGTACCTATTTTGTGATTGTTTTATCCTAAGAATTTCAACGAAAAAAAACACTGGAAGTGCTCGATTGATCGTCGATTGATCATCGATTGACACAGCATTTTTGTCAGAGATAATCACAGTATTGTTTGTGATTTAATCATGAGAAGTTGTGAAAGAAAGTCGATATCCCAAAATATCTGTTGTCGATTGATCAATCAATTTTTTTTGTAATTACAACGCACATTACGTCCAAAAATTTCACGAAGTACACGTCCAGTTCTGCAGTGAAATTCTCTCCTAGAAAAGCATAAAATGTATACGATTGATCGCCGATTGACCATCAATTGATCCATAATTTTTTTTCATCAAATAACCTTGAAGCTCTTCTATAATTTTTTTATCCCAACAACTTAAATGAGAGAACGATTTGGCAGAGCTCGATTGATCGTCAATTGATCATGAATTGATCCATAATTTTTTTTCGGAGAAAATCACTGTATTGTGTGTGATTTAAGTATAAGAAGCTCGAAAAAAATCCGAGAATTCCGTCGATTTGTGACCGATTGATCGATCAATCTTTTTCGTGGAAAAAGACCCCGGGGTTGTGTCCAGAAAATTCACAAAGGTGACGTCAAGTTCAACAAAATTTACTCTTGTAGCAATTTTTTGTAATTTTTTTAAAAGTCTTGATTGATCACCGATTGATCATCAATCAGTCCATCTTTTTTTTAAATAAAAGTGGGAGTTCTTTTATAATTTTTTGCCTAAGAACTTCAACAAACAAATTGTCTAATTCCATCAATTTTTTACGATTCGTCGCCGATTGATCAGCAATTGATCTAATTTTTTGTGACAATGTCGAATTGATCGATCAATCTCTGTAAACAAACTAAGGGCGGTCAAAGTGCCGAACTTAATGTTTCTTTCGTAAAAAGAGAGGATTCGCGTGCAAACAGATTGATGATTGACTGGTGATTGATCGTCCGATTGATCTGTGATTGATTGTAGATTGGCACTTGACTGATGATTACTCGGGGTTTAGTGGTTCATCGGGTGCAGATTGATCGTGTGATTGATGATTGATCGGGATTGATGATTGATCGGTGATTGATCGTATATTGATGAATAATCGACCGTAAATTTTCGAGGATTGTGATTCATTGGTGATTGATCAATGATTGATCACTTATAGTTTGATTGACTGAGGCATTGATAAACCATAAAATGATAAGGGCATACAACGATATTGTGAAAAATGAGTCAATTTTCGTTCTTTTATGGGGATGAAAATAAGTTCAAGGGAATCGTTATTTTTTATAAGACAATTTGAAAAAAAAGGCGGGAACTGGATTATGGCTGAACCGGGCGATTTTAATCTGTAATGCCAAATGACGAATTGAGTTTAGAGTAATTATTTTGTTATTCAGGTAAATCATTGTTTTGGCATTGGCGAGTTGGGAAGATTTTCTTTGGAAATAAAATTTATGGCAGAAAAAAAGTAAATTTTTTTTTATTTTCGAATTACTAAAAAAAAATTACGAATTTCCAAAAAATTTTAAACTCAATTTTTTTGCACAATTTTTTTTCCAAAAAAAAATCTTTCAACGTGGACCTTCAAGGAGTGTAAATCGAGGGCAAAATCGACAATAGACGATATAGCTACGTCTATTTTATAGAGTTGTGACGTTATCATTTGCGAGATATGAACGCGGCAAACTGAAAAGTTGGGATGGGGAAAATAATTTCAATTTACAGAGGAGAATAAAAGAAAACAATTGGTTAAAAATTGGTCTTCACTTTATTTTTTTTTTTTCATCAATTTTTCTGGCTTTTCCTTCTTCATTTATGCTATTTTTTTTATCACAATATAATATTTCGGGATATTATATGGAATACGATTACACAGGCGCAAATGGTTTCCCATTTTTTCGGAATAAAAAAGAAATCAATTTGTTTTTTTATTTTATAAAAAAATTTCAAACTTTTGATGCTATTGCAAATATCGCCGAAACTATGGGGTTTTCAAAAAAATGTTAAGACACATTTTTGGCGGGAAATTCAAATCTCTACAAAAAATGTTCACGACAGTTTCTTGTGAACCACATTGTTTGCGAAATATTGACGAAAAATCAACGAAAAATTATCATTTTCTAGTCATTCTGTTGTAAAATATTTTTTTTTTATTAACATTACAAAATTTGTTGGCACTTTGTGGTCATTGGCAAGCACCCAAAAGCTATTAGCAATTGAAAAAATATATTTTTACATGAAATTAATTTCTGAAATATTCTGATCTTCAAAATTTTTGATAAACTGAAAAACGTCTTTTTTTTCAAAAATTTTGTAAAATTTTTTTTTTGTAAAAAATTAATTTCGAAATTTCGAATATTTCAATTTTTTTTTTATTTTGACATTTTGTTTTTTTCAACTCGCAAGTTTGAGCAATTTCAAAAATTCTAAAAATTTTCAATAAATTGCAAGAACTTGTATTGTGAAATTCCATTATGAAAATATATTTTTACCCATGAAATTATTGAAATAAAAAATCAGTGACAAGAAAACGTGACAATAAGAAAAAAAGAGCCGCAATTGTAAACAATCAACAATTTTTCGGTTCGACTTTAAAAAAAAATCTAGTGCGCGGTGCTTAGAAATAAAATACATAAAAAAACATTCTTAATTGCTTGAATATTTACAATTTCATTATTAATGATAAACAAGAACAGGACGAACAAAATTGAAGAGAATCAATTTATTGTCCCTTGACAAATATATTAAGAGCCTTAAAAAAATGATACGAAAAAAAAATTGGCTCGCAAATTCCAATTTTGATTCCGGTTGTGGAAGTGAAAAAAGAAATGGAAGGCGGGAAAAAAATTGACCCATGTTTTCTCCGCTGAAATTACATTAAAAAAATATTCAAAAAATCACTTTCAAAATGCCTCAGTTTTATGCTCACTAAATAAAATAAGTTGTGAGTGAATTTAATGCAGTAAGTAATTTTAAAAAATGTTCAAACATGTGAGATGGAAGATGAGCGCAGGCGCCATCTTGTTTACGCGCCCCTCTCTTTTCCATAAAATGGCGGGCATCATATCTGTGAATCAACTGGAATCAAAATCTTTTTTTTATTAAATTAAATATGATCTTTATGGAGCAAAGTTTCCCGCGCCTTTTGGTAGTTCTTTTTCACTTCCGGCACTTCTCAAGGAATATGCGAGTCACATCTGATTGCAATTATTAATTACAATTAATTTACAATAAGTGATTCATGCTTTTCGCTTTCGTTCCATTTTTCTCATAAAAATTCACAGCCATAAGGAGCCAAGGGGCTCGCTAGCTATTTTTAATTCATTTTTTTTTCGGGGTTAGAGTGGGCTTACTGCATGATCGAGCAATATGTCGATTTGGAGGAATAATATGTGATTGATGTATCGATTTTTTAAAAATTATTCTATAGAAAAGTTCGATGAATCGATATTTTGATTTTCGATTCAATCAGCCAAACTCGGAAGTCGATTTTTTCCAAGACAATCGATTAGTCGAAGTATCCTAATCGATCCTGCACGTATCGATTGATTTAGTTGATGTCATTTCGATCAGTCGATATCGAATAAAATCGATTAGCCTCAACTTTTCCTGACACGATAATCAAGTCTTCGATTTTTTTCACACATTAATCGATTCATCGAGACAGCGATGTCAACAGTTCAAATATCGATTGATCGATTTACTCCAATATCGATCAGTCGATATTGTGACTATGATCGATTAATCGAAACGGAGTAATCGATTAATCGAAGCAGAGTAATCGATTAGTCGAAACTGAGTAATCGATTAATCGAAGCAGAGTAATCGATTAATCGAAACTGGGCAATCGATTAATCGAAATTTCGATATTTTGCGAATAATTTTTCTTATTTGTCTTCCCACTTTAACCCCCTTTTTTTTCATTTTAAGTCTTCCTTAAGCCGTAAAATCCATTATGATTTTAGGCTGTCATGCAAAGTCTTTGGATATTTCTTCAGATCCATTTTCAATGTTCTTTTCATCAGAATATATTATTTCCGGTCAAACAAGCGGCACTTTTGGCGAACCCAAGAGAGGCGGGGCAATGTCGGCTGTCCTATTTTGTCCCAAAATTGGGCCCAATTTGTCGGCTTGAGTTGGCAGTGGCTGGAGGAGTCTTATCGCAAGACTTGCGAGAATTAAGAGAACGATAAGGCCACATATGGGAACAGCTATAGTCGCTGTCTTGAACCAACCATCTGCCGACCGTGTTGTCTGGCCCGTTGGCTGAATCGGCCCCAGAAATGCCCTTTGATCACCGACTAGAACTGCAAAAAGGGGGAAATGAGTCACTCAGCAAAAACCATTTATCTGCTCATTAAGGGCATTTTTTTTTTGCCACATTTTTTGAATGCCGCGGTAATTACGCCATGGTAATTACTCTTGGCATTTCTTGTTTTTTCCCTCGAGATTTTTTATGGAAATAATTTAGATATTTCAATTTTGAACAGTTGATAACTCAAGATTTTTTTTAAAGTGAATTTTTGTTCACTGGATAAATTTATAAACTGAAATCACGGAGTGTTCCCGCCAAAATTCAAATTGAAAATCCAATTCGTTAATTTCCCGCCAAAAATGCAAATACAAAAGTTAAGTGTTTCCCGCCAAAATTTGAATGAAGAAATGGAGCGTTTTCCCGCCAAAATTCAAATTGAAAATCACATAGGTTAGTTTCCCGCCAAAAATTCAAATACAAAAGTTAAGCGTTTCCCGCCAAAATCTGAATGAAGAAATGGAGCGTTTTCCCGCCAAAATTCAAATTGAAAATCACATAGGTTAGTTTCCCGCCAAAAATTCAAATACAAAAGTTAAGCGTTTCCCGCCAAAATTTGAATGAAGAAATGGAGCGTTTTCCCGCCAAAATTCAAATTGAAAATCACATAGGTTAGTTTCCCGCCAAAAATTCAAATACAAAAATTAGGCGTTTCCCGCCAAA
Source organism: Asobara japonica (assembly GCA_026005395.1). NCBI lineage: Eukaryota > Metazoa > Arthropoda > Insecta > Hymenoptera > Braconidae > Asobara > Asobara japonica. The sequence goes on along the minus strand of BQMI01000533.1, from coordinate 819,109 downwards.
ATTTGAATACCCAACCTAAGTGATTTCCCGCCAAAAAATTACATACAAAAAATTAACCCCTTTCCCGCCAAAATTTAAAATTCTTTCTAGCAAAATATCGAGTGTTTTCCGCGGGAAATTCAAATGCACTACCAACCTTGAAGTGTCTTATTCAGCCTGCTCATCATGGCGGGGCTGTCAACATGATTGCAAAGATCCTGATCGCAACATAGGAACCCAGGTGGACACTGTTTTTCCTTGAAGCTCTCCTCCAAGCACCCATTATAAACACTGTGCTCGGGTCTCACTACTAGAGGATTATTACTCGACGGTAGCTCTGTAAAACATCCTCTACCTCGGCACATATAGCCCTGCGGTACACAGTCCGGCTGGTTGCAGTAGCACCTGACCTCTCGAACACCTGCTGACCCTGAAAAAAGTGCCATTCGTTAAATGAAAAAATTGTATTTGAATTGTATTACAAAAAATTGAGAATGAGAAAAATATGCGAACAGCTTTCCGATCGTTCAAACCGCGATACCTCCCGACTTTTAAGAGTTATGAAAAAAAACGCGTTTTTTCATAAGGAACAAAATTTGTTGAACACTTTTTTCCCTATCTCTTATCGTTTTCGTGATAGAGCATTGCAAACAATCGAAATTGTTGAGAGATGTTGAAGCGGCGGATTATGGATGCGCGTACATTCCAACACACACGAACACACAGGAGCACACACAAACACACATACGTATACGTACATGTGTGACGTGAGCAGTCTCCAAAAGTGTCATTGTTGATTTTGGAGTGACTGGAAGAGTCCCAAAGGAAGAATTATATCAGAGCTGCATTCTCGATCGGATTGATCGAAATAGTCCGAAAAGGAAAAGAGCGCAAAAGTTTTTTATAATTTTTATAGATGGCGGAAAATTTTTTGAAAATTGACATTGAATTTTTTTACGAGTGTCAAAATCCATCGTTAATTTTTTGCAAATTTTGGGAGCTCCTGGAGAGCAAAAAAAAACATTTCAGTGATATTGAAACATTTTTATTAAATCAGTTCAAACCCGGCGCCATAAGAGATTCAGCGAAAAAACGGGGACAAAAAAGGTTGAGTAAATGAGAAATGTTAGGGTGAAGGAGAGTACGATCAGGATAAATGGTTCAGTCACAGAGAAAGAAAGATTTATAAAATTTTGAAAGAATTTAGAGGACCTTTGGCGAAAATTTCGGAGCGCAATAAATTTGGAATATTTTGAGAATTTTTGAATTTTTCAAGATTTCATAATTGTCAAATTTTTATCTGAAAGTTTTGAGGATGTTGAGAAATTTTCCAAATTTTGAAAAATTTGCAAATTTTCGAAATTGTCAAATTTCTGAAAATCCCAAAAAAAAAACAAAATCCGTCAAAAATTGAAAAAAAAATCTATGAAAATTTTACTGTCCCAAAACTTCTGGCAAAAGAGTTAAAATAAATGAGAAATGTCGGGGAGAAGAAGAATAAGAAGAGGGAGCAAAAAGAGTCGAGTCACAAAGAAAAGATTGAGCTCATCGAAGGAGGCTGGCAACATCTCCCTCTATTTTATTCTCGCAAAAAAGAAACAAAAAGAAAAAATAAAATAAGCGAAATACGGAAGGATGGTTCTGAATTTTTAGAAGCCATCAGCATTGAGAAAAAAAAACAATAAGTGTATATTTTTTTACAGACTCTTTTGGCATCCACTCGCATTCGATTATACCCAATTGATTGATATATATGTACCACAAATTGCATAAGAATTAGCTCTATATATACCAACGGCAACGTTCGTGTGGTTAGAGGACTGCGTATGGCGCACGAGGTCCAAGGATCGACACCGTACGGGGAATCCCCTGTCGGTATAGTAGCGCGGAATTGTCCGGGCTCTAATTCATACGTAAAAGAAACGGCTATACAAATTGAGCTTCACCATGGTTTCCCTTCAATTACTGGATGAATCAAGAAATATAATGCCCGTGGAGCATTGCGCTCGTTGGTTTAAACTGTGTGAATGCTGTGCAGTTTGGGAAAAAGTCGGCTTCCATTGGCACCGCCAGCAGGTGTAGCGGTATATCCTAAATTGGATCAAGGTGTAGATTGAGAAAAAAAAATGACATTTATATATTCACCGAGGGCAATGGCCATGTGGTTAGAACACTGGCCTTTGGCACACGAGGACCAAGGATCGAATGCCCGCACGGGGAATCCCCTATCGGTATATCAGTGTGGAATTTTCCAGGCTCTAATTCATACGGACTCATCGTCGAACGGGAGGTTCGTAATAGAAACGGCTGTACAAATTGAGGTTTACCATGGTTTCCCTTCAATTACTGGATAAATCGAGGAATATAATGCCCATTGCGCATCGTGCCCGCTGGGTTAGATCCTTCACATTAGCCAAAGATCATTTTTTTTTATATATAGATATGTATGCATGCTCGTGCACGAATACATTCCACTATATAGATTTTTTTTTTAGTCAATGTTCAACAATTTTTCGCTGGGACATGGGAGTAGAGACGTCTTTAGGATTTTTTTTCTCCATGCTCCTTCCCTGGAGTAACAGCGGGAGGTCGAGTGTGCGCGCTCAGCCGGGAGTGAGAGAGAGAGGAAAAATATCCGAAAACAAACAGACTGCGCCGTGGGGCCGTTAGTTATGCGTCCCCGGCATATTAATTATTTTCCGACAAGGGAACGAGCTCTGGCTTCTATCCCATTTTTTCCCATCGTAGGATTTGGGGGGGGGGGGGACCCTCGGGGCTTCGATCGGCATGAGGATAAATAATCGGCGGGATCGAACAGGAATCGGGTCGCAGGGCAAACATCGATTCGGAGAAAGTTTAAACTCTTCAAATTTTATAAAATTTTGAATTTTGAATTTCTCGAACCAGAAATTTTCGGCAAAAAATGTCTTTCGGAAAAATAATTTTACTTGTCTCATTGATAACGAATATAAATGGAGTTTGATGAATAGGTTATAGATAATTTTTTCATCATTTATCTCCCGCGAAAATTCAAATTGATGAAATTGTTTCCCGCGTAAAATTCAAATGGAAGAAGAGTGAATTGTTTTCCCGCCAAAATTGAAATGGGAGTATTGAGTGGGTTGTAACCAATATTCAGCGGACAAACTGAGATTGTATCACAAGTATTGATAGGGAATTTTGGATTTTATTGTGAGAATTATTAGCGATGCTAGTTAACCGTCGATGGCACTGGAGCAAATGAAAATGGCCGCCGTGAAGCGCAACACCCTACTTTTCAAAATGGCCGCCGCAAAAGAGCGGGAACTCAATCGTTCGCAAAAATGCCGCATTTATTGCCTGGCATTATTTACGGGATACCTCGAAGCATAACCACAGAATAATTAGTTACTAATTTTTGAATAAAGTGTGGATGGAGAAAAACGGTGCAAATTTTTTGGCGCCAAATTTTTGTCGCTCACGTCGCAGGCGGTAAACACTTCCATTGAACATCACGCGCCAAAGTGCCGGGGCTGAAAATTTTGGCGCCAAAATTTTTGGCACCAAATTTTTTGTCGCTCACGTCGCAGGCGATGAACACTTCCATTGAACATGGGGCGCCAAAAGTGCCGGGGCTGAAAATTTTGGCGCCAAATTTTTTGGCGCCAAATTTTTTGTCGCTCACGTCGCAGGCGATGCACACTTCCATTGAACATGGGGCGCCAAAAGTGCCGGGGCTGAAAATTTTGGCGCCAAAATTTTTGGCGCCAAATTTTTGGTCGCTCACGTCGCAGGCGATGAACACTTCCATTGAACATTGGGGGCCAAAAGTGCCGGGGCTGAAAATTTTGGCGCCAAAATTTTTGGCGCCAAATTTTTGGTCGCTCACGTCGCAGGCGATGAACACTTCCATTGAACATCGGGGGCCAAAAGTGCCGGGGCTGAAAATTTTGGCGCCAAAAAGTAAAACCCCGAGCCGAAATTACATAGATGGCACTGCGCTCGTCAGGCGGGCAACTGCGACGCGTAAAAATCCACTGGCAAGGAAGGATTGAAGGACCAGGAACAGCCTTGAAGATTAAAACAATCAGAACCAAAGCACTATATCCCTCCTCAACAATTCCACAATTCTTCCAAATAATACCATCAAGCATAAATCCAAAAAGTTGAAACAGTGACTTGGCAACCCTGAGCCCGTGCAGATGCTGTGCGCCCCATTAACTCCTCAATTTTTCCTTTTTTTTTTCTTTCCAACAATTTATATTAATCACCCGAGATAACTCGTACCTGCCCGAGGGCTAGAAAGCGCCAATAATAATCTCGACGTAACAACGCGCGCCCCGAGCACAATTAGAAGGTACAACGAGGCCCGTTGAGCATATCCACACGCATAAAACGCTGACTCTTTCGAGCGATAAAACTACCGAGAAACATCCTCATGTACCTGCAGCATTAACTCCTTGTCAGCTATTTATTTTTTTACTGCAACTTAATTTTTCTTGGGAGAAAATGAGCAATTTTCTTCTTCTTGGGTTAATGAAAAAATTACGATTTTTTTTTGCTTCTTTTGGACGGTGTGTGTGTGTGTGTGTGTGTGCGTTTCCATCAGTCTGTGTGTGTGTGTGCGTTTCCGTCAATGTGTGTGTGTGTGTGTGTGTGTGTGTGTGTGGGTGTGTGTGTGTGTGGGTGGGTGGGTGGGTGGGCGGGTGGGTGGGTGGGTGTGGGTGTGTTTCCCATTTTCAAAGATACTGTGCTTTAAAAAAAAAAAAAAAAAAAAAAAATTAATTTGGGAAATTTTTAAAATTAAAAAAAAAATTAGAATTGTTTTTTTTTTAATTTAAGTGCGAACAGTTTTTTTTAAAAAATTGGAAAACCTGAAGTAATTACACAATATAGGCGTCTGGTGTGATAAAACTCGCGCGGAAAAATTGTTAAGTACATGGGGCATTAATGTCTCGTCAGCACTTTATTTTTTACAGCCGCTAAACTTTTCCCGCGGAAAAATATCAATAATTTTTCCAATGGCTAACGGCCCAACACCCGCAGCGGCCATCGGCCGACTCGAGAGAAAGTCCAATATTGCCTCATAAATTTATATTTTCATCGCATTCCAGCTGAACGTCGTTGAATAGTCTTGTTTATGTACTCAACTTAAAGGTAATAAGCGACATCAATATTGATAAGAATGTGTATAATCATTAAATTTGAAATTAATTTTTTTTTTCTTAATCTTCCAATTTTTCTCCCAAAGTGATTTTTTTTTAATTCAAACTTTTTCAATTTTGCTAAAATTTTTGACGTTCCTAAAATTTACAGAAAGTGTTTCAGATTTTTTCTGTTGGAAATTTCACAACGCAATGGGACGCCTCCAAGCGGCGCCAACGGAAGTCGCCTTTTTGACAAACTGCGCAGCATTCACACAGTTTAAACCAACGAGCGCAATGCCCAAATGGGCATTATATTCCTCGATTTATCCAGTAATTGAAGGGAAACCATGGTGAACCTCAATTTGTACAGCCGTTTCTATTACGAACCTCCCGTTCGACGATGAGTCCGTATGAATTAGAGCCTGGAAAATTCCACACTGATATACCGATAGGGGATTCCCCGTGCGGGCATTCGATCCTTGGTCCTCGTGTGCCAAAGGCCAGTGTTCTAACCACATGGCCATTGCCCTCGGTGAATATATAAATGTCATTTTTTTTTCTCAATCTACACCTTGATCCAATTTAGGATATACCGCAACACCTGCCGGCGGTGCCAATGGAAGCCGACTTTTTCCCAAACTGCACAGCATTCACACAGTTTAAACCAACGAGCGCAATGCTCCACGGGCATTATATTTCTTGATTCATCCAGTAATTGAAGGGAAACCATGGTGAAGCTCAATTTGTATAGCCGTTTCTTTTACGTATGAATTAGAGCCCGGACATTTCTGCGCTACTATACCGACAGGGGATTCCCCGTACGGTGTCGATCCTTGGGACTAAATTATGTTCAACTCAAAACGCCATTTGAGCTGCAAGTAAATGGAGAGTTTTAGCTGAGGCAGCAGGCGCGTGTGATACGCATCTGTATGAATACAATCCCCAGACGTTTCGAAGAAGGACCGAATGAGGAAGAGATGCGAGAAGAATCCGTGCCGTCTCAATTCCATTTGTTGATGTGGTAAGTGTGTGGGGGGAGGTCGGGATGAGATGCCAATGGCCCAGAGTCGTTGTATTTTACCCGTTACAGTAGCTCAACAAGTTGCCACTTTGACCTATAGCGTGTTTGTGCAGTGACACGTTAGTGACATGAACACAATGATGGGATTAAGGGGATTTCAATGGGTTGGGTAACAATAATGCGATTAACTGGAAGATTAACTGCAAGTTATTATCCAATGACTCCCTAAAAAATTATGGAAATCATTTCGGTACAAGATTTTTTGGCGCCAAATTTTGTCGGTCACATCATAGGCGCTAAACACTCTTATTGGACGGCAGGCGCCAAAAATGCCGGGGCTGAAAATTTTGGCGCCAAAAATTTTTGGCGCCAAAATTTTGTCGCTCACGTCGCAGGCGGTAAACACTTTCATTGAACATCAGGTGCCAAAAATGCCGGGGCTGAAAATTTTGGCGCCAAACTTCTTGGCGCCAAAATTTTGTCGCCCACGTCGCAGGCGGTAAACACTTTCATTAAACATCAGGTGCCAAAAATGCCGGGGCTGAAAATTTTGGCGCCAAACTTCTTGGCGCCAAAATTTTGTCGCTCACGTCGCAGGCGGTAAACACTTTCATTGTACCTCAGGCGCCAAAAAATGCGGCGGCAAAAGCGCCGAGGCTAAAAATTTCGGCGCCAAAAACTAATATCCCCAGCCATTCGGCAATCCATTTCAGTCTTACTAACCCAACCGCGTACCATTGAGGTTAAGTGAATTTGAATTTCCCGCGCAACGCAAAGCTGAATTACACGCGCGAAAAATTTCAAATTGCGCGCGCTTAAACTGAATTTCAAAAATTGAAAATTCCAAAGCATGTTAGATATTTCGAAATTGTAAAAAGATTCGAAAAATCAGAAATATGAGAGATTTGAAAAAATCAAGAAACCGAAAAAAAAATAAAAAACCTGCAGCGCGCCAAAAATTCAAAAGTCCGACAAACTCAAAAAAAAATTCTGAAAGTGAACAATTAATCTTGAAGCCAAAATACCACGGGATCATTGTTTACCGAAGAAAGTGTTCTATTTTTACCAAAAATTCCGAATATGTATTTCGAGATGACTTCAGCATCCAGCTTGGTACTTCCACATGACTCCTCATGTATTTTAGTCCCCCCCCCCTGCCCCCCCTCCCCCCCCCCCCCAAAAAAATCTCGATGGCAAGTCTAAACGGCGCAAAAAAAGCACTGGATCCCAGCGGATACTTTGACGATTAATAAAAACGGTAACGAAGAGGATGTAATAACGAAAAAATGTGGGGGGGGGGGGACCCGGTGTGTCCCGACAGGGGGTCCGGGAATTTTATTGCCGGGGGCTCAAACATTTTCTGTTCTGCTCTTGACCCCTTACAATTTTTTGAAGCGCGTTTCATTGATTCAAGTGTCTCAACGCCACTAAAAATTGAAAGCGACGGGAACTTCTCCGAAATTTAGCGTTCGTTTTTGAATCATTGGATGACCGGATCCTACAAAAAATGGCGCCAATTTTTAAAAATTGTAGAAATGGAGAAACCCAAGTTTGAAGGTTTTGGATTAACATTGTGCTGAATATTTGGTTAACCAATAGAGATAGCGATATTTTCGTATAGATCTTTTTTGTAGAGCATAACTAGAGCTACAATTTTTGTATAGCACAAATTTTTCTATCTCTCTTAGATCGCGAGATTTTCGAGATCTCGAGGGTGAAGATTGTTTCAACCCTTCTAGTCCTTGATCCTGATCTTGGTCGGATATTTGGTGATATTTGGTGAACCAATGGAGATAGGACGATTTTTGAGAGAACCTTTTTTGTAGAGCAGGGTCAGATCTACAATTTTGTCATGAAGCAAATTGCTCTATCTTCATTAGAATTCCTGATTTTCAAGGCAGAGACCGGAATCTCAGGAATTTGGTTAATGACAAAATATTGTGTTTTCATTTAAATGCTGCAATTAAAAAAAAATTAATTGTCTCTGATTCGATTTGACATCGAAATCAGGACTCGAGAAGGTTCTTCTTGTTGAGGAGGAGTGAATGCATAATGTACCCCAAGCGATTCTCCTCTCGTCCACAATTTTTTACTCATTTTTCCTCCGAAGAAGAATGGTCAAGTGCTCTTGGCATCGGATATAAATGCCTTTGTTTTATTTCCATTCAATTTTTATTTTGTCCCGTCCTTCTTTTTTGCATTCGCCAGATAATTCGGCCGCCTTGTTGCTTGTGTATTCTTTCTCGTCTTGCTTTTTTTTTTTTTTGGTCAACTCCTGGGGTTTCGCAACAAGGACCGGTAGACCCACGTTGACCAAATTAATAAATAAAAAAGAAATTGAACGTAATGAACGAAACTAAACGGATTGTCATAATTGAAAAAACAAACAGGTTGACCAAAATATTGAAGAAATAAGAAAATTATTCAGGTGACCGTTTTTGGTGCAATTTGTTGTCATTGGTCAAATTTTTGTGAAATTGATGGAATTTGGTCATTCTAATCGAATGTGGTCATTTTGGTCGATTTTGGATGGAATTTGTTTGTTTTGGTGAAATTTGGTCATTTTGATCGAATTGGTCATTTTGATCGAATTTGGTCATTTTGATCAAATTTTGATGGAATTTGTTTGTTTTGGTGGGACTTTGGTCGAAGTTGTTTGTATTTGTCAAGTTTTGGGGAAATTTGTTCATTTTGATCAAATTTGGTCATTTTGATCAAATTTGGTCATTTTGATCGAATTTGGTCATTTTCGTCAAATTTTCATGGGATTTGTTTGTTTTGATGGGACTTCGATCGAAGTTGTTTGTTTTTGTCAAATTTTGGTGAAAACTGTTCATTTTGGTCGGGTTTGGTCCTTTTGGGTAAATTTTGGTGAAATTTGTTAATTTTGGTCATTTGGTCATTTGTGGCAAACTTTGACGGAATTTGTTCGTCTTGGTGGAATTTTGGTCAAAATTGTTCACTTCGACGATGTTGGTGAAAGTTGTTCATTTTGGTCATTATTGGTCAAATTTGGTAATTTTGGTTAAATTTCTCATTCTCTTCCAATTTGACCAAATCCATAAAATCCACGAAATGACCAACACTCAAAAAACCAAATGAAATGTACAGAATGACGAAGATGACCAAAATCGCTAAAAACGACCAAAAACCAATTTACCAACTGTAATCTTGTGTAACGCCATCCTTTCAAGTCGGTTGATTTCCCAAATATTACAACTCTCGCCGATTTGGTTTCTTATTAACCAAATTAGCACAATTGTTAAACTCAACCAATTCAACCAAATTTGGTCACCGACCAAAACTACCAAAATCAACAAAATTCCGAAAATCCACCAAATAGTCAACGGCGAAGAACAGGAAATGAAATTTAGGGAGTGACCAAAATGACCAAAAATGACCAAAATGACCAAAAATGACCAAAAATGACCAAAATGACCAAAATACCAAAAAAATACAAAATCAATATCTCAATTTTCTGAATTCAATTGACTTGGTTAATTACGTCTGTTCTATGACTTTCGTTAATTTTTTTGGTCAGTCACCAAATGAGTCATTGGTTGGTATCCTCCTTGTTTGTTAGTTCTTTTCTTTTCCAATCAACTCCCGGGGTTTTGAGCGGAGCACCGGTCCCACGTTTGCTCTTGGGTGGGGGTACAAAAAGACGCCCATTAGTTTTTTTTTTACTTTTCTTTTTTTATGGGGGACTGCCCCCATGGACGCTCGCTGATGTGGTTAGAGGTTTATTTATACTGGACGGGTTTATACGATCGGGAATGGGGCTTTTGATTTTTGGAAGATCGGGGCCATTGATAGCCGCGGAAATTAGCGGTATGGGGTAATAGGAAATGTCTACAAGTTGTAAATCAAATCGACATTTTTGATGATATTATTGATAAAAAAAATTACAAGAATCAAGATTTTTTTGACAGCCGATTAACGGATCAAAAAAGAATATAAAAGCAACCAAATGTGCACAATTGTGAAATTTTTGGGAGTTTCAAATATTTTCACAATTTTGACTTTTTCCAAAATTTAAAAATTGAAAAATTTGAGTATTTGGAAAATTCTCAAAAAGTCGAAAAATTTTGACCAACTTTTGATTAAAAAAAAAATGCAAATTTGAGAATTTTTGAGCACTTTTGAGAAACCTTGAAATCCGATAATTAAAAATGAAATCTTGGAAATATTTTAAATTTTTTACGTAATTTCAATTTATCAAAAATTTCGAAAAAAATTCCAATATTTCAAAAATCTTAAAAGTGTAAAAATTCCAAAATGGCAAAACTAACAAAATTATCCCTCAATTTCATTCATTCCCCAAAAAGCTCGAGCCTGTAATTTCAAGGATAAATACCGAAAATTTTGTGGCTCGCAATTTAGAGAGTTATTTGGTTGAGATGCCTGTACCTGAAAATACGGTCAGGGTGGCAATTAGCAAGAACAATAGGGTAGAAGGGATTTCGTTCTCGGAAGTGGGAGGGTCCCCTTTTTTTTGGTACCTCTACTGTCCCAGGTATCCATACACAAACAGACATGCACACACACCCACACACACAGGCATGGAGATTACGAAAAATGCGGAGACTTGAGGCCCGTCGAGTATTACTTTTCTGTGTAATGTATGCACACACACACACACACGATTACATCACGTATAAACAGGCACTCTCATGTACGACCCGCCCACCCACCCACTCAACCAACCACCCTCCCACCCAACCACCACCCTCCCACCCACTCAACCACCACCCACCCACTCAACCACCACCCACCCACTCAACCAACCACCACCCACCCAACCACCACCCACCCAACCACCACCCACCCACCCCCCTCCCACCCAACCACCACCCACCCATTCAAACACCACCCACCCACCCAACCACCACCCACTCATTCAACCACCACCCACCCAACCATCCACCACCCCCCAACTACCACCCACCCATTCAACCACCACCCACCCACCCATTCAACCACCCAACCATCCACCCACCCATTCAACCACCACCCACTCAACCACCACCCGCCCACCCACTCAACCACCCCCCCACTCGACCACCCACCCGCCACCCATCCACCCAACTACTACCCACCCAACCACCCATCCAACAGCCCATTCAACCACCATCTACCCACCCACCCAACCACCACCACCCACTCACCACCCACGCACACACACACAGACCTTGCTTCCATCTGCTTTACCATGTTTGGATGAATCATCCTCACCCAAATACACATGCATACACACTCCCACACATACACGTATACAAATGGAACAGACCTGTCGGTATTTTTCGGTGAGGTTTCAGAAGACAGGTTTCTGCCAACGTCAGATCCGAAAACCGGTGATTAGCCCGTACTTAAAAAAATGAGGGACCGAAAAAAAAAGGGGCCCCTAGGGTGGTTGAGGGGGAGTGGGGGTGGAGGACTCGGATTCTTCGGGCAAAGTAAAAGGGAGAACGTCATCAATTATATGCAATTGCCAAATTGCTCTAAATTACACACGCGGAGCGATCGCACGAGTCTTCATAATTTCATATTTTTTTTTTGCAAGTCCTTGGGCCTTGGGGATTAAGAAATGTTCATTAATTGGGGAATAAACAATTTTTTTTTCGGTGGATGTTGTAAGGCTTATGTCGCTGGCAAATGCGCATTTGCGTCAAGGATTATGAATTATTGATATCGCATTATTTTTTGTAAATTTCACTTGAATTTTTGAAATGGAGAATTTTACAAAATTTCAAATGTTTGTAAAAATTTCAAAAAATCAAAAAGTCCGCAAAAATTTCTAAAATTTTTTTCTAAATTTAAAATTTTCAAAACATTCAAAAATGTAAAAAAAAAAAAAAAATACCGCCTTTAAAGACATTCCAAAGGACACCGCAGGTGGAATGCGCAAAATTTTGAAAAAGTCTTCGTTATAGAAGCCCCGATGGACTCCCGTGAATCCTCAATGCGTCCTATACCTGTCTAGATTTCATAATTGACATATCAAGATGTATTCGCACTAGTGGGGCGGGGGGAGGGGGGGGGGGGGTTATTTCTTGACATTTAAATTCAACACAACTTTATGGTCATGGAGTGAATCACGTATACATACTGCGGTTTGCCGAGGAGTTGGCGTCATATCGCATACAAAATATGCATTAACATAACACCACCACCCCCTTTCCCCACCCACCCATTGCTTCGTGTTACCCATCCAATGGTTTGTATGTAAGCAAAAGTCGACACGACCGTACGTGCCAATGATAATCGATACCAAACCTACTCCGATCATTTTAGATTTGATCGATAATTTTTTTTTCTCAATTTGTAGCGAGAAATAATAATGTCTTGTATTTATATTTTCTTTTAGTAATAAAATTGAATTCTGTTTTCAAAATGAAAAAATTGATCGAGTGATTGATTGATTGATTGATGGATGGATTGATTGATCGATTGATAGATTGTTTGGTTGAAAGATTGATCGTTAAATGAATTGTCCAGTGGATTGATCGACCGATTGATCCGTAGATTGATTGCAGGATTGATAAAGCAGCGACTTGATTCATCAGTTGATTGATCAATGGATTCACTTGCTTGTTAGCCGGTTGATCAATTAATTGATTGATTGATTGACAGATTGATCAAGTTGTTTATCGATGGATTGATCGACATATTGTTCAACTGAGTGATTGACCGATAGATTGATTGATTGATCGATTGATCTACAGATTGATCAAGGTGTTTATCAATGGATTGATCGACATATTGTTCAACTGAGTGATTGACCGATAGATTGATTGATTGATCGATTGATCTACAGATTGATCAAGGTGTTTATCAATGGATTGATCGACATATTGTTCAACTGAGTGATTTAGCGATAGATTGATTGATTGATTGATCGATTGATCTACAGATTGATCAAAGTGCTTATCGATCGATTGATCGACATATTGTTCAACTGCGTGATTGACCCATAGATTGATTAGCTGATTGATTGATTGATTGATTGATTGATTGAAGAAATTAAAAATTTTGATAATTCCAAAACACAAAATTTTAATTACTAAAAAATTTTTGACCGAGCTGTACATGAGTAGAATTGGACACAATTGTAGATGTCGATGATAATTGATGCGAAGCCTACTCCGATGACTTTTCATTTAATTCTGACTTTTCCAATTTTAGGTGGGAAACAATCGAGTCTTGTACTCATAATTTTTACCTAAATATATATATATATGTGTGTGTGTGTGTGTGTGTGTGTGGGTGTGTGGAAGCGTGGTATTATGGACCACGTGCTCCACCCTGCACTGATGGCCCATCATTCCGGCCGTCCCATCATGCTCACCCTGTCATGAAAAAAATCAGATTTAAAATTTTTTCCCTCCATTTCTAAACGTCAGAAAATTTTCAAATTTTTGCCGCCATTCACTCACCCACTTCTCCAACAGTCACAAAAATTTCATGCAATTCTATTTATAATTCGCTGGATGTGAGAAATAAGTTAATCATAATTGCATGAGATTAGATCAGGATTAGCCTTTGGCAAGGATAAACTATGTGTTACTTAATGAATGCATTATTTGAATAAAAAATCAGCTTCTTGCTGAGGCGGGGATTGGGAGCCTTGAGAATTATGTACCGCTAGCGCAAAACGGTCAAATCCCGCAATAAGCCGATCTTTTTTTCACATTCTAATTTTACAGACCCTGCGCACGCGATACGTAAGGGCCTCTAGGTAAACGCTCAAGTATTTAGTAAAGATGCGGATATGGAACAAGTGGATGAAGAGAGAGGGATGGAAAAATCGGCGAAATTTTGTGATTGTTATTAGTATTTTTTTTTCTCCACAAAAACTAATATCCTACTTTGCAATTCCAAATGAAAAATTATAAACAAGTAATCTGAATATATCCATAAAAAACCGGTAACACAGGAGTTTATTGTTTTCTGTCTGAGCGATAGCAAAAAAACGTATAATTAAATCAATCAATTTTTATTTTTATTACTCCAGTCAAATTCGCCGATTTTGTCCCCCACGAGAGCGGAAGCGCGTGCTTCGCACGCGCATTTCCTTTTTCCGCCACACTGACTGGTGTGGCGTTAGTTTCGGTCTTACGGTTTTCGAGGCATTTCGTCTTACGCAATATCGAGATATTTCGAGATTTTTCTTCGCTTCTCCTTTTTACCATAGGAATTTCTTCTGAAGGAAATTCGTTTAGGTTTATAGAGTATTTTTCAGTCTTCAAGTTCATTGAATTAAATAAATGAGAACTTAAATTCTCAAATTTAATCCAATGTGAATTTGTTTCGTTCCGCAATTTTTCGTGTGTTAATCTGTTGGCCGTCGTATTACATCTGATGTATGTTCGGGCGTTCCTTTTCGAGCGCTCCTTCTTAGATATAAAATTGGGGGGAGTCCAGGCGAATTCTAAATCGTCGTCGCATCAAAACAATTCTCGCATCAAAACATTTCTCAAGGCACTAAGTTTAATTTGAAATTAAATCCAACGTCTTCTATATTTTTCCCAGAATGCTATTTTATAATTGCAAAATCGACAGGAATAAAAATTTTTTTCTATCATTAATTTATCAAATTTCATTCTACGAGAACTTGTAGTACACCAAAACCCAAAAATTTGGCAATAAAGTGAGCTCAACATATCGCATGAAGTTGCCGCTAATCGAAATCGTCGGACGCCGCCGCTGATTGGCCGCCGACTCACGTGACGTTGGGCGCGGCAAAAGCGCGGGAAATTCAAACATTTATCGTGCATTTTTAACTGGCGTTTTAAAAAAATTTCAATTACACATGGAAAAACGAAAGATGGAACATTTCTACTTCACATTGAGAAATGGGCGCGAAATTCAAACAGATTTTTCGTATAAAAAAATTCAATACTTCGGCGAATGAGTGATACGAGGGTCGACAATATTCCAATCAATATATCAGCTCATGCAAACATGATTCCGTCCTCGGGGATAATACATATCGCAATTTACATCGATTTATTCTCTTTTTGCAATGCGATCTCGCGTGACTCTTTAATTCATCGCTATACATTGTAAAATTGACTGAGATCTAAAACAGAGAATTGAATAATGGCATGTGTTGCATCCTCGGCGAGTGATGACAATTTTCTTCAATTGAAAAAAAAAATGTTGAAAATAAATTGAAAAATTGTGCAAAATCTGAAGAGTTGTTAAAAAAAAAAGTTTAATTTTGTTGGGAGGTGATAAGTGATTTCGCAAGGAAATTTCAATGGAAGTGTGGTGGAGCAAAATTAAGGTTGGGCCAAAGTTGGCTCAACATTGGCCCAACGTTACCCGGCAAGGTTGTCCCAAGGTGGGGTACAGTTTGCTCTTGAGTGCCAATCTAAAGGTTCTATAATTGGTGACTTCAAAGTCCAATGTTGGCGCAAGGTTGGCTCGAGGTTGGCCGATGATTGACTCGAATTAACATCTCCGTTACACTTGCATGTCACCCTAGAGTCCCGAAAACGATAAACTTGAAGGTCGGTCCAACGTTGGCCCAAGGTTGGCTCAACGTTGGTCCAAGGTTGGCTCATTATATCATATAATAATTGATATCTACATTGTATCCAGAAGTTAACGGATGGTGGTATAGCCGGGAACGATGAGATCCGACGTTGGCGCAATGTCGGCTCAACGTCGGCGGACGGTTGGCCCATATAAATTTGATTTTTTAGGTCGAATATACAATCAGGATTTTGCAATAATCAGGACATTGTCGATGATTCACGAAGTGACTTTTATATTGTATTCACGATTTCTAAAACAAAGAAACGAATGGAAAAAGAAATTCCCAGAAACCCAAGGATGTCTCGCCTCGGCAATTACACAAGTCCTGGCTCCAATTTTATCGGCGGGACGTCGACATATCCGTTCACAAACTCACACAAAGGGGGGAAAAACTACCGCAAGTAGATGTATGGCGCCTGCAAAAATATTTCAACGTGTTAGTAACTTCCGTGTGCCAACTGGCAACCGCTCTCCCTCATCTACTGTATATTTTGTCGCTTCGGTGGCCATACAAATACGAGGATCGCCTCGTAATTTTTTCATCACTGAAAATCGAACGAAATGTGTGCAATATCAAAAGAATTAGGCAATATTTCCAGCGGAATAAGCAGCGCGAAGTGATTCCTAATCGAAACCAGCAGACGCCTTCTCTGATTGGCTGACGATGCGCGTGAAGTTGATCGATTATAAAAGCGCGGGAAAATTGAATTCAAAATTCGGACCATTTGTCTTGGAATGCAAAGTTGATTGCAGAGATTTTTTCTCATATTTTCATTTTCCTTTAAATCTCAAGATATCCTCTTTTCAAATTTATTTTTTTTTTCTTTGACATTTTTCAAACGCTGACAATATTCAAAAAAAAATTCCAAATGCAGAGGAACGATTGCCGCTCATCTAACGCTAAAGGAGGAGCCGAGGCGGCACTGCGACGCGACTCGTCACGCACGCATGAATACTAAAACCCAGTGGTTTGTGTGTTTGTATACACGGAAGCCACTGTCTCACTCACTCCAGGCGCCACCGCTTCTCTTTCAGTACGTAATTGTACTTACGTCTTTTACTCTACGATGTATACGCAAAAAAATTTAGTACCATGAAATCTTACGAAAAATTATTAATTTTCCTCGTGATAGTGATAGCAATAGTGATAACGATGGTGAATCGGGAGTGTATGTGCGTGCCTATTCTTGTATATCCAACTATGCAATCACAATGTGTGTGTGTGTGTGTGTGTGGATGGGTCGCTAGGTGGTTGTGGATGTGGGAGGAGGTGGTTGTGGGTGGGGAGGGGGGGGGGGATGAATGGATGTGTGGTGGGTGGGAGGGGGGGGGGTGGATGGATAGGTGGGAGGGGGGGGGGGTGTGGATGGGTGGGTGGGAGGGGGGGGGGTGAATGGATAGGTGAAAGGGGGGGTGGATGGGTGGGTGGGGGGGGGGGTGAATGGATGGGTGGGAGGGGGGGGGGGTGTGGATGGGTGGGTGGGAGGGGGGGTGAATGGATGGGTGGGAGGGGGGGTGGATGGATGGGTGGGAGGGGGGGTGGATGGATGGGTGGGACGGGGGATGGATGGGTGGGACGGGGGGTGGGTGGGGGGGGGTGGAAAACCAACAATTCTCGACAACACTCCAAAGGGAAATTATTGGTATGACTCATAGCCCATTTGGTTTCGTCATTTTCTTCTTAACTCTATTCATATCTCGCGATTAGTGGGAAAGCACACTAATTTTTAATGGTTTTTTTTTTACCCCTCTTGTAACAAGAAAAATTTACTTCTCACAGACATCTGCGTACATGGTTATTCGTAAGCGTTACGTCCGGCGAAACAGAGGCGGCTCGCTGACGCGATGAGCTCGCGTTATTTCGCTTCCCTTGTTTTTACGACAGCTCTTGACGGCTTTGTTCTTTGTACACTGCTACCAATGGTTTTTTACCACTTGAGTAGTGAGTAACGAGATGCGAAAACAGTTTCCGTATAATTCTTAAAATTACGATTGGAAGTTTTTGTTTCTAATTTGTTTGCATAAAAAAATTGCCTTCGCAATCTGAAACGTCCACAACCCCTTCTTTTCAACATTTCCGTAAAAATTCAATTACCGCCCCGCTGAGTGGTTTTACGCAAAAATGTTATAAGACATTTTTTGTAGAGAATTTTATTGCCGACAAAAAAGTTATGTACCAAATTTCATTCCAGCGTCTTCCTCTCGAGATAAATCCGAAATTTCAATGAACGGAACAAGGGTGTGATGGCGCACGGGCCGACCTGACAACATTCAGATCACCGTATGTCCTAAACTATGGAACTTAGGAAAAAAAGTCATATAACCTAAAATGTGTATTTTGAAGAGAGGAACAATTTTTGTTATACACTTTTCCTTCTATCTCTTATCGTTTTCATAATAGAGCGTTATCAACAATTGAAACTTATGTACATATAGCATTGGGCGCGTAAATTGCTCACACACACACACACACACACCTCTTCTGTAAAAAATCTTTGAAGAGCCTAACTTTCGTGAAAAAAAAAACTACCATGACGAACCCCTTCGGTTTCAGATAAAGAGGAAACGTTTTATTGCCCCGTTTCAGCTCTTGAATCTTGAAAGCTGATAAGGATAAGGAGACTGGTCGTCATGGTAGATTTTTTGCCTAAAATTTCCTTGGTCTAGCGACGGGGGTCACTTTAGACCCCATACTGACTCACCCTCCCCCCCCCCCCTCCCTCCCACCCATCACCCCACGTCACTCTTACTACCATAATGAAATTTAATTGGTTTTCCTAGACTCGTCATCCGGCCTGAAATTTCTTCCGCGAAATGCGATAGCTTATCGCGTTCGCTAATAAATAACATATTGAACCGAAAGATACGGAACAGTCGTCTTAATGTTCCAGTTCACCGCGGCTGACCTCGCGATCGTCCGGCGATTAGCATTCAGTTGAAAATTTTACTAATTACGACTTCAGTGGAAATTGTTTCAATTTGAAAACCAGTTTTATTGAAAGAGTTCCACGAAACTGCGGTAATTAGCGTTAAGTACTATAGCTAGAGGAAAATGTTATAGGACACTTTTTGTAGAGAATTTCATTCCCGACAAAAAAGTTGTATGGCAAATTTTTATCTGATGACTCGGTTTTGAGATATCCGCGGAATGCCAAAAAGCGGGATATGGGTGCGATGGCGTGCGCGCCGGACGCGTAACCTTCTGATCGCCGTAAGTCTTAAATTAAGCCACTTAAGACAAAAAGTCAGGGAACACAAATTACGTGGTTTTGAGAGAGGAACAATTTTTGTTTGGCACTTTTCTTTCTATCTCTGATAGTTTTCATGATGGAGCGTTATGGACAATTGAGATTGTTAAGGATCGGTCGACCGCTCGATCGGCGCGCGCCGAAATCGGATGAGAGCTGAAGCATGGGAAGATCAATCGATTGCGTCGAACGCGATTTTGATCGCGTAATTCGTTGGCGAGATATGTGGGGGGATGGGGGGATTATGGGACGGATGGGATTATGGAGTGCGCCCAATTGAATTTAGTTTCTGCGGAAAAAATATTTAAATTTTAGCCCACATTTTTCTGGCATGCGCGCGCAGGTCACTTAGCGCGTGGCCAGCATTACTGTTGCATATCGAGGAAAAAAAAAAAGGAAACACCCGGCGTTTCACTGGGCGCCTAGACGGCGCCGAACTACCGGCAGGTTTCAATATTTATCATTTCCTGAGCGGAAAATTTTCGGGTGGGGGAGGGGTCTCTCTCTCACTCATTGCTCAGGGGGGCGGGGGGTGGAAATGGGTACGGGAATAGGCCCGTCTTTGTTGCAATAGCAGTGAGTGAACGTGACCGATCGCGATATTAATGCCCACTAGAAAGAGCCCCCTTCGCAAACGGCACGTCCCGGTCAATGGCCATTGCGCAACTCGCGCTATGCCAAACTCGAATACGCGAATTTTTGGGAGGGCGGTGGGAGGAGCTGGACAATTTCGCAATTTTTTGGGTCTATGTAATTTTTCCAATTTTCGAAAGTTTGGAGTTTCCGAAATTTTTGAATTTCCAAAATTTTCAAATTTTTAAATTTTCAAAATTTCAAAATTTTCAAAATTTTCAAAATTTTCAAAATTTTAAAATATTCAAATTTTCAAAATTTCAAAATTTTCAAATTTTAAAAATTTTCAAAATTTTCAAATTTTCAAAATTTTCAAATTTTAAAAATTTTAAAAATTTTCAAATTTTCAAAATTTTCAAATTTTAAAAATTTTAAAAATTTTCAAAGTTTCAAAATTTCAAAATTTTCAAATTTTTGAAATTTTCAAATTTTTAAATTTCTAAATTTTTTGTATTTTCAATTTTTTCAATTTTAAAAATTTTCAAATTTTTCAATTTTCAAAATTTTCAAATTTGGTTAATTTTAAAAAATTTGGAATTTTTTTATTTTTCGAACTTTGGAATATTCGAAATTTTTGAATTTTTGGAATTTTGTCAATTCTCAAAATTGCGAAGCCATAAAAAACGACAAGTTACCGAGAAAACTTAATCCGCTTTGACAGATGCGCATAATGTACCACCTGCCTGATTACTTTCCATGTTAAAAACCGCGCCATAAACCATGGCAAAATATCTAAATTAATTAGACAAGTGAAAGAATGTGGGATAACGGAAATCAAGCGAGGGCAGCGGAGCGTAAGTGCCCTTCGTATTTTTTCCCATGTTATTGCTTCCCTTATCTCACACAAAAAAAAAAGGAAAAAATATAGGTATGGCATTTGTATCGGCGCCGGCGCGAAACACGGTTTATCGCTTTAACTTGACCCCTCCCCATGGCCTTAATGCAGGGATTTATTATTAAAATCCAGACTCGCAAAAAAAAATATTATCAAGCGCCACCTCCGACCAGGACCATAAGACCCAAAAAACTGATTAAGATTTTCGAAATTTTGGGTTAAGTGAAAAATTTGAAAATTTCGACAATTTCAAAAATTAGAAAAAAAAATTGCAGAAATTTCGTGAATTAAAAAAAAAAAAAATCAAGCACATATATTATTCCTCAATTGAGGATAAAAGGATTGAAAGTAGGTATTGAGGAAAGGATTGCAAGGAAGATGGGAGATGGAACGGAAGTCATTGTAACCCTTAAGGGATCAATAAACATACACTATATACAAAAAAAAATTTGCACAAATTTCGTGAATTAAAAAAAAAAATTTTTAATGATTCACCCCGCTACCACCCGAAGTCTCGAACCGCCTAGGTGTGGCCGGAGTGGGGGAAGCATCGTAGTAGCAGTGCGCCCTAAGAGCAACACAGTAGCGCACGCGCAGTACGCGGTACTGGCGAGGAGTGGGGTACTGCCCCAATCGGCAACGGGTTAAACTCCCCAAAATTCAAAAATTTGAGGCAAAAAAAATCCCAAAAATTCCAAAGATACAAAATCGGCATAACTGGCCGATTCCATTTAGAAAATTTCGATAGTTTTGGACCAGTCGCTGAATGTAATAACAATAATAATAATAATATATTTCGTTCTTTGGTGTTACAGTATAGTTTTCTCCCTCCTTACTCCTCTCTCTCCACATATAACATTATTTCCTATACCTTATTGTATACGAGTCCGGTGGCGCGTACTGCGCACGCGCACTTCCTCTCTCCGCCGCACTGACCGGTGTCGCGTCGGTTTCGGTCTTACGCTTTTCGATAATTTCGATATATATCGATAGTTTCGTTCGTCTCCCCTTTTTACTGTAGGATATGTCGTCCATTGAATGTACATACTGTAAATATGTAAACACTTGCTGCGCAATCATAGAAGTATCTATTGCACGAATCCACAGAAGAAAGTGAGTTCACTGCTTGTAATAAGAAATTCTCTGATTTTTCGATAAAACCAAACGAATTGCCGACTTCCCGATGGATGCCTCTCAATAGCAAAATATGGGGTGGGGTGGGGCAAAACGGGTCGCTCAAAAATTTTAACATCTTATTGCCAATATCCCCAAGTACAGTCCAAAAAAAAATTCTCGGGACCATCTCCCTTGCTTCCTTAGACGTACCCATTTTGCCCCGTACAAAATTAATATAGGGAAGATCCCAATGTCAATGGAAATTTTTGATGAAAAAATTGTATACTCCCAAAAATTGTTCCATTACTTCTTTCCAATGTCTTCCCCCCCCCCCCCCCCCCGATGGTATATCTATATATAGCTCATTATTTCTGAGGTCCTTCATTAGGAATGGAGGAGACTCTTCCCATTTATCAAGCCCATTACCACACTTTTTAAACTCACCATAATTTTTCAGACTTTTATCCTCAATATCCCCGAGCACTTCATAATCGCCGATCTCGAGGCCCACGGATGCGGCCCTTGTGATTGTTGTTAGAGTAGCGAAGACAAGAAAATCCTGTGGCCACATGTTCCACTTACTATAATTTCCAACCAACCAGAACTGTCATAAAGTATCTATGAAACGACCATAAAAAAATAGGCAAATTGACGTTAGGCAGTTGCTGTCATGGTAAACCCTGGGATTCCCCGTGAAAACTAAGTGAATTGAGATGCGCGGTAGTGTATGGGCCAAGTAAGAGTTATCCTTCAACTCATCAATCAAGGATCAACTTGTTGGTACAAACACTGGCGGGAAAAAATCACGGATTCCCGATGAATGGGACACCAGTAAGAGCCAATGGAGAAACGAGCGACCATCACCGAACGCCGGAGTAACGCTCACTGATGCTTTTTCAAAGTTACGAATCGAGTGGCGTGGCGCTCAGGCGCCCCCTCCACTACTCTCTTAACCCCCTTTTGCCTCGGTTTTGTGTTGGTAAAAACCTCACAGGCGCCGGATCTTCAGCACAGCGGTGCGCTCGTTGTTATTGGAAAATGCTCTCTTCATTGTTTGTATTTTTAACTTGTTGAGAGAAGTTATTGTAATGACCTCGGAAATGGAAAGTGAAATGTTTTACTTAATCCTGACGCGCACGTGTGTGTGTGTGTGTGGGTGGGTGGGTAGGAGGGTGGGTGGACGAGTGAATGTGTGTGTGTGTGGGGGAGAGTGGGTGGGAGGGTGGGGGTGGGCGGGAGGGTGGGGGTGGGTGGGAGGGTGGGGGTGGGTGGGAGGGTGGGGGTGGGTGGGAGGGGGGTGGGAGGGGGAGGTGGGTGGGTAGGAGGGTGGGTGGGTGGTTAGGAGGGTGAATGTGGTGTCAAAAAATTCATACGAAATTTTTCTGACACTTCTACCTAACCTTCCTTAAAATTTTTATTAAAAATCCAATTAGCTCCTCACCGAGTGGTTCTAAGAGAAAATGTTATAAGACATTTTTTGTAGAGAATTTTATTTCTAATAAAAAAGTGTTATGTCAAATTTCTCTCCAGCGGCTCACTCCGGAGATACAGCCGAAATTGCTACGGGATGTTGCTCCGATAGCGCACGCGCCAAACCAACAACTTTGGACCACCGTATGTCCTAAAGTATGGATCTTAGGGAAAAAAGTCATATGATATGAAATATGCATTTTTGAGAGAGGAACAATATTCATTCAACACGTTTTTTCCTATCTCTAATAGTTTTCGTGATAGAGCACAATAACCAATGCAACGGCTCTTAAATAACATGATTATGTAATTTGTCCGTAAAAAATTGGAGGATAATTCCACGCCGAAATTTGAGATTTATCTCGAGAATGCAGCAGTTTTCGAAAAAATGGTAGAGGACTTTTCTTTCCCCGATTAAATTTCCTACAAAAAATGTCTTATAGCATTTTCCTCTAGGACCATTCGTTCACGTGATATTTGCGTTTTTGTGGACGACAATCTGAAATGCTGGATGAAAATAGTAAATCGCGAAGTTATTGATGGGGCCCTGACGGGTTGCGCTCATTCGGTCGCTTGTTTAATTTTTAATTGCCACTCAACAGTTTGACATCCCCTCTATGCAGCGTATGGTATTATTGTCTGTGCACCACGTGATTGGTGCGTCGGGGGGGCGAGGGGAGGGGGAGGGGCTGGCGCCTGGGGCACAGACGCCAGGAGTGTGTGCGCACATGCATCTGGCGACCTACCCCCTCCCGCCCCTCCCCTCCCGGCAAATGCTATGTTGGCAAAGCCGCTTGTATACGTTGGCGACCGCCGCCGACCGTCAGCCGCTTATCCAGACTGTCGGATTGCTCATTTAGGGCGCCCCCCCCCCTTTTTAGGGGTTCTGGCCCTTGATCAAATAAAGTTTTTATCGCGCGCAGCACTCGGAGAATTTTTTCCCGGGTATCGATACTGATTAGGGTAATGACACTGGCAAATTCGAATGAGCTGGAGGATGGAAAAGGTTTTGGAAATTTTGAAAATTCAAAAATTTGGAATTTTGGAAATTTTGGAAATTTTGGAAATTTTGGAAATTTTGGAAATTTTAAAAATTTTGAAAATTTTGAAAATTTTGAAAATTTTGAAAATTTTGACAATTTTGAAAATTTTGAAAATTTTGAAAATTTTGAAAATTTTGAAAATTTTGAAAATTTTGAAAATTTTGAAAATTTTGAAAATTTTGAAAATTTTGAAAATTTTGAAAATTTTGGAAATTTGGAATTTTTTTGGGAAGTTTGGAAATTTTGGAGGTTTTGGAAATTTTTGGAAATTTTTGGAAATTTTAGAAATTTTGAAAATTTTGGAAATTTGCAATTTTTTGGGGAAATTTGGAAATTTTGGAGGTTTTGGAAATTTTTGTAAATTTTGGAAATTTCGGAAATTTTTAAAAGTTTTAAAATTGTGAAATTTCTCAGAACTGAAAATTTCAAGAATTTTCGAAATTTGGATATATTTCAAAATATTGCCACACACACACACACACACAGAACCAAAATACAGATACTGGTATCTCGTGCATATTACATTGTTCTGTTGCATGTGCACACACACACACACACACATACCGCGAAAATTATTTCTTCATGTAGTTCCATTCTATTGACTGGTCCGATAAAAAGGAGATCGTTATCCATTATGTACGAACTCGTTGGGATGACACGTTTCGAGAATGAGAGAGGGAGCCCGAGAAATGCGCCCCCGTAGGTCTTCTTCATCTTACTCTCGATCTTCCCTTTTCTACATAGCCGATTGTCCGTTTAAGACTCGTGATTGATTCTCCTGCGCTCGTATATAAACCTTCAAGCGAATGCCGGGGACGGATTGATCGAGGAGGCAAGCACCTGGCATCCAACCAGACCCAGCCACTTAAATTTATGGCCTAAAACGTATTGTCTACCTCTCGAATTATTCGCTCAATTTATTCAGCGAATTGACGATTCTAGAAATCCTGCGAAAATTTGGGCAATTCGAAAAATTATAAAGAATTGGAAACATAAAAATTCTTTTTGTGAATTCGAACATTTGAGAAATTGCAAAATGAACAATGAAACTGCCCCACTAACCTAACCACGCACCCACACATCCGTCCACACCGAACCTCTCACCCACCCAACGACATCCACCTACCCACCCACATCCACCCATCCAACCACATTCACCAACCCAACCATCTCCAACCACCCACCCAACAGCATACACCCACCCACCGACCCACCCACCCAACCGCATCCACCCACCCACCCACCTACCCACTCACCCACCCACCTACCCACTCACCCACCCACCCACTTACCCACCTAACCACCTCCACTCACCCAACCGCATCCACCCACCCACCTAACCACATTCACCCACCGACCCACTCACCCACCCACCCACTCACCCACCCACTCACCCACCCACTCACCCACCCTCCCACCTAACCACCTCCACTCACCCAACCGCATCCACCCACCCACCTAACCACATTCACCCACCGACCCACCCACCCAACCACATCCACCCACCCACTCACCCACCCACCCACCCACTCACCCACCCACCCACCCACTCACCCACCCATCCACTCACCCACTCACCCACCCTCCCACCTAACCACCTCCACTCACCCAACCGCATCCACCCACCCACCTAACCACATTCATCCACCGACCCACCCACCCACCCAACCACATCCCCCCACCCACCCACCTAACCACATTCACCCACCGACCCGCCCACCCAACCACATCCACCCACCCACCGACACACACCTCGCATCGGGAATATACACCTCCACTAAATCTCCCAAAACATCTACAAAAATTTCAAAAATCTCAGAAACTCGAAAGCAATCGGCTTTTAAAAAAGTGAACATGTTTGGATTGTCATTCATCAGGAGCTTAGAATACAGGGGTCAGTTGACCTTAAGAGCTCATTCAACATTTGGGAAATGGGCCCTCGAGAGCACTCAGGTGTTCAAACTTGTAATTAGTCAGCCGGAAGTTCAAACAACCGGATGTCGACTGCTGAAAGTGCTGTCACTGAACAAATAAAGGCCCAGGGTAGAACTGAAACAATTTTGAGTGCTATGTGGAGTTATACCCAGAATTGAAGGATGGTATTTTTATTTTGTCAGTTTCAATCTTCGATATTTTCTGAATTGTGGAAGTTAATGATGCAATTGTTACCCCCCCCCCCCCCACCCACCCATACACGCATACACACATACGTATGTATATATGCAGATATACATACAGACACAACTTTTAATTTCGCAGTAACCACGATAAATTTTCCAGATCGGTTACAAAAAACCACTTCAGCATCAAAACAGAATTAAGATAAAAAACATCGTGAGAACGCGAGATGACGCTTAAAAGGATTCGCTTGTATTTCTGATAGGCTGCGAATGGGAATGGATAATTTACCGGATGCGTGACAATCCCGGCATCTATACTAATGACATCCAAAAATAATGGACTGTCTTTAGAATTTTTGAATCGATTTTTTCATACCAATTTTTTTGTACCAATGCTTTGGTACCAATCGTTTCTAACAATTTTTTGGTGCCAATTTTGGGTACTAATTTTTTGGTGACCAATTTTTTGGGGACCGATTTTTTGGCGACCAATTTTTTGGGGACCAATTTTTTGGGGACCAATTTTTTGGCGACCAATTTTTTGGTGACCAATTTTTTTGCTACCAATTTTTTTATACCGATTTTGTTTCCAATGTTTCCAATGTTTCCAATGTTCTTCCAATGTTTTGGTCACCAATTTTTTGGGGACCAATTTTTTGGTTTCAATTTTTTTGCTACCAATTTTTTTATACCGATTTTTTGGTGACCAATTTTTGGTACCAATTTTTTGGTGACCAATTTTTGGTATCAATTTTCTTGTACCCATTTTTTGGTGACCAATTTTTGGTACCAATCTTTTCTACCAATTTTTTGGTACCAATTTTTGGTATTAATTTTTCGATGACCAATTTTTTAATCACCAATTTTTTGGTACCAAATATTTGATACCAATTTTTTGGTAACCGAAATTGCAGAACAAATTTCCAAAATTTTCATACTTCTGAAAATGACAAAAATTTAAAAAAAATTCAACGAATTAAGTCCCAACAAAATGAGATTACAAAAATAATTCCTCTTCCCAAAATCTAACCATTTTTTCCGCCTATATATCCCCACTATGAAACACAAATTATTGCAAACAAGCCCCCCCGAAAAAATCCTATTTCCCCGCAAAAAGCGTCTAAAATTTCTCCTCGAAGCCTGTAATTTAACCCCGTTCGTCTATCCCAAACTCACCTCCAAAATTGCTCTAAAAATTCCAGCGAAATTGGCGCTCTCGTCTCACCGTCTGAAGCGCGCAATAAACTACAAAATTGTATATTTATTCATGTAACATTTCACATCTGAATGTATCCGTAAAATCCGTGAAATTGTTATCTCAACTTCTGGCATTTCTTCCTCCATCAATTATTTATTTACCAAACATCGGAAATAGAAGCGGCTTCTACCGAAATCTCTCCCAAATATTTGCACAATCTCCCCCTCATCCAACATTTTTTTCTCTTATTTTTATTTGATGTTAAGCGCCACTTGACTAGCTCAGAGTGAATCGTGTCTTTCTCACGCGAGAAAGCCTGCTCTTGATAATAAAACATGGCTTGTTTAAGAGGGTGACTCTTGAAAAATCGCCTCAAGTCGAGTGTCTCAGCATTTAATTCCATTGGTTTGAAATGTGCCATCGCGCTAACGATTGAGCGAATGGCTTGAGTCATCGCGCGACATTTGAAAATTGAAACGTCACAAAAACCGCCAGTGGCTCTCACAAAAAAATTGTCTTTTTTATCTTTGACTCAGCTGAATTTGGTTAAATAATGAAGAAAAATTTCTGTACACCCACCCACCCGCCCACCCATCCGCCCATCAAGCCGCCCCGCCCCCCAACCCATCCGCCCATCAAGCCGCCCCGCCCCCCAACCCACCCGCCCACTCAGCAACCTACCCGCCCACCTGCTCAAGCTACCCGCCCACCACCCCACCCACCCGCTCAGCAGCCTACCCGCCCAGCCACCCCCTACCCACCCGCCCACTTACTTGCCGATCCGCCCACCCACTCACCGGCTCACCCGCCCACCAATTCACCCCCCCCCCCTCCCCGCCCACCTCCTCAAGCTATCCCCCTACCCGTCCACCGCCCCCCCCCCCTCCCTACACACTCACTCAGAAGCCTACCCGCCCAGCTAGCCCCCTACCCACCCCCTCACCAGCCGATCCGCCCACCAACCCGCCTGCCCACCTGCTCAAGCTACCCCTCTACCCACCCACCCACCAGCCCACCAACTCACCCGCCCACCGACCCCCCCCCCTCTCCGCCCAGCAACCCACCCGCCCACCTGCTAAAGCTACCCCCCTACCCGCCCACCGCCCCCTCCCCCCTACACACCCACTCAGCAGCCTACTTGCCCAGATACCCCCCGACCCACCCACTCAGCAGCCTACCCGCCTAGCTACTCCCAACCCACCCACTCAGAAGCTACCCATCCCTACCCACCCACTCACCAGCCCGTTCTCCCACCCAGTCACCCGCCCGCCCACCTCCTCAAGCTATCCCCGTACCCGCCCACCGCCCCCCCCCCCCTCTCAACCCACCAACCCAACTGCCCACTCAGCAACCTACCCGCCCGCCCACCTACTCACCCACACACGCGTGCGCGCGCACGCCCACACACACAAATTTTATTAAAAATGGTTACAAGTATTGAAAATGCCCCGAGACGTGGAGATATGATGAAACATTGAATTTCTACTTTTAGGAGCGAAGCAATAACTTCCCCTATCACAAGTTAAGAAAAACAAATAGGTAAATATGTACTTAAGAAGTGAAATCGTGAAAAAAAAAACTCACTCACAAATCCATATCACCAAAAATAATAAAAGCCCGGCACCGAAAAAAAATTCCGTGCTATCTTCATGAGAAAGCGATAGCCACGCGAAGTAACTAATGTCGATGAGTCGCTTGTCGACCGGTGGTCCCTGCGGATGTGGCTATCTCCGCCCAATTTCCCCCCCCCCCGGTGAAATAAACAAAAAGCCTGAGAAGCGAAAAATATATTCGGAGGAAAAAGTGCGTCATCAAAGTGCATACAAGCCCGAGTGGAAGATAGGATTTTTGGGGTATATCGGGGAAGATAGGACACCGCGGTAAAACTAGGCGGGGGGGGGGGGGGGGGGGGGAGGAAAGACGGGGTGGAAAGAATTTCAACTGAAAATATTTAGGAATTTTTTTCTTCGAGCCCTGCTATTACATCACTTCAAAAATTCTCACATATTCCAAAAATATTAAACATTAAAAAAAAAAACTTCGAAAACTCATCAACTCGCGGTTTCCGCGCCCTGAAATTTCGAATGTATCTCGCGACTGCGTCGCCGGATCAAAATTTGTCATTAACATTTTCCATCCGTCATGAAATTCCCTACAAAAAATGTCTGATAACATTTTTCATTAAAACCACTCGGTGAGGAGTTAATTAAAAATTAAGGAAGATTTCAAACAAAAAGTTAGGTGGATCGATATAGATTTTTCCGGTCCATCATTTATTTATTGATGTAATTGTTTATGTAATGTACCAGTTTTCCCATTTTTGGAGGAGGATGGAGGAGAGAGCGGAATGGAAATAATTCGAGGGGTCCCGGTAGGTATGGGCCGTCGGACATTCTTGAACTCGAAAACCCACTTAGCCCTCGGGACGTTGCCGAGATTAGAGGGTCCGGGTACGGTGAGGGGGCGGGGGGTGAGGGGGGGGGGGGGGTCGCTGGACCAAAGGAGGAGAGGGAGGGGAAAGTCTGCGAAGAACCGTGGGCTCTATCGCGCGGCACGAAAAGGCAGAGGTGGGCTTGCTGATAAGAGGGCGGCTCCGGATGGCTTTTACGTCGTTACGACGGCGGAATGAAAGTCCCAGATTGAGGGACAAAAATTGGTGGACAAGGTCCAGTTTTCAGACGATAGCAGTGGCGACAGCTCCCATGAGCTATATGCAGCTCCGGGATTTTTTTCGGTGATTCAGACATTGCTATTATAGTCAATGCAGAGACGAAAAATCATCAGTGCTCACCTAATGAGGAGAGCGCCGCCATGCGTCCATATTTTTTTTTCTCAAATTATTTTTAGATTTTTATTTAGCCACTTAATGACACGAAAAATCATCACAGGATTTTTTAAGCCCTGATTGCTCACCTAATGAGGAGAGTGCCGCCATGCGTCAATTTTTTTTTTCTCCCTCAAACTATTATTTTGACATTTTTTGACAGCAGATCGGTCACCGTCAGTGAAAAAAAGTTGATAAACGAAAGGATACGTCGATTTTACATGGAATACATCATACATATGCGCTACATAGTGTAAAAATTGTGCAAATGGCAAAAGTTTCTCAAACCCGGATAAACAGGATTGCGCAAAGTGGATGGATTAACCCACATTTTCCAATCTAAATATCCTCACGTCGGGGTAATTGAAAATACCACGAGATCGTTGACAAAAAGCCCCTCATATTTGCTTTGGCTTTCGCACGAGGATCAGTAAGAGGCAATTAATTTGCCCGGCGCCGTCACTCGTTTCCACTTGAATTTACATTGCGCCCAACATATGACCCAACTACATACTCATGCATTCTCGTTTTCTCACTAGCGCTCAGCGGTACAAGTTTCCAGATTCTTCAACATTTTTCACCCGTCAATAGTCGCGCTATGAGACTTCCACCAAAATTTTCATATCACCGAAAACATGTCGGAAAATTGAATTATATGAGGGAAAATTTTTCAATGCCTCAAGTGACTCTTTCAGTTTATTTAGGTGGAGATAAAAATCATTTATACCACAGAGGTAAGTTGATGGGAATTATATTCTTCGACTCGATCAGAATTCTCACGCGTTACGCTCGCCGTTGGGCGCGCATGCGCGCCATCTATGGCGAAATTCTGCGACATCAACCGCAAGCATTTTTGGCGGATGTCTTCAAAACTAAAAAAGTTAACGCATGTTCATATAAGGCTTTATTGTAGCTCTCAGTGTGCACTACAAAAAACATTTTCATGAAAATTTGGCTATCTACTTCGTACCTCACATACGAGCCGAAAATGTAGAGCTCTCTTCAATGCGCGCTTAAAAATTTTAAAAATCAAAAGTATGAATTTTTCACCGAATTTGCAAATTTTAGAAACGAGAGGTAATCAGAGAGAAATTAATTTGCCCGGCGCCGTCGCTCGGTTCCACTTGAATTTGCATTGCGTCCAACACATGACCCAACACACTCATACCATTTATTGGTACATTTATACGCATATGTGTATATACGTATATGTGAACAGTGGCATGATCGCCCGCGCATATCTCTGAGGAACGAGGCGCTAATTATAAAATCCCATGTGTACACAGTGCACCAATAGCCCACGCCTCGATTCTATTTTATTACAAGACGTTGAGAATGCTGGTACATGATGGATACTAATGAGGTGTCGCGGAGAACTTGAGAAGGTCGAAAGTATTACCTGAAAAAATATGGCTTATTTTTACCCCCAAAATTTCGACGGCGCTCGCATGGTGAGCGATGTGCCGCCTGCGAAATTCAAAAATGAAAAATTTGAAAATTAAAAAATTCCAAAATTTAAAAATTTGAAAATTTGAAAATTTGATAATTTAAAAATTCAAAAATGCAAAAATTTGAAAATTCAAAAATTCAGTAATTTGACAATGCAAAAATTCAAAAACTCAAAAACTCAAAAATTCAAAAATTCAAAAATTCAAAAATTCAAAAATTCCAAAATTCAAAAATTCAAAAATTCAAAAATTCAAATATTTAAAAACTCAAAAATTTGAAAATTCAAAAATTTAAAAATTCAAAAGGTCAAAAATTAAGAAATTTGAAAATTTGAAAATTTGAAAATTTGAAAATTTGAAAATTCAAAAATTCAAAAATTTCAAAATTCAATTTGCAATTTTCTAGAGTAGAAACCTGTGAAAAATTAACCTCCACTTGTCTCTTAAACGCACAAACAGCTTTTAGCCCTGCTTCACGTGACACGTACACCCGATTAAATCGATATTACAAAATGCCGATAATTAAGCGGAGGATACGCATAAAGTCGTACGTGTTTATCCACCGCTTGCTTTCCTTTGTGATCGAATCGTGCACTAATTAAAGGGGCTAACATGCTCGGCAGCGGCCAATGAGGAATCGCCGATCTAGATACACCAATCGGGGGGGCCTTCCGCGCATGCGCAACTCCGGCCCTGTCCAGATAATACGATACAATCTTTCGCGAATTGAATTTCCCCTAATAAAAAGAACAAAAACTACCCAAGGAACAACTGTAGTTTCACTCAGGTGTATTAACAGTTTTTTTCATTGAGTAATGAGGCAAGCCAACTTTTTTCATCGCAAATATGAGGAAGAGACGGGACAGAGGGACACAGAAACCGGTCACATTCTGCGGCATAGTGAGCATAACCTGTCACAAATTAACATGTTCATTTTTACTAGTTTTGGCGGGAATAAATAAACATTTTCATTTCCCGTCCGTGCAATGAAACCCAAAACAAAAATAAAAGTTTGCCATTTTGAAATTTTCAGCGAAAACCATTCACCACGCGTCTCCTAAAAAACGTCAATTATCACCTTAATGAGTGGTTTTAACGGAAAATGTTATATGACATTTTTTGTAGGGAATTGAATTTCTGACAAAAAGTGTCCTTATCAAATTTCTCTGCGAGCACTTGCTGTTGAGATAAACCGGAAGTTTCACTGAAGCGAAATTTCCCGCCAAATTTCATAACCTAAGTTTCCCGCCAAAACGTTCAAACAAATCCCCCCCAATTTTTCAACAAATTTTTCGTTAAAATTACTCATTCCCGAGATTTTTAAGGTAATTTCAGGACGACATTTTAGGAAAATTAGCCTATCATTCACGCGCTCTCAAAATTCAGCACTCTCACCACGACCGACTGCCTCGATCCTGATAAACATTCAAAGTAGTGATCGTGGGTGTCAATCCGGATCTCGTCTCGACTTGTAAATAGGATTATACGCTTGTCCACACGCCGTGATATACTCAGGACGCCATTGTAAGCAGATACCAACAGGAAAAAAAAAAAAAAAAAAATCTAGCAAAATGGAGCCCCTACACACACACACACACAGATAACAAAAACAGCCGATAAAGTTCATGACCCTGGTTCACTGGGACGAATGAACCATGTACCGAGACTATGTAACATTTTCTCTTCCTACAATCTCGCAAACTGCTTTTTCATGTACAATGTAACTCATTTTATTTTTTTTTGCAGGCAACTGGAGAAATGAGTTCACGAGCGGCCTTAAATATTTCAATACATTATCGGGCATCAGGGAATAAAGCACAAATGCAGAGTAATCAGCGCTTGTTCACATTAATTAAAAGTCTTCGGAGAAGAGCGAGTAAACCTCTTGGCATTATCTCACCAAGGTTATCTCTTACCAGCCGCTGTACTCGGTGAAGAAGAAAAAGGGGGTGAAAGGGGGGGGGGGAGGAAAATAAAGCGGTTTAGCCATTCGTATATACATGGACAATTTATTGTGCGTCAATTCGACAATTCTCGAATGTACGAAAAGAAGACCAGATGGAGAATTTGGAAAGACAGATTTAACACGTGGTGTCCCAAAAGTGCAGGTCTTATTTTTGGAAGCGGAAAGAGGGCAAAATTCCAAGTCGAAAGTTCCTCCTCAACTCTTCTGTCTGACGTCCTCCTATGAAGTTATTGAAGTTTGAAGTTGTACAGTTACAGCATTGGGAACAGTGCTTTCAATTCCGAGAACGGTTCCAAGGGACTGAACAGTTCCGAGAACGGTTGTAAGAGACTGAACAATTCCAAGAACTGTTTCACGGGGCTGAATAGTTCCGAGAGCGGTTCCAAGAGACTGAACAGTTCCGAGAACGGTTCCCAGGGACTGAACAGTTCCGTGAACGGTTCCAGGAGCCTGAACAATTCCAAGAACTGTTTCACGGGACTGAACAGTTCCGAGAGCGGTTCCAATAGACTGAACAGTTCCGAGAACGGTTCCAAGGGACTGAATGATTCCGAGAACAGTTCCACGGGACTGAATAGTTCCGAGAGCGGTTCCGCGGCTCTGAATAGTTTCGAGAGCGGTTCCACGGCTCTGAATAGCTCCGATAACGGTTCCAAGGCGCTGAACAGTTCGAGAACGGTTCCAAGGGGCTGAACAGTTCCGAGAATGGTTCCAAGGGACTGAACAGTTCCGAGAACGGTTCCAAGGGACTGCACAATTCCGAGAACGGTTCTAAGGGACTGAGCAATTCCGAGGACGATTCCAGGGAACTAAACAGTTCCAATAATTGCTTCCCGTGAAAAGTCGATTCTGAGACCGGTTCCAAGTGAGTGAGCAGTTCCAATAAATGGTTCCCGTAAAGACTCCATTCTGAGAAGTGTTCCAAGTAGAATTTTAGTTGCGAACACCGTTCCAGGAAGGGTTCCAGAAGAAGTCCGATTCTGGGAGCGGTGCCAGAGCCTGGAACGATTCTAAGGATTACTCCAGGTGGAGAAATAGACTGGAACTTGCATATGGGAACCGTTCCCAGAACAATGGCCGGAACTGAAGCTTCACCTGGAACAGTGCCGAGAATGGACCCTTCAGGTCAAAAAAATCTTGGAACCGTTCGTTCACTTGGAACTGTTCTCGGAACTTAAAACACTGGCTGTAACTGTTTAACTCCAAACTTTAATAATATCAAGAAATTGGATGGAATAATGCAAAATTCCCGCGAAAAAAATTATAGACTACAATAGGTCCATTCCCATGGACCCATCTCAATTTTTTTTTTCTGTCGGATATTGTCGAATTGTGGAAAATAGCCACAATTTGTGAGACAAAAAAAAATCGTCAAAAATTTCGCGAAATTGCTACCTCAAACCAAACCTTCTCCCACAACTTCCAAAGAGCTTCGTGAGACAAAACGCCCCCTCCCCCCCCCCCCCCCACAAAAAAATAAACGAAGACATTTCGTGTGATTATCCCTTAAATTACCCCCCCGGCATTACTGCGACTCTGCTCATGCGAAAGCGAACGAGAAAGAGACGGCGGGGGAGGGAGGGGGTGGGGGGGGGGCGCTATATCTTCCGCAAAGCAATGCCTCGGTCCCCCTCAGGCATGTCTTCTTAATTGTTAATGGGAGTTACGCCCAGCTGGATCCACCGGGAGAAAACGAGTTTCAAGATGTTTCGTAGCAAAAAGAATTGCCAACTGGCCAGTGAAATGGACGAAGTGAACTCTGAGTACAAGAGTCAAGAAATAATTAAATAAAAATGGAGGCATATGATGGGGTAGTCGAGTCATTAGTGACCAAAAATATGTCAATGAGTTTATTGAAATTATTGACGTAATTATAATCGGGAAGTCACGTGGTTTTGGAGCTGTTCGAAATTGGCCTTCGAAATCTCCATTCTTATTTACGGAGGAAAGGGAAGAACTGCACACACACAAACACACGCAGGGCACGTCCTTTGGCATTGGAAAGCGGGTGAAATTTGGAATCGAAAGTTCCTCTTCCACTTTGCTCTCCGTCGCTCTCCCGCTGAGTTATTCAATGCCTAAGTGCGCCAATCAGAACGCAGCTCCGCCCCTCCCCTCCCCCCTTTCCAACCAGTGGTTCCCGATTGAATCACTTTGAGTTGCGAAAGAACTGGACAGTCATGCGCTTTGCACTGGCCGGACCGGGAGAACCACTGGCCGAGGGGGCGGAGCCAGTCCCTGATTGGCTAACCTTAGATATTGAATAACTCGGCGGGGGGAACGCGCAGAGGAAAGTGGAAGGGGAACTTTCTAACTCAAATTTCACCCTTTTTCCAGCCCCGACGCTAGAATGGGCTTGGCATGGGTTTTAAAAAAAAAATTTCATAGTGAATGAGGTACAGTAAAAGGTTTCTATAGGAAGTGTCATATATTTTGTCTGAAATTTGTTTGAAGAAATTATTTTAGGGAATAATTTTGAGTTACGGAATTGTATACTTCCGTCCAATATACTTAATCCAATAAATTGAATTCAATTGAAATTATAATTTCAAGGGGGGGGGGGAATGGAGATCCGTGAAGCTCAGGGTGTCCAGTTAATGGACTTTAGACGACAGATAGAGAAGAATCTTGTTATCTTATGCACTGAGGCCTTCATTGCAAACTCTCATAACTGCTGGGACCGAAGACTTAAGTGGAATTTCTCTGTCTTATCCACCAGACATAATCATAAGCGCTCCCTCATTTTATTATTAATAAAATTGAGGATGAATATATGGAGAAGAGAGCAGTGTGCCGTGCGGTTCAGGCGACGATTGGCGCTGTAATGAATGAAAAATAAGTTGTTTAATCGTGGTTATGGGGAGATACAAAAATTGAAGTTGCTACATTGTCATTAGGATCGGTATTTCTTATTTTTGAACGTGTAATGAAACTAAGGATATACAATTTTCTGTTTTTTTTTTGGGGGGGGGGGATCTATGATGCTTGCGATGTTTTTTTTAATCTATGAAATTTTTGAAATTTTTGAAATTTTTGAAATTTTTGAAATTTTCGAAATTTTTGAAATTTTTGAAATTTTTAAAATTTTTAAAATTTTTGAAATTTTTGAAATTTTTGAAGTTTTTGAAGTTTTTGAAATTTTTGAAGTTTTTGAAATTTTTGAAATTTTTGAAATTTTTGAAATTTTTGAAAGTTTTGAAATTTTTGAAATTTTTGAAATTTTTGAAATTTTTGAAATTTTTGAAATTTTTGAAATTTTTGAAATTTTTGAAATTTTTGAAATTTTTGAAATTTTTGAAGTTTTTGAAATTTTTGAAGTTTTTGAAATTTTTGAAATTTTTGAAATTTTTGAAAGTTTTGAAATTTTTGAAATTTTTGAAATTTTTGAAATTTTTGAAATTTTTGAAATTTTTGAAATTTTTGAAATTTTTGAAATTTTTGAAATTTTTGAAATTTTTGAAATTTTCGAAATTTTCGAAATTTTTGAAATTTTTGAAAGTTTTGAAATTTTTGAAATTTTTGTAATTTTTGATAAAATTGCACAAAAAAATTGTGATTTGCTGTATCGGATAATCATCATGTTGCACCGATCAACACCGAAGGCGCCACATAAGTTTCATTATAGCGAAAAAAACCGGATTGCATCAAGATTTTTCAAGATGTATCGATTGCATCTTTAAGGAGTGAATTAAGGAGGTGGCGCCACTTACTCATCAACGAGACACTTGAGTCGGGCGCGCATAACAAGAGTTTACGATGGACCGGAAGTGCACCGGTTGTCGGTATCACGTGTATCGATATCTCATTTTCTGCATTGGACGATTGTAAATTTTCGACTGAAGGACGCCCTGTCAACGTCTCAATATTCTGGCGACAATTGCTAATAACATAGCTCGTGACCTGTAAAAATTAAAATTTCAAATTAGCTCAAAATATCCTTTCAATTATTTTCCATTTTTTTCTTCAGCGACTATACGAAAGAATGGCGCGATCAAAATCTTACGTGACATAATTGAACATTCATTGCGCTCTACTATGAAAAGGTGAAGAGATAGGAAAAAAAGTGTCCAATAAAAATTATTCCTCTCTTAAAGCTGCACATTTTATGTATTATGAGTTTTTTCCTCAAGTTCCATAATTAAGGACATACGGTGATCTCAAAGTGGTTAGAGCGCCCCATACGCCATGACACCCATATACGCTTCATCCGATTTTCGCCTCTAACTCGAGACTGAGTCGCTGGAGAGAAATTTGGCAAATAACTTTTTTGACGGAAATGAAATTCTCTACAAAAAATGCGTTATAACATTTTCTTCTAAAACCACTTGGTGAGGCGCTAGCGCTCTTCTTAGGATCTACCGATTTCCGTACCGATGAAATTATTAGGAGAATCAACAGCCCAATGCCTAGCCAGAAGTACCACGCCTCCCAGAAATGTTTCGTTGAACTTCGTTGAATTAGCAGACAACATTGTTGAGGCTCACAACAGCAATAAAGGCAGATGCTATTCTCCTGGCACGGTATCGGCTTATTTTCTGCTATCTGGATCGTATTGTTCGACTTATTATTGATACCGCATTCGTAAGCGATTGGCGCCATTTTTTCTGTACACTGTGAAAACAAAAAAAAATGAGTATACATTCTCCCTGCCTTTTGAAAATTTTGACATTTTTGAGAATTTGAAGATTCGAAACTTTTGCAAAAAAAATTTGAACTCATCAAAATTTGAGGAATTAAAAAAAAATTATATTAAAAGTTCCCGAAATATAAAAAACATGACATAATTAATTATTACAAACCTCCAAAAAACAATTGAAAACGTTAATTCAGTCTGAAAACAATAAATAATAAAACAAAAAAGTCCAGAAACGTGAAGCGGGCCATGCGCCTAGGCGCCGCCATTTTGTGAAAAAAGGCGGGAATATTGAACCAAGATGGCGGCCCGGCTCACCTCACGAAGTAAATTCGTATTTTCAATCACTTATGCTTTTCAAAAGACTTTGAGCTCACTCCATCCCGTAAACATAAATTGAACAATTCTTTTGGGCCATTTTTCATATTTTTCCGTCTTCTATCAACGGAGAATTCACGGAAAGAAAATAACATTCGCCATTTTTTCCGGCCGTCCCCAAAAAGTCCCGAAACATTAACTATTCTAAATCACATAATGAAAATTCAACTTCTGATTCTTCCGAAAGTTTCCGTGAATGTGCCCAAACATTTTACAATTCTTTTTGCCCCATGTATTCGTACTATTCTGCATCCAAGCGCTTCACTCTAACCTGGCACTAGGCCAGCCACAACTTCCTCAACTTGTTCACTTCAAGATGTTCATTTTATCTCGCTACGTGAATCTTTATTATTTCACGGTTCGTTGATTTCCACTCGTTGCCAATTAATCACTCCTTGCCTAATTATTCATGTTGCAAGTTATCGGGGGGGATCTATAGATCGAGAAAAAGTTTAATCACTCGACGGTTACAAAAATTCATTAACTTTTAATTCAATCAGCAGAAGAGAAGATGCATGAGCTTATTTATTATCCCTATTATTATTATTATTATTATTATTTATTTTTACTGTTCTCATTTTGATAAATAAAAAAAAGAATCTCAATAAAAGAGATCCTTCAAATTTATTAAATGATCGAGATCTAGAAAAAAGTAGATTGGTACTCACTTCTTGGCTCCTGGATTACGCGGTAAAATTATGAAAAAATCCTCATGCTATATACGTTAGCATTTTTTTTCTTATTCTACTGTAGAAATTCGAGTTGCTGCTGGCATTGGCAGGGTACCACTACTGGCATAACGAGCCGGAAAAAATCGATGTGCCGCAACTCCTGGCATCTAATCACGCACGACCCAAGGAACAATCGATATTATAAGACCAGCGCTGACCACTGGTTATCCGTAAAATATTCAGGTGGAGATGGTTGTTGTCACGCTGTGTAATGACTTAATTATAGGCAAGGCTATGGAGCGAGGGGCTAAGGTGGGATGGTATTGGGTTGTGTGAGATGCAGAGGTGTCCTGATTTTTGGGTCTGAGGCTGGTAGGAACAGGACGGGAAAGGATATGAGGAGGATTGGATGATAAAAGTGAGGCATCATTATTGAGCAGACACAGACCGCAGAATGGGTGGTATACCTTGCAAGTAGGTGGAGGTGCAGCAAGTTGACAGCCGTCGAATCCTACCAGGCTTTCTCCTGGTGAGGCTGGTGGCCCCTGGGTGTCAAATGGTGCCATCATGCGATACCTTAGAGCCATGGGTGGAGGGGGGGGGGGGGGGTTAGATACTGATAAATTTAAAAAGGTTCATAAAACATCAATACCCAAAAAATTGCAAGAGCCAATAACTTTATTTCTCGCACAACTAAAAATACAAATGGAAAATGTAAAATTTGTTACACATATTCAAATCTGTCACACATATTCGTACAAATTTATTACAAACATCTTGTCTCCCTTTTTCCCTGAGGAATTACCACATGCCACAGGCTTCATAGACTCCCTTGAGCAGTCAAGAAGTCGCCTTTTAATACCCTCCATTATCATGTGGTGGGGGTGGAGGTGGTGGTCCCCTGGGGAATGGTGGTCTGAACTGTGGTGGAGGTGGTGGTCCACCACTCTGGGAGACAGGTGGCCGCCAGGTGGGTGGAGGTCTGGGGGGTGGTGGTGCAGGTTGATATCCGCCAAATTGACCTGGAGGTCCAGTTGGTGGTGGTGGTGGTGGAAATTGGCCTGGGGGTGGCCAGTGGCCAGCAGGTGGCATCATTCGGTGTCCTGGCGCTTGGGAGGGTGGAATGGGCATTGGTGGAAGTGGTGGTGGCATACCAGGTGGCAAGGGTGGGTGGGACATGGACATGGGTGGGAGGGGAGGGGGTGGGATGTTTGAGGGGTTGAAGCCAGATGGTGGAGGGGGAACGGGAGGGGGTGGTGGGTGACCCATGGGAATGGGGGTGGCTGGGGGTGGTGGTGGGGGCACCACCATTCCATGGTGCATCAT
The DNA here is from genome assembly GCA_026005395.1 of Asobara japonica. Classification (NCBI taxonomy): domain Eukaryota; kingdom Metazoa; phylum Arthropoda; class Insecta; order Hymenoptera; family Braconidae; genus Asobara; species Asobara japonica. Next base: position 778,531 of record BQMI01000533.1, on the reverse strand, counting down.
CTGGTGGGGCAAGTGGTGGTGCTGCACTGGGGCAATACCTGGCGCCGGGAGGCTCATTGGGGGCGCGTCTGCGAACAACTGGTGCGGACGGTCCGCTTGCGATAGCGGATTTTGAGCCGCTAGCAAACGCTCAGCTGCACTACCGTGACGCTCGCCCTTTGCGTCACGTTTAAAGGCGTATGATACTGATATTGGACGATTGCACAAGTACTGACCGTTCATCGCCTCAATTGACGCGTCTGAGGCGTCAAAGGACGCGAAGTTTATGAAGGCGAAACCCTTGGAATTACCAGTTTCTGGGTCGCGCATTATCTGGGGGCAAGCGAGGCTTGTGTTAGATTGGGGCACGTTTTTGGGATGCAAAATTCTTATCGTTATGGCGCTAGTTTCAACTCTCTTATTAATGTGGTTCTCAATTCATTGAATATTCAAAATATTACATATAATCATAGATTATCTCGTTGCAACAAATCTTAAAATTTAGAATTAATGAAATTTTGAATTGTATCGAATAAGAAGTCAAGAAAACTATATTTGTATAGTGGTACTATTTTCTCTTATGTTACTTAACATTCCGATGATGTAAATGTGGCGAATAAGCCGAAAGGTTTGAAGGTTTTCAATAAAAAAAAAAAAACAAATCAACTCAGAAAGTTTTCTACATTTTCAGAATTTCTAATTTTTTATTCTTCACTTTTAGCTCTGCACAATCTTGCAGGAAATTATTTTGCTCCAACATTTTGTAAATTTGTGAAAAAGAAATTTTGGAAAGAAAATATTTTTTGATTAATTTTTTTTTTTTTTTTTTTTTTTTTTTTTAATGATTGAAATTGAAAAAAGTGAGAAAGGGAAGTAATGATTTTTACCTTGGGCGTTTGTAGAATCACACCAAAAGCACTGAAAGTGTCGTACAGAAGTTTTTCGTCGACCTCGGGATCCAGATTTCCAATAAATATATTGGCCCCCACATCGAGATTCTTCTGGTGGGCACTGGCTTTATTCACCCTTATGGGTTTGCCATATAATTTGATCATGTTCATTATTTTTATGGCGTAGTCAGCGTCCTCTTCACCCATAAATTCGACGAAACCATATCCCTGGTGCATTTGGGTCACTCGGTCCTTGGGCATGTGAACATTAACTGTGGGAAAAATATAAATAGTTAATTAATTGATATATTGAATTCCCACAAATTTTCCCATTTTCATATAACTCAGAAATTCGAAATTTTATACAAATTTAAAATCATGAAAATCGATAATTTTGGTGAAATTTTTCAGGTTTTTTGAGCGAAGAACTGCTCAAAAATTGCTTCGAAATGGGGATAATTTTTTTTATTAATTTTTTTTTTTTTTTTAATGAAGTACACAAAATTTAAAAACCTCAATTTTTCAAAACTATCCATATCTCTGTAATAAATCATTTAATAAATGGGAAAAAAATGAGACGAATTTTGGAGTATGGAGACCACCTGAAAATTTTTTTACAAATTTTTGAAAGTATGATTGAGCTCCTGAAAAATGTGCAATTGCCAAAAATTCGAGAATTGCAAATTTAAATCAAGAAATTGTTCAAAATCTTTAAATCCAATAAAATGAAATCATTCAAAATATTTAAAAAATTCAGAATACTTTCAAACTTGATTTTTTTAAGGCTACAATTTTTTCACAAAATGACACTTCAATTTCAATTTTTTGAAACCGACATGGAGAAAAAATCGCAATTATTACCAACTGGTCCACTCTGTACAAACAGTTCCCACATGAGGGATTCTGTGACTTTGTCATCGAGTCCTCCCACGTAAATCGTCGCATCTGAAAATTACAAAAAAAAATTAGAAAAAAAAATGAGAATATAGAAATAAAAAAAAAAAAAATTAAAATATTGATAAATTAATAAAATATTAGTCAAAAAATTTTCGATTTTTTTTTTCAATTTTCCGAGTCTTTTGGTACAAGTTTAGAAAAATATTTTGAAAAATTAAGTTTTTCAATTTTTGGAAAAATGTGTATTTTATGGTAATCAAAGTTTATTAATTAACGCATTTTCTAAGAATTATAATAAGCACAAGAAAACAAAAAAATAAAAAAATATATTTCGTTAAATATTCTGACATTAACAACAGAAGAAATTCATCACTTTTCTATATTAAACATAAGATATTGGGGCATAATAAAAGGGGGAACATAACCTCACAAACCAACGTTTTAATATTGTGAAATACGGGCAAACTGTTAATGTGACATTTAACCGAACTTGCAAACTTTGCAATTTTTACAACAAAGTCCAATGTATTTCCGATAGAATAATTACAAACAAACAAAATTATAAGTACCTTGATTTCGCTCTGCTATAGGACCGGCCGCCATAGCTGCATCTGGCAAATCAGAACTGGTGACTTTACCGATTGGACGCGCACCGAAACTCAAACAATCATTGAGCACTCGGTAACGACGAAATTTGATTTTTCCCTCGTTAATAATGTCGTAATGTGTGTTTTTTATTTTCTCTATACAATATTTGAATTGTTTGACTCCCAAGTTTTGCAAAATTTGACATTTTTAGCGGGCGCTTTTTGAATAAGTAAACGTCGCCCATTTGCCGATGTCACGTGGGGTACATCCTATATAGTGTGTGTCATATATAGCAAATATTTCGCACATGGCGAACGTTTCTCAAACCTGGGTAAGCAGGATTGCGCAAAGTGGCTGGATTAACCCATATTTTCCAATCTAAATATCCTCACGACGGGGCAATTGAAAATACCACGAAATCGTTGACAAAAAGCCCCTCATATTTGCTTTGGCTTTCGCACGAGGATCAGTAAGAGGCAATTAATTTGCCCGGCGCCGTCACTCGTTTCCACTTGAATTTACATTGCGCCCAACATATGACCCAACTACATACTCATGCATTCTCGTTTTCTCACTAGCGCTCAGCGGTACAAGTTTCCAGATTCTTCAACATTTTTCACCTGTCAATAGTCGCGCTATGAGACTTCCACCAAAATTTTCATATCACCGAAAACATGTTGGAAAATTGAATTATATGAGGGAAAATTTTTCAATGCCTCAAGTAACTCTTTCAGTTTATTTAGGTGGAGATAAAAATCATTTATACCACAGAGGTAAGTTGACGGGAATTATATTCTTCGACTCGATCAGAATTCTCACGCGTTACGCTCGCCGTTGGGCGCGCATGCGCGCCATCTATGGCGAAATTCTGCGACATCAACCGCAAGCATTTTTGGCGGATGTCTTCAAAACTAAAAAAGTTAACGCATGTTCATATAAGGCTTTATTGTAGCTCTCAGTGTGCACTACAAAAAACATTTTCATGAAAATTGTGCTATCTACTTCATACCTCACATACGAGCCGAAAATGTAGAGTTCTCTTCAATGCGCGCTCAAAGAATGTGGGGAGAATGACGCAACAAAACAGATCACAAAACGTCGCATTAGGCCCTAGCTTTCCCTATTCACGACAAACACTCCCTGTGATGAGTTGTCCTTGTAACAAATTCTTGTGTGTTATCATGCAAACGCGGTGCGTGTGATCCACAAACCCTCACATCCTTAATGGATCTAACGCGGTAAAGATAAAAAAAATCTCATTTTGTTGTGTACTAATTTTAGTGATGGACAATATCGTTAGATTGTGATTAAATGGTTAACGAAGAAATGATCGGTTTTATTGGACTATCCATTTGCACGTGTGTCTTATGAGTGGGGATACTGTAGGATTTAAGCCAAAGACTGCTCCGATTTGGTCCCCATTGTAAAAGACCAGGCCCGAGTTAAACTGAAGGCAAGGAATATAGAAGGCCTATGTGGGCTAGCAAGCAGCAGGATTCTGGAGAAGCGTCTTGAACGAAGTTCTTCTACCATAATCAGGTGAGTACAGCTGAAGTAAAGTAGAAGTGCATCCCAAGATCATCTAACCAGCTTCGAACAGAAAACTTTTCCTCGCGTCAAATACAGATAAGCTCAAAGATGTGCTTTAAAAACTGATTCCTCTATTCAAAATATTTTTATCTTCAATTATTTCAAATATACTAAAATTTCCATGTTCGGGAACTCGTGTATATATGATGCCCCAATTATGCCTTATCTAGATAATTTCGAGAGATAGCGAGCCCAAAGTGGGCTTTATTCCCTTCGACTTTGAACAGTACTTAGAAATGGGAATATTCTAAAAATTAAATTTTCGTGACAACTTCAGAGAATGGGATATAGTATTATTTCAAATTTAATTCAAATTCAAATTCCAATGCAAAAATTCATATCTACTTTTTAAATTCAATTAAAAAATATCGAAATTAAATTCGAATTGAACTACAAAAATTAAAAATCGAAATATTTCAAATTTCATTTCAAACTTCAAATCATTTAAATAAGAAAAAAGTTCATTTGAAAAGTTGTACTACAGCTCAGATTAGTCATCTGGGTGGTCGTTTACACTCGGCCGTCTTCGGTCGCCGAAACGGGAGCGTGGAGGGGGAAGCGCGCCAGCTCCTACGGACCCCATATTTGGTGGTTTCTGTCGAATATCTCAAAATCTAGGAGACCAATCGAACTTTTGGTGAGATGCTTTTCCATAGATATTGTTGAGCTCTACAAAAAAGATCTATAGTGAAATAGACGAAAGATACCGCTACAACTGAGAAAAACAAGTTTTGATCAAAATGACATTATGCACAAAGGCATACAGCTGTATAACAAAATGCCAGATGACATTAAAAGTTTAGAGTCGAAAGCAATGTATCGTGAAATATTAAAGTATGTTGAGGGATGATTCAAAACAAAGTCTGTAAGGAGGAAAAAGACTATCAAATATTGTATCTAAGGCTAAATAAATTCAGTCAATCAATTCATCTACTTCCTATCTTCTATTCATTCTATTTCTAAACCTTCCATTGAATTGTTGGTACATGTTTCCATAGGCACATCGAAGGCGACAGTATTCATCAGCTGAAGTATCTGAAAAATCTGAATCATGCGCCCTGCTTTTATATTTATCGCAACAGTATGTTGCAACCTCATCAACGGCCAACTGACAGAGAGCACGGAATCTGCGCCGCTGCTTTCAGCTGTGGGTTCTCTCGGTTTGGAGCTTATGAACCAAATGAACACATGTCAACAGAATCAAATGCCATTGGAAAAAATCATTCAAGATGGCTTTTTGCGAATCGGTCAGCTGGAAGAAAACCTGAATATCAAAACAATCACCATTGTTAATCAAATTGAACGCTACCTATTGCAGACAGCAACCATTGAAGAGATTCACGTCTATGTATCTGAAAAATACAGCCTGAACGAATTCAACAATAGCAGTGAAAGAATCGATCGTTTGTATCGTCAGTTCGAAAGCAATATTAATCCAGTCATCAACAACCATTCACTTGTAGCTTTCGCCGAGGATATTGTCTCTGCATGTACTGATGACTTGTCTATGATGATTCGGACCATATATCGTTCTAGGTACGATCTTTTTAGAGTGCTTGTCAAACAACATGAAGCACAGGTAAGTCTGCTAAATTCAACTCCAAAGTGTTCGTGAAAATCCAGAATTTGAATTACAGGATGTAGCCAAAATTTGCGGCACGTCGTCTCCCCAGCAGCAAATTTATGAGGTATTCAATGTCATTGCGTTGAACATGGTGAAAGGCTACGTCATGCTGACTTATGCAGATCATCTACTGGATAAGTTTGATGAAGATGATTCATACGTCGTAAACCGGTTATACTCAGAAGGCTACCAAAATAAAATGATAGAAATAGAGCATGCAGCATGGGCTGCCATGAGCAATGTGTCGCGAGATTTTCGGCCATGTGATCCGGAAAATCATGAAGAAGGTACGTACTAACTATTTCCATCGACCAAAGCTATCCTTGCTCTCGTACCTAATACTGGACACCTGGCTGGAGGTGTTGAGAACCATGCAAGCTCCCTTTCCTGCTAACTCAACCTACATTATTACAGGAAAGACGTTCATGCAGTTGAAATGGTTGTTCAATGCTGTCGTAATAAACGAAATATACCTAAATCCTGAGGGAAGCTGCTGGGAGACATGTCCAAGTTATCAAAAAGCAACCACCTATCCCTCAAATTGGAAGATTCCACCTCGTGATACCTGTAACGGAACGCTCTATGGCTGCTTCACGAGCAAGTGGGATCATTATTGTCCGTCCGTAAGTGATTGATGTTGTTCCGACATGATTGATGCTACCTTGGCTTACATACGAATTATTACAGACGCAGCCTCATCGACGCTATGACGGCTTCAAGGGACACACCCACATTTTCACAAGCGATGTTCCTGACAGCGGTAAGGCAAGTTGCCAGGGAGATCCTCTGTGGAGCACACCAGAACCGGAAGCTGGGTTCTTCAGTAGGTGCGACGATTGTGTATGTTACTGCGATGACATCAATAATGCAGATACTCTGAGGACTTTTAGCACTAGGATGGTCACAGCAGACAGCAACGATAACAGGTACTGATGAAGAGTCGGAGTAGTTAGAAGGATGAATGAAAATTGCAAGTATTACGCCGCATTTTGGGGTAACGCGACAACTGCACCTTTGGCGAGTGCACCATTTACAGGCTCACCAATGGAACTCTGCCAAAACGCCATTCAATTATTACATCTCTACCGAAAGAATACCTCCACCGGAATATTCTTAAAATTTACATCCCCACTGCCATGCAAACCTACCGTTGACCTAGGCTATTGAGCAATGACTCAATCGCGACAACTCCACCTTTGTAAGAGGCTACCATAGCGCAACAATGAACTCACAGGCCTATCGCTTCGCAGGCTTACAAGTATTACACCACATCTTGTCATGCAAAATGAAGTTTCTAAAATGACTACATTCTCTTCAGGGTAATCACAGGCTTGCGATTGGTCGAACTGCAGCGCGTGATCCATATACAAGTTCAGGAAGGGAAATTAGGTCCCAATGGAGTCATTGATAACGCAACAGTGCGGTGGAAGCCAATTGAGGAGCTTGATCACACAGATCCTTCAACCCCATCCTCTGATTATTTCACCATCACTATGGACAGGAACCAGATATACTTCAGCACAATCACTGCTCCACCTGGGCATGTGGTGACCGGTGTTGCTTTTGACTCTAAGGGCGATGGAATAGCTCTGAGAATCGAGGTCGTCGCCATCAACGCTACCACCGGAAATGTGACCAACCGACCCACCTTTATGAAGATCCCTGATCGCGTTAGGTATGTTCATCACCGTCTTCGTGGATTGATCTCGAATAATTGTTGTCATTTTATTATCAGGACGAAGTTACAATTAGATGCACCGCATATTCCAACTTTGGCTGAGGGTGAAAACCTTGCGAATACGACGAATAATTTATACCTAGGCTTCCGCCAGACAGATTGGGGAAAGGACTCGGCTCAAACAGCAATACCATACATTGACATTCAGCCAATTGTGACGCATCCACCAACTCTGCTCTCCGGTGTTGGAATGGTCCATAAAGGTCAAGCTGGATATGGCGGTTTCCTGGGAATGAAATTGGTTACTTATGACTATAGGGATTTCGTGAAAAGTGGGAGCGGCGATGTGATGGGTTTTTCTTAGGATGGTGCTGATACGTTGAAGTTAAGACTAGCCTGAAGCACCTTGGTTGACTGTATGTTTTGCAATAATGCTGAAATCAAATCTGAAGGCGATGCTGCTTTTATATCGAGATGTTTTTTTTAATAAAGAAAAGGTCACAATTAACCGGCTCTCTGATCTTCCGAATTTATCAGGCACTGCTGATTGGTTGGTCAATTCGGAGCTCCTGATTTGCGATCTTCCTCTCTGCCATAAACTACATTTTAAGGTCAAGTTTTCAGGGAAGATTCAAGGGCCTAATTGGATAGGCTCAGGTAATAATTTTCATACACCGATTTGAGAATGTTTTTCATAATTTATAGGTTTTATTCAAGTACCAGTGCCAATATCAAGGTACGAATACAGTATAGAGAGTGTTACAGCGGAACCCAGTGTTCGAATGATTGTTATCGGTGGTATAAACCAGCTAAAATATTAAGCAAGACATCGAATCATTTAACGATCTGCTCAAAGTCCATATGTCCCGTAATTATCTTCCATTAGATTAGCTTAAGGGAGATCTCAACACGACGAAGACGTCTCGCTCAAGGATGATTTCGTTGCTGGATCCTCTTGTTGGGAATCATTCTGATGGGACTTGAAGTGACTTGGAATATTACAATCAGGTATGCTCAGGCATAGCCCTCGCAAATTCTTTGTAATCATAAGTTACTAATTTCAGTCCAATAAAGCCACCATAACCAGGCTGGCTTTTATAATATATTCCGGCGCCTGCGAGTATCGAGGGTGGATTAGTTACCACTTCCTGAATATCGATGAATGGTATTGTTGTTTGACCAGCATCTTTCATGAAGTTTGTTTGGCCTATAGCCAGATACGTGCCATCATTTATATTGACCGTGTTCTCATATCTCCCTAAAGTGGGAATGTGCGCATCATCATCAAGATGTAATTGGCCGTTGGGCGGCAGAGGTTGATTGCCGTAGGGTGCGATTGAGGAAGTGAATAAAGCACCAGTTACATAATTGAAACTTGCTGTTTTTATCCTAAGGCCTATTGCATTAGCAAACTTAGCGAAATAAGCACCGACTAAGATTCTCCCAGGACCCCGACTAAGAGTGTCGATTATCACAAATTTTTGATTCGCCCCTAGCTTAATAACCGATGACGGAGCCTGAAGTGGCTTCCAAGTCACTGATGATGCGTTGACGACTCCGTTACGCATCAGTTTTCCATGTTGAACTTGTATATGGATCACTCCTTTTCTTTCAACCAGTCGCAAGCCTGTTACTACTCTAGACACAGAGAATATATAATTCAGTAGTGGTAGGGTAGCTTTGAAGGTGGGATTTAATGCCGAAAGAAATTTGATCGGCATTGTGAAATTGAACGGCGCTCCTAAGGGCAAGGTTTCCCCTTTAACGCGTCTGCACGCACGCTATGAGATTTTAACTCACACAGATTTTGACGGTATAGCAAGCATGGCATATAAGCATATAAGGCCGAGATTTGTAACCAAACGTATATTTAGCCGTCACTAGAAAATACAAAAGACGAAAAGGTGTTGTCCCGTTTATGTCCACAAGAGGAGTACCCCTTGGATGTCCCTTGGTGACCCTTGCCCAGGTCAGTCCGCAACCGTGGTAAGAGTGGGGGGTAGGACCCCACCTACGACCTGCTGTAGCTTCACCCTGTGACGTCAGGGGTGTTACTTACGCATCACCGCCCGTGTGTATTCGTGTACAAAATTCTCTACATGAATGAAACTTTTTTTATGCCTCAATTAACTATCGATCTTTCCTTTGAGATCAGTCAGAACCCTCTGAGTCATGAGCTTTTATCTCATCGTCCGCCTGCAGACGTTTGGGTTGTGGAGAGCGTAGTAATAGTGCGTCTGTCTTGGTCCTACTCGTGCGCGCTGAGTATATCGAGCAAATCGCGCGTGCAGACGGGTTGAGGATTAATTTGACTAATCCATTGTTACTTACTTGCCGTAGCGAACATCTGATTCTACCACATTAGCGCTGAACCGACGAAGAGTATGTGGATGGTCATGATAATCGCAAAAACATAAGCATGTTCTGCAAGGAGTCGAAGGGTGTCCGTCACTCTTGTCGCTCCATTCGGTTATGGTATTTAGTGCCTGGTTGCAGGATGCCTCCCCTGTATCCGAGTAGCCCAGAAATCCATCGTAATTTCGATAAAGTTTCGTCTGAAACAGTGCACATGTTTGAATTCCATTGTGGATAGACAGCTAAGAGTTTAAAATGGTTTGAGAGTTTCTCGAGAAGTCTCTCCCATGCATGTGTGTGGGTGTGTGTTTGTCCTGCTTTACTCTTTATCTATTCATAGTCAGACATAGGCATGGCCGCGAGGTATTGCTCTGCAAGCAATACTACAGAGAATACTTTCATATTCGTAGCTTCAGGGATTCATTTACTTACAGCTGGACAGTATGGAGTCGGATGAAAATATTGACAGGCTACAAGCGTTCCTGCACATTGTACACCGTTTCCGGTATAGTTCCTACCAATGCCCGGCATATTGCCATACGCTTCACACCTATAAGGACACTGGGAATCGAATTGCTTTGTCGACATCACCACGTAGTTAAATAGCCACTTCAATTGTATGTACGTTTTCCCTATAATGATTTAAATTTTTAGATGAGTGTTAAAGCTTAATATATATTGAGTCGGCCAGATGGTTGATGCATGCTGGAGATTTTTCAAATAAGACAATTTGAATCCCACGGAGTCACAAAGTTTGACATGAAACTACTGCTCACCTTCTACATCCGTCGCAGGACCACATCGGTGGATGTCTCTGGAAGCCCTGCGCATTGCGTCCAATCCGGCATTTTGAATCATTGTCATCGTATTTGTATAATCCGATTTCACCTTGTTCTTCGATGCGCCGTAATTGCTCGTCTCTGTGACAGCTTGTAATATGTCGAATCCATAATGGAGCATTGTATAGCCTTTCACCATGGTTAGTACCATCAGAGTGTGGAGTTTGAAAATTTTCTGCTGAACAGATGTCTGCTCACAATACTCGGCCTACAATTTAAGTGATTAATAACGATTATTAGTGTTCACATATTTGTCAAATTCAAATTTAATTCACATTCCAATGCAAAAATTCATATCTATTTTTTGAATTCACTTTTAAAAAAGGCAAAATCAAACTCAAATTTAATTGCAAAAATTGAAAATCAAAATATTGAAAATTTCATTTCAAACTCCAAATCATTTAAATAAGTAAAAAGCTCATTTGAAGTTCACGAGGAACAGAAGTGGAATCTAGGTGTGGAACACTAGGAACAAGTTCACATCACAAGTGGAATGGACACCAGCTAGTAACAATGTTAATCAACTTGTGATATGGTAAATACCTTTGATTCTGCAGCGCGAAGCATAAGATTGTAGACACTAGGCGCATTATCCCCAGGATTCAAGAGATCAGTCATGGAATCGACCGAGTCTGCTAACAGAAAGAACCACGGATCGATAAGAGCCTCCGCGAAATCTATTACTTCGTAAGTTCTATGGGGAGTCTTCGAAAATTCTTGAAATCTCGTATACCAGAGGTTAATGGCCCTATAAGTCTCATAGAATCGGTGCATGTCCAAGGACGCTTCCAGCAAACTTTGCATGCTTGCCAGAATTTGTTCGGGCATCAACGCCAAGTTGGCTTCAATGGCATTCAATTGGGATAATATAGAATTAATGCGTGTCGGTATTGGAGTTTCGGATCTTCCCGCATATTGCTCCATGATGTCATAGCCCGCCTTTATGATGGCTGTGATAGTTCCGGGATCTGCTCCTACAACCTCTGCAGGGCTGTAGCACAGCAGAATTATGCATATTGTAGAGGTGAAGACAAGTGGCAAATGCATTGTAGCTTAGGCTGTTCTTCCCTTGCCAGTCTTAGATGATTCTGAAATATATGGAAATGATTAGATTCGATGATTTTCATTTTTGATTTTGAAGATATGCCAAGTTTGCAAATTCAAAAATCTACCTCGAGCCAATATTAGTCTTGTTCTATGCATTAGGCATAAGTTCTACTTACAATTTCTGAATCGCCGAGGAGTGCTGACGATGATAGGAGATTGGTGGTCTATGGTGTATTCAAGAAAATACACTTGCTTCAACTCAGTTTTGCTATTCAGAGCTAGTATTTATATAGTTCCAAATTTGGAGGCATTCCAAATGATCAATTTTCATTGGTCATGACGCCTGTTATCTTCGATCCGAAGATATAGAGAGGCTCTTGCATGCGCCCCTCCCGGGAAAGGTCTCATCTTATGAGTACCGCTGATAGTACACACAGAACGCTCCTACTATCAGTTGGAATCTATGAAAAAATACTTTTGCAAAAATATTCTTTGGCGGCCGAGCGTAAACCTACGGACCTTGGACGCAGGCAGACACTCTAGTCACTACACCAAAGCTCCGACTTGACTTGACTTGAAAATTGTTTATTAACATTTGTCATATATACACTACTATATACAGTATTGATGCCATTGCCTTTATATATCTAATTTGAACAAAGTTTTAACTTAATTTTTCATTAGCACATACGCCAATGACTATTGCCAGTATCTGCAACCGAAATCGCACTGGTTGCCGGTTCTTTGGCCGTTTTCTTGTTTTTGTTTTGATTCTCCCAAGGGAGGACTCGTTGTAGATCAAATATTTGACGCAGTTTACATGATGAACGAAAGGGATTCCAAACTGCTATACACGGAGAGAAGTTCTCATGAAAATTTCAGTAGAGTTCCGAGCAAAAAGTACTGAACCGCTCTGGAATTACAGGACATTTCGTGTGGTGAGGTTATAAGTGACGGTAGTACAACAAAAAGTGGCGCTTATCATGTCAAAAATTACTGAACCATTCGGTTATTTATGATTCGATAATACCAAAAATTGATTTACAGGCACAATAACTTTTGATTAGCTTGCTTGACTTTTTTGTGAACCAACTGAAATATCCCGCGTTTGATGGACGCGCTTCGGTAGTTTTTAATGAGAAATTTTCTCCGTGTAGTCGAATTATTCGATTGTGCGAAACCATATGAGACTGAGCATATAGAACAAAATCAGCGCTCTAAAAGCGATAGTTTGTAAATACTTTCAAATTGAATTTTCAAACAGTGATTCTAGCTGTATAGTCATGCGGTAGGCCGTTGTCGTTAAGAGCTCGGTGGCGGTAAGGTGGGGGTGGGAATTTCGAGGGATACGCAGTTGTCGAAGAGACACTACCGCATCTCCTGATTCGTTGCAATTTTTTATTTCAGACGAATCAAATTGCTACAGTGTCGGTCACCGTGGCCCATGTTTTTCGGAAGGACATCGCTTCTAGGGAGGTAACTTTGGAACTAATTAATATTTTCAACCTTTCTTAAAATTAGGTCAAGTTTAAATGAGGTACTTTCACATAATAAATCGCTATGTTGGAAAAATTCAATGGTTTCCGAGGAAAAAATCGGCAAACATGTATATTTTTAGGGCTACAACTGCGAGTGCCTCCTTAAAGTGCTCGTTATCAACCTATCTGTTAAAGGTATGCATATGTAATTAAGGACCAGTCAAAGTTGATGATTACCTAATTGGATTGGTTCAAGATATATGTCCAAAAATAGAAGTTGTACTGAGTTTGTATCATGGATATTAATGTTATCTATTCGTAGTAATTTTCTGTTGATTTTATCATTGATATTTATAAGTACCATTATTACTGTTATGCTCGTGAGAGATGGAAGTGAATTTTACAATAAGATTTTTCATAACTTTTTCTGAAGTGAAGTTTCTGTAACTTCAACATTTCATCAGAATTTTGTCAGCAATAACGATATTATTTGGGCGATAAGGAATTGTACGGAGGAAATTTTTGATGGGGAACTACTGCCGAAAGATATTGTAGCTTGAGATTTTTTATTGCCTGGAATTGCGGTGCGCCAACATTGATTAAGGATTTCTCCGTTGCTTGAATTCTCAGAGTTTTCCACAGAAATGCACCAGGCTGTGGTATCCCGCGATATTGACACAATCTGAACAAAATGGTGATCATCGAAATGAGAAATTTTTCCCTTCTCGACGAGTTTCAGAACATCACAGCCTTTTTTCAATCCGGTAAAGTTAGTTAAGACAATTTTTTTAATTGAAAAAAGACCGCCCTTCCGTGGCGGATCCTACGACTTTTTCCGCCACGGCCATTTTCTTCCTGAACTTCCTTCCTTGAGAATGGAAGTTAAATTTTATGGAATTGATGTGATGTCCCAATTATGATAAATCTGGTTGATTTCGAAAAAATTGCGAGCCTAAAGGGGGCTGCCTTATCCCCTTCGACTTTGTATAGTACTTTGACTAGGCCAAGCTGGGTATGGCGGCTTCCTGGGAATGAAATTGGTTACTTATGATTATAGGTATTTCGTTGAAAGTGGGAAAGACGATGTGATAGGCTGTCCTTAGGATGGTGCTGAAACGTCGGAGTCAAAACCAGGCGGAAGCGCCTTGATTGACTGTATTTTTTCCAATATTGCAAACTGGTAATTGCTGAAATCAATTCTGAAGTCAATGCTGTTTTTATATCGAGATTTTGTTTAATAAATAAAAGGCCACAATTAACCCGTTCTGGTATCTTCCGGATTTATCAGGTACTTCTGATTGACTGGTCAACTCGGAGTTTCCGATTGGCCATCTCTCTCTCCGCCATAAACTCCATTTTAGAGGCCAGTTTTCAGGGAAAATTCAAGGATCTAATCGGATAGATCAGGTTCAGACAATAATTCTCACACACCGATTTGAAATTTTTTTTCATAATTGATGAGTTGTATTCAAGTACAAGTGCTATGCCAATATGAAGGTACTAATGCAGTATAGAAAGTGTCACAGCGGAACCTAAAATTCCGAATGCTTGTTATCAGCGGTATAAACAATCTAAACGATTAAGTAAAACATCGAATCATTTAATGATCCGCTCAAAGTCGATCTGTCCAGTGATTGTGTTCTATCAAATTGGTTTCATGGATATCTCAACAAGACGAAGACGTTTCGCTGGAGGATGATTTCGTTGCTGGATCCTCTTGTTGGGAATCATTTTGATGGGACTTGAAGTGACTTGGAATATTACAATCAGCTATGCTCAGGCATATCCCTCGCAAATTCTTTGTAATCATAAGTTACTAATTTGAGTGCAATAAAGCCACCATAACCAGGCTGGCTTTTATAATATATTCCAGCGCCTGAGAGCATCGAGGGTGGATTAGTTACCACTTCCTGAATATCGATGAATGGTATTGTTGTTTGACCAGCATCTTTCTTGAAGTTTGTTTGGCCTATAGCCAAATACGTGCCATCATTTATATTGACGGTGTTCTCATATCTCCCTAAAGTGGGAATGTGCGCATCAGCATCAAGATGTAATTGGCCGTCGGGCGCCAGAGGCTGATTGGAGTAGGGCGCGATGGTGGAAGTATATAAAGCGCCAGTTGCATAATTGAAACCTGCTGTTTTTATCCTAAGGCCCATTGTATTACCATTCTTAGCGAAATAAGCACTGACTAAGACTCTCCCAGAACCCTGACTAAGAGTATCGATTATCACAAGGTGCTGATTCGCTCCTAGCTCAATAACCGATGAGGGATCCTGAAGTGGCTTCCAAGTTACTGATGATGCGTTAACGACTCCATTACCCATCAGTTTTCCATGTTGAACTTGTATATGGATCACACCTTTCCTTTCAACCAGTCGCAGGCCTGTTACTACCCTAGATACAGAGAATGTATGATTCAGTAGCGGTTGGATAGCTTTGAAGGGGGAATCTGAGGCCCATAGCAATTTTTAACGGCAATGTGAAATTGACTTTTCAACCCAAGTTTTAATTATTGACTCATTGAACCACTGATCTATACGGGATTTCCCTAAACTGTGGATTTTCTGTCAGGGGTTGGATGGAGGATGAAATGTGGGGTCGAAAGTTTCTTTCCGATTTTGCCAGCCGATGCACGCTCGCGGAGCTACTTTATTTGTCGGCCAATCACAGCTCAGCCTCGACTTTGGGCCGCGTGTGAGTTCTGTGTTCGTGTTTTCTAAAGTGTCTGCTCGAAAATATCACCACTGGTGGCGCGCGGGCATGCGACGGACAGCTAAGTCGTAAATGAACTTTCAATTTCAAATTTTATTGCTTATCCACCCCCCAGCGGAAAAGCCGCAGTTGAGGGACATACTGTATACTAAGTGAATGGCTTTTGCCCTAAAGCATAAAGGAAACCGCTTACATGCTGACACAGCGCTTCTTTAACGAGTGATAGCACTGAGTCGTGCGTAACTGTGCATGCACCCGGCGGAGACGGGAGCGGTAGTAGCACTACCCCTTGGGGATGGCGCTAAAGGCACACTTATGGACAAGGTTCCTTCTTATAGATTAATTTAACTAATCCATTGATACTTACTTGCCGTAGCGAATATCTGATTCTACCTGATTAGCGCTGAACCGACGAAGAGTCTGTGGGTGGTCATGATAATCGCAAAAACATAAGCATGTATGGCAAGGAATGCCCGCAGAAGGGAACACGACGCTACTCGGGCTATTAGATTCTTCGTGGAAGTTCTCGCGTCTTTTACAGGATCCATCCCCTCTGTCAGGAACGTTGTCACCGAAAAGCATAAAGTGGCCCGGGAATCCATCGTAATTTCGATAAGGCTTCGTCTACAACAGTAGATATGTTTGAATGTCATTGACAATAGACAACTCGCAGTTGGAAATGGTTTGGGAGTTTTTAGAGAAATATCTCCCAAGGATTGTGCTGTCTTACTCTTTATCTATTCATATTCACCCACAGGAATTGCCGCGAGGCATTGCTCTGCAAGCAATACTGCAGAGGATAGTTTCAAATTTGTAGCTGCAGGAATTCATTTACTTACGGCTGGACAGTATGACCCCCGTGCAAACTCTTGACAGTTTACGAGCGTTCCTTCACATTGTACATCATTTCCGGAATAGGTCTTTCCAGCGCCCGGCACATTTCTATACGAGCCACACGTATAAGGACACCCGCGACCCAATTGATTTGACGATATCACCACGTAGTTAAATAACCATTTCAATCGTAGGTATGTTGTCCCTATAAGGATTCAAATTTTTAGATGAGTGTTAAAACGTAATATGTTGAATCGGCGAGATGATTGACTCATGTTGGGGATTTCTCAAACGAGAGCATTTGAATCTTCCTTCGAAGTCAAAACGTCTGACACGTAACTACCGCTCACCTTCTACATGGTTCGGAGGATCACACCGACGGACGTCTCTGGAGGCTCGGCTCATTGCATCCAATGCGGCATTTTGAATCGCAGTCATTGTATTTGTATAATCCGATTTCACGTTTTCTTTTGATATACGGTAATTGTTCGCACCTCTGACAGATTGTAATACGTCAAATCCGTAATGGAGCATTGTATAGCCTTTCACCATACTTAGTACCATTAGAGTGTGTAGTTGGAAAATTTTCTGCTGAATCGATTGCGGCTCACAATACTTGGCCGCATCAGACTAGAATTCAAATGATTATTAGTGTTCATAGTGATTATTCATACAACCCCGAGCGCTCCCTATGGGATAACATTTGTGGAATATTCATGTTCATTCACATATACAGAGCGTTCATTTGGGTCCCCTTACGAGCCCTTATACCTGCACGAATACTTCACATAAGTTTTCTTCTTTCTATATCACGGAAGACTGTCAATATTAATGAAATAATGTTGAAAGGCATTCCTCATACAGAGGCTTTTTTCCGGCAGGACATTACAATATGCAAACTCCGTCACTAGCTAGTAATAATATTAATCAACTTGTAACATAGTAAATACCTTCGATTCTCGACCGCGAAGCATAAGATTGTAGAGACCAGGTGAATCACCTCTAGCATTCAAGAGATCAGCCATGGAAGTTAGAGCGTCGGATAATTGACTGATGCGCGGATCGGTAAGAGCCTCCGCGAATTCTCTTATTTCCTCCGTTCCTTGGGAACTCTTTGACAATTTCTGAAGTCTCGTATACATACGTTTGATGATCCCATAGGAATTATAGAATTCGCGGGTGTCCAAGTGCACATCCAGCAAACTTTTCATGTTTTCCAGAATTTGTTTGGGCATCAACGTCAAGTTGAATTCAATGTTATTTAGTTGGGATGATATAGAATTAATGCGTGTCGATATTGGAGTCTGGGGTCTTCCCGCATATTGCTTCATGATGTCATAGCCCGCCTTTATGATAGCTACGATAGTTGCGGTCTCTATGGCTACACCCTCTGCAGGGCTGTAGCACAGCAGAGCCATGCATATTGTAGAGGTGAAGACCAACGGCAAATGCATTGTAGCTTGGACAAGATTCGATGATTATCATTTTTCATTTTTAAGCTATGCAAAGTTTTTAAATTAGAAAAAAAATATCTCGAGTCAATATAAGTGTTCTAGGCACTAGGTATAAGCTGTACTTACAATTTCTGAATCGCCGAGGAGTGCCTACGATGATAGCAGATTGGTGATCTATGGTGTATCCCAGAAAATTTACCTGCGTTAACTTAGTTTTGCTATTTAGAGCTACTATTTATATAGTTCCATGTTTGAAGACATCCATCACGATCAATGTTCATTGGTCATAACGCCTGTTATCTTCGACCGGAAGATATAGAGAAATTCTTGCATGTGCCCCTCCCGGAAAGGCTCGGCCTTACGGTCTCATTTTACGGGTAATACCGCTGATAGAACAGACGGAACACTCCTACAATCGGTTGGAATCCATGTTACAATATTTTTGCAAAATATTTAAGAATAAATTTTGCACGGCGTGTACCTAGGACGTGTGACGTAGATAGATTCGACCCACTATGCCAAACTTGACTTAACTTGAAAATTATTCATCAACATTTGTCATATATATACTACTACTATATACAGTATTGATGGCATAAATCATTAATGCTAGATCATCTAATAAAGCTAATAAAGACCATCGGCTTTATATCTACCTTGAACACTGTTTTACGTTAATTTTTCATTGGCATATAATTTATGAGTATGCACATAGTTTTGCGTTTATTAGCAAAATGCTGTAACAATCTGTGGCGTCCATTGTAGCACAATATGTTCTATAAAAGTAGATAGAATTCGGTTCTTTAACCCGTCAGTCCTCGCGTTATGAGACTTTCTCTCACCAAAATTTTGAAACGGTAGAAAACATGGCTTTAAATTAAGATATTGGATTGAAACTTTGGTAATGCCTAAAGTAACTATCGCTCTTTCCTCTCATGTAAAAAAAAGTCTTAACTAATTAAAAAATAATAGTTTATTGAAGACCGTTCGCGCGCCTGAGACTTTCTCTCTTGACGCGACTAACGGCGTTCGGTTTTTTTTGACGGTTCGACCCGCTCCGGCGACATTCGTATGTGTTCGCAACGGTAGTATGTGGTTGGAGAAGCGAGGTGAAGAAGAATGCAACTGGACATTTTCTATTGGAAGTATGATTTTTCGCAAAAAGTATCGGAAGTATTTTTCTTAGAGCGCTCGTTATCGATTTATCTGTTAATGGTATGCATATGTGATTAACGACCATTCAAGGTTGATGATTACCTAAGTGGATTGGTTCAAGATATATGTCCAAAAATAGAAGTTGTACTGAGTTTGTATCATGGATATTAATGTTATCTATTCGTAGTAATTTTCTGTTGATTTTATCATTGATATTTATAAGTACCATTATTACTGTTATGCTCGTGAGAGATGGAAGTGAATTTTATAATAAGATTTTTCATACGTGGAAAATAAGAAGCTTTAACGTTTCTGTAACTTTAAAATTTCATCAGAATTTTGTCAGCAATAACGATATTATTTGGGCGATAAGGAATTGTACGGAGGAAATTTTCGATGGGGAACTACTGTCGGCAGATATTGTTGAGACTTTTTATCGCCTGGAATTTCGGCAGCGCATTAATTTTTTGGCCGATAACTTTTACTACAAAATTGCGAAAAAAAAACGACAGATTTTGTAAGAAATTTGTGTGCCCTATAAAAACAACTAAAGGGCATTATGACTTACATAGCTCAATTCGAACCTCAAAATCCCCACTAACTAAAGCCCTAATTAAATCCCTATAAAAGCTAGGCCTCACAATGCTACAAATGAGTATACTAGAGGCTGCAGATCCTCATGCTAATTGGAGACCATCCAGATACCATCCGAAGCTGACATCGGTCGCCATCCAGAAATTGTAAGCGCCCTCAACTAAGAATATTCAACCTATAATTTATGTCAAAATATTTACAATCTTCATCGAAAACCTCCAGTGGTTGTACTACTCCTATTTTGCCCTTTAAATTCGTTCAATTTAATATATTCCAGCGTGACGAGCTTCGCCGAAGGCAGAGACTGAGCTGAAGAAGTGGAAAAGTTACCATCATGCGCATACCACTTACCTTCACCACAACGCTCTCCATCATTCTCTTGAGCTTTGATCCAGCAGAGGCTCAAATTGGAGACATCATAGCCATTGGAGATCTTGGCTGGAGACTAATAACTTCATCGAAGCCCGGAATTTCCATACCGAAACTCTTTGATGATATCTCAGTGCAAATTAGTTCAATGGAAACACATTTGATTATGTCACAGCGCAAAGCTTTCAGTGAATTCAAAACCGTCCTGCAGCTAGATTCCAAGCTAACTCCTTTCAACGAATACATTTCATCCGTAAATTCACTGTACGACAATTTTCTCAGCAGGGGACGGCCTGAAGGATTGAGGACACATGCAGAAAGCCTTATTTCCCCTGCTCTAGGGCAACTAGAAAATAAACTAGCCAATCTGCATAGCTTGGTTGCTCCTGCAGATCATTCGCCTGGTCTTTACCAGTTATTGGTTGCTGGCCGAGACACAAAGGTAGATTAAATTGTTGATCTAATAGTTGAAACTGAAGCGTCAAACCCGAAAGACGAGATTGGAGGTAGGTCAAAATATAATTTCCATGTGAAACGCATCCTTATCAGGGTAAGCCGCTGGTGATTTTGGTGACAGCCAACTTAGTACTTATCAAGGACTGGTAAGAAGAGTATCAACCACTACCGGCACTCGGCACCGACTGCCGCTTGAACTCCCCCCACCACCGCCAACACGTGAGCAGTTGACTTCTTGGCAGAGGTGGAGGGGAGTTTGAATGGCGACGCGCATGCGTCGGCAGTGGTGGGGAGAGTTCGGTGGGAAATCCGAAGACTACTCTCACACTGTTTCAACTATAGATAGAGTCTCTACTTGCTCTTTCGCTTTCATTACGAATCACTTCAATTGCAGGATAGCGCTGCTGCTTACTGCGATACAAAGTCTCTGCAAAGCGTAGTCTATCATTACCACAAGCTCGTGGCCCAAGCCATGGTAAAAGGCTTTGTCTTAAGAAATTATGGCTACACTATAATGACATCTCTCGAAGATGCAAGAGATTATATCAATGAAATTGCCAAAATGAAAACGGATTATGTCAATATAATGTCGAACATTCACCATAGCGCTTGGGCAGTTATGAATAGAACTTCAAGAGACATACGAGCATGTGAACCTGGAACCCATGAAGAAGGTGAACAATAATGTCACTGATCCAGGGTAATATGCGGTTCTGCATGCAAAACATGTATATGCTACTGCGACGCTTTCCATTACGCTCCGACTGTCCGAATTTTCAGTACTGCTCTAGAAACTACATCTGTTGCTGATGGCAGGTATGTGTTAGTAGAGGAAATTGGGGAATGTGAGTTAAGGTTGGTCGGGACAACATGAATAGCTCAAAGATTTGACCGCCGCCATATTGTAGCAGACGGCGGGATTATAGAATCATGCAAGATGGCGGCGCACGGACTTCGTCAGCCACCTCGTATATATAGGATTTATTTTCAATACTCATGAGGTTCAGATCACTTCTAACTTACTCCCTATGATGAACCGAAAGTGAACTTTTTTTTTCGGATCATTTTTTGCATTTTTTGTGCCGTCTTGACCCATTTTAGACACTTTTTTACCGACTGGGCGCCAAAAGCACCCCCCTCTGATCGGTGGCACTTTGTTTCAATTTTGCTGCCACATATTTACGATACGAAAAAATATGTTTTCTCTCTTCTCGTATATGCTTATATAAAAAACAAAAATCAAAACAACTCGTAAATCGAAGTTCAAAACTCTAGTACCGAAATCAACCATTCGAATCTTGAATCGGACCCCGCAAATGTAAAAACATGTGGCCGCGCAGCGGCCGTATGTACAAGTACTAGCATATAAGAAATTCGAGTATGTCAGATACAATATTACAATAAAAGGTAATATTAATTACTAGGGTAAAATTTTAGGTCGATTTTGGGTCTTAACGGTTGGTTTCGATCTTACGGTTTGCGAGATATTTCGAAATATTCCGAAATTTTGAGATATTATATACGCGATATCGAGATACTTCGAGATTTTTTTTCGCTTCTCTTTTTTACCATAGGATCAACGGGAAAGAATTCAAACTGGATGCTCCTCATATTCCGACTTTGGGTCTGAATGACAACCTAGTAAATATGAAGGACCACCTATATGTGGACTTCCGCCAGGCAGATTGGCAGAAAGATGTTGCTCAAACAGCAGTACCATTCATCGATATTCCGGAAGTGATATCTAATCCACCCACCCCACTTTCCGGCGTTGGACTATATCATAAAGGGCAACCTGGTTATGGTGGGTTCCTTGGACTGAAATTAGTAACTTATGACTGGAAAGAGTTTGTTCCCCGCAACTATACGCCATCACTCAACTAGAGAGTGAAAATTGTCACTTTGAGAGGTTACAATTTTTTTTTATTTTGACCGGAAAAATCGGGGAATGTTCAAAAATAAAGAGTCGAAATTTTATCATAAATATATTGGCCTATACACACTTTTTACCTTTCCCGGAAGCACATATACGATTCCAAGAAATTCATTCGCATTCATCTCAACTTTTCACATTGCTTTAAATCACTTAGCTTAAGCCGAAAATGAGAAGTTTCGGGAACACAATTGTAGAGAAAATTTGAACGAAAATGTCTGCTTCATGATGGCTGCTTCTTCCATAAATAGTTTGGAATTTTTCGTTGAAACTGAGAACACCCAACGATCAGCTGTTTGACAGGCGCGCCGCCATCTTGCTCCGCCCTAATTGCCAACTCGGCGAAGAGCACTGAACTATATACGGACTAGATGGCTTGTCCCTATGGGTCCACAATATCGACCCAGCGCCCTTGGCGCCACCCTCCTCCGGGATTGGCACTAACCGGGTAGGAAATGCGCATGGCCCACTGCGCCTAATGCATAATTACCGCTCCCCACTCCGCCGCGCATGCGCAGTTACGTTACACTCAGTACCATTACCGCTTGAGGAGGCGCTGGTCAGCATGTGAGCGGTGTCACTTATGCTTTAACGGCCAAGCCATCAAAACACAAAAGATAACGTTCCCAATTTTTAGAAATTTCTTTATAACTGAATATGTTTGAACAGAATGAAAAAATTTCCCATTCTACGAAAATATTGGAGTTCATAAAATTGATCATTTGAGAATTCGAAAAACTCCTGACAAGAAATCGAAAATTTGAAGGGTCATAAATATCTTGCAATATTCCCAAATTTTGGGCAATCCAAAAGCTAGGAATTACAAAATTTTGAAAAATTGTGGGATTTAAAAAAAAATCCGAAAAAACAGAAAACAAAAATTTGAAAATTAAAAAATGAGAACATTGAATGCTTTTATCCTCGACCCATCCAAACCCATTACGAGAGTTCAAACTAAAGCCCGATGTATATATAACACTCACTCTAGTTCTTATCTCTGCGCCTCGAAGCGATAGTGGGACTGGAGACGGAAGACTGAAGACCCCGCCCCCCTCCCCCAACTCTTCAAAAACACTTGCATCCTAAAATATTTCGACATCGGGAAAAGCCATTAGTCCCTCTTATACCGCTGTCAAGCTACGCACTAAAATCGTTCATAACAAAAACATTGGAAGCCGAATTTTCCAACGCTCCGCAACCTTTTTCTACAGCGATTCCATTTTGCCCAGGTGTATCGATATCAGACACCATCAAGTATCCCCATCATGCGTGTGCTGTGGATACTTCTTGCAACCGTCCCCATCATCCTGCTGTGCTGCAGTCTGACCGAGACCAAAAAATCTGCGGGTGCGCTCTCAGCCATCGCCTTCCTCGGCAACGATCTCATAGCAAGAGCTGGAAGACATCAGCATAACAAAACCCAATTGAAAACCATCATCAAGGAGGGCACCTTAAAGATCAATGAATTAAACAGGGACCTGGACTTGTACAGAACATTAAGGAAGATCTGGCCGGAGATGAAGAGGTATCTATCGGACACATTAACCATTGAAGGAGTTGACAGATTCATATCCGAAGTGCTGATGCTGTCCTCAACGGCAAACGATTTGGGAATGGTCATTGAAAGCTATGAAAGATTTGTAGAGACTATAGATCTTGATATTGTATCAGTAGATTCAGTCGACTCCTGGATGTCAAGATGTCATCGCAGCGTGTCCGGCAAGATGGATTCCGCGTATAGTTCCAAGGACAATATTTTCCGAATATTGAGTAAAGTGCTTGAATCAAAAGTAGGTGAAAATTGTTATGGGATGGTGGATGTCAATTTGTATTAACATCTGGTTTACAGGATGTCATCAAATCTTGCGGCAGCGTATCCCTGCAGCAGCGAGCTTCTGGTCTCTTCAATTTCATCGCGTCCAGCATGATGCAGGGTTACCTAATGCTGATTTATGGAAACTACCTGGCGCAAGTGGCGAGTGGAGAGTCTCGAAGGGTTGAGATAGAAAAGCTGACGAGAGAATACAACGAGCGAATGCTAATGCTTGAGGTAGCAGTAGGGGATGCCATCAACAAGGCTTCTAGAGACTTGTGGCCGTGTGATGCTGAGGTCCACGAGTATGGTGAGTAGCGAGTGGTACCAGGACAAGTCATCCCACCTTCTATCATAGTCTATATGATGAGACCCCAGGAAGCAGATCAACTGATTAAACGTTCTCCATCCCACAGGCAAAACGTACATGCACTTGAAATGGCTATTCGGTGCTATGGTCGTGAACGAGATATATTTAAACTCCGAAGTAAGTTGTTGGGAGACTTGTCCACACTATCAGAAGCCCACTGTCCATCCATCCAATTGGGAGATCGCGCCTCGCGACAGCTGCCAGGGAAACCTCTACGGTTGTTCTAGGCTGCAATCCCGGCTATATTGTCCTTCAGTGAGTGACCGATTTTTTTAGACATCAACCTTTCCACCTCTGTTACTGACTGTGGGCCCGTTACCTGCCTCAGCCTCTCCTGGCTGTCCTTCTCCTCCTGGCATTTACTCCCTATTATTATTTCATTTTATTTCTTTTCCTACTGCTTTTTCTTTTATTATTTTGATTTTTTTTTTGTTTTGTTTTTCTTTTTTTCTTGGCTCTTGTGTCATTAGCTGGTGCGCTTTGTACCATTAGCATTTGCAAATGTATTTCTTCTTATATTGTTACTTCTATTTTTATTCTTATCTTTTACTCATTTCTGTCTACAAACGCCTTTGCTACAAGTTTGCTGCTTTATCAAGGTAAGAGTGAACTTGGTATATTTCTTTTTCTTTTTATGCTGTATTTTTATTTTCTGTTTCTTCGGACCGCTAGTCCTTCTCTTTTGTATACCATAATGTACAGTGAATAAATCATCAATCAATCAATCAATCTGTACTATATATATGCCTTTATTAGCAATACACTATAACAATCTGTTACGTACAATATAGTACAATATACATTTGTTCTTAATTTCTTGTAATAATTGACGTTTAAATGTCGACTTTTATAGCGGAATCCTCATCGACGCTACGACGGTTTCAAAGGATACTCCCGTATTTTTGGAGATAACCTGCCTGATGCTGGTAACACAACTTGTGGAGGTGATGCATTATGGAGAACATCAAAGCCGAGTTCAGAGTTGTTCAGCAGCTGCGATGATTGTGTATGCTATTGCGATGATGTCAATAGGACAACGACTTTACGCACATTCAGCACCAAAACGGTGACATCAGATCGACAGGATAACAGGTTGGTGTTAAAGGTATTAGCAGTAGCAAGGTATATGAGATCTAAACTCATCATCTAGGTCAGGTCTAACACAATTTCCCTGATGGACACCTTGATGGCTCTGCTTTTCGTTCAGGGTGATAACAGGAATACGATTGGTGGAAGCTGGACGCATGGTCCATATACAAATCCAGGATGGGAAGTTACGTCCCAATGGAGTTGTCGACAACTCAACTGTGCGATGGAAGCCGGTTGAGGAGTTCGACTACACAGATCCTTCAACTCCATCTTCTGATTACTTCACCATCACGAGTACCAGGAATAAGCTGTACTTCAGTACGATTACAGCTCCAGCTGGGCATGCATTGACGGGAATTGCTTTCGATTCTAAGGATGATGGAGTAGCCCTGAGAATAGAAACCGTCAAGTTCAACGCCACGACTGGTGATCTGAATGATCAGCACAGCATCATGCGGACGGCGGATCGCAACTGGCAAGTTGATCGACATTTTCATAACTGGAACCCGATTTTTTCTAGGGCCAGTTCATTTCATAGTTTGGGTGAGGTCCTTGAGACCTGTTCTCATGGCTTCCTTCTGCTGCTTGCTCTGTTCTTTTTTAACTTCCCGATCTTGAAGGAAGTTATTGTTTTCTTTTTGTCCCATTAACTACTTAGGCTCTTAGCGATGTGGACCATTCCCTGCCTATGGGCAACCTCCCGTTCATCAGACAATCCGAGAGAATCCTCGCCCTTTTGGGAATTTGAACTTAGGAACCCAAGTGGCAGCGCTAAGACTGCGCGCTTAGTCCTTGGACTTGACTTGACTTGAAAATTGTTTATTAACATTTGTTATATATACATACTATATACAGTATTGAGATCGTAAATGCTACACTCTAGATCACCAGCCATTGGCTTTATATCTAATTTGATCAAAGTTTAGCCTAATTTTTCATTATTACAAATATTTGTGATTATTTGCAGGATGACTTGATATAAGGAAAACTGACTTCTAAAAAACCTTATAATTAAAGTCCTCGGACTATTCTAACGTCGCTTCTGATCTTTACATTGATCCTTTTATTCTCCCATATCAACCCCAATCTCTCATTGCAGGAAGCCTTTGCAATTGGACGCCCCACACATTCCAATTCTAGCAGAGGGCGAGAACATTGTCAATGCGAGAGATGATCTCTACATGAGCTTCCGTCAGACAGACTGGGCGAAAGATGCTGCGCAAACAGCAATACCATTCCTCGATATTCAACCTGTCGTGAGTGAGCAGCCAACCCTCCTTTCCGGCGCTGGAATGTTTCACAAAGGACAGCCTGGCTACGGTGGCTTCCTGGGGATGAAGTTGATCACTTACAATCAAACAGAATTTATCAGAAAGAGCAATTGGTGATGACATTGATGAGGTTCGACACGGCAATACAAATCCGAGGCGAGATTCTTTTGCCAATTGGTCCGATAAAGCGCGATCTAATCTAAGAGGTTAGAATCGCGATTTAGCGGACTTAATGACAAAAAAATTCTTTTCATATTTTCTATTTTAAGATCGAAGAGTACTAAGTCACTTATAGGATCAAATGCCCCAGAATAATGGACATTCAAAATACAATAATGGAAAAAAGAATGTTTGAATAATAATTCATCATTAAATAAACCGGCGATACACCCGGTATATATATATTGTGTTGTGACCTTTATTAAAACTCACCTATAATCTTGCATCGTATAAAAAAGAGCAGGTAAAATAATGTGACGTTGAAAATAACCAAAAAAATGTATCACTAAGTTTTTTGGCGCCAAGACGTCGGCGCACGAGCGCATGCGCCGAGCGAAATTCCAATAATATGAGCGACTATAGATGTGAAGCTGCGCAGAAGTCTACTGAGTGTCCGCAACCGTTGCAGATGTTTCTTTTTTTATTTAAACTCTAGAAATAATTTAATTAACTATTGTGTGTAACTATTTAGCTAATCCAATATATAGTAAATGGTTACTATTGCCAATTGCCAGTACCACGAGCGATTGTGATAGTGACATGTGTCAACAACTCACATGTATTGATGCCGATTTATAAGTTGTTTCCCGTATTGAGATTCCCCCGACACACACACACACACAAGCAAAGAGCGCGAATTCTCCCTACAACATTGTTTGGTACTATATATTCATTCACTTGAAAACTCTAAGTTGTGACGAAAACAATCCAAAACTGAAAATAATCGCTGAAGCGAATAAACGGAAACGGCCTCCCAGCTGTCGGTAAGAGCGCGAACTTTTGAATATTATCTTCCTCACCGAATAACACCTTCATGTCCTAACTCCACTAAGTTATTAACTGAAAAAAATTGTGAAGTATCTGCAATAAGTCAGACTCTAAAGTAACATAACCTCTTAGTAATGACAACATCCAATGAATGTCAGTCACGTGATAATCAATATACATAAAATACGAAAAATTGTAAATCGCATAATCAATTTCTAACTCAAATTCCGGCAATTGCGCGATTCGCCTGGCATGTGAAATTTCCAGTAATATATATGTATATGCAAAGTGAATATTGGTCATTGTCGCCAAGTTATTGCAACTATAAGTAACGAAATATTATTCGATCACTTGACAAGTTGTAGAAATGCTGTCGAGCATTGTCAAGGAGCACCAGGGCAAGCAGCAAGCTAGGAAAGAGCTTCAAGGTCATTTCCCCTTCTGTCGTTTCATGCACATTGTGATTTTTTGTGTCAATATCGTGGCAAAACTATTTGCACCAATGAGCGATGCTCAGAAATTGGGAAAAGTGACGCGCGCATGTCATGGGAGAGAGGGCCAGTTTTTGGTTAGTGAGCGCCATATTTAAATTTGACTTAAGGCTTGTGATTGGTCGGAAATTTAACTTCGGCCAATCACAACGCTCAATTTTAAATTCAACTTTAACAATGTCAACTCCTGATTAACCGCGGTTAACTTGATCGACAACTGGCCCTGAGTTTGAGCAGATCAAGTTTTGACAGAAATCAGCTGATCGCTGCCACGTGTCGCTTAAATAGAAAATGGACTTAACGTCACGGTACTGACATTTGGAAATCAGTTTAGCTGCGCAATTCATGACAAACTCAACAAATTTTTCTGATATTAAGTGCAGACCCATTTGGCATATATATATATATATATATAGATATATAGTAGCAAGGTAATACTTTTTGGTATGTCAGTAGTTTCATGGAAATCGTAATATGTTATGTCAATACCGTGGCATCAATTATTCTGAATTCTGGCCGAAGTTTGCTCCGCATTTATGTTGGCGGGAAAAGTTTGGGCGTTTAAAATAGTTTTGACAGCAATCAGCTGATCGCTCAGGTAAAGAAATGTCACTGACTTTTGTGACAAAAAATCACTATCGCTCCGCATTTGATTGTGTAAAATGTGTTAATATTAAAGGTAACAATGAGTATCCATGTGCATTTATTGTTTTTGTTTTTGTTTTGAGCAGAGCAGAAGCGGAAGGAGGCGGTCCAGGCTGCCAATAATTTAACTCAGGCCTTGGTCGATCACCTCAATGTTGGGTAAGACTTGAATTTTGTTTTGCGTTGATTTGTTTTTTTGCATTGCGTTGAAACATTTGCATTTCTCTTTTTATTTAACGAATTTTTTTGAATATTTTATGGCAGAGTGGCTCAGGCATATTTGAACCAGAAGAAACTCGATGCAGAGGCGAAGCAACTG
This sequence comes from Asobara japonica, assembly GCA_026005395.1. Taxonomy (NCBI): domain Eukaryota; kingdom Metazoa; phylum Arthropoda; class Insecta; order Hymenoptera; family Braconidae; genus Asobara; species Asobara japonica. The sequence continues at coordinate 749,068 of BQMI01000533.1, read as the reverse complement.
CAGCAAAGTGCCACAGCTTTTGCTAAGCAAACTCATTCCTGGCTGACCTTGGTGGAATCGTTCTCCAGTGCTTTGAAGGAAATTGGGGATGCGGAAAATTGGGCGAGAAGTATTGAGGGCGATATGAGGACCATTGCTACAGCCCTAGAATATTCTTATAAAGGTATCAAAAATTATTCGAAAAAATTCAAAGGGTCGTCCCATAGAAATTGCAAAAATTGAGTTCTCAGATTTCCTCAAAAATTGATTATCTCGTTAACAAGTGGTTGAACGCAAAAATGTTATAGGACATTTTTTATAGATAATTCAATTTCCAACAAAAATTGTTTCAGTAATTTTCTTCTAAAACGCCATGTTAACGAGATACGTTACAAAACAAGTTGGGAAAATCGTCAATTTGGTGTAACAACTGAACAACTGGTTTTATGTAAAAATGTTGTAGGAATTTTACGTAGAGAATGGGATTTGCGACAAAAAAGTTCTTTATCATTTTTCTCTAAACTGCCTCGTTTACGATATAGAACTGATAACAATAATACTGTCAACCAGTGATATCTCCTTAATGACGGGTGCTGGCGACAAAAGTCATATGACATAAAATGTGTATTTTTTAGTCAGGAAAAATATTTATTATAAACATTTTTCCCTATCTGCAACGGTTCTTACGATAGAACGTGATACACGACTGAAATTATTGGAGTGAATTGTTCTTTTGCATTATGCTGTGGAAATCCACAATTGCCAAAAAAAAATCTGATGAATTTTTATTTTTCAGGTACACAGGAGGTGCACGAACCACGACCGACCCAAGCTCCACAATTGTCACAATAACAATACCGATGTAAAATGTTATCCTACATTGAATAAAATTGAATGAAACGACCAATAAAAATCAGCAATCACCCAAAAAAGATTCTCTTAATTCAATTACATATTCGTAGTATTTGTTTTGAAATATAATTGCTCGTACTCACGGCAATACTTATTCATCTGCATCCAACCGCAAATCAACCCCATTCAAGAGACTACAAAAAAAAGCGAAACTATAAAAGTTGCTTTAAACAAAATGTTCAATTCACGCGAGCATAATGCCACAAGTTGAATGCTCTAAAACCGATCAATCATTTAGAAACAGGCCTGCAAACATGCGAAGTGAGCATTTCTTGGGGCCGCCATTTTGAATACTCCCGCCTTGTTCGACAAGATGGCGGCGTTCACATCTGTCCATCACCTCAAATTTTCGAACTCACTTTTCAACTATTTGTTCTTTCTAAATTGAGCTCAGCTTCTGCAATTCAATTATTACAGAAGGAACAATTGTTTTCCACATTTTTTCAATTTTGTAGGGGTTGATTTCGTCGAGAAATTAAGGGGCAAAGTTTAGGCATGAAAATTCACGATTTATAGATTAAAAAAAACCGAATTCTGAATTTTTATCAGAATTTTTTTTAATTATCTAAAAATTATTTGCTACTTACCGATCTCTCCTTTCTTCAGCAATCCAGGCCCCACCAATGGCAATGCCAATTCCAAGCCCTTACCAATGCAAAATCTAACGAACTACCCAATAACAGGACAGGAAAGAAACAATCATCACAAAATTGTTCTCTTTATTAAATCTTACAACCGAAATCAACACAAACAATTATAATATTCATAATGTTTTTTTTCACAATGAAATCAAGAAAAAAAAAGAGAGAGAAGGCTATGGGATGGTGGAGGGATAGGATAGGACATATCGGGACTTAGTAAAAATTAACTTTCCACTTTTATTAAACTCATTCACAAAGTATTAAAGTCTTTCATTAAATCTTCAATTTGTGTCTCGGTTTTTTTTTTCATCAATCCAGTCGTTGAATTGCATTTTTAACTGATAAATAATATGATCAGTCAAAAATGAATGGACTCTTGGAAATCGATTGATCGACGACCATCTTGAATATATTTTTCTTCAGGTGTTCCAACTTGAAAATCGATTATTATTTTTTCTGTCCCAATTCAACTTGTCTCTTGTTGACAGTTTCATCCCTCAATAAAAGCTTGATTACGTATTGCTTGTAAACACGTTTCATTTAGGTTTTTCTATTTTTTTTTTAACTGTTTATATTTTTCTTCAAGTCCTCGAGACTCTCTTCTTCTCAAATTGTAGATCATATTCTTTAATTTAATACTGATTTCTTGAACAATTCTTGAACAATGATTAGGAAATTTGCCACAGCTAAATCTTCATGATTTTTCTTGCCCCAAACTTGGAAAATTGCAATTTTTTCTAAACTTCAAACTTCCCTCTATCATCCAATACCTCTTGATTCAAAACCTTATAAACAAACAAATGTGTTAGAGAACTTACAGTGTTGCCTTTTTTTTTATTATTATTATATATATATTTTAGATAGTCATTAGGATAGTAAATGTTTCATGTTTTTTTTTCCAATTTTCTTTTTCAAAAATCAAAATTACCACATTTTTAGACTCGTTAAAACGGTTGGAATATAAGGCTTATTCCCCCTTCAAATTAGTTGACTCAATTGATAGTCAAGAGGCGGCTAAACGGAATGATTTTTAAATTTTGTCAATTTTAATATTTTTTTACAAATGCGCGGGAAATTCAAATTAATGTAACGCAGAGATGATATGTGTAAAAATGATACCGAGGTAACTTCAAAGAATTTATGCTCATCCCTCATTGGTTACTGAGCCGCGTGAACTTAGCTGATCAGAGAAAGCGCGGGAGATTTGAATCGTTTGAAAAATAAATTCGGTTCTTCCCATTTTCAAAACCAATCCATTAACTTTTCTCGTTTTCACTTTTTAAATGATCGTTCAATTATTAACTATTATTCATATTTTTTTCACGATTTTTCGAACAAAAATTTCTCCCCAATTCTGATTGGCTCGCGAATCGCGTGAGGTTAGGTATTCTGACAATGCGCGGGAAATTCAAATCCAATCGTTCAAACACTTGGTGTTTACTTGTAAAATCGATCCTTCATTGTTTTTTCTTCCTTAATTTCATTCCCTGATTCATTATTTGAATATTAATGATTAATGATTAAAAAAAAAAAGATTATTCAGCAGATATTACCAAGAATTCAAATTTCATGACGGATTAAATTCTTAATAATCGATTATCCTTTTTCAATTCCATTATTTAAACATGTAATAATTTTCCCTCGAAAAATCGATCCATTTTGCCCCTCTTCATGGGATAACATTATTCACATAATACCAAAAATTGTGAATGAAAAAATAAAAATTTACGGTTACCATCATATTCCAACCTTCACATTATAGCCATAAGAATATCGACCCTCTCAACATTATTTCCGCAGATAAAAAAAAAGAGGAAGAAGATTGTTCCTTCACGGAAATAAGATTTTTCACACATTCATTGCCTCAATTGCATTTTATAGGGGTGAGAAACTCTTATCACTGATTTAAAAATGTACTTTGATAAGTCAGTTAAATGAACAATTGGTAGAACATAAATGGATTTTTTTTTTAAATTTCCAATTAAGGTATTTTTTTTACATTTTGGCTTTTTGAAAATTTCTCACAATCTATGGGAGGCAGCCAAATTTTCGTAATTTCGATTTTCTCAACACAAATTTTATGGAAAAATCCTTAAAAAACTCCATCATGATATTGGAAAAACCCGCAGATTAATTTGACTTGGCGTCTGCGCATGCGCACGTACTCCCGCCATTTTGCGAAACTGTGCGCATGCGCAGTGTCAAAGAAGTAGCGAAACCGTTGGAAAAAGGTAACAAAACCACTTTATTAACAGAAAAAAGTGAAAAAAAAAATTCCTAAGCATTTTGCCAATTGTTTGCCGACTCACCCCCATAAAAAAGCCACCATAAAATAATAACTCTGCCCTATACAGTCCGATCTACCGACCCCAATCGATAAGAAAAAAACTATTCAACAAAATCCCTGCAATTGTCTCTGGACCTCAAAACGAAAAGTCGACTAAACCATAAAGAATTGAATGTAAAAAAAAAACAAAAAAAATTAGGGGACTAAAGTCAGAGATAAATGGCTCCCGAAACGCCTGGCCTTGCCTCGATCACTCAGTTTAATATCGACCTGAAATTCATTAAGCAACAGAAAGAAAAATACTAATAATTTGCTCTGATCGTCAATGAACCCGTCATGTGTATTTCGAAAAATCTACTTTTTTTTTCTTCCAAAAAAAAAAAAATGTTTGAGTTGAAAAAAATTCCGAGGCACGTAACGCGTCTCTCGTCAATCGCTCTATGGTTTTTTTTATTTTTATGGATTTCAGTATGAGACTCATCAGCTCACGTATGATTCAGAATTCTTTCAGTTTTTGGGTTGAAAAAAAAAATTCAATACATTTTTTTAGAGGTTCAGAACATTCTTATTCCAATGATTTTTATAGTTTTTGGTGAGGAATTTTTGCTGAGGACTTTTCTGAGGAACATACAGATAAGCTGGAAGATCTCGTTATGGTATTTCTAATTAGTATAAAGAGGAAATCATGGAAGGGTCTGACTTACGTGGAGAGTAAGAACGAGATCTTGTTCGGTCGTAACGAGCTCTGCGACGTGGGTAATGGGGACTTGGTGAACGCCGATAACTTCCTCTGTAGCTAGAGCTTCTGAAAATTAATTGACGGGTTAAAAACATTTTCAAACATTTTTTTGTACTTCTTTCCAAACTTTTTTTCAAACAATTTCAAAATTGAAAAAGTTTTAAAAAATTTAGTAATCTCATTTTTTTTCTCTAATTTCAATATAATTTTTTTTCTTTAAAAAAAAAAACTTAAAAAAAAAATTTTGCATCGTTCAACACTTCAAAATTTTTAAAAGTTGGAAATTTAATTTTTTTGAAAATACCCAAAATTTTCAAAGAATTTGTAATGAAAAAAGAAAATAAAAGATGCTTGAGAGTGTTAAAAAATAAGAATTGAAATTTTGAGAATTAAAATGACTTTGAAAAATCAGGAACCACTACATATATATATATCATAGTCTGATTTGTAATTTCTCAATTTTCAGAGGGACTCACATTTTTCTTTCTTTATATTTTGTAGAACTAAAAAAAACTCTTTATATTTCGTACTTACTCTCGGCGTCTGGGTCCACTGGACCCCCTATCATGTAAATGAGTCGGTTTTCCCATATAAATTCCAGGAGTGGGGGTATGGGCCCGTTGAGTTATGGAAAAATCAACTCTAATACGTCTTCCATCAATTTCCATTCCTGAACATTGTTCCTTGGCAACTTTGGCATCCTCACTCGAGTCAAAATATACAAAACAGAAACCTCGAGATCGACCAGTCTAAAAAAAATTTACAAAAATGAGAAAAGAAAATTTTTTTTTTGAGAAATTTCAAATTAATCAATTCTACTTTGTTTTGGAATATTTCGTTGATATCTGTTCCCAGAGGCCTTTAACGAATAGTACATGCTCGAAACCAATCGTTCTAAATCTCTGGCAATATTTCTCTTCCAGAATGTTTTTTCGTCACAATTAAACAAATTAAGAATGACGTAAATCCGTAACTTTGGATTTTCTATTGAACAACTTCGGGAATATCTCGAAAACCGCTGGGCGTATAGAAAAATGTCAAGGATAATTTTTTGTGGGGAATTTAATTCCCTACAAAAAATGCTTGCGACACTTTGGCGTGGGAGCAATGGTTCGAGAGATATTCGGGAAAAACTGAAATCTGGATTCATTTTTTTACTGTTGTTTTCTCCCTATGAATCCCTGTGTGTGTGTGTGTGTGTGGGTGTGGGTGTATGTGTGTTTGGTACATTTCCGAAGGCGTGTGTGTGTGTGTGTGTGCCAGCCAACTAGTCAAGTGATTCTTTGCTTATTAAAAATTTCGATAGTTTATAACTGTTTAGCATTAAAACTATTGAAGATAGGGAAAAATGTTTGTAATAAACATTGTTCCTTATTTAAAAATACACGTTTTAGGTTCTATGGCTTTTGTCGCCAGGACCCATCGTTAAGGAGATATTGTTGATAGAAAAATAGTTTTGTATAAATTTCCTATATTTGTATTATTACCTTAGCATCATTCACGACCTGTACTCGCTCGACAGGTCCATACTTTGAGAAAATGTGATGGATTTGGAGTTCGGTGGTGTATATAGATAGGCCAAAGACACCTAGGCACCTTGAAGGACAAGGGTTGTCCCGGTTACCGACGTGCCGACGTCTTAAGGACATGGGACTCCTCGAATGAGATCTGTAAACATTTCTGTCCCTCTCACGAGAATATCTCGACCTGGAGTACGACCTCGATCTGCTGCGAGAGTAACGGGCCGCACCTCCGCGATAGGGAGATCTTCCACCACTTCGGCTTCGACCCGATGTGTACTTGGCATTTCGATACGCTTTACGACCTCGTGAAACTGATCTACTTCGAGATCGAGAGTACTCTTTTATGGGCCTGGGGGAAATTTTAAAAAATTTGTTAATTTGGAAAATTTGAAAAATTTGAAAACTGGAAAAAGTTCAGAAATTCGGAAAATTTAGGAAAATTTTACAAATTGGAAAATTGAGAAAGTTTGGAAAGTTGGGAAATAGGAAAATTTGGAAACTTGGAAAATTGGAAAACTGGGAAAAGTGGAATCTTTGTGTTATAAGAGAGAAAAAAAAAAAAAAAAAATGGTTTGAAATAATGAAACTACGAATTTCGACACATAAAAAAAAAAAAAAAAAAACGAAAAATTCAGGATTTTTTTTCAAGAAGTAAGAAGTGAACTTTTTTTTTTTTTTTTTTTTTTTTTTTTAATAGGAAAAATTGAAGGATTGAACAGTTTGGTAAGTACAAAAAAATCAGAATAGTTGGAATGTATAAAGGAATTAAGACGTGAATGTTTTTGAGCGTTCGGAAATTTCAGAAACTTGAGCAATTGCAAAAATTTCAAAAATTCCGAATAATGAAACTAAATGATGAAAAAAAAACAAATTAAAAAATCGGATATGTACTTGGAATTTCGGTTAGACTTGAGAGTCCGCGAAAGCGATCGACTGCGCGACCGAGAGGATTCTTTCAGGGGCCTGTAAAAAATTTGGATAATTTGCAAATGTTAAATATATGAAAGTTTGAACATTTTAAAAAATGTCTAAATATTGTTTGAAGAATTTTCAAAATTTAGAAAATTCCAATAACGTTCAACTCAAAATTTGAAAGATTCACAAGAGAGAACATTAGACTTTCCATTTATCTAAAAGGATATGAAAATGAAGATGGCAAATAGAAATTTGGAAAATGAAAATTCCAAAATTTTGAAAAAGTTATTTCATCTTTTTGAAAAATTTTTCAACACCCAAACGCTTCGAAATTCGGAAAGAATGGAAGACAGGAGGAATTTGGGAGTTTACAGAAAATTTGAGAAATTGAGAGTCCAAAGTCAAAATACAAAAAGGAAAAATTTAAAAAAAGTGTAGGAAACAGAAAAAGTTTACAGTCAAAAACTAGAAAATATTCATGACACATTAACAAAAAAAAAAAATATTCTAAATTCCTCCACAAATTTAGAAAATTCAAACAAAAAAAAATAATACTCCAAGTTAAAAAAAAAAAACAAAACCAAAAGAAAAATCAGAAATTAACAAAAAAAAAATAAACAAAAATGAAAAAAAAAATCCGTGTACTTGGCATTACGGTCGACCTTGCGACCCCGCGAGACTGATTGACTTCGGGACCGAGAGAACTCTTTGGGGGGCCTGTGAAAAATTTAGAAAAAAATTGAAAAAATTATAAGGTTGATTCGAAAATTGAAACAAAAAAATCAAGCTGAAAAAAAGTACATCAGCATTCTAAGTCAAAAACACCCAGAATTGTAAATTCAGAAAAAACAAAAAAAAAATGGAAATTTAACGTTAAAAAATTTGGGCTAATCTGATGATTTATGGAAATTAGAGTAAAAAAAAAAAAAATAAAAAAATAAAAAATAAAATTGTGAAAAAAATAGATTTTTGAAAATCATTTTTCAAACACTTATTAAGCCTCATCACATTTTTTTTATAATTTTTTTTTCTGCGGAGATATTTATCCTAATTAGTTTTTTCTAATTGTTCGACCATATATTTACCTGTGTGACTCTTTTCGATCGCGAGATCTAGTTCGAGACCGAGAATCTCGTAACCCATCTTCAACTGCTCGAGATCTCCTAGGACTGGCACTCCGACTCCCACTGTGCTGTTTTTCAAAACTTTATTAGTAAAAAAATATAACTTGGCACGTGTAAAAATCGGAAAATTTCGGTCAAACATTTCCCGTTTTTTTTTTTTTTTTTTTTTTTTTTTCATTTTGACAAAAACTTTAAACCTCGAAAACAAGAAGAGGCTCTTATCAAAACTGTCGAATTTTTTTCAAGAAAAATTGTCATAATTTCTGAAAATTTGAATTGCCAAAACTATGAAAGCTGCGACCAATGTCAAAAAGGTCCAAAGTATGAGAATTGACATCAAAAATTCCAAAAAATTGGAAACAATTTCCCAGAAAAAAATCAATCCCCCTGAAAAGAATCCAACCTCAAAAACATGTGACGTCTTCAAAAAGTGCAAATACCTTCATTTAAGCTTCGCAAAATGCCACCAATGAATATCCAAAACGACCAATTCTGAATAATAAACTTTTCAAGGACTCAATATCGCACTACCTCCCCCCAATACTCATTAGTATAACCTATTGTTGATTTCCTTAGCAACGATAAACAAAATGCGTGACCCCTAGTTACGCGCAATTTGGAATAATCAATTTTTGGCGGGCTTTCGAATCCGACTTGAACTTTTAAATGAACACAAAAAAAACCTTAATTTATTGTTGGAAAAACTTGCAAATTTGGAAAATATATCGGAATGGAGCGAGACCTGGAATCGATATTATTCCGAAAAAACAAACGCTTTTGGGAAAATTGAAAAACGCAGTTATGAAATTGGATCAATTTATTTTAGGTACTTACCTCAATTTCACTCATTGCGGAGTGTGGCAGATTGTTGTGAAGATTGTTGTTTTTGTTTTTTTGCCAAAAAAATGTGCACCGGTCCGTGGGTTCGATTGTGCACTAGTGGCGGCTTGGGTAAAAATGGCGGAGCGCTCTTGGATATATATGCGTACATGTGCGCGCAGCTTGCGCATGCGCAGTGATGGACATGGCGCTAGTCTTTTAAAAATAACTAAATAATTACATAAACAAATAACAAGTATCTGAATGTGTAGAAGTGTACTTGGAATGCTTGAAGCTTTTGGAATTTTGGGAGCAGTGCGCGCATGCGCAATCGCGTCCCAAAGAAGGCAAACGCGCCTTTTTTATAACCTGATAAAAATTAAGTCTTTTCAATGATACTGGTTTTGGAAATTAAAATTGTGCAAATTTTCCAAGTAATTACCATTTTTTAAAGCTGTGCGCATGCGCAGTTCCAAAGTTGGGTGGCGCCTGTTTTTAAAACTAACCAAGAGTGAATCTCTGGCAAGTTCCCGCTAAATGTATAAAAAAACTGACAGATAGATAAAAATTGACTTCAATACGAATTAGCAGGTCTCGTTTTGCTCCACAAAAAAGATCTGTACAAATATATAGCTATGTTGCCTCCATTTTGCTAAATTTGTGGAAAAATGGCGCGAGATCAAGACCACGTGACTTACGTCAATACTAAATTTACTTAAACTCAATAACCACACTGAATGACAAACTTCCACTTATATATTTCGCATCAAAATACATACGACGTAACATAATTCACAAATTAATTGAAATACTGTATATACACCATTTGTTCGGAGCTTACAATTAAGTTCTTACAATATCTACGTAAGTATTGACTTACAGTAGGAACTTAGAAAACTCCACAATTGCAAAATAAATGAGAAAATATTGACGGTAACTTTCGGTTGTCATTACTCATTACGAAAACACAATTTGTCTCCTTTTGTTGCATTATTCCATTAGTTAATTTTTACAGTATTGATGGACTTTTTTCTAGCATCAAGTGCGGTAGAAATGCCGAATGTGCGTGACGATAAAAAGGATTTGATGCAGTGAAAAAATTTCGAACGGAGATAAGTCTATCAAATTTTGATTTTCCTAGAATGAAAAAAAATTTGGAGGAAAAAAATCGGACTTTTCAAAATTTAGAGGTTTTCCGGTTTTCAAGTAATATGAAAAATTTTAAAAAAATTGAGTTGAAACTACAGACCTATCTACGTCCACAAAATTGTATTGATTAAAAGCACCGAACTTCATGATATAAAAGTTCATGATTTTTGATGAAACTTTTGACAATCTACTTCAAAGTTTATCACAGGAGAATTTCCCCATATAAATACATGAAAAATCTAGCATTTATTGATTATTGCTAAAATCGTCGAAATGGATGACTCGAAATCGCTCCAAGGTATTGAGAAACATAAATTGAAAGGCCCATTTCAAACTGTCCATTCGAGCTGTTTAAATATCTCACATGTTAATTGATTAATCACAAAATTTTACAAAACACGCACCCACAGCTTACACTTGTTCTCCAATACTTTAGTTTAAAAAAAACCATTTGCAAAAATGCGCTATGAAAACTGTTCAATATAAAAAGCATTTAAAAAATTGGAAAAATTTCCGAACTTTCAAAATTCTCAAAAGTTTTAAAACCCCTGGAAATTTTGAAATTTTAATATTAAAACTTTTGGAGATTTTTATAATTTTGAAAACTGTAAAAATTTGAGAATTTTTTCATGACAAAAAAATTTGTAATTTTCGAATTTTCAAATTTTCAAAATTCACCAAAACCGATTTTTTCAAAATTCCCGAAGGCAATAAATTCTTCAAAATTTCTACAATTCTCAGAATTTTTATTTCCGGATTTCTAGATATAGAAAGCATGTGTATCTTCATTTTTGCATTCTGGCAGTGGTTATATGTAACATTAATGTATTTTTGCTGAGCATGAGCGTTTGGTTTATGTGTACCTCTTTTTTCCTTCAAAAAAAAAAAATTGTAAAATGCATAATCATACATCGAACTTTCCCCTTCACTTCCCTAAAAATGACGTCACGAGAATTGATCAGTGCAGGATTGTCCCACAAACCTCCAAAGACCTAAAGTACCCAAACTTTCAAAAACTTCTAAAATTTCTAAATTTTCAAACGCTTCGAAAACTTCAAGACTGTAAGACTATTAAATGTTAAAAAAATTTACAGATATGGAAACTCTCAAAGGTCACCCCCCTCCCCCCCCCCCCCCCCCCCCCCCCCCCCCAACCCGCCCACAGTAGACCGCAAGGTATTCAACTACTGTCCCCCAATCCATGATCAATAATCGTAGCGTCTGCGAGCCAATCAAATTCACAATAAACACCGACTACTGAAACATCGGGACTTCCCCGAATTCGGTCTTTAACCCCTAAAGAATACTGTTCCTCATACCCTATAAGTACGCTTCAGAGAATCTTCAAATGTCCCCGGAACCTCCACCCCCTAGCAACCCACCCACCCGAAAAAATATATACACGACCATAGATCATGCAATTTCATTTTCCCGCCAAAATCGAATACGCCAATAAACTCGTTAAAACATTATTATTATTATTGTTATTATTATATATTTTTCCGTCTGGGAGGCTCACCTGACCATCGCCCTAAAAATTTCAAGCAATTTTTACCAAGAAATTCCCTTCTCTCCCCAAAAAATTGAATTGAAATTTTTGGAATGGTAACTCCTACAGGAGTGACGTAAGACCTCAAGTTGACCAAACAAACGCAAGTAATTTATCGACTGGAAATTCATAGAAAGTAGATAATCTCGATTGGACTGTTTTACGGGCAGAATTTTCGCTTTTTCTCTTTTTCTTTTTCTTTATTCCTCTGCAGATTAGCCTCATCCAGAAAACTGCACGATTCAATTGCCATTAAAGAAAAAAAAAAAAAAAAAAAAAAAAAAAAAAAATCAGTTGCCATAAAAATGTTCTGATGACTATCAGTGAACAGAAATCCAGGTCAAGGGGACCTGGTAAAGACATCATCGAAGCCCAACCATAATCCAATCAATGTAGAAAACAATTTCTAAAAATTTCGAGACGATTCAATCTTTTGCGTTTCTGACATTTCACCTCAAGATCTTCTCAAATAAACTCTTCAACCTGCCAAAAACTCTGATTCCTTTCCTTCAGTATTGGTCAGTAGATCCAATGAATTTGAAGATTCCAGTTAGCTAGTACCACTTTTAGCATCAACTTGGCATTCCGCTTTCTTCCCCGAAGCATTCAAACTGTTCAAAGGGTTCATCCCTATTGGTGGTAAGCTGGCAGCATGTTGAAAAGAGCTGGAGCAAGGAATAGGTCTCTTCCTCTCCAAGCTGTTAGTTGCAGCAAACTGTCTTCTGGGATTAGTGTTTCGTTCCAGACTATTTGTGAGCATTCTGTGTCTTTCCAAGCTGGAAACACAAGGTGCTGCTTCAGAGCCATAGGGAAGTGCCCTGTCCACAGATTGGCCCAATCTGTTGAGCACATCTCCACTTTGACTCTGTCGGAAAAGCACTTCGGACCTTTCAATCGACTGACTTCGCCTCAGCACATCTCCAGTACGATTGGCTATCCTTGTATCAGGGAGAGACTGTCTGGACAACTCTGCTTCGTTGGTGCGATGCTTGTCGCTGATTTGATTGTCAATGTGGGGGTAGCGAAGTCTTATCGAGTCGATTACGTCTAGAAGATTTTTCCCATCCATTGCCAGGACGTGAGCTGCTGCCAGCATTCCTCTACGGTACTCCGCGTCCAGGGTTGTCGAACTGTAGGTTTGGGCTAGTTTCATCGCTGATACTAGGTCCGCCATGTCTTTGGAGAGAACCTTGTGCGCCATCTCAACTTCCCTGCAATTCAGTTGAAAGATTTTACAGTTTGTCTGAGGGTCGTGCTTGAAGATGTGCAATTTGGATTTAGCTTAGGATTTTTTTATGTGAAACAAATTTGAAAGAATTGGATTTTTTTTTTTAATAAATTAGAAAATTTGTGAAACAATTTCGCAAAATTTTTGAGAACGTTTGGAAAAGTTTTAGAAAAATATTTGACTCATTTTAGAAATATTTGGAAAAATTAGCAAAAATTTACAGAAAAATTGACAACAAAATTTTTGAAAAATTTTTGCAACAATTCAGAAGAATTTCGAAAAAAATTGCAATTTTTGGTTGAAATTGAAAACAATTTTGCTATAGGTTTGAAGAAATTTGGAGCACTTTTCTAAAAATAAAAAAAAAATTGGAAAGATTTACAGAAAACTTGGAAAAAGTTACAACTTGGAAAGTAATCAGTCTGAAAGTTCGGTTTAGGAACTGGGGATGGTGAGAATCATTGGATACCTGTGAGCCGTGACTGGGAGAATATCTACGAGTGAGTCCACTGAGGAGAGCAGCGACCGCAGTTCCATTCCAACTTTACGAACGAGATCGAGATATTGTTCGGCTTTGCTCTGTTGAACACCTTGCGATAGGAACATCACTGCGCGAACTACGTTAGTTGTGCAGTCGTAGACTCGGTCGTTTGAACGGTCCAGGTCTGCTGTTGGGGTCGGCTCAAGTTTCTTCACTATTATCACCTTGTCGCTCTTCTCGGAGCTCAGGGAAGATGTATTTGTACTGGGAACTTCCTGAGTTGGTGACTCTGTTATCGATCGCGGAATCGGGGGACTCGCGCTCTCGTCACCACTTGTGGCTATCGATAAACGCTTCTGGGAAAATAATCAAATATTAATTATTGGAAGAACATCTTATTTAGAAACTCGCATTTTTGGATAAAAATACCAAAAAAATTTTGAAAAAAATTTTGAGAAAAATTTTGAAAAAAAATTTTGACAAAAATTAAAAAAAAAATGTTGACAAAAATTTTGACAAAAATTTGAGAAAAATTTGAAAAAAATTTGAAAAAAAAATTGAAAAAAATTTGAAACAAATTTTGAAAATTTCGGAATTTTATAAAATTTTTCCGAAATTTTTCCTGTTTTAGAATTGAAATAAAAAATGATATTTACTTCTTCTCTAGCTAGCCAACGCCCATCTTCCTCACTTTGTCTTGCTTGCTCACACAGCCTCTGCTCTAGTAATTTTTGCTCTTCGAAAATTGTAGGATTTTCAAACGAATTCTGGAATATTGGAGACTGCGTATTTCTCTGAAACTGCAAGACAAGTCTGGTTAATGCGACATAAAAAAATTGGCAGATAAATCGAGTGAACGACATCTAATTATTGCATTTTGAAATTAAACAGATAAGCTTGTGTGGGAATATATGTGTAAAATGGGATGTGGCCAGGTGACGGGTGTCAAATCAGAGATGCAAAATGCTCCAAGAAAATCATGCGAAATTAATCATCCATGCCAAAAATCTAATTTCGTGCGGATACAAAAAATCAACAGGGTGCGGTTTTAAAAGGGAATTGGACATTTTTAAAATTTTACAAGTTCAAAATTTCAAAATTCCAAAATTTCAAAATTTCAAAATTTCAAAATTTCAAAATTTTAAAATTTCAATATTTTACCATTTCAAAGTTTCAAAGGTTGAAAATTTCAAAATTTCATAATTTTGAAATTATGAAATTGCATTTCCCAAAAATGTCAAAACTGGAACTTATTTTTCAATTTCCAAAAATTCACACCCTACATGGAGAAAAAATTCCAATTGTTTTTACCAGTATAAAATATTCTGGTAAAAAACATTATTTTCTGAGTACTTCAGAAAAAAAACATTTTTGATAGTTTCTATATTTTTTGAAATTTTTTGAAATTTTGAAGTTTTTAGGATGTTTGTCCGATCCATAGTCGGTGCAATTTTTGGATATTTTTTGGGGGCTTCTGGACAACAGTGACTGCCCTATGGATTGTTCTTTCTGTCTCTGTTTTAGTGCTAACTAACATCCAACAATTTGGTGGGGTCGATACCTTTGGCTCGGAAACTGGCGATCTATTGGGAATTGCCCAATTTTCAATTTCTTTTCAAATCGCGTAATTTTTTTTAAATTTTGGTAATTTTTAAAATGCGTAAAATTGTTTGGGAGTTTCCAAATTTTTAGAATTTCCAGATTTTCCAAGAAATCCTGACAATTTTTGTTTTCCTGAAATTCTAAGTTTTTTTTTTGTTTTTGAAATTTTCAAAGTTTCAGAATTAAAATTTCTGAAAATTTGGAAATTTCACAAAGAATTACTCAGATTTCCAAAATACCAGAAAATTTTTTGAAAAAAAAAAATTGCCAAGTTTGAAAACCCAACCACGCCAAAAGTACCCACCCACACCTCCAAATTCATTCATTCATAATTCAAACCTGCGCATGCTGAGCCTCTTGCTTGCCCCCATAAGATGCTTCAGCACAGGAAACCTTAGGTCTCCCCCCGCCCTCCCCCTTGCTTCCCCTATCCTCCTCCCCCTGTCCCCCAATCTGCACATGTCCATTTCCCCCTGAATTTCCATCGACCTGGCTATCTCCCTTGAAAACCTGTCCAAATTTATGATTACCCTGGCCATAATCATGACACTGCTGAACATAAGCATGACAAACTGACTTGGGAGCACCAAAGTTGGTTAAAATCTGTGAATTTTGTGGTCTAAATTTCAAAACTGGTCCATATAGACACTCAGCTCCAGATTTTTGCATAAAAGCCTTGCCCGAACCTGAAATTGGACCTGAAATTGGACCTGAAACCTGACCTGAAATTGGTCCTGAAGCCTGGCCTGGCATCGGACCTGAAACCTGACCTGGCATCGGACCTGAAACCTGACCAAAAATTTGGGAAGAACCCGAATTAGAAGCCTGACCAAAACCTACATGCTTCTGGCCAAATACCTGATCAGGTACCTGACTAGGTACCTGATTAAAATTCTCACAAGGCTCACCTATAACCTGACTGTGTATCTGATTAAAAAATCCGGTTTTTTTCCCAAAAACTTGATTAGAGCCCTGACCACTGATCTGACAAGCATCTGAATCTGAAACCTTATTGAAAACGGCGAGTTTTTGGGCAAAAGCCTGATCGGTAACTGGCTCAGCAACCTGACTGCTCACCTGACCAAAGACACCACATTTCTTGGCAAAAACTTGATTACTTCCCTGACTAAAAGCTTGACCAGAACAGGAGTCAGCAACCTGACTAAAAACTCCACCTTTCTTAGGGAAAACCTGATTATTACCCTCACCAATAACCTGACTGCTAGCCAGCTCAGAAACCTGATCCGAATTGCCAAAACCATACAGCTCCTTGCCACACGATGACGTCATAACCTGAGATTGATTGACGACCTGATTTGGACCTGATTGGGTGGCAACATAGGCCATTGAGGGTGGACCTGAATCGAAGGATGAAGTTTGGGAAAAGGCCATGATTGTTGAACTTTGGGCAAAATTTGCAACTGGCCCATAAATTTCAGGTACAGATGATCCTGAACAGGTTTTCTGAACTGATGAATACAGTTCAGGCACTGAGCTGACAACTTTTGAGCTTACTGCGTACAAATTTTGAATGTTTTGGACGTTTTGCATCTCGTTGAGCTTGGGCTGACCTGATTTTGGGGCTGAATTATTTTGAACCTGATCGTGTAAGGTCAGACTTGAGATCATGGTGTCAGTTGAGGTGAGGGATGTTATGGAGGTTATTGAGTCGAGATTTTCGGAGGACAGATCGAGGGATTGGTCCGGGGTTGAGGGTGGGAAGAAGGGGAGGTCCGAGGAGGGGGCGGTTGTTAGAATTTTTTCAGAGTCCTGAAATTGGACTGCAAGGGTGTTGAAGGCTGAGGCGGGGGTCGTGTAGACGGAGGGACATACTCCACGCTCTTGGTTCTCCTTCATCAGCTGAGCCAGGACCTCGGGGCTCTGAGCTACTATGTAGGTGGAAACTGGGGCTATTGTTGACTCCGGGACGGCGATCTCTGGTTGGTGTTGGCGGGACGGCTTGGGCGGAGCGTCGTCAGCACCTGAGAACAATATTCCTAAATTACCTTTAAACTACAAAATTTTCAAATTTGCAAAAATGTCAAATTTTTTCGTAGGCTGTAAAATTTTTTTGAATGGTTCCACACTTTTTATTTCGATCTTTTGAGTTTTCGTTTTTCTTAATTTGACGTTTCTTCTTTTTTTTTGGAATTTTTGAACTTGCAGAAATTGAATAAAATTCTAGATACTTGTGCACAGTTTCAGAAGTTTCTGGACCAAGATGTGAAAAACAAAAAAGGAGAAAAAATTACCCCATGACATAGCTTGCACTCGTCTATTTTCCCTCTTCATAGTTTCCTGCTGCTGATGTTTTTCTTCTAATAATATTTCACTGAAATCAAACAAGGTTTATTAAATTTTCGAGTTAAGTTAAAGAGTTAGTTGCTAAAGTACTAAACTAGATAAAATTCTGTTAACAGAATTCTGTCAATGCAATTTGTTCAATATTTTTCATTATTGCTCTTTCAATTAACGAATAGTGCAATTAATAATTACTGCAAATTTTCTCGAATATCTTTGAAGGTTGGCCTCTTGCTGGGCTCATAACTCCAGCATTGAGACATGAGTGAGTACAATCTTGGAGGGCATCGATCAGGTAGGGCGAGACGCTCGCCATTCTCCAGTTTACGGATTACTTCATTATTCTTTATTCCCTGGAATGGTTTTACTCCCAGCATCAATATTTCCCACATGCAAACACCTGCAAATTTCAATTATTAAAATTTCACATTAAAAAAAAAACATTCTTGAAATTACAAAATTTTCTAAATATTCAATTTTTTTAATTTTTCAAATCTCTGAAAATTTTGAATTTTTTACATTTTTTGAATCTATGCAATTTTCCAAATTTTCACAATTTTGAAATTGTGTTAATGTTTAGGAAAACACTTTTCAATATCAAATTGAAAATCTCAAAAAAAAAAAACTCTGAAATTTTCTGAATTTTTCGTTTTTAAAAATCTTCCAATTCCCGCCAAATTTGCCGCCACTTACCGAACATCCAAACATCGGAAGACGTCGTAAACCTTCTAAAGTTGATGCTTTCCGGTGCCATCCACTTGATAGGAAGCTTGCACTTGCTAGCGATATAGTAGCTCTGGTCCTCGACCCACCTACTAAGTCCAAAGTCCGCCAACTTGACACAAGTATGTGACGAAACAAGTACATTCCTCGCAGCGATATCCCTATGTACAAATTTCTTGCACTCCAAATAAGAAAGCGCAGTACTAAGCTGAAAGGTATATAGTAAAAGTGTAGCAAGATCAAGTCGTTGTTTGTTGGACTGAAGATAGGCCCTCATCTCGCCAAGCCTCGCAAGCTCCATAACAAGCCATATAGGTGCTTCAGAACAGACCCCAATCAGTCGAATGATGTAGGGATGCTCAAACTGCTGCATGATGTAAGCTTCCTCAAGAAACTTCTCAGCAGTTGCCAAATCCGCATCAACCTTGCAAGTTTTCACAGCAACCGCCACAGCTTGGCCATCCCTGCCCTTGTACGAGCCCTTGTGAACATTCCCGAACTGTCCCTCACCAATGATCTCACCGAGCTCCACTTGGTTCCTCACAATCTCATAATCACGAGCTGAAAGAGACAGACCAAAAGAATCATCCAACATTCACTTAACACGACTGACTACCCCATCCAATTCTTTCTCCGGACAACACCTTCCGTCAGGACTTCCGAATCAACGTTCTTGACGGTACAGCGCAATATTTACCTGCAGGAGTGGAATAATCTCCCTCTTCATCAACAATCTCAGCATAATCTTCAAAGAGAATGGCTCCCGGCTTGCCGAGCTTCTTCTCCGGACTATCCGTACCATCCGGCCGATACTTTGGCGGTTGAGCATCTGCACAAGAAAGCCGATTAAATTTGTACCCTAAAACCACCACTTGTTCATTCGTAACACACCTTTGCACGGACAGGGATAATTTTTCCAGGGAGCAGCTTGTAAATTCAGATAAGCATAAGTAAGATACATGTACAAACGATTCAAGGCTCAGGGTAAAGACTTACCTTTCCTGTTCCACAGGGAAGTATTCGAACCGGTTGCAACTCTGCAGTAACCGTCAATGAGATCTGCAAGACTTTCAGCCTGATCCAAACTCGAGCATGTGATGCTCAAGGGCTCTCCAGCACCAGCGACTCTAAGCTTGATGCAAGCTTTAGCATGCTCCTTACAATCCGACACCAGAGTTTGTATCGCTTGGATTTGGGAGAATTCAGCTATTCTCGTGGATACTGTACCACCGCCGTGCGCCATACAGGATATACCTAGATCCGGCCCAATAACAAGCTCCACTGGTATCGACCAGCTGGATCCAAGTGCACAAACAAATCTCTCCTGGTCGAATCGATAGTGCGATCTCAGCAGATCAAAGAACTTGAACATACACTCTAACTCGGTAAGAGCAGCGACTTTCTTGAAGTGCTGCTGTATGAGCTTTCTCACGGTTTTTGGTTTGACGCCATTGAGAACCGATCGTGGTAGGAATTTGTTCAGTCCAATGTCCTTCTCCAGAATCTCAAGATTAGTCTTCTTGTCAAGTGCTACCTGTGGCATGTCCTTGTAGAAGTAACGAATCTCGAGGCAACAGAGCTGCACAGCTGTGTCCTGATCCAGGGTCGAATGATTGGCATTTAGGTAATCATTTCTCACCTGATCGTAGTAATAGTAGAAAGTTACTTTATCCTTGTCGTACAGGTCATTGAGATTTTGAGGTAAGTAGCGAACCCTCAGTTCGTACAGCCACTCTGAATGTGGATGCTTTCGTTCATATTTCTCTTGAACTTGGAACATTGTCGTGTCCTGATGGAGCCAGTAACATTCACCAGTTACAGCATGATGCAAACGCATTGCGTAGAGGTTCCTGTAATGCCGGACACCCACAGCTAGGCGACTGGTAACAAGGGAGATGATCCCTTTGACGTCTATTGCATCACCAAATTTGACGACATTGAAGCCACCATTGGGCAGGTGGACCTTGAGGGTTGCTTTATCCATGGGGGTCGGGGATCCATGGGGCGGTGTACTCCTACCTCGAGGAATGTTTGAAGTAACACCACCCCCTCCATCTCCTACAGTCGCACTCATCCCCTCATGGCTGCAATCAGAAAATCATCAATCAGGAAACAACTAACCTAGCTTTAAGCTGCAGTGAACAACATCAGTTACGATCTATAAATCAATGATACAGCTAATCGCAATGTCGTGTTTACTAACACGACTGACGCCATTAATGAACGAATGACTAACACACAAGTCTAGACTAGAAATTGAGCATTGTAGGATATAATGCTTCAGGCTTGATCCAACATTCAGTATTTTACCTTCAAGGGAAAAATGAAATTGATAACCATTTGGATGATGACGGTCATTAGTGTGATAATCGAGGTTGGCGATTGTGATGAGTCACAAGCATCGGACAATACAACAGATATAACTGAACCACCGACAGTGATAACAGATATAACTGAGGAAACAGTAGAAGTCACTCAATCCATTACAACAGAACCAACGGAAATTGTGAGCCTATCAACAACAGTCCAATCAGTGACGCCTGCTTATTGGCTTTCCAAGACAGGTGATATCAGCAATGATCTTATCAATGCCCAGGCGATTCTTGTTAAAGATGAGGATGTGGAAGAGCCGTGTAACAGAGGAGAGAGAAAATCGTAATGACATTGATATTCAACGTCCTGCTTATCGTATTATTCATTTGACTGATTGTCATCGTTTTTTGCTAGCCAACACCGCTACTTGATGTGCGCCGGATCGATTCTAACGGAGAATCATGTGTTGACGTCTGCTTCTTGTCTACATGAAGCTCTTCATATAAGGTAAGTCATCACCGGGAAAGGCTTCGGAAGCAACCCTTCCAGGTCAGATCTAATGCTTCTCTTCTTGGACAGACACAACATCCGAGCACCCCTAGCGGTCGCAATAGCTCCCCTAAAATCCACCGTCCAAATAATCAGAATCGCCGAATACAGGATCCATCCTAAACACAACACCAATCCGTATAGTCCAGATCATGCAGATCACAACATCGCCATCCTGAGCTTATCGTGCAAAATCAATCGGGAAAACTATCGCAGAATTGAATTACCGGACAAGCCTATGGCCAGCCTCTGCGCCAATGGCAATTGCCTCATCGCGATTTACAGAATTGCTGGACACGTGAGTATCTCATGATTCTTCGAATTATTATCCATTTTTCCATTGAGGTTTTTATCATTCTAGGCGTCCAACGTTGTATCACAAATTCCAGCGCCGACGGTACCGTTAGCGATCCGAAAACGAAGTGTTAATAACGAACATAGGTTCAAGAGGTACACGGATGGAAGTAAATTTTGTGCAGCAACTGGCACTGCTGTTATGCTTAACACAACTCAGGTATGGAAACAAATAGAGGGCTTCGTAACGTCTTCCGTACCCTTTCACGCTTCGCTGTGGCGTATATTAATTGGAGAATTATAAATTAAATAGATAGTGCGAATATACAACCCCTGTTTGCCCCTTTAGGGGACGAATTTCGTCACAAAAGGAACCTACTGTCCAACTTTCATGTTTTTATCTCCAGTAGTTGATTATTAGCTGTGTGTTGATTGATGACATTGATGAATTTGCTTTATGAACTGTAATATAATTTGAATTTATTTCGTTCTACAATTTTTCGGATGTTGATCTGTTGGTCGTCGTATTCTATCTGATCTATGTTCGTGCATTTTTTCGATCCCCCATTCTTAGATATAAATTTTTAGGGAATTTAGGAGAATTCTAAATCGTCGTCGCATCGAAACAATTCATAAAGGCACGAAGTTTCATACATTTCTCAAGGCACTAAATTCAATTTGAAATGAAATCCAACAGTTGTAAATCGGACGGTTGTAGTCTATGCGCTGAACCTCTTGCTTACGAGGTTAGCGAGCGTCGTCAATGACACCAACTCCATTCAGAGAGCCTCTGAAATGGTAATAATTGGCTCTAATGGGGTTAACACTTGCAATTGCCACTCGTGAAAGCTTGCATCGGAAATCGGGTTTTGGAATGCCTTTGGTCTTGGATGTTCTTCCTTGGTCTGACCTGGAATTTCGCTCCTTGCACCCGTTTGTTAGGTTTAAAATTAAGAGTTCTTAAAGGTGTTGTGACCTTAATTAAATCTAAGTCTTTGGGTATGGTAAACTATCCAACATCCTAACTCTTCTAATACACAATTGCAGACAGCGATTGTAGCTGCTTCTTGTGACGATCGCCAACCAAGTACCAGATGGTCTTACACAGACCTCTACACGAATCAAGATTGGATTTACGACACTTTGCGAGATTGGAATCACACCAACGTTAATTTTGCTTCGGACAAGCACACGCGAACTCACAGTGATCACTCCTTCCCCTTCAATTCGTCAATGGGGAATCCTTCTAAGAGCTGCGCAAATTGCATTTTCAATTTCTACATCTCAATTGGCTGCAAGGGAAAGTCCAATTGCCAGAATAAGAGCATCAGCAGTGTGAATGCTGAAGGAAGTACTTTGCTTTGGGAGAAGACTAGTCCGGAGCAGAACTGCTCCAATGGTGATCTGGATTGCCCTTCTAGGTCGAAGGACACTTTGGAATTGGTGAAGTCGGAGGACAATTCGACCAAGCATTCTGATAAGCCTAAGGCTGTGGGAGATCCTGACTTTGGGGAGACCGGAACTAGAAGAGGATTGGGACTGAGAAGAACCTTCCAAAAACCGAAGCAACCAAAGCTTTCCGCTGAACAGCGGATGCAGGACAGAATGAGAAAGTGGAGGAGAATGCAGAGTTCAAGGAGGCAGCCTGTCAATCAGGTAACGGTTTTCAGGATTAGCCTTTCGAGAACTTTTTTAGATCTGATTCAAATTTTTGAATAGGGCATCAATAGACGGACGACTAGAGAAGCTAATCCTTTCATCAGAAGGGACTTTGACGATCCTGATGACAGTATCATGAAGATGCATGCCCTGATTGTGAGAGATGAGGAGACTTCACGTTGTTGTGAGACTGCAAAACAAGTCAGGTACGAATTGAAGTATTTGATTGTATGAAAGCATACAGTCAGTTCCTTGGTATCTTCCAATATTCTCTATTCGACGGCTCGACGGCACCAACCAGATTTCTGGAAGCTGTTCAAAGATAATATATTTGGCTAAACTTTCCTTAATAACTCCACATATGGGCTATACTTCTCCAGCGAGGTAGAATAGTACGTGCTTGATACCACGGTACTGACATAAAATATAGCGCTTTCAATGGAATCACAAATAGCCGTGAGACTCCTGAAAATTCCCAAGTATACCGCACGTAACCAATACTCTGTTATGTTTTCCAGTGCACATCGATACTTCATGTGCAGCGGAGCGATTCTATCATTGAAACATGCAATAACAACAGCCTCGTGCATGCATTTCGCCGATATATACGAGTAAATCATCTCAAATGCACGTCTCCTTCCTCTATATAACCATTCAATTTGTTTTAGACATCACATCGATGCTGATCTTGCTGTTATGGTTGGTGCTACAACATCCAATTCCTACATCATAAAAATTAATCGATACGAGATGCATCCCAATTACGTATTTGATGTTGATGCTACAGATCATTCGACCCATAACCTGGCTATTCTATTTTTAGCCTGCAGGTTATTGAGATTCTTATGAAACTTTTAGAATTTTTCCTATAAATTCTTCATCAAGATACTCGATAGTGTATCGGGCCAAGTCACGTTTAATATTCAATCCCACTGTGGAAGTACCTCAAGACTTCATTAAAACTTTACGTTTCAGCATCAAATCAACAGCTGCACTGGTTCCGAAACTTCCGCGAGGTGTGAACAACGATGTTGGTCACCATTGCTGCAGTCGGAACTGTACTGTCGTCACCATTGTTCAAAGTTATGACGTAATAGAGCTTTTTGGACCTAAGGAACTTGGAGATCTTCCAATCCTTCTTAACGCAGAGTGCTTTCTTTGCAGAACCTCCAAGCAGCTAAGCTGCTCACCGCTAAGCATTTGCCATCTCCGCGCCATGACGACGATGCCGACGATGATGAATCTGCGTCCTTCAACCGGAGATCGAATTCCAAGCTGCCGAACACTCGTTCTTCAATCCGGAGCAAACGAAGTCAAGGAAGATCATCTCCAACAGCTGCAATGCTCAATGGCGGATCTTCCTGGTCGAGTTCAATTAAGAACGCTCCTGCAAGCTTTCAGGATCGTAGAGAACCCAATGGAGATATCAATCTACCATTGCCTGACCAATCTAACCATGCTGATGCCATTGATAAACTCCGGAGGAACCGAATGGTCTGGAAGGCCAAAAGCGGCAAGTCTCCAATGAACTCTCTGATGATCGATGAGGTGATAGCTTCTACGGATTGGAATTCAGCTGACGAATCACCTTTACCCTTGACCCTGAAGCCCCTCCCCAAATTACCATACAATTACCATTCAATGCGAAGCAAACGAAGTCAAGGAAGATTAGCTCCAGCACCTTCACTGTTCAATAGAGAACTTACAAGGTCAAGTCTAACCCAGAGCACTCCTAGGAATTCCAAGAAAAATAGAAAACCCAAGCCATATAATAATCTACAATTGCCTAATCAATCTAAAAACGCTGATATTATTGCTGGATTGCTCACAGACCGAATATTCTGGAAGGTCAATGGCCGTAGGTCTTTATCAAACTCATCGATGATGGATGAAGCGATTGCTTCTGTCGATTGGAACAACGTGGAGGAAGCCATGGACCAGAAGATCACGAGTTTTAATAAACTGGTGATTAATCAATTTGTTGAAAGTGTGATCAAAGAGACCATGAAACGAGTTGTCACGGCGCTGGGTGGGGAGTCGAAGGCCAGTCTCAATGGAGATTCCAGAGATAGTAACTTCTTTGGTACGCTACTATCTCACTCATCCGGAAACCGAAGTATTGATGACTTCTCTCAAGCCTTGACTAAAATTATCACCAATCTTATGCCACCTAATGATGGAAATAATCTCGCTGTGTCGTCTGACTTGTCGATCGATGAACGAGATGTCGGCAAGCCGCCGATGAAGTATGCTAATTGTCCACCACTTGGAGCTCCGGTTATCATGGATGGAACTCTGGTACGGTCTAAGATAAGAAAGCTCGTAGGTTTCTTGTTAGGTTCTTTTGCAATTCGAGGGTCTTTGAACGGACTCTAACATCCCTAAAAGTTGAAACAGACTCTTGCAATTTGATTTATAGATCCGTCTTGCTAATCCGAGCAGCGGGCTGCGTTGACCGATCCTAATTCGGATCGGTCAAGGATACTCTTCGGTCTGAACAAGTGGAGACGTTTTGTTTCAGATTGGGATGGTGGCGTACACTTGTGACGACATTCAGAGTTGGGTGGAGTGGAAGTACGTCAGCGTTTCTAATAATCTGGTGTGGATACGGAAGAGACTAGCTGCGACCCAGCATCAAGCGCTTACAAATTGCCAGGATACGAGTCGGAATGGTGGAACGTTGGACAAACCTAGAGCAGATTCGACGGATGGGAGCTCCGACAATGGCCATAGCATCCGGAGTGATCGCAGATTATTTAATGATTACGTTAAAAGGAATTGAAGTGATGTGTTCGTTTGGACTCCTGTCGTAATGATTAGGTGGAACGAAATAAATTATGCGAAACCAATTAACGTTTTATCGAATTGGGAGAATCATCGGTACTCACTCGCTGGTTTCGAGGTACTGCAACACCCGGTACACCGGACGCCGGTACATAAAGAGATGGCTCTCCACCCGATCCACCATCATTCTAGGCTCATTTTGCCCGCACTTGACTCAATTTTGAATTATTTAGGACGGGTTTAGGGACGCTCATGGAGATTCTTCAGGGGAGACCAGGGAAATCGATTGCCAGAAAAAAATTGATCTCGAAATTATGGATTTTTGGGAGGAGAACGCGGGTGTAACGCTAACGAAACGAAATCCTTTTTGGACCGAATTTGAATATCTTATAATTTTTTCATTTTTAGTTTATGGTTGTGGAGCATTTGCTGGGTTATTTGGGAGGAATAATTTATGGTATCGCGAAAAAATGGCGGAAATGATAAATAATTTCGCGGAGTCGAATTGGGGTGACTTCGTTTCGCCAACGTTACAGAGGCCTAAAATCGAGTATTTGTAATTCTGGGTTACACAGTTTTGAGGTATTGAGAAATTGGGGGTTCCAAGATCTTTTACAATTTGTCTGTTTAAAATTTGATTAAAAATTTTTTTGGACAAGTTTCCAAAATTTTTGAACTTGGAAAATTTTGAGTTTGGAAAATTTCAAATTTTTTTTTTGAAAATAGTCTTTTAGGTAAAAAGTTTTGAATCGTCACCGTTGGCTACTTCGCGTTTTGTACTGTTGTTGTGAAAAAAAATCACATGCATCCTTAGTAGTTAAATCAATAGCTAAAATTGGAGCCCCATTGAACAGATATCGAATAAGCAAAGTACGAAGGCACAATAAAAAAAAATTTCAGCAATTATACACGAGTTTCGGCTCGGTCACTGCCCCGCTCTCTAAATTTACCCAGACAAACTCGAATATTTGAACGATAAAAAGGGGGCTCGTATTAAAGTAGTATGGCCGATAAAGTAGTAATTCCTACCAATAACAATAACAATTTCGATTTTTTTTATTCGGAAGTTTGAAAATTTTTTAAATTTCTAAAATTTTTGGACTTTTCGAAATTTCGAAAAATTGCTGATTATTATTTTATTAAGAATTTTTGTTTTTTGAAATTATTAAAATAGCGATTGTCAAAATCAAAATCACTTGTTTTCACGTAAAGCGCCGAAACAATTTTTACACAATTAACGTCATCCGAATTTTGCAATCACTGTTATCAAACATATTTTGCCCACAAACGAATATCAGAATCGCCAAAGGTCTGCGAAATTTTCTGCGTTTTTCGGGAACGAAAAATTATTATAACATCCCTCAAAGATCAGCACCGAGGAATTGCAATTTGCTGCCAAGAGCCGGGAGACCAAGTTGGTAATCAATTATTATCAATCATACTAAACGGTCAATCGACTTGAGATTGCAGTGGAAGGTCCCGGGCAATATTGCCATACATAAAAAAATTGCTGCAAATTTCTCCGTCGCTAATCAATTATCGACCCCACCACCTTAATGGTTTTTTTCCCCCAACCCTATTTAGTATCCTTGTGATATCCATACCCAAATTTAACCAAACTCGTCCTCCACAATTTTTCTAATTTTTTTCTGGCAATCTCAGCACAATTTTCACTGTCAATTTTTGGGAAAAAAAATTTTTGCACTTTTTTCGATCTATATACATCGATTTCGGAAATTGTCACGAGATAGCACTTGGCAACACGAGTTTAAAGACGCGTTAGGAGTACGTCAGGACAAATCAAGGGAGCAGGCGCGTTATGGGTGCGGCGATACTGCGCTACTATGCTACGCGTTCTCCAATTCCTCCCCTACGTACCAGGGTTATCGCGGAAAGTGGGTGGGAGTGGGAGAGAAGGGGGGGGGGAGGCTTTTTTGAAAAAATGAACTTTCCAAAAATTTTTGACTATCCGACATTTGAGACTTCACCATGTTGCGGACCGTCGTGAGACATCTGCAATAGGGGGTTGTGTATGTGGGTGGGTGGAAGGGGGAGGTAGGGGGGGGGGGGGATTTTTTGAAAAATTGAACTTTGCGAAAATTTTTGCAAATCCGACATTTGAGACTTCCCGATGCTGGGGACCGTCCCATCTGTTATGGTGGGTTGTGTATGCATGGGTGGGTGGAAGGGGGGGGGGGGGGATTTTTTGAAAAACTGAAATTTGCGAAAATTTCTGCCAATCCGACAGTTGAGACTTCACCATGTTGCAGACCGTCGTCAGACATCTGCAATAGGGGGTTGTGTACGTGGGTGGGTGGAAGGGGGAGGTAGGGGGGGGGGGATTTTTTGAAAAATTGAACTTTGCGAAAATTTTGGCAAATTCGACATTTGAGACTTCCCGATGCTGGGGACCGTCCCATCTGTTATGGTGGGTTGTGTATGCGTGGGTGGGTGGAAGGAGGAGGGAGGGTGGGGGATTTTTTGAAAAACTGAAATTTGCGAAAATTTCTGCCAATCCGACAGTTGAGACTTTCCGAGGCTGGGGACCGTCCTATCTGTGATTGTGCGTCGTGTATGCGTGGGTGGGTGGGTGGGTGGGGGTGGGGGGGGGGGGGGGGGGAGGTTGACATTTTAAAACGATTTTTGTTTCAAAAGTTAATGTCAACATGATCGCAACATGTCCGAGAAGGGTTGTGTGGGGAGGAGGGTGGGTGGGGGGGGGGGGGGGTGAAATTCATTGCTTTTTCCGGATATTCCGCCAAACATAAATTTCCAAATTTCTCAGCTTTCCGCAAATTTTTAAAAGCGATTAAGGTCCAACACCATAGGTCACTTGCGGCTTCTAGTCCCCAGCAAAAAAGTGCTGTCATCCTGAGATTTACGCGGTATTTTTCTAGGGTCATTTAGTTTTCCATAATTATTGTAGTTAGTCCCCCTTGCATGGTTTTTCTTATGCGCTCCCACAGTAGACTACATCCGACGCGCAGTGGACCTTATCGTTACTGGATGCTCGACCACACACACTATGTTGCTATATATGTATATATATATATAGGCTGCCACGTTACACCCCGCATCCACCCTCCCCGCCCCCCCCCCCCCCGCCCCTTTATCATATTTCATTGAGGGATGGATTCCAAGAAAATTTACGCGAGGTATTAATCGGGAATTCATGTCAGTGTGCAACGAATCGTTACACGTTCACGGAAATTAAAAAAAAATTCCAAGTCTCGAAAAACATTTTTTTTTTTTATTCTGAAACTATGTTAAATGTGGAAAAATTGAATAGTAAAAATATTGAAAATTGTCATTTGAAACGGCGTTGCGAAAACGTTACAGGAGGTGTGCAACGAATCGTTACACACCTATGAGAAGTATCGAAAACGCCAAAATTCGGGGAAAAGTTGGGAAATATCTAAGAAAGATATATAAAAATTGCAGAGCTTTTGAAAAATAAATCGAAAATTTTCGAAAAATAAAAGAGAAAAGAGAAATTGGAAGTTTTGAAAATTTTGCAGAAAATGAAGACTTACAGTAATTCAAAAAAATTTTGGAACTTAGATAGTTCCTTTTGCACCTCCAGAACATTTGTGTATTTAATATTTTTGAGTACGGTTTTCCCTGTGTGAATTTCTCGTTAATTACCGTGGTAAAGCAGTTGATAAGAATCTCAAATGCAGTCAAAGCGCAAGTTCAAGCTAATATGGTGTTACATTCACCGGATGTCTAATGTAAGGCCACGGTGTTTGAACTCTGTCATTCATACTATTTTTCTGACGAATTGCAATCCCAAATGCAGAAACAGAAATGTTTTTTTTTTTAACGAAATTTTGTGTCCGATGGAAAGCGTCGAAATTGAGATTTTTTTTTTGGGTTTATCGAAATTTTTTGACATTATTTTTTTTATCTCAAAATCCCCAAAATTCCGATCATTTCAAAAAACTTCAAAAAGTTGAAAACTTTCGAAATTTTTGAAACATTTTCGAAAAATCTAAACTTTTAGAAATTCCAGAAATTCTGAAATTTCCCAAAATTTTCCGAAATTTGAAGAAGCACAAAACTTAATAAAATTCGAAAGTGAAAAAAAAATTAGAAATTGAATATTTTAAAAGTTTTGAAGATAAAAAAAATTCAATATTTTGCACATTATAATGTTTTTATGGCGTGAAACAAGACAACACCCGTTTTGCCCCGTGTATGCATAAATTCTCATGACAGTGTATAATTCAAACCGGAAGTGAATGAGAACCACCTTGGTTCGTATATAGACACCATACGCGGTACGTGGGTTCCTGTTACCCGTCTTCCTTTTTTTTAACATTTTTTTTTTTTTTTGTTCATTCACCTATCATATGACTACATAATTCCAATCGAAATTCACATCTCATCGCTAAAAATAAACGAACAGGCTAAGGAATTGCATCCATTAAATGTCATCTTTAAGATTACAACAGTTTCTTTCGAAATTCAAAAGCTCAAATTTTCAAATTCCGAATTTTCAAATTTCACATTTTCAAGTTTCGTATTCCCAAATTTCAAATTTTTAAATTTTAAATTTTAAATTTTTCAAATTTTCAAATTTTCAAATTTTCAAATTTCAAATTCGTATTTCCAAATTTTAAATTGCAATGTCATCTTTAAGATTACAACAGTTTTTTTTCGAATTTCAAAAGTTCAAAAGTTTAAATTTTCAATTTCCGAATTTTCAAATTTCAAATTTTCAAATTTCGTATTTCCAAATTTCAAATTTTTAAATTTTTCAAATTTCAAATTTTCCAATTTCAAATTTCAAATTTCAAATTTCAAATTTCAAATTTCAAGTTCGTATTTCCAAATTTCGAATTGCAAATTTTTAATTTTTAAACTTCAATTTTCAAATTGCAAATTTTTTGTACATTTTTAGGCTGGAATTAAAGGGGGTGAATTTTAGGGGTAGTGAAATATTAAGATATTGAAACGTGGAAATATGTGTTCATAATGGATTCAAGACTGATAAGTTAGTAGTCCTAAAATCATTTGAAACATTCTTCATAAGATAGACTAATGACGAATTTAGAGCTTACGATTTCTAAC
This sequence comes from Asobara japonica, assembly GCA_026005395.1. Taxonomy (NCBI): domain Eukaryota; kingdom Metazoa; phylum Arthropoda; class Insecta; order Hymenoptera; family Braconidae; genus Asobara; species Asobara japonica. The sequence continues at coordinate 718,424 of BQMI01000533.1, read as the reverse complement.
GGCATGCATAATTGAAATTAGAAATACGATTTCAATTTCCTTTTTTATTGGAAAATTCTAATTTTGAATTCCAAAAAACATTGTTTCTGATGTTTCTGGAGTTTCTGAATTTTTCGAACTTTTGTATTCTCCATTTAACTTTTAATGTTTGAAATTTTATAATTAACGAAAGAATACAAACTCTCCAAAAAATTTATCTAATGTTTTAGAATTTGTTAAAATTGTCGGTTTTGAAAACTTTTGCATTTTTCAAATTGTGAAATACTCAAATTTCTGTTTTTTTTTTCAACTTTGTAGAGGAACAAACTCTTGAAAGTTCCCATGACAAATGGAACCAGCTTTCACGTTTTTTCCTCTATTCAGAAATTTAAAAATGAGACAATTTTCTTGCCAATACACTCTGAGAGTTTTCCTTGTTTTTTTTTTTTTTTTTTTAATTATGTCGCCTAAGTTATGAACCCCGAAAATCCATAAATCATCGAGAAACTTTCTCCCCTCCTCTAAATTGCCAATCCCACTCCTCATAATAACCATTCATAATCTTCGAAAATAAAAATAGACATTCCTCCCACGGACTAAACTTTAAATACGATGAAATCATTTTCTCACCTAGGAACAAACATTTTCGTCTCTACGTTTTTTTCCATATTCCCAATTTTAGAATTTTTTTAAACATCTAAAATTCCTAAAACTATTTTGTTTTTTTTTGGAATTCTAAGAAAATAAAAATTGAACATTTTGGATTTTTTATGCAATTGACGCAAAGTTCAAAAAAATTTAATTCTTGAAATCTTTGAAAACTTTTCACAAATTTTAAATCGAAATTCGAAAAATTGGCAAATGAAACGTTTTGAATTTTTTCGTTTTTTCGTTTTTTTTTTTTTTTTTTATGATTAAACATTTTTTATGAAACTTTTTTCACAGTTTCATTTTCTCATTTTTGAATTTTTCTCCCAAATTTTGCAATTTTAGTTCTTAATTTCGTAAAATTTCGAATTGATGTTTTCTTTCAAATTTGAGTTAAAAATTGTGAGAATTTTTCAGGAAATAATATCTTTAATATTTCTACTTTCATCCAAAATTATAAATTCACATTGTCAATTTAGTAAGATTTTTTTTTAATTTTTAAAAAGTTGGCATTTTCCAAATTTTCAAAGTTTTTGGAAAATTCGAAAATTTTCGAAAAATTCTTTATATTTCCAAAAATTTCCCAGAATGTTTTAGAACTTAAAATTAAAAACTGAACTAACAATCGTTGCTATACTTACAACTTTCGAGAACGTATTCCCAACTTTTGAAAGAAAGTCACGTGACTTGAAGTTTTCAATATTTTCCCCAAAATCTCATAGTTTTCCACTTTTCTTTTGCCCACGAGATTGATTAATTGTTCTTCTGAGCCGAATGACAAGCCACGGGGTGATTTCCAAAAAATTTCTTGTCCTTTTCAGAATTTCCGATTTTTTCAATTTTCCGAGTGCCGGGAACTTTTGAATATCGGAAATGAAAAAAACACAATTTCGGGCGAAATTTTCCTAATCAAAATTTTGATTGTTCTTGGGTAATTAGGGGCACAATTAACACTCAGATTTGATTATCAGGAGGCGCAAGAACAGTTGTCGTAAACAGTAGGCGCCATACTGATTTTTTTTCTCACTTAAGCGATGACGAACATGCGCGAAAAAGAAAGAACTTTTCATTCGACGCGCTTGTGCCGCCATCTTGGATTCGATTTTGAACTAAAATTTAAAAAGGCTTTTCAGATGAACCGCCTAAACACTGGGAAATTTTGGAAAACATTCTTTGAGCGCTTATAATTTCCAAAACGTGTTCGCAGATGTTCTTTGCGTGTGCGCAAAATTCGTCTTGGAAAAGTTTATGGAAATGACTAAAACGTTAAAAGACAGTGAACTTAAACTGGTGTCAAAAATTTTTTGGAGCACTGAAAAAAAAATTGAGATTCTCGACTTTCTCGTAGACATTACCAGAATTTTTAAACTGCGGAATATTGATTAAAAAAAGGCCAAAACAAAAATTGCACAGTCCAAAACATCCGGGAAAAATTCGAAACATTTTTTTCTTACCATGATGCGCGCGCAGGAGAATTGAACAGCGTGGATGGTGCTGCCCTCTATAGTCGTTAAATACAAAGGGCTGCAATTCAAACAAAAAATTGTAAACAATAAATGTAAAAAGCGCTCTCCAATTTTTACATTCCAAACTATCAATTAATTATCGATAAAATGTTCGGAAAAGAGGCGCTTAAACTAATTAATGAATTAGATATATCGGACGAAATAAAAACATTCAATGTAAGTGTTATTATTTATAACCTCAAATTTGCTTGTTTCGCAATAAATTTAAATTTTTCATATAAACATATTGTATTTGATATATTAAAAAGCATTAAATATTTCTTCCTTCAATTTTCCACTAATCATAATCATTTATTTAGTTAATTTTACATTTTGATTGTTAAAAAAAAGCGCGCCATGAAAATTCACAAAAATTAAATTCAGTAAAAAAAACATCAAAATTGAGAGTTAAATTAACAACGAAAACATTTGGATTATTAAAAAAAAAATTTTCGCTATTTTGGACGAGTTTTTTTTTGCAACATTTATTAACGCCCCAAAAAATTTGATAATTTTGAAAATCTTTTTTTTATGAATTCATGAATTTTAATGTTGATTGTTTATTAATTTTTTTGCCTATTTTCAGGAGGCGGTTTTTAGACAAGTACTCAATGAAATGCAGACTCTATATGAAGCTAATTGGGAAGCCGTGTAATTATTATGATTATTAATATTCTAAGAATTATTAATATTGAACACTTTTGAAATACTGAATTTTTGGGAAATTATGGAAATTTCAGAGATTTAAAAATTCGGAGAATATCCACAAATTTTTGAGTATAAAAAGTTGGGAATTTTTTTTTGAAATTGTGAGAATTTGGAAATGAAAAAGAAATCAAAAGAAAAAAAAAATTAAGACAATTTAAAAAATTCCACAACTTAGAAATTTGATAAATTTCCAAAAAGAAAGAATGTCAGATTTTAATATATTAATTTTTTTACTTTCCAGAAATGCCACAGTATCAGAAACTCCCACAGCCTCCCATTACACATCGGTCCAGCTGAGGCATGCGGCTCTGAACCGAAATAAAAGATGTCTCCTTGCATACGTCTACAATCGAATGCAGAGAATGCGAAACATGAGATGGGAATTTGGCAGCATTTTACCACCTGAAATCAGTCGAAATTTGATTCCCCTTGAGGCCCAGTGGTTTCAAGCCTACAGTAAATCACTAGCAAGTTATATGAGGTCAATTGGGGACAATCAAGGCCTCAATTTAACCCTCGATATGGTCCCACCCAAGTCTCTCTATATCGAGGTAATTTTTTGCATATGCAAGCTCTTAGTCATGGGTCATTGAACGACTTTGGAAACTAATTTTATGAAAACTTGAATCTTTCGGAAAATTTTGCAACTGCATTCCTAATTTTTATTTCTTCACATTTTAAATTGTGTTCCTTATTTTGCTCAAATTCTTCAAATTTCCAGGAATGACGGTTTAACTTACGTGCAAACTTTTTTCAAATTTTCGACGTTCAAATTTTTTTTGCCATTTGTGGAAATTAGTGAATTTTTTGAAAGATTTTTTGACTAGAAAATTTATATTATATTTGTGTTATTTTAGGTCAGATGTCTTGTAGATTATGGGAAATTGGAATTGGAAGATGGGCAAGTAATAAGTTTAACGAAAAATACTCATCACTTATTACCCAGAGCGCAGTGTGAGACTCTCGTGAGGCAGGGGGTTCTTGAGCATGTTAATAATTAATATAATAAGAAATAGCAATAAGTAGAAAATCTTACAAGGAAAGCAATAATAATGTCCTTTGAACATATTTTATAATAAATCTTTTTTCCAAGAAAAAACAATCATTATTGACGTTTTGATGTGAAATTAGTGACGTCGAGATATTCATCGGATTTTCCTTATTTTGCAATTACATACACGCTTAAGTACAAAAAAATCCGAAATCTCTGATTGCGCATTTTTTTTATATTTCTCACGATTTTTGGGAGGCAAACTTAATTTTTTAAAATTGAGTTTTTGGACCCGTGTGCGTTGATACTATCCAATAGGAACCCCTAGAAGATATTTCCGTCGATTTTGGGTCGAAAAATTGAATTCAATTTTTTTCGATTTTGGCCAAATTTAACATTGGGACCTTATGGCGAAGCAAACTTAATTTTTTTAAAAGTGAATTTTTGGCCCCGTGTGCGTTAATACTATCCAATAGGAATCCCTAGAAGATATTTCCGTCGAATTTGGGTCGAAAAAGTCAAATTAATTTTTTTCGATTTTGGCCAAATTTAACATTGGGACCTTATGGGGAGGCAAACTTAAATTTTTTAAAATTGAATTTTTGGCCCCGTGGGCGTTGATACTATCCAATAGGAACCCCTAGAAGATATTTCCGTCGATTTTGGGTCGAAAAATTGAATTCAATTTTTTTCGATTTTGGCCAAATTTAACATTGGGACCTTATGGCGAAGCAAACTTAATTTTTTTAAAAGTGAATTTTTGGCCCCGTGTGCGTTAATACTATCCAATAGGAATCCCTAGAAGATATTTCCGTCGAATTTGGGTCGAAAAAGTCAAATTAATTTTTTTCGATTTTGGCCAAATTTAACATTGGGACCTTATGGGGAGGCAAACTTAAATTTTTTAAAATTGAATTTTTGGCCCCGTGGGCGTTGATACTATCCAATAGGAACCCCTAGAAGATATTTCCGTCGATTTTGGGTCGAAAAATTGAATTCAATTTTTTTCGATTTTGGCCAAATTTAACATTGGGACCTTATGGCGAAGCAAACTTAATTTTTTTAAAAGTGAATTTTTGGCCCCGTGTGCGTTAATACTATCCAATAGGAACCCCTAGAAGATATTTCCGTCGAATTTGGGTCGAAAAAGTCAAATTAATTTTTTTCGATTTTGGCCAAATTTAACATTGGGACCTTATGGGGAGGCAAACTTAAATTTTTTAAAATTGAATTTTTGGCCCCGTGGGCGTTGATACTATCCAATAGGAACCCCTAGAAGATATTTCCGTCGAATTTGGGTCGAAAAAGTCAAATTAATTTTTTTCGATTTTGGCCAAATTTAACATTGGGACCTTATGGGGAGGCAAACTTAAATTTTTTAAAATTGAATTTTTGGCCCCGTGGGCGTTGATACTATCCAATAGGAACCCCTAGAAGATATTTCCGTCGATTTTGGGTCGAAAAATTGAATTCAATTTTTTTCGATTTTGGCCAAATTTAACATTGGGACCTTATGGCGAAGCAAACTTAATTTTTTTAAAAGTGAATTTTTGGCCCCGTGTGCGTTAATACTATCCAATAGGAACCCCTAGAAGATATTTCCGTCGAATTTGGGTCGAAAAAGTCAAATTAATTTTTTTCGATTTTGGCCAAATTTAACATTGGGACCTTATAGGGAGGCAAACTTAAATTTTTTAAAATTGAATTTTTGGCCCCGTGGGCGTTGATACTATCCAATAGGAACCCCTAGAAGATATTTCCGTCGAATTTGGGTCGAAAAAGTCAAATTAATTTTTTTCGATTTTGGCCAAATTTAACATTGGGACCTTATGGGGAGGCAAACTTAAATTTTTTAAAATTGAATTTTTGGCCCCGTGGGCGTTGATACTATCCAATAGGAACCCCTAGAAGATATTTCCGTCGAATTTGGGGCGAAAAAGTCAAATTAATTTTTTTCGATTTTGGCCAAATTTAACATTGGGACCTTATGGGGAGGCAAACTTAAATTTTTTAAAATTGAATTTTTGGCCCCGTGGGCGTTGATACTATCCAATAGGAACCCCTAGAAGATATTTCCGTCGAATTTGGGTGGAAAAATTGAATTTAATTTTTTTCGATTTTGGCCAAAGTTAACATTGGGACCTTATGGGGAGGCAAACTTAAATTTTTTAAAATTGAATTTTTGGCCCCGTGGGCGTTGATACTATCCAATAGGAACCCCTAGAAGATATTTCCGTCGAATTTGGGTCGAAAAAGTCAAATTAATTTTTTTCGATTTTGGCCAAATTTAACATTGGGACCTTATGGGGAGGCAAACTTAAATTTTTTAAAATTGAATTTTTGGCCCCGTGGGCGTTGATACTATCCAATAGGAACCCCTAGAAGATATTTCCGTTGAATTTGGGTCGAAAAAGTCAAATTAATTTTTTTCGATTTTGGCCAAATTTAACATTGGGACCTTATGGGGAGGCAAACTTATATTTTTTAAAATTGAATTTTTGGCCCCGTGCGCGTTGATACTATCCAATAGGAACCCCTAGAAGATATTTCCGTCGAATTTGGGTCGAAAAAGTCAAATTAATTTTTTTCGATTTTGGCCAAATTTAACATTGGGACCTTATGGGGAGGCAATCTTAAATTTTTTAAAATTGAATTTTTGGCCCCGTGCGCGTTTATACTATTCAATTGGGACCCCTAGAAGACATTCCCGTCGATTTTGGGTCGAAAAAGTCAAATTAATTTTTTTCGATTTTGGGCAAATTTAACATTGGGACCTTATGGGGAGGCAAACTTAAATTTTTTAAAATTGAATTTTTGGCCCCGTGGGCGTTTATACTATCCAATAGGAACCCCTAGAAGATATTTCCGTCGATTTTGGGTCGAAAAATTGCATTTAATTTTTTTCGATTTTGGCCAAATTTAACATTGGGACCTTATGGGGAGGCAAACTTAAATTTTTTAAAATTGAATTTTGGGCCCCGTGGGCGTTGATACTATCCAATAGGAACCCCTAGAAGATATTTCCGTCGAATTTGGGTCGAAAAACTCAAATTAATTTTTTTTCGATTTTGGCCAAATTTAACATTGGGACCTTATGGGGAGGCAAACTTAAATTTTTTAAAATTGAATTTTTGGCCCCGTGGGCGTTGATACTATCCAATAGGAACCCCTAGAAGATATTTCCGTTGAATTTGGGTCGAAAAAGTCAAATTAATTTTTTTCGATTTTGGCCAAATTTAACATTGGGACCTTATGGGGAGGCAAACTTAAATTTTTTAAAATTGAATTTTTGGCCCCGTGGGCGTTGATACTATCCAATAGGAACCCCTAGAAGATATTTCCGTCGAATTTGGGTCGAAAAAGTCAAATTAATTTTTTTCGATTTTGGCCAAATTTAACATTGGGACCTTATGGGGAGGCAAACTTAAATTTTTTAAAATTGAATTTTTGGCCCCGTGGGCGTTGATACTATCCAATAGGAACCCCTAGAAGATATTTCCGTTGAATTTGGGTCGAAAAAGTCAAATTAATTTTTTTCGATTTTGGCCAAATTTAACATTGGGACCTTATGGGGAGGCAAACTTATATTTTTTAAAATTGAATTTTTGGCCCCGTGCGCGTTGATACTATCCAATAGGAACCCCTAGAAGATATTTCCGTCGAATTTGGGTCGAAAAAGTCAAATTAATTTTTTTCGATTTTGGCCAAATTTAACATTGGGACCTTATGGGGAGGCAATCTTAAATTTTTTAAAATTGAATTTTTGGCCCCGTGCGCGTTTATACTATTCAATTGGGACCCCTAGAAGACATTCCCGTCGATTTTGGGTCGAAAAAGTCAAATTAATTTTTTTCGATTTTGGGCAAATTTAACATTGGGACCTTATGGGGAGGCAAACTTAAATTTTTTAAAATTGAATTTTTGGCCCCGTGGGCGTTTATACTATCCAATAGGAACCCCTAGAAGATATTTCCGTCGATTTTGGGTCGAAAAATTGCATTTAATTTTTTTCGATTTTGGCCAAATTTAACATTGGGACCTTATGGGGAGGCAAACTTAAATTTTTTAAAATTGAATTTTGGGCCCCGTGGGCGTTGATACTATCCAATAGGAACCCCTAGAAGATATTTCCGTCGAATTTGGGTCGAAAAACTCAAATTAATTTTTTTTCGATTTTGGCCAAATTTAACATTGGGACCTTATGGGGAGGCAAACTTAAATTTTTTAAAATTGAATTTTTGGCCCCGTGCGCGTTTATACTATTCAGTTGGGACCCCTAGAAGACATTCCCGTCGATTTTGGGTCGAAAAAGTCAAATTAATTTTTTTCGATTTTGGGCAAATTTAACATTGGGGCCTTATGGGGAGGCAAACTTAAATTTTTTAACATTGAATTTTTGGCCCCGTGGGCGTTGATACTATCCAATAGGAACCCCTAGAAGATATTTCCATCGAATTTGGGTCGAAAAAGTCAAATTAATTTTTTTCGATTTTGGCCAAATTTAACATTGGGACCTTATGGGGAGGCAAACTTAAATTTTTTAAAATTGAATTTTTGGCCCCGTGGGCGTTGATACTATCCAATAGGAACCCCTAGAAGATATTTCCGTCGAATTTGGGTCGAAAAAGTCAAATTATTTTTTTTCGATTTTGGCCAAATTTAACATTGGGACCTTATGGGGAGGCAAACTTATATTTTTTAAAATTGAATTTTTGGCCCCGTGGGCGTTGATACTATCCAATAGGAACCCCTAGAAGATATTTCCGTCGAATTTGGGTCGAAAAAGTCAAATTAATTTTTTTCGATTTTGGCCAAATTTAACATTGGGACCTTATGGGGAGGCAAACTTAAATTTTTTAAAATTGAATTTTTGGCCCCGTGCGCGTTTATACTATTCAGTTGGGACCCCTAGAAGACATTCCCGTCGATTTTGGGTCGAAAAAGTCAAATTAATTTTTTTCGATTTTGGGCAAATTTAACATTGGGACCTTATGGGGAGGCAAACTTAAATTTTTTAAAATTGAATTTTTGGCCCCGTGGGTGTTGATACTATCCAATAGGAACCCCTAGAAGATATTTCCGTCGATTTTGGGTGGAAAAATTGAATTTAATTTTTTTCGATTTTGGCCAAAGTTAACATTGGGACCTTATGGGGAGGCAAACTTAAATTTTTTAAAATTGAATTTTTGGCCCCGTGGGCGTTGATACTATCCAATAGGAACCCCTAGAAGATATTTCCATCGAATTTGGGTCGAAAAAAGTCAAATTAATTTTTTTCGATTTTGGGCAAATTTAACATTGGGACCTTATGGGGAGGCAAACTTAAATTTTTTAAAATTGAATTTTTGGCCCCGTGGGCGTTGATACTATCCAATAGGAACCCCTAGAAGATATTTCCGTCGAATTTGGGGCGAAAAAGTCAAATTAATTTTTTTCGATTTTGGCCAAATTTAACATTGGGACCTTATGGGGAGGCAAACTTAAATTTTTTAAAATTGAATTTTTGGCCCCGTGGGCGTTTATACTATCCAATAGGAACCCCTAGAAGATATTTCCGTCGATTTTGGGTCGAAAAATTGCATTTAATTTTTTTCGATTTTGGCCAAAGTTAACATTGGGACCTTATGGGGAGGCAAACTTAAATTTTTTAAAATTGAATTTTTGGCCCCGTGGGCGTTTATACTATCCAATAGGAACCCCTAGAAGATATTTCCGTCGATTTTGGGTCGAAAAATTGCATTTAATTTTTTTCGATTTTGGCCAAATTTAACATTGGGACCTTATGGGGAGGCAAACTTAAATTTTTTAAAATTGAATTTTTGGCCCCGTGGGCGTTGATACTATCCAATAGGAACCCCTAGAAGATATTTCCGTCGAATTTGGGGCGAAAAAGTCAAATTAATTTTTTTCGATTTTGGCCAAATTTAACATTGGGACCTTATGGGGAGGCAAACTTAAATTTTTTAAAATTGAATTTTGGGCCCCGTGGGCGTTGATACTATCCAATAGGAACCCCTAGAAGATATTTCCGTCGAATTTGGGTCGAAAAACTCAAATTAATTTTTTTTCGATTTTGGCCAAATTTAACATTGGGACCTTATGGGGAGGCAAACTTAAATTTTTTAAAATTGAATTTTTGGCCCCGTGCGCGTTTATACTATTCAATTGGGACCCCTAGAAGACATTCCCGTCGATTTTGGGTCGAAAAAGTCAAATTAATTTTTTTCGATTTTGGCCAAATTTAACATTGGGACCTTATGGGGAGGCAAACTTAAATTTTTTAAAATTGAATTTTGGCCCCCGTGGGCGTTGATACTATCCAATAGGAACCCCTAGAAGATATTTCCGTCGAATTTGGGGCGAAAAAGTCAAATTAATTTTTTTCGATTTTGGCCAAAGTTAACATTGGGACCTTATGGGGAGGCAAACTTAAATTTTTTAAAATTGAATTTTTGGCCCCGTGGGCGTTTATACTATCCAATAGGAACCCCTAGAAGATATTTCCGTCGATTTTGGGTCGAAAAATTGCATTTAATTTTTTTCGATTTTGGCCAAATTTAACATTGGGACCTTATGGGGAGGCAAACTTAAATTTTTTAAAATTGAATTTTGGGCCCCGTGGGCGTTGATACTATCCAATAGGAACCCCTAGAAGATATTTCCGTCGATTTTGGGTCGAAAAATTGAATTCAATTTTTTTCGATTTTGGCCAAATTTAACATTGGGACCTTATGGCGAAGCAAACTTAATTTTTTTAAAAGTGAATTTTTGGCCCCGTGTGCGTTAATACTATCCAATAGGAATCCCTAGAAGATATTTCCGTCGAATTTGGGTCGAAAAAGTCAAATTAATTTTTTTCGATTTTGGCCAAATTTAACATTGGGACCTTATGGGGAGGCAAACTTAAATTTTTTAAAATTGAATTTTTGGCCCCGTGGGCGTTGATACTATCCAATAGGAACCCCTAGAAGATATTTCCGTCGATTTTGGGTCGAAAAATTGAATTCAATTTTTTTCGATTTTGGCCAAATTTAACATTGGGACCTTATGGCGAAGCAAACTTAATTTTTTTAAAAGTGAATTTTTGGCCCCGTGTGCGTTAATACTATCCAATAGGAATCCCTAGAAGATATTTCCGTCGAATTTGGGTCGAAAAAGTCAAATTAATTTTTTTCGATTTTGGCCAAATTTAACATTGGGACCTTATGGGGAGGCAAACTTAAATTTTTTAAAATTGAATTTTTGGCCCCGTGGGCGTTGATACTATCCAATAGGAACCCCTAGAAGATATTTCCGTCGATTTTGGGTCGAAAAATTGAATTCAATTTTTTTCGATTTTGGCCAAATTTAACATTGGGACCTTATGGCGAAGCAAACTTAATTTTTTTAAAAGTGAATTTTTGGCCCCGTGTGCGTTAATACTATCCAATAGGAACCCCTAGAAGATATTTCCGTCGAATTTGGGTCGAAAAAGTCAAATTAATTTTTTTCGATTTTGGCCAAATTTAACATTGGGACCTTATGGGGAGGCAAACTTAAATTTTTTAAAATTGAATTTTTGGCCCCGTGGGCGTTGATACTATCCAATAGGAACCCCTAGAAGATATTTCCGTCGAATTTGGGTCGAAAAAGTCAAATTAATTTTTTTCGATTTTGGCCAAATTTAACATTGGGACCTTATGGGGAGGCAAACTTAAATTTTTTAAAATTGAATTTTTGGCCCCGTGGGCGTTGATACTATCCAATAGGAACCCCTAGAAGATATTTCCGTCGATTTTGGGTCGAAAAATTGAATTCAATTTTTTTCGATTTTGGCCAAATTTAACATTGGGACCTTATGGCGAAGCAAACTTAATTTTTTTAAAAGTGAATTTTTGGCCCCGTGTGCGTTAATACTATCCAATAGGAACCCCTAGAAGATATTTCCGTCGAATTTGGGTCGAAAAAGTCAAATTAATTTTTTTCGATTTTGGCCAAATTTAACATTGGGACCTTATAGGGAGGCAAACTTAAATTTTTTAAAATTGAATTTTTGGCCCCGTGGGCGTTGATACTATCCAATAGGAACCCCTAGAAGATATTTCCGTCGAATTTGGGTCGAAAAAGTCAAATTAATTTTTTTCGATTTTGGCCAAATTTAACATTGGGACCTTATGGGGAGGCAAACTTAAATTTTTTAAAATTGAATTTTTGGCCCCGTGGGCGTTGATACTATCCAATAGGAACCCCTAGAAGATATTTCCGTCGAATTTGGGGCGAAAAAGTCAAATTAATTTTTTTCGATTTTGGCCAAATTTAACATTGGGACCTTATGGGGAGGCAAACTTAAATTTTTTAAAATTGAATTTTTGGCCCCGTGGGCGTTGATACTATCCAATAGGAACCCCTAGAAGATATTTCCGTCGAATTTGGGTGGAAAAATTGAATTTAATTTTTTTCGATTTTGGCCAAAGTTAACATTGGGACCTTATGGGGAGGCAAACTTAAATTTTTTAAAATTGAATTTTTGGCCCCGTGGGCGTTGATACTATCCAATAGGAACCCCTAGAAGATATTTCCGTCGAATTTGGGTCGAAAAAGTCAAATTAATTTTTTTCGATTTTGGCCAAATTTAACATTGGGACCTTATGGGGAGGCAAACTTAAATTTTTTAAAATTGAATTTTTGGCCCCGTGGGCGTTGATACTATCCAATAGGAACCCCTAGAAGATATTTCCGTTGAATTTGGGTCGAAAAAGTCAAATTAATTTTTTTCGATTTTGGCCAAATTTAACATTGGGACCTTATGGGGAGGCAAACTTATATTTTTTAAAATTGAATTTTTGGCCCCGTGCGCGTTGATACTATCCAATAGGAACCCCTAGAAGATATTTCCGTCGAATTTGGGTCGAAAAAGTCAAATTAATTTTTTTCGATTTTGGCCAAATTTAACATTGGGACCTTATGGGGAGGCAATCTTAAATTTTTTAAAATTGAATTTTTGGCCCCGTGCGCGTTTATACTATTCAATTGGGACCCCTAGAAGACATTCCCGTCGATTTTGGGTCGAAAAAGTCAAATTAATTTTTTTCGATTTTGGGCAAATTTAACATTGGGACCTTATGGGGAGGCAAACTTAAATTTTTTAAAATTGAATTTTTGGCCCCGTGGGCGTTTATACTATCCAATAGGAACCCCTAGAAGATATTTCCGTCGATTTTGGGTCGAAAAATTGCATTTAATTTTTTTCGATTTTGGCCAAATTTAACATTGGGACCTTATGGGGAGGCAAACTTAAATTTTTTAAAATTGAATTTTGGGCCCCGTGGGCGTTGATACTATCCAATAGGAACCCCTAGAAGATATTTCCGTCGAATTTGGGTCGAAAAACTCAAATTAATTTTTTTTCGATTTTGGCCAAATTTAACATTGGGACCTTATGGGGAGGCAAACTTAAATTTTTTAAAATTGAATTTTTGGCCCCGTGCGCGTTTATACTATTCAGTTGGGACCCCTAGAAGACATTCCCGTCGATTTTGGGTCGAAAAAGTCAAATTAATTTTTTTCGATTTTGGGCAAATTTAACATTGGGGCCTTATGGGGAGGCAAACTTAAATTTTTTAACATTGAATTTTTGGCCCCGTGGGCGTTGATACTATCCAATAGGAACCCCTAGAAGATATTTCCATCGAATTTGGGTCGAAAAAGTCAAATTAATTTTTTTCGATTTTGGCCAAATTTAACATTGGGACCTTATGGGGAGGCAAACTTAAATTTTTTAAAATTGAATTTTTGGCCCCGTGGGCGTTGATACTATCCAATAGGAACCCCTAGAAGATATTTCCGTCGAATTTGGGTCGAAAAAGTCAAATTATTTTTTTTCGATTTTGGCCAAATTTAACATTGGGACCTTATGGGGAGGCAAACTTATATTTTTTAAAATTGAATTTTTGGCCCCGTGGGCGTTGATACTATCCAATAGGAACCCCTAGAAGATATTTCCGTCGAATTTGGGTCGAAAAAGTCAAATTAATTTTTTTCGATTTTGGCCAAATTTAACATTGGGACCTTATGGGGAGGCAAACTTAAATTTTTTAAAATTGAATTTTTGGCCCCGTGCGCGTTTATACTATTCAGTTGGGACCCCTAGAAGACATTCCCGTCGATTTTGGGTCGAAAAAGTCAAATTAATTTTTTTCGATTTTGGGCAAATTTAACATTGGGACCTTATGGGGAGGCAAACTTAAATTTTTTAAAATTGAATTTTTGGCCCCGTGGGTGTTGATACTATCCAATAGGAACCCCTAGAAGATATTTCCGTCGATTTTGGGTGGAAAAATTGAATTTAATTTTTTTCGATTTTGGCCAAAGTTAACATTGGGACCTTATGGGGAGGCAAACTTAAATTTTTTAAAATTGAATTTTTGGCCCCGTGGGCGTTGATACTATCCAATAGGAACCCCTAGAAGATATTTCCATCGAATTTGGGTCGAAAAAAGTCAAATTAATTTTTTTCGATTTTGGGCAAATTTAACATTGGGACCTTATGGGGAGGCAAACTTAAATTTTTTAAAATTGAATTTTTGGCCCCGTGGGCGTTGATACTATCCAATAGGAACCCCTAGAAGATATTTCCGTCGAATTTGGGGCGAAAAAGTCAAATTAATTTTTTTCGATTTTGGCCAAATTTAACATTGGGACCTTATGGGGAGGCAAACTTAAATTTTTTAAAATTGAATTTTTGGCCCCGTGGGCGTTTATACTATCCAATAGGAACCCCTAGAAGATATTTCCGTCGATTTTGGGTCGAAAAATTGCATTTAATTTTTTTCGATTTTGGCCAAAGTTAACATTGGGACCTTATGGGGAGGCAAACTTAAATTTTTTAAAATTGAATTTTTGGCCCCGTGGGCGTTTATACTATCCAATAGGAACCCCTAGAAGATATTTCCGTCGATTTTGGGTCGAAAAATTGCATTTAATTTTTTTCGATTTTGGCCAAATTTAACATTGGGACCTTATGGGGAGGCAAACTTAAATTTTTTAAAATTGAATTTTTGGCCCCGTGGGCGTTGATACTATCCAATAGGAACCCCTAGAAGATATTTCCGTCGAATTTGGGGCGAAAAAGTCAAATTAATTTTTTTCGATTTTGGCCAAATTTAACATTGGGACCTTATGGGGAGGCAAACTTAAATTTTTTAAAATTGAATTTTTGGCCCCGTGGGCGTTTATACTATCCAATAGGAACCCCTAGAAGATATTTCCGTCGATTTTGGGTCGAAAAATTGCATTTAATTTTTTTCGATTTTGGCCAAAGTTAACATTGGGACCTTATGGGGAGGCAAACTTAAATTTTTTAAAATTGAATTTTTGGCCCCGTGGGCGTTTATACTATCCAATAGGAACCCCTAGAAGATATTTCCGTCGATTTTGGGTCGAAAAATTGCATTTAATTTTTTTCGATTTTGGCCAAATTTAACATTGGGACCTTATGGGGAGGCAAACTTAAATTTTTTAAAATTGAATTTTTGGCCCCGTGGGCGTTGATACTATCCAATAGGAACCCCTAGAAGATATTTCCGTCGAATTTGGGGCGAAAAAGTCAAATTAATTTTTTTCGATTTTGGCCAAATTTAACATTGGGACCTTATGGGGAGGCAAACTTAAATTTTTTAAAATTGAATTTTGGGCCCCGTGGGCGTTGATACTATCCAATAGGAACCCCTAGAAGATATTTCCGTCGAATTTGGGTCGAAAAACTCAAATTAATTTTTTTTCGATTTTGGCCAAATTTAACATTGGGACCTTATGGGGAGGCAAACTTAAATTTTTTAAAATTGAATTTTTGGCCCCGTGCGCGTTTATACTATTCAATTGGGACCCCTAGAAGACATTCCCGTCGATTTTGGGTCGAAAAAGTCAAATTAATTTTTTTCGATTTTGGCCAAATTTAACATTGGGACCTTATGGGGAGGCAAACTTAAATTTTTTAAAATTGAATTTTGGCCCCCGTGGGCGTTGATACTATCCAATAGGAACCCCTAGAAGATATTTCCGTCGAATTTGGGGCGAAAAAGTCAAATTAATTTTTTTCGATTTTGGCCAAAGTTAACATTGGGACCTTATGGGGAGGCAAACTTAAATTTTTTAAAATTGAATTTTTGGCCCCGTGGGCGTTTATACTATCCAATAGGAACCCCTAGAAGATATTTCCGTCGATTTTGGGTCGAAAAATTGCATTTAATTTTTTTCGATTTTGGCCAAATTTAACATTGGGACCTTATGGGGAGGCAAACTTAAATTTTTTAAAATTGAATTTTGGGCCCCGTGGGCGTTGATACTATCCAATAGGAACCCCTAGAAGATATTTCCGTCGAATTTGGGTCGAAAAACTCAAATTAATTTTTTTTCGATTTTGGCCAAATTTAACATTGGGACCTTATGGGGAGGCAAACTTAAATTTTTTAACATTGAATTTTTGGCCCCGTGCGCGTTTATACTATTCAATTGGGACCCCTAGAAGACATTCCCGTCGATTTTGGGTCGAAAAAGTCAAATTAATTTTTTTCGATTTTGGCCAAATTTAACATTGGGACCTTATGGGGAGGCAAACTTAAATTTTTTAAAATTGAATTTTGGCCCCCGTGGGCGTTGATACTATCCAATAGGAACCCCTAGAAGATATTTCCGTCGAATTTGGGTCGAAAAAGTCAAATTAATTTTTTTCGATTTTGGCCAAATTTAACATTGGGACCTTATGGGGAGGCAAACTTAAATTTTTTAAAATTGAATTTTTGGCCCCGTGCGCGTTTATACTATTCAGTTGGGACCCCTAGAAGACATTCCCGTCGATTTTGGGTCGAAAAAGTCAAATTAATTTTTTTCGATTTTGGGCAAATTTAACATTGGGGCCTTATGGGGAGGCAAACTTAAATTTTTTAACATTGAATTTTTGGCCCCGTGGGCGTTGATACTATCCAATAGGAACCCCTAGAAGATATTTCCGTCGAATTTGGGTCGAAAAAGTCAAATTAATTTTTTTCGATTTTGGCCAAATTTAACATTGGGACCTTATGGGGAGGCAAACTTATATTTTTTAAAATTGAATTTTTGGCCCCGTGCGCGTTTATACTATCCAATTGGGACCCCTAGAAGACACTCCCGTCGATTTTGGGTCGAAAAAGTCAAATTAATTTTTTTCGATTTTGGCCAAATTTAACATTGGGACCTTATGGGGAGGCAAACTTAAATTTTTTAAAATTAATTTTTTGGTCCCGTGTGCGTTTATACTATCCAATAGGAACCCCTAGAAGATATTTCCGTCGATTTTGGGTGGAAAAATTGAATTTAATTTTTTTCGATTTTGGCCAAAGTTAACATTGGGACCTTATGGGGAGGCAAACTTAAATTTTTTAAAATTGAATTTTGGCCCCCGTGGGCGTTGATACTATCCAATAGGAACCCCTAGAAGATATTTCCGTCGAATTTGGGTCGAAAAACTCAAATTAATTTTTTTTCGATTTTGGCCAAATTTAACATTGGGACCTTATGGGGAGGCAAACTTAAATTTTTTAACATTGAATTTTTGGCCCCGTGCGCGTTTATACTATTCAATTGGGACCCCTAGAAGACATTCCCGTCGATTTTGGGTCGAAAAAGTCAAATTAATTTTTTTCGATTTTGGCCAAATTTAACATTGGGACCTTATGGGGAGGCAAACTTAAATTTTTTAAAATTGAATTTTGGCCCCCGTGGGCGTTGATACTATCCAATAGGAACCCCTAGAAGATATTTCCGTCGAATTTGGGTCGAAAAAGTCAAATTAATTTTTTTCGATTTTGGCCAAATTTAACATTGGGACCTTATGGGGAGGCAAACTTAAATTTTTTAAAATTGAATTTTTGGCCCCGTGCGCGTTTATACTATTCAGTTGGGACCCCTAGAAGACATTCCCGTCGATTTTGGGTCGAAAAAGTCAAATTAATTTTTTTCGATTTTGGGCAAATTTAACATTGGGACCTTATGGGGAGGCAAACTTAAATTTTTTAAAATTGAATTTTTGGCCCCGTGGGTGTTGATACTATCCAATAGGAACCCCTAGAAGATATTTCCGTCGATTTTGGGTGGAAAAATTGAATTTAATTTTTTTCGATTTTGGCCAAAGTTAACATTGGGACCTTATGGGGAGGCAAACTTAAATTTTTTAAAATTGAATTTTTGGCCCCGTGGGCGTTGATACAATCCAATAGGAACCCCTAGAAGATATTTCCATCGAATTTGGGTCGAAAAAAGTCAAATTAATTTTTTTCGATTTTGGGCAAATTTAACATTGGGACCTTATGGGGAGGCAAACTTAAATTTTTTAAAATTGAATTTTTGGCCCCGTGGGCGTTGATACTATCCAATAGGAACCCCTAGAAGATATTTCCGTCGAATTTGGGGCGAAAAAGTCAAATTAATTTTTTTCGATTTTGGCCAAATTTAACATTGGGACCTTATGGGGAGGCAAACTTAAATTTTTTAAAATTGAATTTTTGGCCCCGTGGGCGTTTATACTATCCAATAGGAACCCCTAGAAGATATTTCCGTCGATTTTGGGTCGAAAAATTGCATTTAATTTTTTTCGATTTTGGCCAAATTTAACATTGGGACCTTATGGGGAGGCAAACTTAAATTTTTTAAAATTGAATTTTGGGCCCCGTGGGCGTTGATACTATCCAATAGGAACCCCTAGAAGATATTTCCGTCGAATTTGGGTCGAAAAACTCAAATTAATTTTTTTTCGATTTTGGCCAAATTTAACATTGGGACCTTATGGGGAGGCAAACTTAAATTTTTTAAAATTGAATTTTTGGCCCCGTGCGCGTTTATACTATTCAATTGGGACCCCTAGAAGACATTCCCGTCGATTTTGGGTCGAAAAAGTCAAATTAATTTTTTTCGATTTTGGCCAAATTTAACATTGGGACCTTATGGGGAGGCAAACTTAAATTTTTTAAAATTGAATTTTGGCCCCCGTGGGCGTTGATACTATCCAATAGGAACCCCTAGAAGATATTTCCGTCGAATTTGGGTCGAAAAAGTCAAATTAATTTTTTTCGATTTTGGCCAAATTTAACATTGGGACCTTATGGGGAGGCAAACTTAAATTTTTTAAAATTGAATTTTTGGCCCCGTGCGCGTTTATACTATTCAGTTGGGACCCCTAGAAGACATTCCCGTCGATTTTGGGTCGAAAAAGTCAAATTAATTTTTTTCGATTTTGGGCAAATTTAACATTGGGGCCTTATGGGGAGGCAAACTTAAATTTTTTAACATTGAATTTTTGGCCCCGTGGGCGTTGATACTATCCAATAGGAACCCCTAGAAGATATTTCCATCGAATTTGGGTCGAAAAAGTCAAATTAATTTTTTTCGATTTTGGCCAAATTTAACATTGGGACCTTATGGGGAGGCAAACTTAAATTTTTTAAAATTGAATTTTTGGCCCCGTGGGCGTTGATACTATCCAATAGGAACCCCTAGAAGATATTTCCGTCGAATTTGGGTCGAAAAAGTCAAATTATTTTTTTTCGATTTTGGCCAAATTTAACATTGGGACCTTATGGGGAGGCAAACTTATATTTTTTAAAATTGAATTTTTGGCCCCGTGGGCGTTGATACTATCCAATAGGAACCCCTAGAAGATATTTCCGTCGAATTTGGGTCGAAAAAGTCAAATTAATTTTTTTCGATTTTGGCCAAATTTAACATTGGGACCTTATGGGGAGGCAAACTTAAATTTTTTAAAATTGAATTTTTGGCCCCGTGCGCGTTTATACTATTCAGTTGGGACCCCTAGAAGACATTCCCGTCGATTTTGGGTCGAAAAAGTCAAATTAATTTTTTTCGATTTTGGCCAAATTTAACATTGGGACCTTATGGGGAGGCAAAGTTAAATTTTTTAAAATTGAATTTTTGGCCCCGTGGGCGTTTATACTATCCAATAGGAACCCCTAGAAGATATTTCCGTCGAATTTGGGTCGAAAAAGTCAAATTAATTTTTTTCGATTTTGGCCAAATTTAACATTGGGACCTTATGGGGAGGCAAACTTATATTTTTTGAAATTGATTTTTTGATCCCGTGTGCGTTTATAGTATCCAATAGGAACCCCCAGAAGATATTTCCGTCGATTTTGGATCGAAAAATTGAAATTAATTTTTCTTGATTTTGGCCAAAGTTAACGAAGTCACAGCCATGACTAGGTAGAATAGGAGCCAATATTTTGTATATAAACAACATAATTACGTTTATTATTCAATATTGAACATAAGTTCATAAATAAATCTACAGTATCTTCACAATAATCTCATAATAAATATTAATGTAAGTGATTCAGGAATGATAAATAGTTGAACGGGATAAATTATTCTTTAGGGTAATAAATGTTGGCGTTTAAAAATGATAATGAGGATGATAACAATAAAGCATATGGACATCACAAATCCAGAAGTCATGGGGAAGAAATTTAAGTCTTAAGGCTCTTCACGACTTCATCTTTCCATAAATACAGTCCTTTTTTACTCTAGCAAAAGTATGGCAGATTTTGATCAAAATTTCCCACGCAAATTTAAAATTTCCAGATTTCAAGCAAAAATTTGACCGAAACAATGTGAAATTTACAAAAATTTCTAAGATTTTCAATTTTTTTTTCAAAAATCTGTCAGGTTTTTCCTTATTTAATTTTTTTCCAATTTTTAGATTTCTGCAATATTTGAAATTTTTTAAATCTGAAATTTTCTAAATTTTTGAGTTGTTTTGAGTTCGTGAAATTTCCTATATTTTTGGAAATAATTGGGGAGTTGAAAAATGTAAAAAAGTTGATAAATATCATATTTGTAAAAATTGTAAGTGAAGGATCATTGGCAGTTTCGCTTTGCGATTAAAATTGACGTGTCCCATGGGACATTTGGGACACTCGGGACATTCTGCCATATGAACGATATGTTTGAAAAATATACATTTTCTGTAGAGAGGGAGGTCGGTGTGTTGGGCCCAAATTTTCGCTCAATATAAATAATTCTTGGGCTCTTCTGTGGGCTGTCCACAGACTCCGTGGTACAATTTCGTTACGATACTCCTGCTTCGGCAATTCTCAATTTCCAGAAAGCACTCGTTGCTGTAGGTCATGGCGTCAGTGCCACAAACTGGATCGTAGTATGGGGGACAAATTTTTTGACAGCCTCGGAACAAGAAATGCTGCACGCACCTTTTCATTGGTACCACATACACGTGCTTTCTGAAATTATCAAAATGAAATTGAAGAATTTTTTTTTTGAATTTTTTTTTTGAATTAAAAAAAAATTTTTTGAATTTTTTTTTGCAATTTTTTTCTTGATTTTTTTTTTTTTTTGAAAAAAATTTTTTTGATTTTTTTTTTCAAAAATAAAAAAAAAAGTTTTTTTGAAAATTATTTTTCGAAATTTTTTTTTTGAAATTTATAAACGTTACAGAACTTTACAAATCCAAAAAATCTGAGAAAACTGAAAATTTTGAGTTTTGGAATTTTTTGAGGCTACACATTTACAGATAAAAAAAAATTTTTTGATCTGTGAAACTTTTGATTTTTTTTTTTTTTGGAAAACCGAAAATTTTGCATTTCCAAATTTTCAAATTGTGGGGAGAAGTCAAAATTTTTTTTCCCAAAAGATTTTGAAATAAAAAAAAATTCCATTTAATTTTGGAAGTTTAATTTCGAAATTTTCTAAATTTTCCATATAATTTAATAGCTCACCCGCAATTATCCCTCTTCATCTCGCACTCGTTGCGATACAATTTATTGTCAGATCCGCAAACGAATTGGCGTTCACCGCTGCATATCTGATTACAAAGTGCCGTTGTTCGACAGTGCTGAGCAGGTACCGAGACAACTCTTTGCCCACAAGTATCCCGATGCATATGGCACTGAGATCTAAAAAGAATTGTTCAAAAAAATTTTAGTAAGATGCATTTCATAAAAACAGAAATGCCTCATGCATTACCATTTTATATCAACCATAAAATAATGAAATATTTACTTATAGACGTTGCCATCACTACCACAGACGGGCTCTTCCACAACATTACTACAATCTTCTGGGCAGTCCTCCACTTCCTTCAATGTCGTACATTCACCCACGTGAGCTAATTGAACTCCTTTCCTATAAATTAAAATGAGCGCATCTTTAATTAAAATTTGCAAAGTTATTTGAATTTTTTTGTAATTTTTTAGTAATCCTAAAATACGATTTTGATAAAATTGAGAAAAAAAAAATTATAAGTTTTGCCAATTTTTGTGAAATTTTTGAAAATTTGTCATTTTCAAATTTTTCAATTTTTATTTATTTTTTTAATTAAAAAAAAGTGAAAAATCCAAAGAATTAAAAATACTGAAAATTTTTGAGTTGTTAATTTTTTAGATTTTTAGAAATATTAAAATATAATTATGGCAAAATTGCGAAAAAAAATTGTTTTCTTTTTTTTGCAAAATTTTTCGAAATTTTTGAAAATTTTTCATTTCTTAATTTTTGAGATTTTTGGAATTGTTAAAATATGATTATGATAAAATTGAAAAAAAAAAAATTATAAATTATGAGATTTTTTTTCAAATTTTGCAAAAAAAAACTGGGAAATTTTGGAAATTTTCGATACTTCAAAAATTTGTCAGATTTTTGAATAATTATTACTAGATTACTTACATGCAACTGGCAACATTTAAATGGCATTGATTGGGATAAGTCGAAGCATCACTTCCGCAAAGTGGATCGACGTCACTTCCGCATTTCTGCTTCTGCTTCGAACACTTTGCCAGTCGGGTCTTGCATTTTTCGAAATCGACCACTGTGATCTTCCTCCTGGAAACACTGCAATTATCACAATCTATCAATTTACCACGTGTCGAAAATATAAAAAATTTTGGAGGTCTGAAGCTTGAAAAAAAAGTTAATGGAAATTTTTTTGAATAAGTAATTTATAAAAAAAAATAAAATAATAAAAAAATAAAAAAAATTGGGTGAATAAAGAAAACTGGCTTTTTGAAAAAATTCAAAAATTTCAAAGAATTTTCAAAAGTTCAAATTTGTTCAAAAATTTTTCAAAAGTTCAAATTTTTTCAAAAATTTTGAAAAATCTCAAATTTTTTCAAAAATTTTGAAAAAGTTCAAATTTTTTCAAAAATTTTGAAAAAGCTCAAATTTTTTCAAAAATTGTGAAAAAGCTCAATTTTTTTCAAAAATTGTGAAAAAGAAAAAAAATTTTCAAAAATTTTGAAAAAGAAAAAATTTTTTCAAAAATTGTGAAAAAGAAAACATTTTTTCAAAAATTTTGAAAAAGAAAAAATTTTTTCAAAAATTTTGAAAAAGTTAAAATTTTTTCAAAAATTTTGGAAAATAAAAAAAAAATTAAAAATATTAAAGATGGAACAAAAAATCAATTCAAATTTCGAAAAATTGAAAAACATCGTAAGAGTTCACATACCCACAATTGAGCATTTGCATTTCGCACTCATTTCTATATATACTGCCATCAGATCCACACACTTGAACTTCCTTCTCACTGTCACAATTGAGGGGGCACGCCGTGGGTACACTTCCGGAAGTTCTTTCTCGTGTCACGCAGAAGGACATAGGCACCTCAAAAACGTGTTTTCTAAAAAGAAAATATGTAAAAAAAAAAATTGGAATCGTTCTCTATCAAAGTTTGTTTGAGTCTCCTGCAGAGTGGACCCTTGATGAGCGCTCATGGTTTTCGCGTGATAACTCGAAATCGGATAGAGATAGCGAAATTTTGGTGTAGATCTTTTACATAGAGCAGGACGTGCTCTACAATAAAGGTTCTCATGAAAATTTCACTGTCCCTCTCAAATCTGAGGTACCCAACGAAAACCGCGAGGGCCTACCGGATCTCCAGGATCGTAACTTCGAATAAAAAAATTCGATTAAAAAAATTAAAAAAAATTTTTTTTTGAAAGTTCAGTCAATTTATAATAAAAAATGCCTTCTTCTATTTTTTCGAAAAATGCTTCTATCGTGATAGACAATTCATTGAACATTTTTGAGAAATTGCACTGTGCAATTTTGCGGAATGTCATATATATATTTTGGACTTACCCGCAATTTTTTGCGCGCATTTTACATGTGTTTGCATATAAAATACCATCACTGCCGCATGCGGGTTTGGCGCCGCGCCAACAAGATTCCCGACAATGCCGTGTGGTCTGGCAATGTTTTTTATTTGTCCTTACAACTCCTTGTCTGCAAAAAAAAATTAAAATTTGTTAACCCTTGACGTATTTTTTAATGCACTGACTTATAAATAAAATTGAATGGAATTTTGGTGGCTAGTAGAGGAGTGAAGGCTCAAACTGTCCTAAAAATTTGAGAATTTTCTGACGTCTAGGAATGGGGGAAAAAAATCCCAAAGTTAGCGTTGCTCATCTCCTTGCACATGGAAGTGTAGACTTGTACACGTATATTCGGTCTGGAAAGCTTGGCTGAAAATTTTACCCGGAAAACTCTGTCCGAAAATTGTGTCTGGAAAAGTGTCCGGAAAATGCCTGGAAAACTCTGTCCGGAAAATTTTTCCCGGGAACTTCTATCTGGAAAATTCGGGAAATTATGTCTGGAAAATTCCCCCTGAGAAATTCTGTCTAGGAAATTCTGCCCGGAAAATTCCGCCTGAAAATTCTGTCTGAGAAATTCGGCCCGGAAAATTCTGTCTGGAAAATTCCGCCTGAAAATTTTGTCTGGGAAATTCTGCCCGGAAAATTTGACCTGAAAAATTCTGTCCGGGAAATTCTGCCCAGAAAATTCTGTCTGGAAAATTCCAACTGAAAAGTACTGTCTGGGAAATTCTGCCTGGAAAATTCTGTCTGGGAAATTTTGCCCGGAAAATTCTGTCTGGAAAATTCTGCCCGGAAAATTCTGTCTGGGAAAGTCTGACCGAAAAATTCTGTCTGGAAAATTCCGCCTGAAAATTCTGTCCGGAAAATTCTGCCTGGAAAATTCCGCCTAAAAAATTCTGTCTGGAAAATTCAGCCCGGAAAATTCTGTCCGGGAAATTATGTCTAGGAAATTATCGCCGCGGCCACCGTTTCCTGTCTTCCTGAATCAGCTCTGAAATTCACAATTTTGGCCGACTATAGTGATAAACCAACCAGCCGCGGGAAATGGAAAATTTTTCTCACCTGCAAGTGAGGAGCTTCATGAGACACGTAGACTTGTAAACATTTCCGTCACTTCCGCAAACGGGTCCATCAAGGGGCGCCTGATCGCAAGAAACTGGGCAGTTTTCTCGGTGGGCAGATATATTGTTGCAGGGGCCGAGATGAGACAGTTCAATTCCAACTCGGCAAACCTCCACGCGAAGCATGCACTTGTTGAGGTATGTGCGACCATCTGTACCACAGACTGGATCTTGATCTGCTGGACAACGGTGCTCACACTTACTACCCGATGAACGCGAGCACGCGCTCTTATCAGCGGCAAGGGTCACTCCTGCATTGTTAAGAACATTAAATTGCCTGTTTGGAATTTTCACATTTAATTTTTGTTTTTTTTTTTCTTGAAAATTTAATTTTTTTTCAAAATTCAAATTCAAATTTTCGAAAATTTCCATTTTTTTTCGAAATGTTTTTTCGAAATGTTTTTTCGAAATGTTTTTTCGAAATGTTTTTTTTTCGAATTTTTTTCTTTGGAAATGTTTTTTCGAATTTTTTTTTTCTAAATTTTTTCTTCGAAATTTTTTTTTCGAAATTTTTTTTCGAAATTTTTTTTTCGAAATTTTTTTTTCGAAATTTTTTTTTTGATTTTTTTTTCTAATTTTATTTATTTTTACTATTTCATTTTTGTTTATTTTTGGTTTTACGAATTTCTTTAATTAACAAAAAAAATCCAATTTTCTTTAGATTATAATTTTTTATTTTTTCGAAAATGAAAAATAGGTGCGAATGCACCATTATGGTTTCTCTATTGTAGACTTTTTTTTGAGAGATAAAAAGGCATAATGTATTGGCTACTATGACAATAAACATGCTGAAGAAATAAAAGTAAGTACGTAAAAAGACAATTAAACATGGGCTGTCTCACTCCATTGCACTCCGGCCACTCGTTTTACGACTATTGCCAGTCCGAGATTATTATTTTAAGTGTCGGCTTTGTACTCTACCTTTTCCGCACATTTTCTTCCGCATTTCGCACTGTGATGCATATATTACACCATCGCTGCCACATACCGGCTCACCGCCAATTGGACATATCCTCGGACAAGCGCCTCCTACAAGTTCTGAAAACAAAAAAAAATGACATTCTTTTTTTGAGTTTATTACGGCAATAGGGGAAACTTGAGGTGAGGGGTTTGAGAATTTTGAGAATTGGAAATTTTGCAAATTTCAAAGATTCTGGAAATTTTAGAAATTCTCGGAAATTTGGGAAATTTTTGGAAATTTTGGAAAATTTGAAAATTTTGAAAATTTTAAGAATTTGAAAATTTTGGAAATTTCGAAAATTTTGAAAATTTTGAAAATTTTGAAAATTTTGAAAATTTTGAAAATTTTGAAAATTTTGAAAATTTTGAAAATTTTGGGAATTTTGGAAATATTGGAAATTTTGAAAATTTAGGAAATTTTGTGAGATTTGGGAAACTTTAAAAAAATTTTGGAAAACTTTGAAAATTTTAGAAATTTTGGAAATTTTTGGAAACATTTCGGCAATTTTTGAAAAATTTCCAAATTTTGGGAATTTTGAAAATCTGCAAAGTCCGCAAGACTTAAAAAATTTGAACCTCTGCTTGCGGTATACTAAATTTTCCTCTCCTGCTACATAGCATCTTACCAAGCGCTTCGCAATTTTTACAATACCCCTAGGAAAAAATTCCGCTCCCTAGCACCCGCGAAAACTTCAGACAACGCACCAGTTCGGCAGACTTGCCCAAGTTACCCAAAAAAGCTAGTCGAGTAAACCTTGCCCCACTGATGGGGAAATATTACCGATCGTCGGGGAAAATTTACCCCACCGTTGGATAAATTTTCCCTACCCATCTCATAAAAATTACTTGCCGCTCAGTAATATTTCCCGCACTAGTAGGGTAAAATTTGCACTACCCATCCGATAAAAATTACTTGCCGTTCGGTAATATTTCCCATGCCGGTGCGGTAAAATTTCCCATGCCGGTGGGGTAATATTTCCCATGCCGGTGGGGTAAAATTTCCCATGCCGGTGGGATAAAATTTCCCATGCCGGTGGGGTAAAATTTCCCATGCCGGTGGGGTAAAATTTCCCATGCCGGTGGGGTAAAATTTCCCATGCCGGTAGGGTAAAATTTCCCATGCCGGTGGGGTAAAATTTCCCATGCCAGTGGGGTAAAATTTCCCATGCCGGTGGGATAAAATTTCCCATGCCGGTGGGGTAAAATTTCCCATGCCGGTGGGGTAAAATTTCCCATGCCGGTGGGGTAAAATTTCCCATGCCGGTAGGGTAAAATTTCCCATGCCGGTGGGGTAAAATTTCCCATGCCAGTGGGGTAAAATTTACACAACGCTATTTTTATCGCGGCTTTCAATGTGAATATCGTTGCATGCTCAGTGGACTCCCACATTTGAAGAGGTGGCTATTATTTACGCCCTGTGATCGTATAAAATACGCTCAGTCGCGATATTTTATCGGTCTCGGTCCAGCGCCTCATAGGTCAACAGCATTTATGAATCTGCTTCCCTATCCCTAGACCCAATAAGCTATAGAATCTCGATTAACAGTTATCATTAGTCCGATAAATACGCGGAAATTGGTGGATAAAAAAATGCATGGGGGGCAAAACGGGTAAGTGATAGGAGGAAAAAATTGAGGGATATATAATGGAGCAGACATACCGTTACCATTGGAAGAAACGAAAAATTTCATACACCGATAATTGCAATCATTAGTGTCATGTCGCACTAACAGTACACAGTGTTCGCGCTAATGGAGCGATGTAGCTTAATGAGACATTTTAATTATTCAAGCTGGCGCATTTTCTTTTTCAACGCCCCGCCTCGTTTTAGGTGACAACGAGGGGGGGGGGGGGGGGGGGGGGGGGGGTATAAATTTGGAAATTTGGAGAAATTGAAAAAATTGGGGCGAGTTGGGTAATTCAGGAAAATCGGAAAAGTTGGACGACTTGGGAAAATTTGGGAAATTTTGGGAAAGTTGGAAAAATTGAGGTAAGGTGGAAAATTCGGGAAATTTGGGAAATTGAGAAAAATTGGGGAAAGTTGGAAAATTCGGAAAGTTTGGGACAGCTGGAAAATTTGGAATAGTCGGGGAAAGTCTACCTGGAAAACTCTGTCCGGAAAATTCTGCCCGGAAAATTCCGCCTGAAAATTCTGTGAGAAATACCTCGGAAAATTGAGGTAAGGTGGAAAATTCGGGAAATTTGGAAAATTGAGAAAAATTCGGGAAAGTTGGAAAATTTGGAAAATTTGGAAAAGTTGGGGAAGGTAAGGAAAGCTGGGAAAGTTGGAAAAGTCGGAAAAGTTGGAAAATTCGGAAAGATTGAAAAATTGAGAAAAGCTGGAAAATTTGGAAAAATTGGGGAAAGTTGGAAAATTCGGAAAATTTGGGAAAGTTGAAAAATTTGGAAAAGTTGGGGAAGGTAAAGAAAGTTGGAAAATTTGGAAAAGTTTGGGAAAGTCGGAAAAATTGGAAAATTCGGAAAATTGAGAAAATTTGGAAAAATTGGGGGAAGTTGGGAAATTCGGAAAATTTGAGAAAATTTGGGAAAGTTGGAAAATTTGAGAAATTTTGGGAAAGTCGGAAAATTCGGAATATGTGGAAAAATTTGGGAAATTTTGGGAAAGTTGGAAAATTTAGAAATTTTAGACCATTAAGAAATTTAACCATCTGAAATAAAACATGAGCGTAACTAGAAAAAATTGACGAGGCTCCTATCAGCGCTTATCGTGTAATTGCCATAATGATTGATTGACAAATGTTAATGGTTTTTTACGGGAGAAAACATGGGTTTACGACAGAAGATATGGGGGAAAGACACTTGTAATTGAAATGATGGACTAATCGGCGATTTAACATAGATGCGATCGGCATTAGCCACAATAAACAATCTTTATCACTGTTATCAGCAAACACGCTAATCCGCGCGGTATAAATTCTCCAAGTGCGCGAGTCCAATGGCCACAAACCGCTCCTTTAGATTCTTGCATACAGTTAGCCGGACTCATGGGTTATTCAATTCGAAAAAAGCATTAGAGTCGGCGGAACATAAACTCACTGGTTATTCCTAGCTTCTCCACAAATCACAAGTAACGTGTAGCGAATACGTGATTTCAGCGAGTTCAAAAAATTTGACAATTCGTAAAACCTCCAAATTAAAAAAAAACACATTTTTTCAAATTTTCAAAAAAACATTTTTTTTTTGAAAACGAAAATTTTGAAAATTTCATAAATTCAGAAATTTTGATAATTTCGAAATTTTTGGAAATTTTGGAAATTTCCAAATTTTGGAAAATTTGGAATTCCAAAATTTTGGAAAATTCGGAATTCCAAAATTTTGGAAAATTTGGAATTCCAAAATTTTGGGAAATTTGGAATTCCAAAATTTTGGAAAATTTGGAATTCCAAAATTTGGAAAATTTGGAATTCCAAAATTTTGGAAAATTTGGAATTCCAAAATTTTGGAAAATTTGGAAAACTTGGAATTCCAAAATTTTGGAAAATTTGGAATTCCAAAATTTTGGAAAATTTGGAATTCCAAAATTTCTAATATTTTAAAATTTTCCAAATTTCTCCACAACTGAAATTAGACGAAGCAATAAAAATTCCAAAAAAAATCCGGAAAATGCTGTCAAAAAAGTAAAAAAAAAAAATGGCACAAGGAGCGGAAATCGGTAAATAGTATGTTGTCCGAAGAGAAAGGATAGTTGCTTCAGTAAGTACCCAAAGATCGAAGTAGCCCCGACCTTACCTCCATACCTACTTAGCTTGAGGCTAGGTAAAAAGTGGGTGTACTTCGTATATAGTCTTTACTATCCAGCCCATATGGGTTATTAGGCTCACGACACTGTTAGCCTTTGGTTTCTCTTGCAAGGCCGCCTTTCGACAACTCTTTCAATACAAATGCAAAGACCAATTGCGATAGCTCACTCTCCTCTCGTAAATAAGGGCGCCAGAAGGTTATAAATATTCGCTTGACTTTCTCAACTCTTCATTGATAACTGAAAGTTGGAAAGCCATACGTCTAATTCAATTCAATCCTTACTTTTCCTGTGTTCCCGATTTCAAGCAAATCGGTTGCATTCATTCTTTCATCTTCCATTAGATCTCCACTAGATCATTTTAAGCAAAATGTCCTTAATTGCTAATGCGCTTTGCCAAAGTGCAAAACGTGTGTGTGTGTGTGTGTGTGAGTGGGTGGGTGAGTGAGTGGGTGGGTGAGTGGGTGAGTGGGTGGGTGGGTGAGTGAGTGGGTGGGTGAGTGAGTGGGTGGGTGGGTGAGTGGGTGGGTGGGTGGGTGAGTGAGTGGATGGGTGGGTCGGTGGGTGGGTGAGTGGGTGGGTGAGTGGGTGGGTGGGTGAGTAGGTGGGTGGGTGGGTGGAGTGAGTGGGTGGGTGGGTCGGTGGGTGGGTGAGTAGGTCGGTGGGTGGGTGGGTAAGTGGGTGGGTGAGTAGGTCGGTGGGTGAGTAGGTGGGTGTTTGAGTGGGTGGGTGGGTGGGTGAGTGGGTGTGGGTGGGTGGGTGAGTGGGTGTGGGTGGGTGAGTGGGTAGGTGGGTGGATTACGCTCACCTTGTCTGTTGTCCTATATATATTTCCACGTATATACAGTACCCGAAATTTGCAAGATTATGTTCAATAATTCGGGTAATTTTTGTTTGAATGGCCTATAAAAATATATAATCACAGAAAAATGTGGACCGGTTCCAAAGAACAAGTCGTCGTAAAAAGGAAAAAAAAAATACAATAATTACGAAAATATGATTGAAAAAAAGAAGTGCTTTCTGGGTCAGCCGTAAAGTTGAAGACCGTAATTTAAGGCGGATTTCCAACTCATTAACCTTATGCGTTTATTCGCATGTAACAATCAGTCGTATGTTAAAATTATCAAATTTAATTTTTTCCCTGGCTTGGGTGAAAAATCTTTTAATTATTCAATGGGTGAACTACTTAATAGGCAAAAAATATTGATCATCTAGTAGTCACATTTTTCTGAGTATTCAATGATTGAGTTTTAGTCCTAATATTTGATGAGAAAGAAAAATCGGAGTACCTATTAAATAGGCAAACATGCCTATTGAATAGGCAGGTTGCAATTACTTTTCGATCGCACTGATTACTATATTTGGAAATTTCAGTTGAAGAAAACAAGACTATTCACTAAGGTGCGACAGGTTACCTATTCAATAGGTAGGACAAATCACCGATTTAATGGGTGAGACAGGTTACCTACTTAATAGGCTAGACATGTTACCTACTTAATAGGTAAGACGAGTTACCTGTTTAATAGGTAAGGGACGGAACCTATTTAATAGGTAAGGGGGGTAACCTACTTAATAGGTGAGGGTGTAGCCTATTTAATAGGTAAGGGTGTAGCCTATTCAATAGGTAAGGGTGTAGCCTATTTAATAGGTAAGGGTGTAGCCTATTTAATAGGTAAGGGTGTAGCCTATTTAATAGGTAAGGCAGGTTCCCTATTCAGTAGATAATAGATGTTACGTATTCAATAGGTAAGATGGGTTATCTACTTAATAGGCAAGACAAGTTACCTGTTTAATAGGTAAGGGACGTAACCTATTTAATAGGTAAGACGAGTTACCTATTTAATAGGCAAACCAGATTGCCTATTCAATAGGTAAGACAGTTCACCTATTTAATAGGGAAATGAAGTCACCTCTTTAATAGCTCAAACAGGCTACCTATTTATTACGTAATTTGACTTGCCTATTCAATAGGCAAAACCCCAACCTTTCGCATACCTTTGGCCCATCTCTTGACTACCGTTTGCTTTCGATTTAGCTTTCCTCCAATGTAACTTCTGATGTAAAATTATGAACATAATTTTGTTTTTTGCAATGAACACCAACAGTGCTAAACTTTGTATGCTCCATTTATTGGTACAATTTAGCGAATTTCATATAATCAATTTGAAATTGTAATGAGATTGGAAATTAGATCAAAGAAAATAATAAGAATTGAGAATGGCCCCCAGTCACGAAGAACGGTGTTTTTTCCGATATGTACTACATGTATATAAGGCAATAATCACCAGGTTGATCGATTCTGCATCTTTCACTTCTTCAGGCTACCATGCAAAATTATAAAATAAGGCAGCTCCCAAGGAGCGAGGGGGGGAGGCCAGGTGGGGGCGAGGGGGGGGGGGGGGGGGGGGGAGGGGGCAAAAAAATCGACTCGAACGATTGAAATTCATCACACAGCTGACTGGGTCTCCAGGTCACTGAAGTAAGCCAATTGCTCGGGTTCTTGGAAGTCTCGCTCGGTTTTTGTGTTTTTGAGCGCTTGCCATTGAGACCATTGGAGTATGCGAAAATAATTTACATCATTAATAATTCAACAACAACCGCGAAAAAAAGGTCTTTTTGAAAGCTCAAAATTTTTGAGCAAAAATTTCAGCCAAAGTTTTTTTTTTGATTGCTCAAAAATTTTGAGCAAAAAAATTTTCGGCCAACTTTTTTTTATTCGCTCAAATTTTTTGAGCAAAAGAATTTTAGTAGGATTTTTTTTGATCCGCTCAAAATTTTTGAGCAAACATTCAGGCTATTTTTTTCGGATTGCTCAAAAGTTTTGAGCAAAAAGTGCAGGCAGTGAATTTTGAGCAAAAATTTGCAATCGAAAAATTTGAGCACAGATAACAGGAACGAATTTTTGAAACCAAAAGTCGGTATATAATTTTGAGCCAGTATGTGAGAAACAAAATTTGAGAAGATTGCAATGCAATTTTCTAAGCTAAAATGTTGATGAACACTTTTGAGCAACCGGTTTTTTTTAGAAAAGAATGGCACATTGACATTGAGCGAACAGTGGAATTTGATGGTTCAGAGAAACATCGAAATTAATATTTGAGCAAAACGTGGACGCATTATTTGAAAGCTCAAATAATGCTTTCCACAATGTGCTTCCACCGAATTTTTAAGCATGAAATTGGAACGTAATTTATGAGCCAAAAGTTTTCTGAAATTTTCGAGCCAAGAAATTGAGCCACTTTTTGAGCCAAGAATTTCACCAAATTTTTGAGCCGAAAGTTGAAACACCGTTTTGAGCCAAATATTGGGATGAACTTTTAGGCCAAAATTAAACAAAAATTTGAGCTCAAAATTCTGCAAAAATTTTGAGCCAAAAGTTGCACCACATTTTTGAGCCAAAAGTCGAATTAAAATTTTGAGCCAAAAATCGAAATAAAATTTTGAGCTCAAAGTTGTACCAGATTTTTGAGCCGAAATTTGAAATATTTGAGCCAGCCATAGACTCAATTTTTGAGCCAAACATAATAAAATTAGGGAAATAAGTTGTGCACCAAAAATTGAAGGAATTTTCTTAAGACTCAAAATTAGCTCATAAGTCCTAGAAAACAAAAATCGATAAATAATATCCGTACTATCTGAATCATCAGCACCATCTTTTCCCCATTAAATGTTTCATCAATGGCTCTATAAAAATTCCTCCCGCACGTTTCAACGATTTACATCTCTACAAATTATACCCGCACATCAAAGATTATTCTTTTTTTTTCAATGAATCATCCTCCCTCATTGTCATTCACTCCGACGTCTATTCATTCATTCATCCATTCATTCCATTCAATTTGTCATTATTAATTCAATTTAACGTACGCATTCTCCTACGTTGAAATTCAGAAAAAAAAATTAATTTCACTTGCTGGAATTTTGGAAAATTAAATTCTCACAAAAAAAAATTATTACAAAATTATTTTTGAAAAATTATTTTTGAAAATTTACTTTTCAATTTCCAAAAAAAAAAAAAAAAAAAAAAAAATCACTCTTCACGTCAACAAAAAAAATTTTTGAAAATTATTTAAGGGCTATATAATGATCCGAAAAAATTGCAAAAAAAAATTAATTTCGCAATTCTTCAATCGTGTAATTTTTCTAAAAATTCTAATACACATGTGGTATTTTTTACAAAAAAAAAAAAAATTAAAATGGCGCTAGAAAATTTGCATTACTATTCCCAGTATCCGCGCGAATAAGGAAACTCAAGAAAGAGGAAATAAACAGGAAAAAAAAAAATACTAAACCATTCTCGTAAAATTTTTTTCCAACATTTATATCGAAGCAATCGGCCAAGCCGACTGGCTCGACTGAAGAAAAAAGTATTATTCGAGTGAAGAACTATAAACAACCGAATCTCTTCAGTGTTCATGCATATTAAGTGCATCTGGAAAATGGCAATCTCGAATTTCAGTACAGTTAGATTTGATCGCCTTCTGAGAAGGACCCCGCCCGAAACCAACCTATATATATGTAGCCGTGAATACACACTGAGGACCATTGTGCAATATATATGATTGAAAAAAAAAAAATTAACGAAGGATGGAAAAAATTTCGAAGCGTCGAAGAGCAGAGGGCGTGGCCCCGGAGCGTCGGTTTTTCGTGGATATCTCGAAATCTAAGGCAGCTAGAGCAAATTCGATAACAACATTTTTTGTAGAGCAGATTGAGATCTACAATTTTTGTTGGACACAATTTTTTCTATCTCTGGTAGATTTCGAGATATTCGCCGAAAACCGATGTGACGCTAGGCGCTCGTATAGGAGGTACGGAATGCAACATGCAGATATGCGCACATATGTGCGCAGATTTAATTCAATCTGATTTATTAGCTTCCCTTAAGGGTCATAGACAACCACATACTATCACCATCTCCATCTCAACCTAACAAACACTGGAGGAAAAGCCGAAGAGAAGAATCTATAGTCGCGATTAAGGTTATCGCGCGAATGAAATCGGCTCACCTCACTAATTAATTAAATCCTGTTTGAGTAATATCGGCAGATCAGAATTTCGTAAGGAAGTAGGAAACTGGATGCAAGAATTGGAATTTCACGGAGAAGCGCAAAATCTTGATCAAGTAGAGACACATTGGTTTGGAGGACAAAAAAAAAATGAATGGCCTAAGTTGACACTGCTGAAGAATTGGACAAGGTGTTATTGGAAATTCTCATTGCTTCCCGAAAATTTCAGGAATATCGGGGATGGGGATGGGGATGAGGCAAATATGAAGATGAGGAGGAGGGTAACCATGGAGATGGGGATGTGGGTGGGGATGGGGATGGGGATGTGGGTGGGGATGGGGATGTGGATGGGGCAAATATGAAGATGAAGAGGAGGTTAGCCATGGAGATAGGGATGGGGATAGGGATGTGGGTGGGGATGGGGATAGGGATGAGGATGTGGGTGGGGATAGGGATGGGGATGTGGGTGGGGATGAGGATGTGGGTGGGGATAGGGATGGGGATGTGGGTGGGGATAGGGATAGGGATGTGGGTGGGGATGGGGCAAATATGAAGATGAAGAGGAGGGTAACCATGGAGATGGGGATAGGGATGTGGGTGGGGATAGGGATGGGGATGGGGGTGGGGATAGGGATGTGGGTGGGGATAGGGATGGGGATGTGGGTGGGGATAGGAACCGGGATGGGGATAGGGATGTGGGTGGGGATGGGGATCGGGATGTGGGTGGGGATAGGGATGGGGATAGGGATGGGGATAGGGATGGGGATAGGGATGGGGATAGGGATGGGGATAGGGATGGGGATAGGGATGGGGATAGGGATGGGGATAGGGATGGGGATAGGGATGGGGATAGGGATGGGGATAGGGATGGGGATAGGGATGGGGATGTGGGTGGGGATAGGAACCGGGATGGGGATAGGGATGTGGGTGGGGATGGGGATCGGGATGTGGGTGGGGATAGGGATATGGATGTAGGCGGGGATAGGGACCGGGATGGGGATGGGAATGGGGATGGACACCAAACGAATGGCCAATTCACTACTACATATGACACCAATAATCGGCAATCAGTGTTGATGCAATTTATGATGCCTAGGCCGTCAGCTTTTAGGAAAGAATCCCGAAAAATATTTGTCACATGTGCCCTGATTTTTCTAAGACACTCCACTTTGACGGTTACACGCTAAGAAAATTCTTAACGACTTCTTCTGATAATGTCCCTCCTGAAATTCCATCGGATGTTGTAGGAGGCAAATATCTCCATAAATATCTCGAAATCTAGGCGGAATACATAAACTTTGATACAAACATTTTTTGTGGAGCACAGTCAGACCAGATATACTATATAAAACTGCGAAGAAAAATTTCCAATCTTCGGCTGAAGATTCTTATTTTTTTGCCAATTTATTAAAATCTCTGCATCTTGCAGACTCGTGTGGAGAAAATTTTCTGGGATTAATGTTATTTATATCTATTTTATTCGTATAGGCCGTGCATGAGATAAGCTAACTTGTCTGGTTACCACTCCATTTCAGAAATAAATGAATAGGATAAATTATGAGGGCAATGAAAAGTTGCAAGGAATAAGAAACAGGTACTAACCTTGAAGACAGCAAAGAAGAAATATCGAGGCGACAATGTGGCGACGCATTCTCGTTTGCAGATAAAGTTCCTTATCAGAGTTTTTTTTTCAAAATTTTTTTTTTTTTTTTTTTTTTTTTTTTTTTCGACGGTAATTTGTGGGAGGGAAAAATTTGAGTGGGGGGCGGCGGACGTTACGGCACGGACAATTTTCGAACGGTGAAAATTTTTAACAGCTTTTCGGAGATACTTCAATGGACTTTGAACCCTCGGTGAACCTCTTTCGTCCTTCGAAGTTCACGAACGACTGAGGCTGTTGGGGGACCGTCCATTGGTGCTATAGCTCCCCTTCCTACTTTCGCGGAGCACCGTGCTCCCATTTCCAAGCACTCTTACACCGCGATGACCGGGCCGAGCCAGCCCATGGACCATTTTCATTATCATTATTAATAATAACCAGTATGGATGGAAAAAATCGGGGAGTGGGTGGTGGTTCCGGAATATCCGGAATAGTCTTCAATTTTTTTTTTTTTCCAATTTTTCAAACTTTGCAATTTTACAATTTTCAATTTTTTTTTGATATTTGACATTTTTAAAAATTTTTAACACTTTTATTATTATTATTATTATTTTTCTCTTTTTTCTCTTAATTTTGTATTTCTATAATTAAATTTTTATAACTAAAATATATTTTAAAAAAAAAGTCAAAATGATTATTATTATTATTATTATTATTATTAACTGGAGTGCCGGAAAATGGGGGGGAGGGGGGTGGTACGGGAACATTTTTCAAAATTTAGATCAAGGTTATAATTTCTGGTTTATTACGTGTAAAGAAAGTACTAAAATTGTGTAAATATTGATACTGTAATGGTGTAAATTATATGTGCTATGTAGCTCCCTCAACGCTCTGCGAGATTGTATGTCTTTGAAGAGTAATAAACCCGACATCATATTCCTCAATTAAGACGGCATATTACTCCATTTGACAATTAGAGTATCAGTATTCTTAATTTAACAATTTATTTTACCGGTCGCGGTGGGAAAAACCGCGAAGCGCCTGAAAAATGCCGATTACCGAGGACCTTGACCGGAAACAATATTGCTCCGGGCGCGCCAGGCGAAACTAATCGGACTCCGTCATGTGCTTGCCATCCGCGCTTTCGCGTCGGATGGCAATGTAGTATATGGCAGCGGGTGATTATTTTCCACAGCTAGCCCGGAAATGTACTATATACTAAAATCCCGGTTATCTTCATGATTTTATGTATCCGTTCTGCGTTTTTCTTGGCACAAACGATGTAATGCGAGGTGGAATAAAATTGTCCAATCAAGAAAATGAAGTGAAGAAGATGAATGATCCTCAATTCGAGGGTAAAGTCAGGCGATACTTGAATGAACTTGAAAGTATGAAGTGAGTAGTGATCAATTCTTTCAAAGTTAAGGTAGATATGTCTTGACACTTTCGATCAATCGATCAATCCATCGATCAATCAGGCAAGCATTGTATCAATCGACCCATCAACTAATTACTCTATCAGACTTTGAATCAATCAATCGATCAATCAATCGATCAATCAATCGATCAATCAATCGGTCAATCAATCGATCAATCAATCGATCAATCAATCAATCGATCAATCAATCGATCAATCAATCAATCGATCAATCCATCGATCAATCAATCGATCAATCCATCAATCAATCGATCAATCAATCAATCATCCAGTGATCAATTCAACCGTCAATCTATCAATCAAGCAATCCATAATTTTTTCAAAATTGATTCATAATCGTAAATCGCCGGAAAGTTTTTGCTCGACTGATTGATTGACGGATTTCTTGATTTAGAGCAATATAGACCGACTGCAGGATTTCTTTATTTATCGATTGGGTCGTTGAATGATGGGTTGATTGATTGGGTGATTGATTGATTGATAGGTTCATTGATTGATTGGTGGATTGATTGGTTGATTGATTGGTCGATTGATTGATTGGCTGATTGACTGGTTGATTGATTGGTCGATTGATTGGTTGATTGATTGGTGGATTGATTGGTTGATTGATTGGCGGATTGATTGGTTGATTGATTGGTGGATTGATTGGTTGATTGATTGGTTGATTGATTGACGGATTGATTGGCTGATTGATTGACGGATTGATTGGTTGATTGGTTGATTGATTGATTAGTTGATGCATTGATCGGTTCATTAATTGACCGATGATGGGTGGATTGATTGATTGATCCAATGACTGATAGAGTAATGAGTTTATGGATGAAATAATTAGTTAATTAATATTACAATTGAATATTAGCATGGAAGAATGGTAAATCAAAATTAAGGTCTACTTTCTTCTTTGAAGTGATTTTTAATTATTTCGTGACTTATTGCCTGGGATTAAACATCTTTTTGAAGTAATGGGAAGCTAGGTGTGTTGAAGGATTGCGGTGAGTTTCTAGGCCAAGTTGCGATGACTCCCGCGGTGATACTTTCTGCTGAGATTATGGTCCAGAAGTCATCATCCCATTTTGGTTGCTTTCAATTTTTTCGAGCGGATGTGAAATGCAGAAATTACTTCACTTTTTCTTTGATGAGTGACTTGGTCTCATACCTAGCGGTAAAAGTTTTAATGAAAGTTTAGGCTTTTCTCATTCGGAAAAATTTCAAAATTGTTGAAATTATCAAAATTTTGGGCATTTTGGAAAATTTGATAATTGCGGAAATTTTGCAAAATTTTTGGAAATTTTTTTCTAAAAAAGTTGAATTTTCAAATTTACAAAATTTTCTAAATTTTCAAATTTTTTTAATTCTGTGAAGAGATGAAATTTTTGAAAATAGTTTTCTGGAATGGACTAAAATGTGGAATGATGAAATTTCGTATTGCACCGATAATAATCGATCATTTCGCATATTGAGGCCTCGAATTGACACCAAAAACGAGTTGTGAGATTTCACCCGCTATTCCTATGGAGTGCTACATCCTCGGGACAATTTTCCAATGAACCTATTTCGCCTTTCACTCATTTTTCTTTTTTTTACCTGCTTTTCTTGAAATGCATCACCCCGGGGCGCATCAAAATTGCCTTGTGATCGTTGAGAAAATACCCATTTTGGTCCATTCATCTCCAACCGGAAGGCACGACAAAAATCAATTCAATTGCAATATTATGGCGTTTTAAGGAAATTTCAATTTGATAAATATGTGAAATTTTCGTATCGTTCTCTAAAATTTATGACATTTATGAGATTGATGAAATTTATGAAATTTATGAAATTTATGAAATTTATGAAATCTATGAAATTTATGAAATTTATGAAATTTATGAAGTTTATGAAATTTATGAAATTTATGAAATTTATGAAATTTATGAAATTTATGAAATTTATGAAATTTATGAAATTTATGAAATTTATGAAATTTATGAAATTTATGAAATTTATGAAATTTATGAAATTTATGAAATTTATGAGATTGATGAAATTTATGAAATTTATGAGATTGATGAAATTTATGAGATTGATGAAATTTATGAAATTTATGAAATTTATGAAATTTATGAAATTTATGAAATTTATGAAATTTATGAAATTTATGAAATTTATGGAATTTATGAAATTTATGAAAATTATGAAGTTTATGAAAATTATGAAGTTTATGAAATTTATGAAGTTTATGAAACTTATGGACTTCATGAAATTTATGAAATTCATGAAATTCATGAAATTCATGAAAATTTATGAAATTTATGAAATTCATGAAATTTATGGAATTTATGAAATTTATGAAATCATGAAATTTATGAAATTCATGAAATTTATCAAATTCATGAAATTTATCAAATTTATGAAATTTTTTAAATTTTCGAAATTTTTGTAATTCATTGAAATTTTTGAAAAGTTTTTAGGTGACCAGTTCTGTTGTATCAATCTTTCCAATTGTATTCAATTCCTTAACTCCGACCTCAAGTACTTAGGGACGCTTTCCCTACCTTTCTAAATCACTCATTTGCGTCACATAGGTGTCACTTTTTATATCATTGTGATTGCATCATTTATCATCTACGATTACAATCCTCAAAATTAAGAAATAATTGTTACCACGATTGACCCCATATGTGAACACTTCCGGTTTTTTAATTTTTATTTAACGATTGTAAATGCATGGTATTCAAATTTCAAACTTTGTAAAACTTTCAAAACTTTTTCTCAATTTTCCATTTTCGAAATTTCCAAAATTTCCAAAATTCCAAAAACTGGAAAAAATTGAAGAAAAAAATGTGAAAAACTTGAAATATTTTCTATTCATTCGAAGAATTTATCTGATTTTATTGCGTGAAAATGGGAGCACATAGTATCGCGTTTTATGTTGAGAAAAAAAGAGTGGCAGCGCGCAATGTCTTTTTTGTCGCCTTAATGATTAAGAGGAACGCTGTATTTAATGAGAAATCCATCATATTGCGTGACGGCATGTGCATTATGTACTTTCCCTTTAAAACTGTGGTAAATCAAACTAGCACCAATTATGTCATTGGCGTACCGTGCGCTCTTGGCGTATGAAGAACTTCAAGACAGTACGTGATGTTTGCGCCCGTAAACATCGACTTTTTATCACCATCATTCTGCCTCATTAGGGACTTAGTCATATCACAGATTTTTCTCGATAATGTACCAATTACCCAAAGAAATTAGCTCTAATATTTTCTAGGCCATTTCCTTGAGCAACAGTTCGCGCGGTCACAAGTGCAAGATTCAAAAAAAAAAATTTAATAATTTTGATTTTTTTTTTAATTATGAAAATTTTGAAATTTTGAAAGTTTTAAATAGTTAAATTTTTTTTTTTTATTTTTTCAATCCTTTTCGAATTTTTTTTCAAATTTTATTGGATTTTTTTGAAATTTTGTGAAATTTTTTGACATTTTTTTTTGCAATTTTTGGAATTTTTTTTTAAATTGTTTGAAATTTTTTGAAATTTTTTTGAAACATTTTTGAAATTATTTTCAAATTTTTTTGAAACATTTTTGAATCTTCGGAAAATTGGTAACATTTCCAAAAACATTTTATTTTTTGTTTTCAATACCATAAAAAACATTTCTGTCACAAAAATTGTACTCCGCGAAATTTAAATTTCAGCAACTGAGGAGGTGCCTCCATCTGGCATTGTCGGAATAAATTATAGCACGTACGTATTTGAGATATGACTTACCATCCGAGTTCACACCGCAACAATTCTTTTCCCTCCAAACATTTCGTAATTAGTTCTGAAAACAAAATGGCCGCATATGGGCCTATCACCTCATAACTTTAGCCAATTAAAAAAATTACTTCTCTCCCTTAAATCACGCTCAGACGCTTTCATCAGCACCTCCGAGTGGGAACCTTCTCTAAACAGAATTTTGTTTTTAAGGTCGAGACAGGGTGAGAAATAAATGCGCGCTTTTTCCCCACCCTACCTAAAGTAGTTTTAAAAAAAATGGCGGGAAATTAATACCAACAATTTCTCAGCTATAAAAATAAAATGTGCACATTAGATTACCGACAGAAAAGTTTATCTCGTAAAATATTATTCAAATTTCGTACCGTCTCCACAAAATTTTGCATTTTTCCCAATTTCTGAAGCGGCCATCTTGAGTTCCATCACTCAAACAAAATGGCCGCTCACGTTCCCATCACCTCGTGATTTTAACCATTAAAAAAAATGATGTCTTCGCCTCAAATCCCTCTCAATTTTTTCCCTCAGAATCTCGGAGTGGGAACCAATATTCCCCATAAAATATTTTTTCCCCTCATCGTTGAACGAGGGTGATAAATAATTGCGCAACTTTTTCCCGCCAACCCTGGACCATTTGTCACGGAAAATTTGTGGGAAATAAATAACGGAAGCTCTTCGGCTATAAAAATAAAGCGTGTACATTGGATTGAAACGTCAGGAAGACTTCGAAGGCCATCAGCCCACGGAAAATAAATTTTTACCCTCGTAATTGAGAAATGCCGTGTGCAATTGCGCATGCGCACCACCCCCCAACACCCCAGCTTCCATTGCCCTTCGTTGTAAACCTCCTACGCAACTCTTCAGTATGAGAATTCACACGGAAGGAGGTACTGTTGGGTTATTCGTTATTGAGGTAACAAAATCGAAGTCGATTTAGCCATTGTTTATATTATTTATTGCCGGAAACATTTTTTTTTTTCGCCCGATATTTCCTCCTCGCCTTTCGCTATTTCTGATAAAATTCCCTTCAAAATGATAATCATAAAAAAATTGATATAATTATAAACAATTAATGAAAAAAATTAATAAACAATTTTTATTGTTTATAATTTTTTTTTTGCACTTTTTTTATTTATCCAATTTTTTTTTTTTGCATTTTTGTTGACGCAAAAAATATAAATAATTTATAACAAATTAGTGTTTTTTTTTTTTAATTGAGAGCCATTTTTTTTCAGGGACGTGATAAATTATTGTTATTATTGTTGATAATGCAAGTGAGTACACATGTGAAATGGAAACATATGGCGCGAGTTCAGGCACGGAAATTTAATTTTAGCTCTAGACTGATAATTAATTAAGCCGTGTAATTTTTTTTTTCTAATCACGTGCAATGGTACATTATATTTATCAGTAATGCTTATCATGTCTCGTGATAAATGGTGGTGATAAGGGTGGGGAATAATGGCAGCGAAAGCGAAAATTGCGTTTGTTTGGGGGCTCCATCCCCTTGGGCTATCGATCGAATCCTTAAGTGAAGATGAAGGAAATTGTGTGCTGGAATTTTTGTTTAGATATTAAATTAAATAAAATAATAATTTGTTATTTAAAAAAA
Source organism: Asobara japonica (assembly GCA_026005395.1). Taxonomy (NCBI): domain Eukaryota; kingdom Metazoa; phylum Arthropoda; class Insecta; order Hymenoptera; family Braconidae; genus Asobara; species Asobara japonica. Next base: position 675,216 of record BQMI01000533.1, on the reverse strand, counting down.
TATTCAATTTCTCTGTGGAATTGGGAAAAAAATTTACTTGGGTACAATTTTTTTTTATAACCAAAAAACATTTTTTTTTCGATGACCAAAAAACGTTTTTTTTTATAACCCATTTTTTTTTAAACCAAAAACGTTTTTTTTTTTTTTTTTTTTGATAAAAAAAAAGCAAATACTTTTTTTTTAGAACAAAAAAAAATTCAATTATTTTAGGAAATTTGTTTTTTTTTTCGGAAAAAAAACAATTCCTTTTTTTTCCATGAAGTTTCGGTGATTGAATTTTTTGGACATAAATTTCGAAAAATTTCGAAATGTGAAAGTTTTTTAGTTTTCAAAATTTGCCAAATTTTTCAAAACTTGGAGAAAATTCAATGACCGACCCCCCGGCGAGCCGATTTTTCAGGTGGCTACTTGAAAGTTCAAGGACAAGTGAGTGGGTGGGTGGGCGGGTGGGGTTGAGGGGTAAAGCGCGAATCAACTGGTTCCACCCTAGGCCGAAAGAGTGTTCTCAAGAAATATATGTGTGACTTGGTGAACAGGTACGACTGGGACGCTTGCGTAATAGCAAGTGGTGTCATCCGGGGGCGCAGGACCTACGGACCGGGATAATGTAATGCCGAATTGGGAAAAGCGAACATCTGTGCGGTATGTATTTCCGGGCTCCTATAGCACGCATGGAAAAACCCTTTAATAATTCTGGACAATTTTTCACATAGAATGCTGCGATGCCCTATATAGCATTACACAAACCCTATGGGATGTGTATATGATATTCTAGAGCATGTCTATATAATATTATATAGTATGTCTATAGAATATTCTATAGCATGTCTATAGAATATTCTATAGCATGTCTATAGAATATTCTATAGCAAGTCTATAGCATGTCTATAGAATATTCTATAGCATTTCTATAGCATGTCTATAGAATATGCTATAGACTTGCTATAGAATATTCTATAGACATGCTATAGACTTGCTATAGAAATGCTATAGAATATTCTATAACATGTCTATAAGATATTCTATAGCATGTCTATAGAATATTCTATAGCATTTCTATAGCATGTCTATAGAATATTCTATAGCAAGTCTATAGCATGTCTATATCAAGTCTATAGAATATTCTATAGCATGTCTATAAAATATTCTATAGCATGTCTATAGAATATTCTATAGCATGTCTATAGAATATTCGATAGCACTTATCCATTCTATCATTTGTCTATAGCATATCATAGAGGAATGTTTTAAAAATCTGTAGAAAGTTGATTGAAGAGCTATAGAAATTCTATAGCAATCGTATAGAAATATAAATTCTCCGAAATTTTATGGAAATCCCGAAGGAATTCAACAGAAATATGAAAAGATGAAAATGAATTCTATACACATCCTATTGAAGTTCTATAGACATCTTATAGAAATTCTACAGACATGCTATAAAAAATTCTATAGACATCCTGGAGAAATTGTATAGACACCCTGTAGAAATTCTATAGACATTCTATAGACATCCTATAGGCATTCTGGAGAAATTCTATAGACCTCCTATAGAAACTCTATAGACATGCTACAGATATTCTATAGACATGCTATAGATATTCTATAGACATGCTATAGATATTCTATAGACATGCTATAGAAACTCTAGACATGCTATAGATATTCTATAGACACTCTATAGAAACTTTATAGACATGCCATAGAAATTCTATAGACATGCTATAGAAATTCTATAGACATGCTATAGAAATTCTATAGACATGATATAGAAATTCTATAGACATGCTATAGAAATGCTATAGACATTCTATAGAAACTCTATAGACATGCTATAGAAATTCTATAGACATGCTATAGATATTCTATGGACATGCTATAGATATTCTATAGCCATCCTAGGAAAATTCAATAGGAATCCTATGGAAATTTTATAGACATTCTATAGAAATTCTATAGAATGTTTCTATAGAATTTCCATAGAATGCCTATAGATATTTGATAGAAATATTACAAAAATCCCATTTTTTTCCCTTTTTCATCTACCTTGAAACACAGGTGGAGAGATGGACTACTCGCACAGTGCGGGAGCGGTCGCTGTTCTCGGAACTGTCGGCGCCGCCACTGGGGCAATATCGGCTGTCCTATTTTACGCAATGTGCATGAAACGCAAAGGATTCTCCATGTTTGCCAATGGAAAAGGCCGACTCAACTGGTAAAAATTATTTTACACCGCAAAAAAGAAAATGAAAATGCAAATTTATAGCACCTTTGGAACTCTCTGAGCTCTTTTTTTTCCATCTTTTTTTTTTAAGGTTTGAGAAGGACTTACTCGACAGAGCCAAGGAGGCCGAGAATCCGCCAAGTGAGAATTTTATAGAACTTGGAAATGTCGCGTCGTTGACGTGCACGTCAATGCCAATGGACATCACTGATAGCGCCTGCGATGAAGCAGAGTGGCAGCACAAGGATCCTCCTTACGATACAAGTATTCTCGATTCACGCGAAGGTTTGTCCATTACAATTTTCCAATTTTTCCCTGCAAATTTTTCTCAGTGAACTTTTGAAACTCCACCTGGTTTTTAAGACCTCCTGAAGTATATCTCCTATAAATTTTGACTCATGCGTGTGTGTGTGTTTGTGTGTGTGATCAAAATTTTGGCTCGCGATTTTTCGCTGATCGGTTTTCACCTCATAGAATATGGAAATGCTGAACAAATTTTTTTACACACACACACACACACCCACACACACCAACACACAGTCGCATAGACACCTACTTAGCCCTCATTCTATCCCCAGTGATTCAACGACTGTCGTCGGAGGGCGATGACGAACCCAAGTCTCCCGTAAGCCCCTTCGCGCCCCCATTGCCCGGTGGCGCTGTTATCGCAACCGACGAGCGCATGGTGATCGTCAGGCCCCAGCCCAGAACAATGTCCGGCTCAAGGCTCAACAGCGCCGACAGCGACTCAGTATTCCACAAGGTTCATCCCCCAAATCATATATATATATATACTTAATACAGTTTCGCATCAATAGAGCAATAAACGAGACAATCATGCGTTTATCCACAGTCGGTAATATAGTGCTCTACTTGACCGACGGGCGTCACGTTTTCAAACCCTTAGCAAAATTTGGTGTTAGAATTTGCTCATCGGAATTAAAAAAAAAAAAATCTCAAGCATTCTGAAAAATTACCGAAAATTTTCCTAAAATTTGCCGATTTTTTTGGAGTTCTAAAAAATTATTTAAAAAATTTTAGCATTTTATTTTATTTTAACAGTTTTTTTTTTTAATAATTTTGTGGAAGTGGGAAGTCGTTTTAAAAAGTAATGAGCAATGGGCTTTCAATTAGGAGAGGTCTTAATTAAGGACGAATTGATGAGAAGAGTTTCAATTTTTTTTTTTTTTGTTGCAATTAATTTCAGCAATCCTCATGGTCGTCATCGTCGTCCATAGACGAGCCCGCTGGCGAATTGCAATTGAGCCTGTCTTACGATTGTTCAAGGGGAAGTCTTACGGTTAAGCTACTCGAGGTGAGGTGAAATTGAATTATATAACTCACCAGAATTTTTCACATTTTTGTGTATTTGTTTTTTTTTCATTTTTTCCAATGATTAAGGCGCATGACTTGAGGGCCCGGGAGCTCAGTGGAAGCGCTGATCCTTACGCCAAGATCAGACTTTTACCGGATAGGAGCAACACGTGGCAAACCAAGGTTCATAAGCGCACTCTCAATCCAGGTAATCCTTAATTCAGCCCCTGATAAAATTAAAAAAAATTTCGAAAAAAAAATTTGAAAAAAAAAATTTTTTTAAACTTTGAAAAAAAAATTTTTTTAAACTTTGAAAATTTTTTTTTTTTTTTTAATTGGAAAAAAATTCGGAAAAAAGAAATTTGGAAAAAAAAAATTTGGAAAAAAAAAGTTTGGAATTTTTTTTTTTTTTTTAAATTGAAAAAAAAAATTTGGAAAAAAAAATTGGAAAAAAATCGGAAAAGAGAAATTTGGAAAAGATAAAATTTGGAAAAAAAAAATTTGGGAAAAAAATTGGAAAAGAGAAATTTGGAAAAAAGAAAATTTGGAAAAAAAAAAATTTGGGAAAAAAATTTTTTCAATTTTTTTCTCAATTTGCAAATGAATAATTCCAAAAAAATCCCCAATTTTTGCATCCCCTTTCAATTACCAAAAAATTGAATTTTCAGTATTCAACGAAGAATTCAAATTCGAGATTACTTCTCTGGTTGGTACAACTCTGGAGGTTTTGTTTTACGACTTTGACGCAGCATCGAAACACCGGGGCCTGGGCTATATGAGGTTACCCCTACCCCCCCCTGGATCGGACACCTTGAGCGAAACACCAGTTGAAATTATGAGGCCCATCCATAGATATGGGGCCGAGGGTAGTATCTACCGCTCGGATCCCCTTGGGGAGCTTATGGTGTCCCTATTTTACGACTCCGGAGCAGCTAAATTGACGGTCATCGTTGTTAGGGCCATCAATTTGATAATTGCGGACGACTCAGGCACTCAGAACTCGGAGACTTTTGTGAAGGTAAAGAATGGGAGTCTGTCCCAATTTTTCATGGGAACAAAGTACCATTATTAAAATGGGACACTATTATAGTGAGACAGTGTCCCACTATTCGAATGGGGCACTGTCCCAGGAATCCAATGGGACACTGTCCCAGTAGTCCAATGGGACACCGTCCCAGTCGTTCAATGGGACACTGTCCCAGTCGTTCAATGGGACACTGTCCCAGTAGTCCAATGGGACACTGTCCCAGTAGTCCAATGGGACACTGTCCCAGTAGTCAAATGGGACACTGTCCCAGTAGTCCAATGGGACACTGTCCCAGTAGTCAAATGGGACACTGTCCCAGTAGTCCAATGGGACACTGTCCCAGTAGTCCAATGGGACACTGTCCCAGTAGTCCAATGGGACACTGTCCCAGTAGTCAAGTGGGACACTGTCCCAGTGGGCCAATGGGACACTCTCCCAGTGGACCAATGGGACACTATGCCAGTGCTCCAGTGGGACACTGTCCCAGTGATCCGATGGGACACTGTCCCAATAATTCACTGCAACACTGTCCCCCTATTCCAATGGAACACTGTCCCCGTAGTCCCGTGGGACACTGTAGACGTTGTACACTGGAACACTGTCCCAGTTTTCCAATGGGACAGTATAGGGGATGGCCTCTATCTTCAAGCCGAAAATTTCCTATTTTTTTTTATCAACAGGTGACGATATTCAAGGACGGAAAAAGCTTTAAAAAGAAGCGAACTCTAATTTGTCGGGACCCTCAAAATCCCGTATGGAATGACGTCCTAACGTTTGATCTCGGTGCAGATGTCCTGTCAACATGCACTCTCGAATTTTCTGTCGTGAAAACGTGCGGCGAGATTTTAGCAAGATGTGAGGTGTCGAAAAAGTGTCAAAGGGAGCTTTTTTATCGGGCCTTGGCCGGAAAAGGAGCTTCAGTCCAGTGGGTACCACTTATGGGTGTCGATAAACGCGAAAGATCCTTATCGTAATTTCACTATTTTTTTTTTTTTTTCGTTTGGAAAATGTGAGTGACAGAATAACACCAATTCGGAATCTCCAATTTTTTCTTTTGGATCTTTTGCCATTTTCGAAATTTTGAAATGTTCAAAATTTTGAAAATTCCAATTTTTTTTTTTCAATATTTGACCCTTACAAAAAATGTTCACAAAATTGAAAATCTCCAGACAATTTCAAAATTTTTGAAAATTCCCAAAATTTGAATGTGACATTTTTGAAAATTTTTAGCTAAACGTAAAATTACGATAATGAAAAAATAAATGAAATGTGAAAAAAAAAGGCGAGCGATTAATTTCGTCTTGTGTACCACTGGGGCCCACTTCGAGACCTGTAGCTTCTCAATTAATTTTAATCAATTAGACAATTAAGCAAAGAATTAATTAATCAATTAGTTGAACAGAATTATTTTCGTAAATGTATTTTTTTTGCGCAATTTTCGTAGTTTGAAAAAAGAAATATCTAAAAAATGAAGTGTCGCGAGTATATTTTTGTGGTTTTAGATTATATTTATATGGATAATGAGTGTATAATTAATTGCATAGTACAAAATTAATTAGAGCAAAATGAGAGCATCAATGAAGATATTTTCCAGTTATGTAAAATATCTCGTAAATTAATGAGTTTACCGAAAAATGTCAAAGAACATTTTTTATTGGAAATTCAATTTCCCACAAAAAAGTGTTTGGACTTTTTTTTCTAACATCATTCCTTCACGAAATAATTTACTTAAACTGCGAAATACTCTATTTTGGTTAAAATAATTTTAAGACAAAATCAATATTTTTTTTTTAATTACAGAATTAATGTAATGACAAATATTGTTAAGGAAGATTATTCTTTAATTGCAAAATGCAACCAGGAAACGGAAATTTTAATTTGCACTAAAAAAAAGTTTGGAAAAATTGAAAATTCCATCAATTTGGGCTCTTCGAATATTTCTGCAGAAACTATTGAGTTTACCAAAAAATGTTAAGAGACATTTTTTCTAGACAATACTTTTGTCTATTAAAAGTTCCTCAGACATTTTTTTCTAAAATTATTTGTTCACGAGATACAGATTGAATTTTATTGAGATATTTTTGAGACTTGCAAACTAAATTGGCAATTATTTCCTCAAGTCCAGGAATTAATGAAAAAAAAATCGTAGGTCACAAAATGTGATGGCAAATCTTCTGGAGGAAAATTACTTTTCAATTGCGATAAAACAACAAAATTTGGAATTTGGAAAAAAATGAGGAGCAAATGAATCTCTTACTACCTTGATTTTTTTTTTCGATTTTTGTTTATTTTAGAGTCTTTTCATCGTACAAAATGTGCACAATAGAAAATACAGGTACACCTCCCAGTGCCCCCTTAGTCAAAGAGACCTGTGAACATAAACAAAATAATGTTATTAGTATGGGATTGAAAGTAACATTGAAATTACAATTAATGTAAAAAATTTCTATCATTCGATGGATTTTTCCTCGTGAGACTCTTCAGATTACATGCTTAAATAATGAACAAAATTGCGAAGTGAATAAAGAGTGAATTAATGAAAAAGTTGAAATTTTTTTTGGCACGTCTTAATTCAATATTTTTTTTTAAATTCAATATTAAAATTTTGTAAAATGTTTTGGCCCTCCTGAAATATTTGAAAAATTTTCGACCCACATTTTTTTTTCTTCGAATTTCCTTCGTGTTGCTTTCCAGAATTTTCACAGACGTGGAAAAATATTTTCCAAATTTTTTTCGAGAGTTCCAATTTTTTTGGGTACTTCTAAAAAAATTCTAAATTTTTTTTTGTTGCTAGAAAATTTCTGGTAAGGTGCAAAATGGCCTCAAATTTTTTGTCTACTTAATATGGACTTCTATGGTCGTACAAAAATTTGATGATTGACAGATTTTTTGTCAGTGATGGATAATTGAATAATTACCGAAGCCCATATCGTCGTCGGACTCTTCCTCTGGCTCTTCCTTCTTCTTCTCAGCTTCCTTGGCTGGGGCAGCATCACCACCTGCTGCAGCAGCTGGTGCAGCAGCTATTTATATAAAAAAAACAACCAAATTGATAAACAGTGCTAGGTCACATTTTGAAAATCCTAATTTTTTTCACCTTCTTAAATTATCTTCGGTAAAAAAAAATTGTCCTCAAAATCTCTAATCTCATTTTTAATTTCAAGTTTTGACCCTTCGATTTTTAGACTTGGCTTTGGATTTTTTGGAAATTTTTCAACTCATTAAAATTGGGCTCTGCATTTCGAATTTTAATTCTGAACTGTAGCTTTTGGGGAGCTAGGTTTGACTCTAAAGATAATCCAACCCGACAACTCCTCATTCTCAATTTAATTTCCTCACAATCGCTGACCGAATCAGTAGAAAGCAACTGATCAGGTGGATGGATGGAGGTTTCTATTTTTTTAACTAAAATTAAGAGTTTTTTTTTTCATTTTTAATTTTTAATTTTTCTCAATTTCCATTCATTTTTTTTTTGATCGTTCAAATTTTTAATTTTTCATTCATTTTTCTCTTTCAATTTTGTATTTATTTTTTTTTCATTAAATTTTTTGAAATATTATGAACGACATTGATTTACGATTTCAGGATTTTGAGGATTTTCAAATGTTTGGGAAAATTGATTAGTCAGGATTTAGAAAAAAAAAAAAAAAAAGGATTGTACCACCACCAGCTGGGGCGGCTCCAACTCCGGATCCGATGTTGGTGATGAGATCCTTAACGTTGATGCCCTCGAGGGCCTTAGCGAAGAGACCTGGCCAGTAGGGCTCAACGTCGACACTGGCGGCCTTCAGGATCGTCTGGATCTTCTCGCCCTGAGCACAAACAACGGATAAATTAATCACAAAATCACACAATAAATTACGTCCACTAACGATCATTTTTTGCGAACTCTTCCATTTTTTTTTGGGACTTTTTACTTCAAGATTTAGATTCGTCAATTTTTTCTTTCGAATTCCAATTTTTTTTTTCACTCCCAACAAATTTCATGATATATCATTGAAAGAAAATTTTCGAAAAATTTTCTATAAAAAAAAAACATTCGGAAATTTTTGACAAGAAAATTTGGTTATCTCAAACATTGAACTAACCTCGAAACTATTTTCTGAACAACGCAATAGCAACCACGTGGTCGAGCCCTCAAGACAACAATTTTTCAATGTTTTTAACAACAACAATTTTCAATGTTTGAACAATGTGTATATATATATTTACAGTCAAGTGTGATGAAAAACATTTTCCAACTTTTCACACCAGCCGCAAAATTCAATTCCCAACTCGACATGAGAAAACCACGTGGTTAAGCCCCTCCATATTTCGATAAAAAATTGTAAAATTTTTCACTTTTTTTTTTTTTTTGCTGGAAGCTACAGAAAAATTTCGAAATGTCATATTCGTCCAAAAATCGAGTAAAAAAAAAATTTCTGCTCACCAAAATTTTCAGACCCTGCAAATTTTCGGACTTTTCGATATGTCGAAATTGTTAAATTTGACTAAAAATGTGACTGATAAATAAACTAAATTTTGCGGCTTTGATACATGGGAAAATATTTCCAAAATTCTCCCTTAATTAACGAGAGAAATATTGATGGGCAAAACCACGTGAAATTGACGGCGAAAAATGGAAAAAAACTACTTACGGTAACAGCGATATCATCGTCGGTGAGGAGCAATGCGGAGTAAACGCAAGCGAGCTCGGCCTTGGTCGACATTTTTTGAATTGTTATTAATTAACAAAACTTGTGGATGGGATTATTAAAATGTGCAAGTCGCCGATGGGGCCTTAGCTCAAAGAGAGAACAAGCACGCGACGTTCCACGACACAATCGGAAAAGAAGCTTGGTGAAACCGGAAAACTTGGAGCGCCCCTCTAGTTCGAGATTGAAAGCGTTCGAAGGCGCCATCTGGCTTCCCGCCAATTTTTGAATTAGCACTAGCGCGGCGCATGAAAACTTCACGTCTTATTAATTTCAAATTTCCAATCGTCTGAAACAGTTGATATTTTTGACATTATCGATATTACGGAAATTTTAGAAACTTTTAGTTGACATTTTTTAAATCTTCCGCGCTTTTTTGACTATTTGGAAATTCTCAATTTTTGGAGTTGTCAATTGTACTCCCCCGCCCGAAATTTCATACTTTGTGCATAAAGGCTTCCCTCGGGCGCAAAGTACTTTCCGGTCTGCGGGCAAAAACGCACTTCCGGTGAGGAGTGTGGAAATTTTTGACACTTGGAATGTTCAACTTTCTGTCCTAGGTGCACAATATAGTATATGTCCAGGTATGTCTCGAACATAAAACATCTCATTACTAGGATGCTCAATACTTCGAAAAATACTCCGAAAAGAATCTTTGGGGGAAATTACAAATCGCAGTTTTTTGCGCGGTCCGCATTCGTCATGCGCACAAGCCACCTGTTACGATTTTGCACCGTGCCTTAAAAAATGCGCGTTATGCTAAACAATTTTTTTTCCGTATTCCTGAGATTCAAATGCACATTTTATGTTGGATAATTTTTTTTCTAACGTTCGTAGTTCAAGAGCGCGGGGAGACGGCGTCGTGGTCGTGTGCGCATGCGCAAGCAACCCGCGCGAACTCCACCATTTTGCCATCTCGCCATTTTGCCTGTGCGAATTTTTTCTGCGCATTAAATAATGTGTAATGAGGACCTAATTAGGTTAATGCAAAACCGGTAACCATTCCCGCCTAATTACACAATATCTGGGGACTCCCACCCGGTTTTCATCGTCCTAATTAGATCCTTATTACTCATTACTGAATTCGCGGAATTCTGACATGGCAGAAGCTGCGACGACCAAAATCGGATTTTCCCACACATTGGACGCGTTATTAATAAACATGTAAGGCGCGAAAAAGCAACGGAATGTCTAGGGAAATAATAAAAAAAACTTTTTTTTATAAAACGGGGCTTAAAAAACGAAATTAATTCCATATCGCGTTTTTCGTCCACGCCGAAAAATTTGAAAAGTGCCGCCTAGGGAATTTCTAGTGAGAAATATTGTCATATCTCGAACGCGGTGTATCGAACGACTTCGACCAGTCGATCAGTGCCTCGGTGTTCGGTATATTCGGTGCGCTCCGTGTTTCGCCTCGTGCTAATAAAACTGATGAAATCAAGTGCAATTGCCGAGTGAAAAAGCCCCGAAAAAAAGCTCCTTACGCTTGTACATTATTCGCGTCTCTCCCAGGCGCATTTGCACCCCAAATTTACCCGCATTTTTTAATCCCCCCCCCACCCCTTCGGGGAAAAAAATCATTCCGGAAAATGTGACCACTCAGCGATCAAATTATACACGGTAAAGTTCATTTCCCCAGTGATTTACCAATTTTTGGGTAATTTCATAGTCAAAAACATTGAAACTGTCCTCTTGTCAACCTATTGCATATCCCAGAAACGTTTTTCAACAGTTTTACAGACACTTTTATATGGAAAACACAATTTCCGAATGAGAGAATGGGAAATTGCGCGACTATCGCGTGTGCGGAATGGGAATGGCGCGCAAATGTCGTGAGAAAAAATGGAAATGGGGAATTCCAGAAAAGTTTTGGTAATTGATTGAGGGGGTGGCAATTGGGAATGGGCGAATTCGAAGGTGATTATTCGACTTTTTTTTATTGTGTGAATGGGGGGGGGGGGGCAACTGGGGGGAGGGAGGTGGAATCCACGCCCGGTGTCAAAGGAAGGGGGGGGGGGGGGTTGTGCATTTTTTAAATATTTGGAATGTTCTAAATTTTTTGGGTTCTCCGTTTTTTATTCTTCAAATCTCCTTTCGACTTTTTTTTGGACTTTTTGCATCTCCGAAAATTGATAAATATGTGTCAATGTGTAATCGCATTTTTGGAATTTTGAAAATTGGATTTCCAATGTTTTGACATTTTTGACGTTTTTGAAATTTTTGAACATTTTAACAAAAAAATATTTTTTTTTTCAATTGAATAAATCTGAAAAAAATTGTGAAATTCAGAAAAAAATTGAAATGTCAAAATTTTAGATTTGGATTTTTTTCAAAAATTTGGTAAATTAAAAAATGTGAAGTGTTGACTAAATTTGAAAAATTGCAAAAATTCAGAAAAAAATGATTATTAGAATTTTCTAATTTTCAAAGTTTTCAAAAATTTTGGGGATTTATTAATTTTGGAAAATTTCAAAAATTGATAAAAAATGGAAGTGCAAACATTCTGAAAAGTCAAAACATTTGATAATTTTGGCATTATTAATTTTTAAGTAGCAAGTTAGAAATAGGATTTAAACGTGCTGAAGTTTGGAAAAATCTTACGAAAGTTCATTAATTTCAGACTCAAGGAGCATGCCCGTGAAATCCCTAAACGTGGGGTACCTCCAGGAAGACCTCGATCTAATCTCCTCGAAGATGAACCTGGAGGGAATTTCCATAGATTCCCAGGATTACAATAGCTGTGGCGAGGCCTGTTATTCATCGAGGCCGACTTCTTCAGCAGATTCCCTCAATCCTTCAGAGGGGGCCTCATCTCAAGATGATCTGGACCCCCAAGTGGAGGATGCGTCACTCAAGGAACGAATTCACGAGAAGGTACCACCAAATTCATTCCTAAAATTCAATGATTTTCAGAATTTCGAATAATCTCGAATGGTCGACTTATTTTGGAAATCTTGAGCATTTGAAAAATATTGATAAGAATTCAGAAGATTCTTAAACATTAAAAAATTTCGTTTTTTTTTAAATCCCAAAAATTTTGAAAACATCCAAAAAATGAATTTTTAAATTCGAAAAAAAAGAACAAAATTATTGAAATTCTAAAAAAGTCTAAAAGTTTGGGAAATTTGTCAAAGAACCAAAAGAATTTGTTAAATGAATTTTTAAATTAGAAAAAAAAGAACAAAGTTATGCAAATTGTGAAAAAGGCTAAAAGTTTGGAAAAGTTGTAAAAGAAAAAAAAAATTGTTGAATGAATTTTTAAATTCGAAAAAAAGACCAAAATTATCCACATTGCAAAAAAGTTTGAAATTCTGGAAAATTTTCCAAAGTAAAAAAAAGTTTCAAAAATTTAGAAAAACCAAAATGGTTATTTTGAAATATAAATTACTTCAATTAATGTATTTGTAATAATTGATGAATAAATGTTTCAAAAAAAAATTACAAGGTCAAGAGGATCGTGATTAAGGATGCACCCCCTGCAGAACCTCCCCCAGCAAAAAAAGCGGTATTGGGAGAAATTAAAAATCAGAGAAGCACAGAGAGTGTCCGAAGGGAATCAAAATCCAACGGAGGCTCCAAGGGGGACCTCAAATTTTTTCATGGGGCCAAGCTCGAGGCTAAGGACTTCAATGACCAATGGTAAGGAAATAAGAAAATAAGAAAATATAAGTTGAAAAACTTTTAGAATGTATTTAGATTTTTTTTCAAAATTTTCTTTTTTCTAGGTATGCAGCTAGAGTCATTGAAACTGATTGGGTTGACCGTGAAGTATTGATTCATTTTGATAAATGGAATTCGAGATTTGACGAATGGATCCCAATGGATAGTCCCAGATTGAGAGTCCTCCAGGCACAGTCTAGGTAATTATTACTGATTAATAATTAACAAAAAAAAAAAAAAAAAAAAAAAAAAAATGGAAAATGATGGAATATAAAAAAGTGCAATTATCCATTAGTTCAGTCAGAATTTTTAAAGTTGAAACAAAGTGCAAAGCACAGAAAAAAAAATTCTTAAAAATTGTGAAAATCTTCGAAAAAAAATTTTCAGATAAATTCTAAGCTCAAAAAATTTTAAAAACATGTTTGTTCTTTCGTAAAAAAATTCAAAAAGTAAAAAAGGAAAAAAGGGAAGAAGGTTTAAAAATGAGAAAACCTGAAAAGCTCTATAACATTTTTTTTTTAAGTTAAAGATTCAATAGATCGAAAATTCTGAGAAAAAAATAACGAATTTCGCACTTTTTTTATTTTTTCAAATTTGCCCACGAAGAAAATCAACTGATATCACGTCCTAGTTGTTATTGTATAATCTTTATCGTCGCATAGACATTTTTCAAATTGATTAACGTGCGAAATCGTCGATCAATCGACTGGCACGTCGATACTCATTATGTGTTCGTCTTTTTTTTGTTTTCATTAATCGATAAAAAGCGAACAAGTGAATCTTGATTGGGTCATTGCAACTCCGTAAGTGAAAAACAGAATTATTCAGTAGATCTTAATTACATTAGGGGACAAGTTAATTCTTCAATGCACGAAATTGGGTTTTAAGAATTAGTCTAATTATTGTAGGTAGTGTATGACGTCACTGCATGTCTCTAATATTTTTGAGTATTTTTTTTTTGGAGTATTTAGGATTTTGAAAATTTCGTTAATTTTGACAATTTTAGAGAAATAGAAGTTCGCAATTTTGGAGAATTTCAATTTTTAAATTTTTGAAGATTTGAAGAGTTTTTTTAATAAACGAGTAAAATGCCGAATGTGTACTGCATGAGATTTCCATGGCAGGTTGACTATTTCATTAAGTATTTTACAATTAATATGTACCAACTTTTTCCAAAGAATTTAATGTTCTACAAAAATAGTTACATGCAAACAATTTTAGTAGAATTTTTTTTTGCAAAAAGATTCTGAAGCTTTAAAAAAATTTAAAGGAAAGTTTATAAAATTACTTTTTCAAATTTTAAAAAAATTTTCACACTTGAAAAAATTCAGAAATTGCAAAAAATGGCCAACGATTATTTATGAAAAATTATTTACAGGGACCCTAGACCCCACGATTTTTCCACAGGGGAGAGAATTCTCGCGACCTGGGGCGATGGACGAAAGTACCCCGCAACAGTGAAAACAGTTCTGGGAAATGGTAAGATAAATCCTTGAAATATTTCGTAAATACGTCAAAAAAAATTTCGTTTAAATTCCCAAAAATTTGGGGGAAAAAATTGCGGAATTAGTCTTGATTTTTTGCGAGTTCATTTTATTTTTTAATTTTTAAAAATGTCCAAAACCTCTAAAAAAATTTTTTTTTTCGAAAATTAAAAAAAAAGCAATAGTTTTAAAAGTTTCAAACTGAAAAAAAAAAATGTTAAAAATTTAGCAACAAAAAGAAAAGTTGCGAAAAATAGCAACATTATCTACCGCGGCCAAAAGTTATAGAAAAACGTAATTTTTCGATTTCTAAGGTTTTGACAATTTTCAAAATTTTTAGAAAATTTAATTTCAATGAGCTCCAAATTTTCCTCAATTTCGTAAATTTCTTACCAACAAAAGGGTAAAGAAATTTGTGATTTTCCATCTCTATTTGAAGCCTAGCCCCATCTGTTCTCAATTGTACAAATTTCCCCAATAGTGTGAGTGAGATAACCTCACACAGTGCAAAATTGAGTATCACAGTCGCTTGACGTTTCACCCACCTATAAATAAACTCAGTGAGCCCAGCACTTGGACATACAATCACCCAAACTCACCCCACAATTAATTCTTTTTGACAGATCGCTACGACGTTTTATTCGACGATGGTTATGCCAAAATAGTTCGATCATCTAAAATGACGAAAATCGCTGGAGCTGTCGAAAAGGTGAGATTACAATTGAGGTTATGTTTTGGTGCAGTCTTGGACTTTTATCTTCCCCTTTTTACCAATTTCCTCTCTGCACCTCGGACTTGTTGACTTTTTGATAAATCACTATTTTCTTTTGGCAAATTTAAAAATCCAACGTTTTCGCGCCATTTTAGACACTTTTCGGGGGCTTTAGTCTGTTGGGTTATTTGCCACTTTTTTCTTGTTTTGTTTTCCGTTTTTCAATTGTGGGGACAATTTGGAATTTTGTAAATATTGTTTCATGAAATTTTGAGATTTTATTTTGACAATGTCTCAAAAATTTGTTTGCAAAATTTTCAAAATTTTTTCTACCGATTTTTGATTAAATTTTCTGATTTTCAGGTGCAAAAATATTTTTTTGTGAATTAATTTTTGTGGAAAGAATTTTTGCAAAATTTAAAAAAATTGAAAAAGTCCTAAATAAAAAAATCAGAAAATTAGTTAAAACAAAAATTAAAAAATTAGTTTAAAAAAATTAAAAAATTATTTTTAAAAAAATGTTGAAATATTGAGAAAATTTCGGGACAGTGAAATTATCAAAAGTTTGAAGGGAATGGATCAAATTTGTTTATTTACAAATCATTTTTTTTACAACCAGTCAAGTGGACAACAACGATTAGCTATGGACCCATCAACATATATAGGCAGTAAGCAAGAACGTCGAGACAGAAAGCGCAAGCACACAGTGACTGAGTTATTCAGTCGAAAAAGGACCAAGCCCGAGGGTACCCCGAAAAAAGAAGAGACACCGGAAGTTCCGGAACCCGCCCATGAAGCAGAACTCCAAGATGGAGCCTATGATTCAGGAGCTGAAATGTTGCGGGGATTTGCCGGTCCCAAAAAAGGCGGCAGTCATTCGAAAAAGAAGAAGGAAGCCCCTAAACCAGGTACATTCCCTTTTACATTTTTTTACCTATTTTTTTAAGGTTTTTGAAAAATTCAATTTTTTGGAAAATTTTAGGAAATTGAAAATTTAAAAAAAAAATTACGTTTTCTTACATTTTTGGAGAATTCAAAATTTTTATAATTTTGGAAAAAGTCACAATTTTGGCAACGTAAAAAGCTCCCAATTTTTCGAAATTTGTTGCATCGAGATTTATTAAATAAAAAACACTGTCCCTTTCCAAATACGATGGCAAGCATTGTATATTCGTTGAATCCCATAGTAATCAAATCCATGGACAAGTTTTTCAGAGACAGTGAATTGAAAATATGAACATTGACGGTATAGTGAGTAGTAATCTTTTTCTGTTTTTGTCGCTTTCAACGTATGAATAATCATGTTCCATCGGTCACTTAGCTAATAAACCTTGTATATTGGTTTCTAATGCTAAAATAAAATAAAAAAAAAAGAGATTTATTAAATAAAATTTTTCTGATTTCCCCAAGTGCCAGTCCCTGGGGATGCTGATTCAGATGATTATGTTGGACCTGAATGGATCGATGGTGAGCCCCAAGGGCTCGAACCCTTCAACGAAGGCTCCAGGAGGGAAGTTATCGTTCCTGATAAAAGACTGCCACAAGGTTGGCAGAAGCATTTCGTCCAGAGAAAAACTGGAAATTCTGCGGGGAAATGGGACGTCTTATTTTTCCAGTGAGTTTCAATTTTTCAATTTTATGTATTTTAAATGAAAAAAAAAAAAAAAAGAAGAAGAAGTTTTCAGGGCCTGACTTTTTCACAATTGAATTTTTTTTCAGCAAAGCAAGTGGGAAGAAATTCAGGTCCAGGAGTGACCTGAAGAACTTCTTCGATGGCCAGGGCCAAGGGGGTTACAACACAGAAATGTTTGACTTTTGTATTCATCGAAGAAAACGATCTGGAGTGAGACCAAGTGTAGTGAAGACCGAGAGTCCTGTGGAGCCTCCCAAAAAAATTAAAACCCTCTTACCGAAGACCAAAGTCAGTCCTGCAGCTGTTGCTGCATCAGAAAATCTTTTGACAACTGTCAATTCCCCATACTCCCCAGCACCCCCAGCTCCTGGCCCCATTGGAACTCCCACTGACCCTGGAGGTAATTTATCAATCAGTAAAGCAATTTATATAGGATTAATAAATTAGTTATTGACTTTTTTAATCATACTTTTAAATTTTTTCGTTAACTCAGAAAACCTTTCGATCCAAAGATATTTAAATAATTTTTTTTCTCTGTTCCAATAAATTAGAGACATTTTTTTTAGTAATTGCATGCCTCTGAAAAAATATAAAAAAAGTAAATCTGCTTTTTTGATAACATAACTTTTATCGTTGGTCATAATTTTTGAATATGATCAGGAAAATTATTGAAAATATTAACTGATTAATTTGTTATATTTTCATGCCACTAGGAGTCATCTACTGTGAGTAATCATCAGAACCTCCAAAGTATTTAAGATTTTTGGCGCACTGGATTTTTTGTAGTGCTTGGAAATTTCAATTTTTAGCTATTTTTGATAGTTTTGGATTTTTTTCGTTTTTTTGAAACCTGGAAGACTTATGAAATGTTTTAGATATGCAAACATTTTCGAATTTTTTGTGCAATGTTTCCAATTTTTCAATTTTCTCAAAATTTTCAAAGTTTCTAAAATTCAAAAATTTTTAAATAAAAATAATTTTGTTTTCAGCTGTGTTCGTTGGTGGTCTCCGAGTGGAAATGGAGGACGGTGCATTCAAGTGTCCCATAGAGGGCTGTGCTAAGACCTTTCGCAAGGAGAACCTTCTCCAGATGCACATCAAGCACTACCATAAGGAGTACTCGCAATTCGTCGGTTCCACTCCCAATGTTGCAGACTTGGCCTATGCTAGGACCATCGGGGAATCCATCCAGGATCTAACTCCAAAAAAATCATTCGACAAACGTCGATCATTGCCTGAGAGGTCCCTCCACTCATTGGCATCAATGTCACCCTTGACTGGTAAAATATATAGCTACATGTCCCAAAAAAACTGAGTATTGAAAAAAATTAAAATTTTTGGAAATTTCGAAAATTTTGAGAATTTTGAGAATTTTGAGAATTTTAAAAATTTTGAGAATTTTGAGAATTTTGAAAATTTTGAGAATCTTGAGAATTTTTAAATCTTGAAAATTTTGTCAATTTTAAAATCTTTGAAAATTTTGAAAATTTTGAAAATTTTGAAAATTTGAAAATTTTCAGAAAGTTTCCCGAAAAAAATCATTTTAAAATTCTTAAATTTCAACATTGAATTACGTTGAGTTTCCATTTTTTTACAGGTACTATTATCGACCACTCTGGGGAGAGTCAGATGAATAGGGAGGACCATAAACTGGAGATGATGTCACCCATGTCAACCGGAAGTATGGATGTTACTGATGACAGCATTCAGAGGGCGGAAATTGGTGCAATGTCTCCAGGTAATTAAGCAACTCCATTTGAAAAAGAATTCTATTATCTCAAATGTTTGCATTGCAAGATTGTGTTAGAAATTTCCAAATTTTACAATCGTGAAAATTGCAAAAAATGCACAATGAAAGAAAGACTAAAAAAATGTCAGATTGTGCTCAGGTCAATCAAATTCGTGATATGGTTTTCAGGTGCCTTATTCGATATGAAAATCCGAGAGGAGAAGACCCAAGTTGGAATTAAGACCTTACTTCCGGTGAGACCTGGGGACAATCAGAGGACAGACCGTTCTAAATCCCTAGACGAGGCCAATAATTTCGAGAAGTCCAAGGGCCATAGGAAACGTCAGCTATCTGAGTACAGTTCTGATGCTTCCACCAAGAGTAGGAGGGTCAAGAGCATCAATGAGCTCACTGATGATTATGGAGATCTTGATGATAGCGCTCTAGATGCTGAGGGTCCAGCTGGCCTCGTCTACAGATACAGGAGGAAATCTGATCCCAAGAGTGATGAGAACAGCCAGAGCAGTAAGTCTTGTACACTCCAAAAAAAAAAAAAAAATGTATTTTTTTTTGTTTTTTTTTTGGTGCCTTTGAAGTTTCAGAATTTTTGGCATTTTTCCTATTTTTGAAAAACTTTTGAACCTTGAATTTTTCGGAAATGTATTTTGAATTTTTTATTTTTCCATTCTTCAAATTTTGGGATTTTTTGAAACTGTTGATTTTCAAAATTTTTGAGATATTGAACATTTTTCGAAATTTTTTCAACACAAAAACAAACTTGTAAATGGAAACCTTTTGGATTTGACTAAAATATTTGGAACTCTGGAAATTTTCAAAATTTTTAAATTTGTTTTTCATTTTTTTAAATTTTTTTTTTAATTGATAAGGTTAATAATGAAAAAAATTAACAAAATTGCAGATAGCGAAGTTCCCATGATGGAAGTGAACGGTGAGCTTGTGAAGGTAGAGCAATTGGAGCGCGAGGAAATTATCAATTGTTTATGTGGGATAACCGAGGAGGATGGTCTTATGGTCCAATGCGAGTTATGTCTTTGCTGGCAACATGGCCATTGCAGTGCGATAGAAAGAGAGCGAGACGTTCCCGAAAAATACGTATGCTACATATGCAGGTAAAAATTCATGGATCCACGTCAAATTGAACATCAAGTCCACCCAACAAAATTTAAAAAACTTCAATAATTTTACAATTTTAATTTTACAAAATTAAAAAAAAAAAAAAAATGTTGAAAATACAGTTTTTGAGTGGCAAATGATTTACTTTTGAAAAGTTCGGAAAATGCACTCCAATTTGAAGCGAATCAAAATTTTGGAAAATTCAGAATATTCAAAATATTCAAATCAAGGAATTTTTAAAAATTCTAGAATACTGTCAAATATTAGCAGGCAAACTTAAATTTTTTACAATTGAGTTTTTGGTCCCGTGTGCGGTTATAGTATCCAATAGGAACCCCTAGAAGATATTTCCGTCGATTTTGGGTCGAAAAAAGCAAATTAATTTTTTTCGATTTTGGCCAAATTTAACATTGGGACCTTATGGGGAGGCAAACTTAATTTTTTTAAAATTGAATTTTTGGCCCCGTGTGCGTTGATACTATCCAATAGAAACCCCTAGAGGATATTTCCGTCGAATTCGGGTCGAAAAAGTCAAATTAATTTTTTTCGATTTTGGCCAAATTTAACATTGGGACCTTATGGGGAGGCAAACTTAATTTTTTTAAAATTGAATTTTTGGCCCCGTGTGCGTTGATACTATCCAATAGAAACCCCTAGAGGATATTTCCGTCGATTTTGGGTCGAAAAATTGAATTCAATTTTTTTCGATTTTGGCCAAAGTTAACATTGGGACCTTATGGGGAGGCAAACTTAAATTTTTTAAAATTGAGTTTTTGGTCCCGTGTGCGGTTATAGTATCCAATAGGAACCCCTAGCAGATGTTTCCGTCGAATTTGGGTCGAAAAAGTCAAATTAATTTTTTTTGATTTTGGCCAAATTTAACATTGGGACCTTATGGGGAGGCAAACTTAATTTTTTTAAAAGTGAATTTTTGGCCCCGTCTGCGTTTATACTATCCAATAGGAACCCCTAGAAGATATTTCCGTCGATTTTGGGTCGAAAAAAGCAAATTAATTTTTTTCGATTTTGGCCAAATTTAACATTGGGACCTTATGGGGAGGCAAACTTAATTTTTTTAAAATTGAATTTTTGGCCCCGCCTGCGTTTATACTATCCAATAGGAACCCCTAGAAGATATTTCCGTCGATTTTGGGTCGAAAAAAGCAAATTAATTTTTTTCCATTTTGGCCAAATTTAACATTGGGACCTTATGGGGAGGCAAACTTAATTTTTTTAAAATTGAATTTTTTGCCCCGTGTGCGTTGATACTATCCAATAGAAACCCCTAGAGGATATTTCCGTCGATTTTGGGTCGAAAAATTGAATTTAATTTTTTTCGATTTTGGCCAAAGTTAACATTGGGACCTTATGGGGAGGCAAACTTAATTTTTTTAAAAGTGAATTTTTGGCCCCGTCTGCGTTTATACTATCCAATAGGAACCCCTAGAAGATATTTCCGTCGATTTTGGGTCGAAAAAAGCAAATTAATTTTTTTCGATTTTGGCCAAATTTAACATTGGGACCTTATGGGGAGGCAAACTTAAATTTTTTAAAATTGATTTTTTGGCCCCGTGGGCGTTGATACTATCCAATAGGAACCCCTAGAAGATATTTCCGTCGAATTTGGGTCGAAAAAGTCAAATTAATTTTTTTCGATTTTGGCCAAATTTAACATTGGGTCCTTATGGGGAGGCAAACTTAATTTTTTTAAAAGTGAATTTTTGGCCCCGTGTGCGTTTATACTATCCAATAGAAACCCCTAGAAGATATTTCCGTCGATTTTGGGTCGAAAAATTGAATTTAATTTTTTTCGATTTTAGCCAAATTTAACAT
Organism: Asobara japonica; assembly: GCA_026005395.1. NCBI lineage: Eukaryota > Metazoa > Arthropoda > Insecta > Hymenoptera > Braconidae > Asobara > Asobara japonica. Next base: position 653,775 of record BQMI01000533.1, on the reverse strand, counting down.
TGGGACCTTATGGGGAGGCAAATTTAATTTTTTTAAAATTGAGTTTTTGGTCCCGTGTGCGTTGATACTATCCAATAGGAACCCCTAGAGGATATTTCCGTCGAATTTGGGTCGAAAAAGTCAAATTAATTTTTTTCGATTTTGGCCAAATTTAACATTGGGACCTTATGGGGAGGCAAACCTAATTTTTTTAAAATTGAATTTTTGGCCCCGCCTGCGTTTATACTATCCAATAGGAACCCCTAGAAGATATTTCCGTCGATTTTGGGTCGAAAAAAGCAAATTAATTTTTTTCGATTTTGGCCAAATTTAACATTGGGACCTTATGGGGAGGCAAACTTAATTTTTTTAAAATTGAATTTTTGGCCCCGTGTGCGTAGATGCTATCCAATAGGAACCCCTAGAGGATATTTCCGTCGATTTTGGGTCGAAAAATTGAATTCAATTTTTTTCGATTTTGGCCAAAGTTAACATTGGGACCTTATGGGGAGGCAAACTTAAATTTTTTAAAATTGAGTTTTTGGTCCCGTGTGCGGTTATATTATCCAATAGGAACCCCTAGAAGATGTTTCCGTCGAATTTGGGTCGAAAAAGTCAAATTAATTTTTTTCGATTTTGGCCAAATTTAACATTAGGACCTTATGGGGAGGCAAACTTAAATTTTTTAAAATTGAGTTTTTGGTCCCGTGTGCGGTTATAGTATCCAATAGGAACCCCTAGAGGATATTTCCGTCGAATTTGGGTCGAAAAAGTCAAATTAATTTTTTTCGATTTTGGCCAAATTTAACATTGGGGCCTTATGGGGAGGTGAACTTCAATTTTTTGTTTGTATGCTTGACAATTCTTCGATTTTTGTGAGCCTCAATGACTCATTCTAAGATGGTCACACCAATCGCAAAAAAGGTCTCTACCCGTATACATGGATCGGCTCAGAATGCGGTTTTAAGTCGATCTGTATATATGAAAATTTGTCGATTTTTCTACACAAGGACGACAACACGTGCTTCGCACGCGCATGTACTTCTTCCGTCGCACTGACTGGTGGCGCGTCGGTTTCATCCTTACGGTAATATCGGTATCGCTCTCTTACGCCAATATCGACATAATATCGACATTTTTCGATATTTTTCTTTCGTTTCTCCTCTTTACTATAAAAACATTCACTATATATTTACATCCATATCTATATCTATCTAGTTGCGTGTGTAAATTACGAATCGGGAAGTTTTCGATGTGACCCCCACGGGTCACACACATTCACACCACGATTTTGTTTTTTGCTTTTTTTTTTAAACATAAAAAAAATTGATTTTGAATTTTCAGAAATCCATATCGAGGTAGGCCATCAATGAAACACTATCACGACCAATATTGGATGAAGGAGGGAAAATTGGAGAGTTTGGAGAACCGCTCTCGAGACCTGGACGCAGTAAATCAGCGAACGGCGATGCTGAAGCGCTCCTACGACCTGGTAGCAGCCCTGATTCGCATTCAGGAAACTTTGCACAGTTTGCGAGTGAAGATAAATGTGGCCCAGAAGAAGGACCACCCCAAGCTCTACCTCTGGGCCAACAATTGGGAAAAATCGGAAATTCCCGAGGGAAAATTCGAGCCAATTCCCATCATGGAGATTCTAGTGCCCAAGGTCGAGCCAGAGGAGACAATTGTGGAGGAGAAAAATCCTGAGGAGGCAGTGGAGAAGCTCGAGGCCGATGCCTCCATTCCAACTGACTCCGAGCTCATGAAAATCTTGGAAGAGGATGGCTCAGGAAATGGACAAGCTGAGGTATTATTTTAGAGGACTTCTTTCATGTCAATTTAATTACCTACCCCAAATTTGCCTCTACCAAAAATTTCATAATTTTGCAGTTTTTTTTTTTTTTTTTTATTAAGAATTTTGCAGTTTAACACATTTCGACGTTGGAAAAAATTTCGAAAATTTCAAATTTTTCAGTTTCATGAAACTCTTAAAATTAATCTTCACAATTGCAATTTTTCAATTTTTTCTCCCTAAAAAACACAACACTATAATATGATTAACGAATTTGCAGATTAAGGAGGAGAAGGAGCTTAAGGAGGAGATTGATGGTCATATTCTGATGGAAGCATTGACGAGGGGCGATGATAAGGGCATGGTGAAATTGGAAAAGGTGAGAATTAAGCTCCATTATTTTTTGCTGTCTGAAAATTAGAAATTGAAAAAACCTGGTTTTTATTTATTTTTTTTTTTTTTTTTTTTTAAATTCTATTTTTTTTATTAAAAAAAATTCTGTTTTTTTTTTATTGAAAAAAATCTATTTTTTTATTTAAAAAAATCTATTTTTTTATTTTAAAAAATCTATTTTTTTATTAAAAAAAAATTCTATTTTGTTTTATTTTAAAAAAAAAATTCTATTTTTTTTTTAATTTTTTAAAAATTGATTCAATTTTGAACTTAAATTTAGATCTATTTAAAAATTTGGAATTTTTGAGGCTTCATAGAAAATATTTTATTTCGTTTGAAATTTCTTTGAACGACGAATCATGGATCAATGCCATTTTTCAGCTGGAGAACCTGGAAAAAATAGAGGGAAGTGATTTGGAGATGAAGACTGTAAAAATGCAACCTGTAATTCCGGAGCCTGAGGCCCCCATAGACTCCCATGAGTGCAGATTAAGGCTTCTGGAACACGTGGAACACTTTCAGGCTCATCTGGATGCCAAATTAATGGAGGTCGAGGCACATGTTGATGGTAAAATTTTTATCGATTTCAGTTTTTCGATCTAGGATCAATCTAAATCAATATCCATTTTTTTAATGTGATTGCCATTTTTTTCCAGCCCTGGAGGCAATGGAGAGCAATAATGATGTTCCTTGTTCTGAAGTCCCAGCACGTGAAAAGGATACGATACAAATGCTCCTCAGGGATCTCAACACAATTCAGAAATTGGCTGCTCAGTGTTGATAATCTTACAATTTATTGAATGTATGTTACTTATCATTGCACTTGTAATTTTATGTAAATAGTGCTTCAAGGTTAAACTTGAATTTTTCCCATTTTCTTCAAATTCAAATTTTTTCTCCTCTGCTTGGAAAAGTGTCTAGGCTCTAGCTTTGAGGAAGAGACACTCAGAAAAAATTATTTTGGGAGATTTTTGGTATTATTGGAACTATTAAATTTTTGGTAAATTTTGACGTTTTTGGAAGTTGGGATTTTTTGGAAATTTCAATGTTTTAGAATTTTGGAATTTGAAAAATGTTGAAAATCTTGAGAACTTTCGAAATTTTTGAAATGTTTGAGATTTTTGAAATTGTAGAATTTTAAAATATTTTGACTTTTTTTTTATATTATTTTTGTTTTTTTTTTTTTCATTTTTTTGAAATCCAATTTTCCTCATTTTTGAATTTTCAAAATGTCAAAGAAAATTGGAAACAATTTGAAATTTTGACTGTGCTGGCAAGTGACATAGATTTTCGAAAACAGTAATTTTGAGATGCAGCAGCAATTGTCAAACGAAACTGACACTCAGAAAAGTCAAATGCTTTTTTCTTCTGTATAATAAGAGTGTAAAATCGACATTAATTAGCTTTAACCAAAATATTCATAGAGGCAAAATTCGTGATGTGTAACATAATGTATGTATTCTCATTTTTATGCACTAGTCTAGTTGAAGAATAGTTATAAACTTCTCGAATAAATTTAGCGACATAAAAAAAATTTGTTTCACAATTTTTCAAGTCAATTTAGGAATGGGCTTAATGTCGCAGGGCTCCACAAAATTTTCAAATTTTAGAACGCCATTGTAAATTTTTTTTTCTTCAATTTTCAATTTTCGATTTTTCATTTTTCTTTCTTTCAAACTTTAGTGACATTTAAAAACAATCCAAAAAACTGAAAAGTTTTCACAATTTTTTTTGCACATTTTCAAAATTTCTCAGAAATTTTCTGAATTTTCATAATTTTGTAAATTTTGTAAATTTTCCAAATTTTTGAAAATTTGAAAGTCTTCAGAATTTTGGATATTTTTTAAGAATGAGAAGATTCATAATTTAAAGAAAAATCTGAAAAAATCTGAGATTTTTTTTCAAATTCATGACTTCAAATTTTTGGCTCAAAGAAGCTCAAAATTTTTTATTGTGGCCAAATATCTACAGTTCACATTTTTCATTTTGAATTGTCAAAATTCAAATGTGACATTTTAAAAATCGAAGATTTTTCAAATTGAATTTTCAAATATTTACACCTAAAAAATTTCAAAATTAAAATTTCTAATTTGTGACACTGAAAATTTGGAAAATTGCATTTTCCAGATTTTCAAAACAGAAAATTTTTTAAATGAAATTTATCAAATTCTGAAATTTATGAAATATTAAGATTTTTTTTAGGAAGGAAAAAAACGTGTTTGTCGTTTTGTAATGAGTCACGTTGACGTTTGACATTTCGGCCATTATTGACGTTTTTATCGCTGGAGAAAAATATTCCCTTTGGTATTAAAAGGGCAAGCGCTGATGAAAATAAAAAATGGGCGGACTCGAGGACGTCTTGAATTTTTACCAGGTGAAAGTCGGCATTTAATTGGACTCGTGAAAGAAAGCCGGATGCTCGTGAAATGTATGTACATTTGTGATTATGTAGCCCTCCACGTGTCAGATCATGGTGTATGTGGGTCATGGGGAATTTTGGGTCCAACAAAATTAAAATTTTTTTTTTTTTGAGTTCCCCAAGGAAAATCCCTAATTCGAAATTTTTCCAATTTTCATTCTCCAATTCTCCAGGCCCGGAAAATTTTCCAAATCGGCGAATTCTTAAATTGCATAATTTTCGCATCTTCTGACTTTTCTCAATTTTTTTTATTCTTTGGAATTGAACAAAAAAAAATTATGAAATTTCGACAATTCTTGATTTTTTTTTTTCATTTCCAAGTTTTGTTTTTTTTTCGAATTTGCAAAATTTTTCGAAATTTTCAAGGTTTCAAAAATTTTCAAAATGTTTGAATTTTTACAAAAATTTCCAAACTCAAATTTTTCAAAAAATCCTCAAAATTAAAAAAAAAATTCAAATGCTTGGAATCGTTGAAATTTCGAAATTCGAAAAATTTTCAAATTTCGAAAACTGAAAATTTTGAAAATTCTGAAACGTTGCAGATAAAAAAAAGCTAATAGGTAAATGACTTGTAGGAAGGTCGGCATGTGCGTTGGAAGTTTTACGAGTTTGACGAACTGGGGCTGGGTTATGATGAGGCATTAAAAGCAACTAAAGTCGTCTAGTGGGAGGGTGGACGAGCGCTATCGATCCCTCGAGGATTTTCCATAAAGTACAAAAGAGGGAGAATATATGAGCAACTCTGCGCACTCATTCCAGTCGAGGATGGCGCACGCAAATGATTTTTAGTGGGTGGATAACACGCATGGCGGCGGCAAGGGGGTGGCGGGGGGCGCAGACATGCCAGCGGGGGCGCAACTGACCTCATTGCATAACTATACATCAACTTCTATGGTATTTTTGTCAAAATTCTTGCTATTTATGAAATTTTAATTTTTTTTTTTTGAGTTTTTGAAATTTTCAAATTTTTTGAAATTTTTGAATTTTTGAAATTTTTGAAATTTTTCAAAATTTTTGAAATTTTTCAAAATTTTTGAAATTTTTGAAAGTTAAAATTTTTGAAATTTTTGTAATTTTTGAAATTTTTTGAAATTTTTTGAAATTTTTGAAATTTTTGAAATTTTAAAATTTTTTGAAAGTTAAAATTTTTTGAAAGTTAAAATTTTTGAAATTTTTCAAATTTTTGAAATTTTTCAAATTTTTGAAATTTTTAAAATTTTTGAAATTTTTGAATTTTTTAAAAGTTTTGAAATTTTTGAAATTTTTGAAATTTTTGAAATTTTTGAATTTTTTAAAAGTTTTGAAATTTTTGAAATTTTTGAAATTTTTGAAATTTTTAAAAGTTTTGAAATTTTTGAAATTTTTGAAATTTTTGAAATTTTGAAATTTTGGAAATTTTGAAATTTTTACAATTTTTGAAATTTTTGCCATTTTTGAAATTATTTTTTTTCCCCAATTAATTTTGGAATATAAAAAGCCCCAAAGCTGTGGAACTCATTGAAGTTTCTCGCATTTGAAAATTCCCCGAACTTGTGATACTTCAACTTTTTACATTAAACCAAAAAATTAATAATGCGGGAAGAGATGAAAGCACGCCACCACCGACGCGACTGACCTCATTGCATAACTACATAGCATGAAGTAATATAAGAGAAGACAAATATGAAGCTCTAAAAAATTTTCGCAATTCAAAGGTTTTGAAAATTTCAACCATTTTTTTAAATTATTGAATTCTTAAAATTCGTAAAATTTTTACGACTCTTGAAAATGTTGGAAATATAGACAATTTTCTTCTATTGACTATCCTCAACGAGATGTGTATTTGTGTGTGTGTGTGTGTGTGTGTGTGTGTGTGTGTGTGTTGGAATCTGTCCAATTTCTCATTTCCTCTCAAAAAAAGGAAGACAAGTTTTTTTAATTTATCTCGAGAAAAAGTCAGTTTGGAGAAAAATGATATTAGACTTTTCTTTTCTAAATGAAATTCCCTACAAAAAATGTTTAATAACATTTTCTCGTAAAGTCACTCGATCACGAGATATTTCAGTTTTTGGGAACAACTGGTTCGCAAATCGAAAAATTATTATTTTTCTTGTCATTGTCAGTAGTTGATTTTATCTTTTGAAGGAGGGCAGAAAATGCACCTTTTTTCCCCGAGTGAAAAAAAATGAGATTATTTTCCCGACCTAGGGTTTTGACCCTGGGGGAGGCCGCTGAGGCGAGACTGTGTCTCGTGTATTTTTGCAACAGTTGACTGTGTATAAATACAGACAACTAAACAACGGGATAACCCGACGGGGAAGAGGTGGCTCCATCGATCCGAGTTCACTCTTGTACCTTCGATTCGCCCACTATTCTACTCAGCCCCTTTCCCTTACAAAATAGGGGGTCGTTTTAGACATTCATTCATTTTATCTCGGCTTTTGCGTCGAAGCAAGTCGCAAATTATGCAAGCTTCGGAAATCTTGGAAATTTTGAAAATTTTGAAAATTTTGAAAATTTCTAAAATTTTGAAAATTTTGAAAATTTCTAAAATTTTGAAAATTTTGGAAAATTTTAGAAAGTTTTGAAAATTTTGAAAATTTTGGAAAATTTTGAAAATTTTAAAAATTTTGAAAATTTTGGAAAATTTTGGAAAATTTTGGAAAATTTTGAAAATTTTAAAAATTTTGGAAAATTTTGAAAATTTCGGAAATTTTGGAAAATTTTGGAAGTTTTGAAAATTTCTAAAATTTTGGAAATTTTGAAAATTTTGGAAAATTTCGGAAAATTTTGAAAATTTTGGAAAATTTTGAAAATTTTGAAAATTTTGGAAATTTTGGAAATTTGGGAAACTTTGGAAATTAAAAAAAAAAATTGACAAGAACTTTGAAAAATTTCGACAGTCCCAAAAAAATTTCAAAACCGTCAAAATTTGCGGAATTTTGCAAAATTTTGACAGTCCAAAAAAATTTCAAAATTTCAAACTTTTGAGAGTCCCAAAAATGTTTGAAAATTTTGAAATTTTCAAAATTTCCAAAATTTTGAGGATTTGGAGATTCCAAAAAATCCGGAAGATATGTAAATTTTCAACTTCCCAGTTGAGGACGTAATTTCCGTTAAGCCGCATAGCGTCTGTAAGTGAGAGGGTCTCCGAAGTGTGGAGCCCTGAAGCCTGCCCAATGATATTCCATTGGCAAGATTATGAAAAAATTCTATAGGCCAAGTTGACGAGTTCTAGTGTTCCATGCCCAATTATCTCCACCACTCTTATCACAACTTGCCACCAAAGATCACGTGATTGCCCCTAAACTCGTGATTTTCGTCCGCACTTTGCCAAGGTTGCGTCTTGCTAACGCATCGGTGTGCACGATAACCCCAGGAGATAAGGCCCTTATCATTCGCCAGTGTCAATGCCATTGTCATGTTTTATTTCTGCTCCATTATCTGCCAAATTCCGCAGTAACTGCACAATCCGCTTTCCTGGAAGTCGAAATATTGCAGAAAAATACGAAACCGGATGCATGAGAAATCTGAATTAAGAGAACAAGATGAGTCAACTCTTGTCTGTGGGTGTGTGTGTGCCCTCACGTCCTGAGGTAAGTGCACTCTCGCGTCCTCAGGTACGTGTGTATGTGCTTCCGACTTTGTGTGTGTGTGTGTGTGTGTGTGTTTCCAATTTTTTCCGGATTTTTTTAATGTGCGACGTGTTCTGAAAGTTTCGAAATTCGTGATTTTTTTTCGAAATTTCGACATTTTCGAAAAATTGCAAACTCTTCAGAATTTAGCAAAGTTTTTGAAAATTTGATAATTTGCCACATTTTACAGGCTGGTGCTGTGAAATGCGAATTTTCCGAGTTTTTCGTGTAACCAGTAACCCAGGGGGAGGCCGGGGGTGGGGTCGTTGAGCCGTTGCGTGGCATTGCCCCATAACATTGACCCTGAAACTCATCTGATTATTTAAATTTTTCAAATTTTTCCGATTCTCTAAATTTTTCCGATTTTCCAAATTTTTCAGTTTTTTCAATTTTCCAAATTTTCCAATTTTCCAGATTTTTCGAATTTTACAATTTTCCAAATTTTTCCAATTTTTCAAATCTTCCAAACTTTTCCATTTTCCAAATTTTCCAATTTTCCAAATTTTTCGAATTTTCCAAATTTTTCGAATTTTCCAAATTTTTCGAATTTTTAAATTTTTTCCAATTTTCCGAATTTTTTCCAATTTTCCAATTTTTGTCAATTTTCCAAATTTTTCCAAATTTCTCCAATTTCCCGAATTTTCCAGCAACCTTATAATTTTCAAGATTTTCAAGCCTGATCCTTTCTAACTCAATTTTTCCGCGTTTTTCCCGGAGCCACTGAGCGAAAGGGGGTGGGGGGTGGGGGCTGGTTGAATTGTTGCAAATCAGAAGTGTCTGTCCCGTGCCATTGACCTTGGAATTGATCTGGTGTACCGGGGACTTGCGTACGCCGGGAGGACCCGACCTTGACTGGGGTCGTATCAAGGTCGTAGACGCAGACGCCACTCCTCCGTCAACGAACGCACCCCCTTCCCCCCCCCCCCCCCATTTTCTCGGTGTTTGGATCAGTGAGGCAAAGATATTTGATAATTTGCGGAAAGTGTCGGGGGGGGGGGGGGGGGGGGGGGGGGGGTCGCAGCGCTCGGACCTTTTTTCCGGTGAAATAATACTGAAAGGTCCCAGGGGAAAATTTCGAATTTTCAAAATTTCTCAGATTTGCGTTTTTGAAACTCTAAGAAAAATTGCGATTGAAATTTTTTTGAAATAAATTTGAATTTTTTTTTTTTTTTTTTTTTTACAAAATATTTGATATTTTTGCAAAATTGTAACGTTTTAGAAACGGTTGCAGATCATTGTAACGTTTTAGAAACGATTGGATGGAAATTTGAGTTGTGCAACTTTTCATGTTTTTTCACTTCTCAGGTTTTGGGGGTTTATAACACAGTGTCCTATATTATAGACAAGTGTAACGATTTAGAAACGTTGGGCGACAATTGTAACGTTTCGCGAACGATTGTCCAGGAGCACTGTACAACGCTGAAAGTTTGACATTTTCGATAATTTTTTGAGCAAGAGTGTTTAATAGAAACATTTTTCGGGTCCTGGAGGGGCAAAGTGCGCAACAAGAATTTTGGGGAATTTATTTTCGACGCAAAAGGGTTGGATGATGGGCTCACCCCTTGGGGACTTGGGGAAGCTCGTACGCAGGATATCGGAGCTTTGGGCGCTTCACAAACACAATCAGAGGCCAGAGGAGAGGGGCCGGAGATGAAGAAGTTGCTGCCGTTGCCATGGCAACAGACGCGCAAAAACATCCATTGATGGATCCAGAAATATGGAGCAGGGAAGTAATGAGCTGGTTTTGCCCTCCCAATTGACGCAGTCTTTTTAGTTTTTCGTGTTTCTGCAATTTTAGATTTTTAGAAATGGAATATTATGAATTTTTGCAGGTTTTGAACATTTTTGTACCTTTTGAAATATTTGAAATTTTTAAAATTTTGAAATTTTGAAATTTTGAAATTTTGAAATTTTGAAATTTTGAAATTTTGAAATTTTGAAATTTTGAAATTTTGAAATTTTGAAATTTTGAAATTTTGAAATTTTGAAATTTTGAAATTTTTGAATTTTTTGAAATGGTTGAAATTTTTGGAATTCTTGAAACTTTTGGAATTTTTGGAACTTTTGAAATTTTTGAAATTTTTGAAATTTCTGAAATTTTTGAAATTTTGAAATTTTGAAATTTTTGAAATTTCAAATTTTTGAAATTTTGAAATTTTTGAAATTTTGAAATTTTTGAAATTTTTGAATTTTTGAAATTTTTGAAATTTTTGAAATTTTTGAAATTTTTGAAATTTTTGAAATTTTTGAAATTTTTGAAATTTTTGAAATTTTTGAAATTTTTGCAATTTTGGAAATTTTGGAAATTTTTCAGTGTTCTCAAAAACAAAATTATTCAAAATTTCGGAATTTTTAAAAATTGATAAAAAATTTTGGGAGAGCCAATATCCCTAAAATTTTCTTGATTTCACTTTTTTGGGGCGGCATATTTAGCGAAACGGCTCACAGAATATTCTGGGACATTGCGTCATTTTTAGTACGAGGTCAGAAATGATGCACCATTTTATGTCTTTTTTTTATTCGGAAAATGAATTGCAATTTGAGCACCACGAAAATATCAATGAAATCACGAAATATCAATAAAAAAAATAAATACAGTTTTGCAGCAGAAAAACAGAATTTCCAACGAACAAATTATCCGAGGGCGATGTTCTATGGCGCGATCGATGTATCTCGAAACCGATCCACTTTTCGAAAAAACGGCCCAATACTTTTCTCTTCGGCATGAAATTCCCTGCAAAAAATGTTCAATAAAATTTTTTCGTAAAGTCAATCGTTCAAGACATATTTCAGTTTCAGAGGAACTTTGCGAGAGCCAAAATGTCGGAGGAAAATCCGAAATGGGGAAGTTATCGGTGCGGCCCTCATAGTTAACAAATTATCATTTTTCATCAAAATTTAATCACGTGAAAGAGCATGTGCTGAATAGCAAAAACGATGTAAATTTTTTTTTTTCATTTTTTCTTACAACTGACGGTGCAATGTTTGCCGAAGGCCGCGTGACGCCGATTTGGCACACCGGCTTCTCATTTTCAAGTACAAACAAACTTTCAGGAAAACACGCACACGCTTTTTCGAGTTTAAACTCACAGATTTTTGACCTGCATGCCAACAACCGTTCTATGGCCTTGGGATGAATGCACCAAGTTCTTTTTTAGTGTGGAAAAGTTCAAGTTTTCTAAAATTCCCGCCAATTTCAAAAACCCCGCCAATTTCAAATTTTCCCGCCATTTCGGCAATTCTAGAAAAAGGGATAAAATTTCGTAGGGCTACCACTAATGAAAAACGTCTGTAGCAGATTCTATAGAAATGATTAGAATTCCATCCCTATAAAAAATGTAAGGGATTTTTCTATAGAAATTTATAGAATTTTTTCTATAGCAAATCTATAGGATTTTTTCTATACAAAATCTATCGATTTTTTCTATAGACATTTTCTATAGATTTTTTTCTATAGACATTTTCTATAGATTTTTTCTATAGATTTTTTTCTGTAGACATTTTCTATAGATTTTTTTCTATAGACATTTTCTATAGACATTTTCTATAGACATTTTCTATAGATATTTTCTATAGACATTTTCTATAGACATTTTCTATAGACATTTTCTATAGATATTCTCTATAGACATTTTCTATAGACATTTTCTATAGACATTTTCTATAGATATTTTCTATAGACATTTTCTATAGACATTTTCTATAGACATTTTCTATAGACATTGTCTATACACATTTTCTATAGACATTTTCTATAGACATTTTCTATAGACATTGTCTATACACATTTTCTATAGACTTGTTCTATAGACATTTTCTATAGTCTATAGAAAATGTATAGGATTTATCGTCCCGAAAGTCTATAGGATTTTTTCTCAAATTTCTGTAGAAATGCTGTGGCAAATTTGGGCCTATATCGTACATCCGAGAAATATGTGGGCTGCAATAACCCGCCAAATTTGAAATTCATATGTATGAAAATTTTTCAATATTTTTGCCGAGCACATTGATGCTGATGCATGTTTATGGAGATTGTGAAGTCAAATGGAGTAAATCTGGAGTATTGATCAGGAGGGTCTGTGGGTGTTCTTGAACCCGGGGGGGCCGCAATTTCGCCCACGATTTCATGATACATTGGGAGTCGGGGGGAATCGGCTCAACAGATATCAATGAAGGGAATCGCGGTTTTCGAGTACTCAGCCCGCGGGGAAGCTCCCGACCAAATTATCGATTTTCAGTCAGCGTAGGCATTCGGCTTGCGGTATTCAAAATTCAGGCGATAAGTTGCGGAAGAATTTCGGCTTTTTTAGGTACTAGTAATTTTTCCAAATCCCGGGAATTCCAAAAAGTTTGAGATCAATCGAACAATTATGGCTTGTCAATTTATTCTTCTGAACTTGGGCTCTTGGAGTTGCTTTAATGGGTCGAGTGCAGGTGTTGGGGTTTTTGGGAGAATGCGCCGGGTGTGTCAAGGTTGGAAGTTGAAGTGGAGACGGCTTCAACAGATGTTTCTGAAATATCCCCATTGATAACTTGAAATTGTATTTTTTCCTTTCGTACACATTTTTTAATTTTCGCAATTTTGAAGATTGCGAAATTTAATTTTTAGAAATTTCTGAAATGAAAAAAAAAAACAAAAATCCAAAGTCCTCACAGAAAAGAAAATACAAAAATACAAAACAAGCATGATTAATAATAAATCATGTTGAAGAACCTGTTTATCAAAATCAAAACCTCAATGCTTTCTCTAAAAATGAACGACTTATGAAATACCAATAAACAGGTTTATTCAACGCTGATTAAACTTATTGTCGATGAATTTAAATGAATTATTTTGGTGCGGTATAATTGTTGTGCGCATAGTCAAAACACGAGAATGTGGATGCGTAATATATGTCCCGGGTTATTTGTTCAAGTTCCGCAGCGGAATTGTTTATTTAATTGGTAACTCATTTCTGAGGTTCTGTGGATTTTTGTGGATCACTTACAGAATTTTACGAAATTTTTCTGATAGTGATATGTGTAATCATTGGTAGTTAAGTGGTATAATGTTTATTGCTCGTAATTAATTCCACTGTTTCAGGTAGCTTCCTAGGTCAATAGGAAGACTGTTCAGAAATTTCTTTTTGGTAGCCAAGTCTGTATGAGCAATTCCACCAATTATGTATACGAAAATCGGCCGCCAAATTTTTTCAGCATTTTTTTTTATTGCTTTTCGTAAATTTCCCACATTGCATAATTTTGATCGAGAGATGTTTCAAGTACTGAGATCTTTGGTCGGAATTGCTCTCAACTTTTTTTGGTTATGTTGGCATGATCCTCGTTTCAAAAATTTCTATGTACTAGCGCCACCGCGGCCACAAGTGGCCGCGATGTTGAATCTCCCTTTTCAGTGCCATCTGTCGGTGTTCCTGTGAACCTTGTCAAATTCGATTCGATGTTCGATTAGTCGATTCCATTTCAATTCGATTGTCATGTCTTTTTTATATTAGGATTGCTCATTGTTGATCCACAGATCAAAGTAATTCATTGGTAGTTAAGTGGTATAATGTTCATTGGTTGTACGCCATAATCATTGGTAGTTAAGCGGTATAATGCTCGTTTTTTCAGGATTCATTCTCCAATCAGTTGAGCCCCAAGGGTCAACAGACGAATTTGCGGAAGTTTTTTCCATCGCCATTGATGTGTATATTGGTAGTTACACAGTACAATGCTTATTTGTCGAAATTAATTTTCCCATTGACATCAAATTCATGTGTCAATTCAAGTATTCACCCCAAAAAAACTCGTCTTTTTTACGCCGTCTTTTATTAATAAATGCAGGTCCGAGTTGAGTCGGCCGGTTGGCCGAGTGCGCCACACGAGTTCCCACTGCCCCGTTGCACTAAAAGGGGGGGGGGGGCATTGACGATGTAGTCATGTAGCGATGCCCGAGTACGTCCTTAGCTCTCGCTCTCGGACGATACGGCCTTGAGACACAGCGACGCTCAATGCACTATAGTGTATGTACACAGGGCGGCGCATTAAACTCCGACGACCGCGCTGATCCCGCGAAAAGCCGCCATTCCCAATGCAGTCGGCTAAAAATAAGAGGCAACTTTGGTTCAAGGAATTCTTTTTTTTTTCACAATTAAGACTAAACAAAAGATTATTATTATTAATATTATGGTTCGTTGCCATTTTGACATTTCTTTTCCATTATTATTATTATTAGAAATGTAGATGATTTTTTTTTTTTCATTGACGTTAAATGAAATCTAAAAGTCAAAGAACCATAATACAATGACAGAAAATTAAAAAAAAATAAAAATACAAATCGATCTCAAAAATGAGAAATTACGAAAATTAGGGGGAAAAATTGCCATCAATTTTTTATTGGCAAGTTTTTGGTGGATAGGGGATGAAATTTGGAGTCGAAAGTTCCTTATCCATTTTACTCTGCGAAGCCCCCGCGCCGAGTTATTCAATTTTTTAGTGGGCCAATCAGAGGGCAGCTCCGCCCCCTCGGCCAGTGGTTCTCAATATACGCATTTTTAATTGGGAGAGAGTGATGTTTTGCGTCTTCAGGTCTGAGCTGGCAGGATGTATAACTATTATGTGTCCTTGAAACGTAGAATCCCGGTTTTATCTCAATTTACAATTGCGGAGTTGAGAACCACTGGCCGGGGGCGGAGCTACGCTCTGATTGGCCCACTTGAAGTCTGAATAACTCGGTTGGGGGGTCTCGGAGAGAAAAGTGGAAGGGGAACTTTCGACCTCAAATTTCACCCTCTTTCCACCCCCGAATTTTGCGCAATTGTGCGACCCCATGTATTCCTGTTATCCATGTGTGTATTTTTACATGAGTAACATTGGAGTATAGCTATATATATAGGTGCATTATGGAATGGATTAAATTGGACCTTTTGAATGAAATTTCCGACACGATAGAGTCATCGTCTCCCTGGGGCGTGTCAATGACAGCCCCGGACAATTGCGTATGCACACATGTGTGTGTGTGTGTGTGTGTATGAAACCGTATCAAGCGCTTATACATGAGTTGTTATATTAGCCACTCGTTCGATTACCCGGTGACCCAAAGCCACGCAAAACACTCAGAGTGCAACCTTCCGGGACCGGTTGGCTCACTATATATATATATATACAGTATATATATAGGATACATGTGTCATATTAAAATCCAATACTTTCACTTATTCGTTAATTCCTGCAATTTCGTTGCTCCAAAGAATTTTGCGAAATCGGATATTGACGAGGAAAAATATAAAAATTGGAAAATTAGCCGAGGGAAAAATATGCGCTTCAACATTTCTATTGGGAATTTTTTCACAGAATTTTATGGACATTTAAAAATTGTTCATAGGGGGAAAATGCAAATATGTTAAACCTGGTAAAAAAAAAAAAATTACATTTCATTTTGCAAATTTTCAAGACCTATCAAAATTTTTAAAATTGCAATTTGCGAAAATTTGAAAAAAAAATTTTGGCGCCCAAATTTGATGTGAATCAAAAATTTCCGAAAATTTAGTTTTCAAAAAGGAGGAATTTTTTTTTGACGATAAAAAAAATGGCAATTGGTCATAATAAAGTTTTTGCAAACAACGCATGTTCCATTGATCCACACATGATACATGATACATGATAAATAAATTCCGGAATAGATAGTCACTGAACTGTAGGCAGAGGGTAACCTTGGGAGTCAGTGAAGCGAGCGGCCATCTTGGCGGTGGAGATGCATTTTATTTTTTATTTTTCCCCCTTTTTTTTCTCTTTTATAAATATATAGGTATATCCGCTCGGTCGGGTCCGCTGATGTTGGCTTATCTGCAGTCCCCCACCCACATGTGCATATATATACCGCGGATCAGTCCTATCCCCCTCCTTCGCGATTTTTTTAAAATTTCTCTTTACGCAAAAGTCGGGCAATTAATTTTTTTTTTTTTTTTTATTAAAGCACCAAATCTTATGATTTATACAGCTAGGGACAATTAATCAATTATGTTTTTTTTGCGTTTGAAAATTTTAATTTTCCGAAAATTAAAAAAAAAATATTCAAAAATTAAAACCTTCGAAATAAATTTTTTCGAATAAAATTTTCGAAAAACCAAAAATAGATAAAAACTGAAAAATTAAAAATTTGAAACGCAAATTTGAATGATTCAAAAAAAATTTTATTCTAAAAAAAAAACTAATATTTTCTCGAATTTAGAGAAGCTGGTAATTGGGGGAAAAATAAGTTTTGGAATATAAATAAAAATTTTTCGTCTGTAGAAAATGGGTAAATCTTCGTTCTCAAAAGGTTTGTAATTTTTTTGAGAACTGTAGAAATTTGTAGGAAATTCTAATAAAATTATTGCTGCGGCCCTAGAAAAGATTATCCCTGCGCTTTTCATCACGATTCTTTCAATCAACTTACATCGGGAGTCTCATTACACTTACATCGGCATTTTTTTCCATCTCAGTGACAATAGAAACCCGGGGAATGCATTTTCATGTTTTTTAGTTGCTAAAATGATTTTTATCATGAGCTCTGAGCATGCATTATCAATGATTCTCTCTATTTTTTTACACTGGGCATCGGAAAACGGATTATTATTTTTTTCAGCTCCTAGAAAAATTTCAGAATTTTAATATTTTGGAAATTTCAAAAATCCGAAAATTAAAAAAAAAAATTCAGATTTCAAATTTTTTTAAATTTTCAAAATTTTTCAAAATTTTCAAAATTTTCAAAATTTCCAAAAATCCCAATTTTTTTCGATTTTGACAATTCTAAGAAATATTCGAAATTACGAGAACTAAAAAAAAATCCAAGTACCCAGCAACCCCCACCCCCACCCCCCCCCCCCTCCCCCCTCCCCCTCGCCCCTAATTACATGAACTGAAATTATGCATGAAATTGCATAAAAAAAATTGTTAATTTATCATGAAGGTTGTGTCACATATTTTTATCGTAATGGGGCATCATCGTTCATGTGTCTCACTTCTATATATACTTATATAGGTCAATGAACATGAGCATGAGCATCGGGCGCAGGTAGGTCATAAACATAAAGGGGTAATGGTTTTTTTTGCCGTCCATGTATGAGTGAACTATGACTGGAAGATTAGTGACGATGATACTATCATCGATTGCCACCTCCCTCCCAAGTGCAATTATTCAATCTCATTAGATAATCCTGTCACCGCAACAATTTTTCACTCTTCCAAGCCGCAATTTTCGATATTGCACTCTTTCTTCGCACTTGAACAATTACTCACGATAAATCTCCGAAATTTTATAAACTCGGAAAAAAAATTCCTACATACAAGTTTACATCTGCAAAATTAGAGAAATTGGCCGATTTTGAAAAACTGAGAAAATCCAAATTTTTAAATTTTTTTGAAAAATCGTAAGAATTTCGAAAAGTTACAAAACGAAAATTTCAGAACTTTACAAAGTTGAAAATTTTGAGAATTCGGAAATTTATGAATTATGGAAATTCCAAAAATTTCAAAATTTTCTAATTTGGAGCCCAACTCACTCACTCCCCCCCCCCCCCCCCCGCCCGCCCAACAGACCAATGAACTTGCGCGCTAATGCTGCGGGCCATTTAAAAAAACATTAGACGCCAACTAAAAAAAAAAAAAAAAAATTACAAAAATTCTGAAAATTTGAGAAATTCGAAAATAGAAATTGAAAAAATGCAAAATAAAAAAAAAATTGAAAACACTAAAAAAGCTTCGAAAGTTCCGAAGATCGAAAAAAAAAAACAGAATTTTTGTAATAAAAAAATGGCAATCCGGAATTTAAAAAAGAATTTCAAAAATTCATCTCTGAGCCCAACACACCCACCGCCCCCCCCCCCCGCGGACCGACGAATTCGCCGCGCCAGTGCTGCCGCGACGTCGAGCCGCGAAAGCCAGAGACCGGCCGCTCTGAGTCTCCCGGAGCGCGGCAGTCGCGCGCTTGCACTCTCAGCGGTTGGCGGATGTCCACTTTCACGTAAAATTCCATTCTTAACCCTTCAACACTGAGCAATTCCAAAAAAAAACCCCGCAAAATCGGTGAAAAAACCCGCGGCCCACGTGACCCAACTTCAAATAATCCCTGTTTTCCCGCCAAAAATTAACGCAAGTGAAAAAGCCCCAAAAAGAATCGTGTTGTGTACACGGAGCCGTCAAATATTAATTATTTTTCTGTGTGTGCGCGTTTCGTGTGTGTGTATGAAAACTGCGCATGCGCGTGTTTTCAATGTCTCATATGTGTGCGAGTCCCGGGAGATGAAAAATTGTTAATAAATTGAGAAAAAAAGAGAAAAGATAAATTCGTGAGACGGTCACACCTATCGGTATAATCGATATAATCGATATATCGAAGTGAATCAGGCTCCGAAGTGGGCGCGAAATTTTGTGCGGGAAAATTGCAGTTCTTTTTTTGGCTTTTTCAAAAATTGCAGTTTTTTAAATTTGAATTTTGGCGCGGTTTAGAGGTGCACGTGTTTTGTTGGTTTTTTCTTTGCAGTGAATTGAGTTATTGGATTTTTGGGATACACTGGAGGAGGAGAGGAGAGGCGAGCACTTTTTGTGAGTATTTTTTTTTATCGATTTTCCGAACTTTTATGGATAATAACGACAATATACAAAAAAACAGCAGAAAAAGGGAAAAACAATCTCGGATTTTTTTTTCCGATAATGAACGATAATATATTTTGTTATGGGGGTTTGAAAAAAAAATGTGAAAAAAATCTGCGGGGGGGGGGGGGGGGGGGGGGAACTTTTTGAGTTTTTTATGGGTTTCTTGGGAGTTTTTATTTTTCGGTTTGCTGAGGGGAAAAAAGCTTTTGCGTCGTTTGGGGCAAGGACACAGCCCGAGGGGACATTCTCGGTGTTTTTATGGTGTTTTTGGGGTGGGGGGTGAAAGCGGGGTGAGGAGGAAACATTAGGGTGCAAGTATTCGGAAACATTTAGGGTCCAGAACTTAAATTCTGCGCAGATTTTTCGATTTTTTTTTTCGTGATTTTTGTTCCGGTGTATTTGTTACGTAAATTGTTTATGGGAAAATATTGGAAGTTGGGGGAGGGAAAAATATTTTTTCCAAGCTCAGTGCAACCGTTTGTTGATGGTTTTTTTTTTTGCAAATTTAGAATCAATTATTATGCAAAAATTGGGGAAACATGGTTTTGGGGATATTTGAATTTCCCGCGCAAAATTTTAAATTATATTTTTTAAAATCCCATTCATTTATATATATATATATTTACGATCCATGCGCTAACTCAATCCATGTAGTAATTCATTAATGTAAATAATGGCCGGGAAAAATCTACCGATAAATGCCGATTGGAATTATGCGCGGGAAATTCAAATTTTCAAAATGGCTCGCCATATTGGTTGAACTTCACTTGTTTCTTATTCATCGATTTGCGCGAATACAGTTACATCTGGGAAACTAGTGACTTGAGAGGGAAATGTCATTAGCATTTTTGGCGCGAAATTCAAATCTCTATTAAACTTGTTCTATAACATTTTCGTGTAAATGTAGTAGTTTCTGGAATATTTGAGGTCAAACGAATAATCAATTTTTCGGATTGTTGACTTGGGAACTTTCAATGTTTGTTGAACCCTTTGGAATTTCGTTAGCAGTTATTCAATAATTGAGTTCCAGTCAAATAGCAGGACATACGTGAACATCGTTAGAGTCGAAATATGTCGAAATACGACGGACTGATTCGCCATTGGGCAATGCGCTTTGCGCGGGAAATTCAAATCTCTGCAAAGACTTCTTTCATCTTAGCTCGCTGGAAAATTTTCACAAACGAATATATTGTGCAACATTTTGCATGAAACATTGTTTACAACAAAATTTGAACAATGTTTTTTGCAAAAAAAAATTAACAAAAAATTTCGAAAAAATTTCGAAAAAAAAACGAAATACTTTCGACCAAAGATTTCGACGAAATATTTTTGTACAACAATTTCGAGAAAAATATTTTCGCCAAAGAATTTTCACAAAACATTTTTGTAGAATAATTTTTCCAAAAAAAAAAACTCAACTGTTCACATTTCTACAAACTTGAAACTCGAATATTGATGACTGGTAAATTTGAAACAATTCCGATGACCCCCTAGACCTTTCATTATCGCTCTCTCAGTACCTCACAAAATAAGCGTCAGAATACATGTAAAATCCTGAAACTATATTTCCTCACATGCACAAGTGCCTCAGCCCCTTAATGATTAATGCTTCGAGGGGAAAAAAAACTAACAAAAAAATTGAGGAAAAAAAAAATTAAGCGATTGTTCCCACCGTAAATATTATGAATGCCGATTTATAATTGTCTGATAAGAAATTGAGTCAGTGAGAAAGTGGAATTTGCGGGGATTGTTCGGAACAGAGAAAACTATCGGTGAATCTGGTTTGCCTCCTTAAGTTAAGTAGCTCGAGGGAAAAAATTAAATGATAGCTTTTTTAAGTCATATTTTGACCATTGATCAATTTTGAACAAACTTTTTGCAGGATGATGTGCATGTCTCCTCAACAAAAATTGAACAATTTTTTGAACAAATATTGAACAAATTTCAAACAACAATCGAACAATTCATTTATAAAAAAATTAACAATTGAACATTTTTTGAACAACGAACAAGTTTTGAACAATTGAACATTTTTTGAAGAATTGAACAATTTTTGAACAATGAACAATTTTTGAACGATGAACAATTTTCGAACAATTGAACAATTTTTACACCATGAACAATTTTTGAACAATTGAACAATTTTGAAATTTTTGAAGAATTCAACAATTTTTGCAGAATGAATAATTTTTGAACAATGAACAATTTTCGAACACATTGAAGGATAGTCCAGCAAAACTTTTTTTTTTATCAAACTTTTGCAAATTTTGGCAAAATTTTTTTGGACAAAAATTGGGAAAAGAAAATCTGGTAGTTCAGAAAAAAAAGTGCGGACTGGGCATTTAAATGATTATGATGACGTCACGAATTCCCGAACTAAAATGAACTTTCAATGTTGAACAACATCTCGAGACAATCAATTCTAATTTTAGCGATAGCCGGACGATCACCTAGAAATTATTTTTGCCCCACGAAAAATTGCTTGTGTGTGTATGTGTATGTGTGTGTGTGTGATCTGGTTTATTTTTCACTGGCATAACGTCGGCAATTGATGGCAATTGAAACTGCAGACAAGGCTGAAAGAAATTCAAATTAGAACGTACCAATGATTTTTGTGCCTAGCCTCATGAATATTCCGGGGAATTTTTTTATGTTGCAATTGTGGTCGATGCACCTAGGCAAAAAAAAAAACGGAGCCGCCATGAATAGGCAATTGAGAGTGACTAATAATGGCGAAATATCCCTTGAACATTATTTTTTCTTGAATTGAGGAAAATAAGTTTGTTCAACAAAAATTAGAACCCAATTTTTTTTAACAAAAATTTCAACACAATTGTTTGAACAAAAATGCGAACACAATTTTTTG
Organism: Asobara japonica; assembly: GCA_026005395.1. Lineage (NCBI taxonomy): Eukaryota > Metazoa > Arthropoda > Insecta > Hymenoptera > Braconidae > Asobara > Asobara japonica. Next base: position 632,098 of record BQMI01000533.1, on the reverse strand, counting down.
AACAACAGTGTGAACACAATTTTTTGGACATGAATGTCAACATAACTTTTTGAACAAAAATGTGAACACAATTTTTTGAACAAAATTGTGAAGCCAATTTTTTGAACAAAATTGTGAACACATTTTCTTGAACAAAACTGTGAACACAACTTTTTGAACAAAATTGTGAACCCAGTTTTTTGAACAAAATTGTGAACACATTTTTTTGAACAAAATTGTGTTCACAATTTTTTGAACAAAATTGTGAAGACAATTTTTTGAACAAAATTGTGAACACATTTTCTTGAACAAAACTGTGAACACAACTTTTTGAACAAAATTGTGAACCCAATTTTTTGAACAAAATTGTGAACACATTTTTTTGAACGAAACTGTGAACACAATTTTTTGAACAAAATGGTGAACACAAATTTTTGAACACAATTGTGAACACATTTTCTTGAACAAAACTGTGAACACAACTTTTTGAACAAAATTGTGAACCCAATTTTTTGAACAAAATTGTGAACACATTTTTTTGAACAAAAATGTGAACAAATTTTTTTGAACAAAAATGTGAACACAATTTTTTGAACAAAAATGTGAACACAATTTTTTGAACAAAATTGAACACCATGCCAAAAAAAGTCATCAATTTTCTTCGAGAAAAAATTGAACAATTTGAACAAATGAACGAACAAATTTCCGATAAATTCAAAAATGTTCTCCATTTCTTTTCCATAAATTTTTCTTTCTTGCAATTGAAAATATGAAGAAAAAAAATCGTATGGACATGCATTTTTCGTTGAACGCTCCAAATGTAATTTTTTGTTATCACTGTTATCAGTTTCCGTGGACTTAATCTCCGTAAGATAAATGCCACAATGGTCAACAAATATAGGGGGAAGGGGGGTGGGGGCGTAAAAGTGAAATGTTTCTTTATTTCAACTTCAGGTATTTACCAACAATTTGGTACTACATATTTAATAGTGGCAATTAGTGGTTTCGCCAGCAGTAGAAAATGTAAATGAAAACCCTGGGATTCCGTGAGCTCTTGAATGTGAATATTTTTCATAAACCGACATCATTTACCGGTTACTTTCTCTGGTTTTACTCGCGGTTTAGCGCGTTCACCGTGCCAGGTACTGTTTTATTGCGTATCAATGAATTTTAGAGGTTTTATTGAACAAAAAAATGAACAATTTTTTTTGAACAAAAAAACGAACAATTTTTTTTGAACAAAAAAATGAACAAATTTTTTTTTGAACAAAAAAAATGAACAAATTTTTAAACAAAAAAATAAGAATTGTTTTGCGAAAAATTGAACAAAGTTTTGAACAAGATCTCAATTTTTTTAAACGCAGATTTTTTTCGCGGTAAAATAAAAATTTTTGAACAATTTTTAAGGGAAAATGTGAACTTTCCTTACTGAAATTTTTGATCGTTTCGTGCAACATCTTTTAACATATCCATTAATTATTGGCGTGAATTTGCAAAGACAAAAATTCGAACAATTCTTTGTCACCAAAAATTGTGAACAATTTTATTGCACGAAAAATTTGAACAAATTTTCGTCCAATTTTATTTAATTGCAGTTGACGAAGAAATGGAAAATAAAAAAACGTCCAAGGTTGTATAAACTTTGGGGCAGTGTGGATGACAAATTAAAGAAAAATGAGGTTTGGGAGTTTAATAGTATAGTCTGCCGGGCAAATAGTTATTGACCTTTATCGCTAGTGACCTCCTGGTGGTGTTGATGCAGCTCAAGAATGTGGAACTGGCGCGCAGGCGCGAACTCACGTCGTAAGAGTGAGAGTTGAGATTGCAACTTCCAGGATTCTCAAATTTTTTTAGGGTTTTTCATTTTTTTCCCAATGTTTCTATGAAACATTTTTCAATTTTTTTTATTTTGGTATTTTTTAAACTGTTTTGAGATTCTCAATTTTCCACAATTTTTGACATTTTTTCAAACGAACAATTTTTTTTTTTTAATGATGCGTAGTACCAGGTCCGCTCAGTCAGCCACGAAGAAGACTCATTTTTCTCTTCGTGTTTTTTCGGTCGATCTCGTAAACAAGGCGTTTTACCGAAAAATTACAAGAGACCTTTTTCGTAGGAAATGAAATTTTGCACAAAAAAGATCTTATCACATTTTGTGATAAGGCTACTTATTGAGGAGATAATGGAGGAAAATCCCCTACAAAGTTTGAAGAGGAAAAAAAAATTGAAAATTTTCGAAGCTTTTAACAGTTTGCGGATTTTTTTACGTTGCATGAATAATGATTTGACCACAGAACTTTCACTTCCGAAAAAAGTGATGATTGCTAAATTCGTCATCAGGGAGAAAAAGGCATGGGACGGCCGATGACGTCATAGCGTCATTCGCGGGGAGTCTGCGCGGCGCGAAGGCGGAGGGGCGCGAGAATGCAATAATGCGGGTAAAAGTCGCAAGTCGATTTTTTAAAAGGAAATATGAGACAAGAAAATGGCGACTCATGTTTTTTGGGATTTTTCCTATTTCAGGATTTCGGGAATGTTTGACGAAAAATTTGAACAAATTTTCGGCATAAAAAATAGAGCAATTCATTGAAATAAAAAACTTGAACAATTCGTGACAACAGAAAAAAAAGAAATTGAAAAATTTGAAAACGTTTTAAAAATTTCGAAAATTTCCAAAAATTCAAAAATTTCAAAAATTTCAAAAAATTCAAAAATTTCAAAAATTTCAAAAATTTCAAAAATTTCAAAAATTTCAAAAATTTTCAAAGTGTCCGAATTTTGAAAAAAAGTCACAAATTTAAAAATTTTCAAATAATCCAAAAACTAGAGAAAAAAAAATTTTCGAATACAATAATGTGGGAAAAACTGGTGAGACGAGCTTTGAAAAAAATATATACGAAACACGAATATCACTGCAAGAGGGGACAACGTTTTTCAGCGAGATAGTAAAGTCGGTATTTCTGCGCGTCAATGCGTCCTCCGCTGGTTACCGCGTGCACTTAGTACGAGCACATGTACAGGAGAGCTTTCCCCACTTCTAGAGGTCGATACTAACCGCCTCGACAAAATTGACTTGCAGGATAGACCGAGGGGAGTCCAGGATCTTTACTTGCATTGGGACGATGCCGAAACACTGTTAGGAAACAAAATCTGACCCATTCAAAAATTTTCACAAAAATATCTTTGAAAAAAAAACATTTTTGAGTACTAGGTAAAAATGACATTTATATGAATAATCTTCTGTCCGATACATTTTTTAACATGGACGCACTGATTCCATTTTTTTTCTGAGAAAAAGAAAAAGATTTTTCCCCCAAAATTTTCCTTTTTTTTCAAGTGCATCCAGGAATTTTGAAAATTGCCGCCAATTATTTTTGTAACAGAATTTTGGTTTCCAGTATTTTTAGAATATTATGAAGTTATTATTTTTGCGGCATGGTTCAGATTGTTTTGTCCTCTATTAGAGAAAATGGGCCAACAGAGAATGGAGGCTCAGGATTTTTATTAGCATTGGAATGCCGAGACAATTTTAGGGAATGGCAAAATATGCTCAATTTTGCCAGAGAAAACATATAGGAATATTGCAAATTTTGGCTGCTGTCCGTGTCTCGGTTCCCGTCTGTGTTCCTGTCGGTGCATATGTTCCTGTCGGTGCCTATGTTCCTGTCTGTGTTCCTGCCGGTGTCCATGTTCCTGTCGGAGTCCATGTTTCTGTCTCTGTGTGTTCCTGTTTCTGTCTGTATCTGTGTTCCTGTCGGTGTCCATGTTTCTGTCTGTGTCCATGTTCTTGTCTGTGTACATGTTCCTGTCGGTGTCCATGTTTCTGTCTGTGTCTGTGTTCCTGTCGTAGCCCATGTCCCTGTCTGTGTCCATGTTTCTGTCTGTGTCTGTGTTCCTGTCGGAGTCCATGTTCCTGTCGGTGTCCATGTTCTTGTCTGTGTCTGTGTTCCTGTCGGAGTCCATTGTTTCTGCCTGTGTCTGTGTTCCTGTCGGTGTCGATGTTTTTATTCGTGTCTTCCACCAGGTTCTGGCCTGTCCCTGCGTCCATCTTCCTGCCCATGTATGTCGCCATATTCCTGTCTGTGCCTCGGCCTATGTTCGCCGTGTCTGTGTTCATGTTCTTGTCCCTGTCCAAGTTCCTGCCTGTGCCTGGATCTATGTTCGCCGTGTCTGTGTTCATGTTCTTGTCCCTGTCTAAGTTCCTGTCCGTGCAGATATCTCTGTCCGTATCCTTGCCCATCTTTCTATCCGCATCCATATCTATATCCTTGTCTGCATTAGTATTGAAAACCATTTCCATTTACTTCATTCTGTTCAGGTATCCCATTTGGGGATATAGTTTTTCCTAGTTTTGACCCTTGGACAATTCCATGCTCCACCCTCTCTAGTCTTGAATATTGGCTTTTCCCCTCCCCCCCCCCTCCCCCCGCATCCCCGCCCAAAGAAAAATCGCTGCAATGATACGAAATAGCTTGAGCGATATTAACGAAACATGTGACATTATGACAATGTGGCACGAGACACAGTGTCGTTTGCGGGTCGTCAGCTCTGTCGAGTCGGCAATATATAGTCGGTGCTACTGACAATAAATGAGAATATTCCACACACCCCTCCTTCTTCCCCCCCCCCCAGTCCTCACCCTCCTACCAGTTGTACCATGCAGTTTTCACGCTCGACTTACACATGCGAGGGGGACCATGCACTGGTGTTTGTATATACGAATGATGTGCAAGATGGTCGTGGTCATTTATGGACGGCTCACGGCATGAATGGCCTACTATCGCACTTTAAATTGCCTTATTACGTCATGCGCATGACGGGCAAATAAGCGTGATTAAAATGTTCAAAAAAAATAATGGAAATGGAGGATATCCATGACCAAGAGCTATGAGTTACAATTTGCAAAGTGACTTCATTGAAGTAAGTGTGTGTGTGTGTGTGTGTAGCCGAGAGCTCGACAGGTTTTTCGATTCAAATTTTTATTCAATTTTTTTTCCCTCTTACAAAAGTTGCGCTAAAGATCATTTAATTAATTAATTTTCTATTTATCTATTTTATTCGATAATGTATACCCTCTCGTGCCTTTACATATTGCTCCCTCTCCCCAAAAGTGCAAAGTTTTCTTTCTATAATAAGTCATTCAAATTACACTCTTATTCTGCATTAAACTCTGATTCCTCCATCCATTGGTTCTTCTCTCATACTTATCACAGCCCTCCTCACTCTCTCTGTCTTTAATTAATTTTCTATTTATTTATTTATCCATTTGTTGTTAAAAAATCGTGTGAAGAATCGTTCAATTAATTATGGCGTGCGGTCAGTATTCAAGTAAATATTCATTGCCACTGGTGATGCCGAGGGGTCACACAGCGGAAGTGGTAGCACTGTGGATTGAGATAGGTCAGTATATTTGTGCGTGTAAATACGCTATCGGGGAGGAGACGATTCTCGGTGATATATTAAGCCACCAAATGTACATGCAAATTTAATGGTAATTTTAAGTGTCAAGTGGAAGTGAGAGATTCAGGGTAACAATACGTGAATCATCGGCCAATGACAGTTTACATTGGCCAGAAATTGTTGGGGGAAAAGTGACGAATTCGCCATTTTTTTTTAAATTATTTTTTAATCAATCATCTGGTGTTCAGCTGACACTTCATAAAAATATCCTGCTCCGTTGATCTCAACCCAGTGGAGATAATATTGTTCCTACAATTTTCATTCTAAGAGTTGACTCGCAATGGCATTCTTTTCCACGAGACATACCACTCGTAAATTCTCCGACGTGACGCAATGAAACTCAACAACGCCTGAATGGCTGGCAATCGCTGCTCAATAATAAATAAATAAATACGTAAATTTAAAAAAAAAAACACAAAAGATAGTCGTTACTTTCTCAGTTGTGGGTATGAAGCAGCATCGACAAGTGAATATACAAATATGTGAATAAGGCACGTCAGCACTTTCCACCGACGTGGCGCGTGAAAGGAAGCATAATATGGAGAATTTTCGGGTGTCTATACAGAAAATGTACTTTCTAATTTTTTTGGTAGAGCGATTCTTGGTATCTTGGACTCTCCCCGGTAGGGCCTTTCTCATTTGGACTGTAGCAAATTGAATGATCAGCTGCTTGCTAACGATTGGTTCTAGGAAAGAATGTTATATGACATGTTTTGTAGAGCAATCAGAGCACAACAGAAAACGTCTTTGGTCTTTTCTGTCAAGATCGAGTCATTCCCGATATAATTGACCTTCCATGCTGCTCCGTCAACGTCAGCAGAAAGCTCCAGCTTGATCCAAGTGGTCCAGTCTAAATCACCAGTAATCCAACACCAGCATTCCAAACTAATGATGCTCGCAGCATCTTTCTGATTATGGATACTGATGTGGTTAAAAACAAATATTTGTATAAACAAATATTCTTCGCCATAATATTTTTCACTTGTTATATTCAGACCTGATACCGTGGCAGGAAGCTCCATCTTGACTGGGATAGAAGATTCCATCTTATCGCGAAGGTATCATATTCCTTCGTACAGGATTAGGCAAGTCCTCCTCATCCAATCCTAACAAAAGTTACTTTGCCAAATTGAACAGGAAACAGATACAACAGAACAGTTGGTGGTGACTTGTAGAAGATACTCCTGATAGCTTGAAGCATGATCATGCTAACCGAATTCATATCCGTCACTGTTCAAATTAACTTCCATAAATGTCAGGTCTACACCTTCGAACGTTTTGAATTGTTCATGCGGTTTGTTAAGTGAATCCATCGAGTGATGGTCGGATTACGTTCAACGGAACTGTCAATGTGAACGTTGACAAGGAACCTCAGCTTATCTGCTATGGAACACCTTACAGGCAGAACAATCTGAATTCTATATTCCAAATTAATGATATTCGCAGACAACCTCTGGTCTCCTCCAAATTGAGATTCTGACAGAGCACTGTTATGAACCTTGATGCTGTTCAGAAGATGAAGAGTAGAGTTATGCTACCTTTTAGGCAACCTTCGATGTCAACTTTGACGGGAAGCATGATTACGACAGGACCACAATACGTTATGTTGATTTCGGAAGCATGTAATCCCAAGTTTGAAGAATCCCCAGCTCCTACCACCCCCTTCCAAAAGAACGCTGCTGTACATATGGCTATTAGTGTTTAGTTGACCTCCAACGTCGAGGATTAGTGCAGCAGAGCAATTTAGTAGATAACCACCGGTTCCTAAACCTCCCAGTGAACTAATCCCAATTGCAGTTATCATTTAGAAGCAATTTAGGTATTGATTGTTGCTCCTTCAGAATCATTTCGGATGGTTCTAATCGGTTCGTCTTGTAACACCTTGCAAGAGTTGAAGGATGCCGTGCTAACATCAGCAGCATTTGCTCTTTGGGTTCCTATCAGATTTCCCCCAACATAGTCGATGCTACAAACATTATTGTAACAAATACAATTATTGATTTATCTATTACTATTGCTAATGCTACCTCTTCTTATATGCTTACAGATGGTCTTGAATCTTCATCTGCTTGAGCCCTCAGCCCCAGGTACAACTGAAGGCGATGTGGCTCAGTGGGGAGACGCGAGGAGGTGATAACGACTTCTGACCTTGTATAGATTGGGTCCGCAGGAGGATCCTCAACCAAATTCAGCCCCTAAAAATTGTCCTCTGATTGTGAAGCAATAAGAAGCAAAGAAGTACATAGTAACGCTAGACAACAGTAATAACTACAGCAAAGCTGGATTATAACGTACACAACCTTCTACCTTGAATCAATATACCTCGTACCTACAAGTACCTTCAAACATCTACCTTTGACAGCGCAATAGTGCCTGCGTCACCGATTATATTAAACTATTACTGCAAGTACATAAGCATAGGATTGTTCGTTGTTAACTGAAAGGTGAATTGCAACAATTGTTGGATTGGGGAGCTTGGTGGTTTATTTTCACAGCTCACGCACAGTTATCAGTAGATGATTATTACTCAACACTTAATCGAAACCAGGACAGAAGTACCTGCTGACAGATATATTTATTAAGGAGTAATACTTAAGCGGTGGATTAAGGTTATTGTAAAGGAACTAGTGTAAGATGTACCCTGGAGAAGGGTAGAGGACTTCTTGGACGTCAGGTTGCAGGCAGGGTAAGTCACTTCAGTTTCATTTGTTAACGAACTTCTTTTTTTAAATGTAACTTGTTGCTTGTAAGGTAGGTAAGATCAGTTATATGGTCGTTATTTATCGTATATGCGAGGCTTAACAGTTTTTTGAGGCGAACTAGTGTTGTCGAAGGTTGTTTGAACAGCTTTCACAGACCAGTCTTTGGGGCAAAGTGGTTTCAATCATCTTCGGATAACTTGCTGCGGTCAATATAGGAGGTTTTTACGGTTTAATCGAAACCATGATTGGAGAACATTAATTTTTGGCTAAAAATGGTCACAATGTTTAGGTGAAAATGGTGGTCTAATCTTGTGCCAGAAGTATGACTTCGGTTTTGGAGCTTCTTTGGTGGTAGCAACAGGAAGGTCACTTCTAGAATAATTAAGCCGTATCCCAGTCGTATTTAGGTTCGGTTTAATAATTTTTTGAGGCAAACCAGTGTTGTCCGAAGGTTGTTTGAACAGCTTTCACAGACCAGTCTTTTGGGACGGTTAGAGAATTTTCCCCAGAACTTTATTATTCATTTAAAGTGATGCGATCGATGAACAGGATCATTTCCACTGTCGCTCTAATTACATTTTTCATTGAATCCCCAATTTTAAATGTGTAGATCACCGTCTTTCCGATATTTACAGATCGCTTTTATAAGTCTAATATCAGTGGCATCAGCAATTTTTTTGTGTCGTATGGCTTAGTACAATTTGATTTGGACAATCGCTTCATGAGGTTGGTGCTCTGCTCAACATATTCAGAGCAATGCCACAGAATATGATCTACGGTTTGGCTTTCTGCTCCACAAGAGCAACGAGGCTCCTTGATAAGGTGGTAGTAATTAGCTCCCCAGAACTTGATACCTTTGAAACTCAAAAATTTCACGATCCAATAGAAACCCTGATTCGAAAATGTTAATATTACCATAAAATTGTCGATGATTTTTAGGTGAAAACGGTGTTTTAATCTTGTGCAACTGAATAATCACGGTTACGTAACTTTAATTCACATTTTAATGACTCGAAGAGTCACCATTAAATTCACACGAGAGCCATTGTACCCATGGGTATAATACTGGCCTACGTGACGGATTCGTTGGGGCCCGTGTGGCTGCATGTCGACGGCTTGTACGCGATTTGCATTTAAAAACCTGAACAATTCCTCGAACTATCCGGCATTTGATATCCCAGCGCGTCCCTCCTGTCGTAAAGTCCATGGAAAAGCCTTCTATCGAGCCTAGTAACCGTTAGAGTGAAAAATCCCCATTATCATCCGACTTTTTGTAGTAAGAGAAGCCACAGAAAGTCGCAGACGGGGTTGACACGATACGATTTAATCTGAGTGACTATTTTCTTGGGAAATAAGTGGAAAATAAAATTGTTTCTTTTTACAATCGTTCCCAATGTTTTGATTGGAAATGGCTCACCAACATGAGGTAGCAACCGTTTTTGGTAACGAATTCAATCAAGCCTGCCTCCCTTCTCGCATTATGAATCGATCCTAATTAGATAGACAGACAGAGAGACGTTTATTGTTTAGAAATTTAAACAAAGCAAAGAATGACGTTAATGTTACAGCAGGTGACTGGTTTCTACGAATCTAAATAACATTTACATTCTCGTCTACTTCGTTGCACAGTTGAATTTAGTTGCAGCTTGACACTTGTGGATTCCATTTACTTTATTTCCATAAAAACAGAAAATGTGAAGGTTGTGATGGTCTGCTTCGAAGGTGAAAGTTAACATTCTGCGTCGACATTCTGGGAGGAATAATTATGATTTTTATGATTCTGGAGGAATGTCTTGATGACTGTCACCTCTATCGAAGACTTTTTTGTAGAGCTTCATCGTCTGCCTCAGATATTGTATAAAACTTTTTGGTAACGCTTATCCGGTCGCTGCTATTAAAGGAATGAGATGTCTTCCTCTTCTTTATACCTTGATTTTTCCTCTTATCGAACGCACCGATAACAAAGGGACGGAAATTCATATCAGAAGTGACTCTCCTCTATTCCGACGCTTCCCTAACAGTGAGAAGGGCTGTAACGGCGCAGGAGGTGGGTGAAAAGAGCGCATCTTGAATAATAGAGAACGTTCTATTTATGCTCTGAAATCAATAACGCGCCTACATCACCGCTGAGGGAGGCATACGGTTTCGAGTCTCCTTTGCTACAACCGTTCGTGGTTGTAGCTGTCTATCCCCCTATTCCAATGCACCGAACCACGTGGCCTCGTTCAATAACCCAAGCTGCCTTTATTCTTGGTCTTGGTCAGTAGTTCATTATTTAATTAGGAAAAAACGTGGCTCGGGGCATTCGTGTGGGTTGAAGGCTCAATGAAAACCTTCTTCCATAATCCGACCGCTCCTTAGGTCAACAGGAAGCTTCCTATGGTGGATCCTCGTGCAGATCGAAAAGCTAGGAAGCATCGGGTGTCTTCTTCTCGGTAGCTTCCTGCTAGACGTAGTGCTTTGATGGTTGCTGAAAGGTTGGTCGATTCTGGTGACCCTTCTACCTTCGCAAGGTTCTTTCCAACAATCTTCATCGTGCCTTCTAGAACATTCGTTGATGGTGGTTACGTTTCTGTCGTAGGTAGCTTGTTTGTAATCTTGAACCAGCTGACCGAGGGCAATGACCCTTCATCTTTGATAGGTTCCTTGTAGTTTCCAACGACCTCCTTCATCTTTCTATGTCGGTTCTTTTGGACTTTCTATCTGTCCTAGGGTTTCCTCGGGATGACCTTCCTATCTTTAGTGGGTTCTTCGCCATTTCCGAACGCGCTGTTCAGGCTGGCCTCTGTGGTTAGCAGGTTCTTCTTAATTTACAGGAGGAACTGACCGATGCTGGTAACTTTCTTCATCTTCTCTTGCTTCTTAACTTGACCTTCCTGAGTTTGCTAGGTGTCTTTAGGATCTCCTGAACCTCATCCAACATGAGTGCCCTTTCTAGCTTCAGTAACTAACGTAACTTCCGAATACCTGAAGGTGATCTAAAGTGGGTCTTGGAATCCGTTTGAATACTTATGAGGAGAAAGCTTTATAATCAGTTTGATATGTTGGAATGGGCATTGGGCAAGGCTAGTTGATTCCGGAAAACCATCTAGGTTGGCAGCTATCCTAACTCCACCATTGTCTTCTAATATTTTGAGATCTGTATGGTTCTCATTCAGGTGCAAACAACTGGTGGAAATAAGATACACTGGTCATTTTTCCAAGGAATTTTTTTCGGATTTTGTGACGTGTTACGATTACGTCAGGGGCCCACTTTGCCAATTTCTTTTACTCCTTACAAATGCGTGCTTGCCCTGCAGACTTTATCCTGCAAAAAATGTTAATGAATGGGTTTTTTACGCACATGTTTTCTCATTTCCTTGACGTATTTATGAGTCAACATTGGGGGGAGAGTGAGTGCATATTTCACTTAGGGCAGGTCGCGAACACGTCTCTTTAAATCACAGGGAGGGCCGCAATTATCCGTCTGCGGTGCGGAAATAGACTAGCGCTGAGGGATAAATAAATCCGTGGATGGGCAGCTGTAGCTGTGTCGAGCTCGCTAAAAATCCCACAGACGTCGTTATTCTGTTTTCCCTCGAGCAACCTTTTGTTTTCGGGTCTTGGAGATAGGGACTATTTTTTGTATCAACAAACGAGGGATAATTGACGACAAGGGGGTTTTCATTGAATTGTTTTCGCGAGATGGCGATTTGATTTGACCTTTCGGCTTTATCATTTGAGAGGTTCTGTCGTCGAACTTCTTCATGGAGTTCGATCAATGTTCCATTATTTCGATAATGAGCGAATTTATGAGAAAATGGTAGTCAACTTTTTTGTTCAGAATCACATTCTGGATGTAAGATCTCTTCTCACTTTTTTGGCTAAATCCATTCACTAATGGCTAATCCGACATTTCTACTGCGACCTATGAACTTACATCCAGAACGGTTCAAAGCTGAAAGAAATCTCGATAGTTTTCTGCGTTGAATATTTTGTTCAAAAATTTTGTGAAATTTGAATAAAAATCTTAAGAATCCTGAACATATGAGAGTGTATCTGGAAATTTAATAAAAAAATTCTCACAGAATCAACGAAAAGATCTGAAAAATTGTGTCTTACGAAACGTAAATAATTGCATCAATTCCCCTTCAAGAATCGTCCTAATGACTCTTCTCCATTTTTTTTTTCAACGTTCTGAAGACGGAGGAAAAAAAATCGAGTTTTCTATTGCCCGGGGACCATTAGGAGCGCTGAGCCTTCATTAATCAGCTTCGTCTCAAGGTTAATTTCTCAATATCCCACTCACGACTACAATGTGACTGACAAGAGATTGAATGAGTCTGCGAGAAATCCGTCGGCATCCTGTTCCTCATCCATCGACGATTTCTTCATTGTCATTATTCGTATTATTTTATTATTATCCGTATTGTTTATTTGTTTATTTTTTGTTTATCTCGTTTCCGTCTGGGGATTATCTCTCACTCTTTCATGGCCAACGACATTCCGTGGGGATCCGCTTCCACTTGTTATTCAATTTTCAGAGTTTGAATATCGAAACGCTCGGCTTGTTTTTCTGCGGTTTATTACCCTTTTCGCCGATATTTTTATTGAAAGAATTTTTTTAGAATTATTTCTCTAATAAGCTTCCAAGAACTTTGAAATTTCTGGAATTTTTGGAAATTTTCTATTCATTTTTTAGGACATGTCGATTCATTTTCCGAATTTTTCAGCAATTTACACAAAAATGCTGAAGGGTGGGGCATAACGGAATGGTCCCTCTTTATTATTGTAGCTAAAAACAACATCTCTCCCAATGAATAATATTTTGTAGAGTGAATTGAGTGAGAAAAGTTGTTTCGTAAATTTACAAAAAGTGTTTACAAGTGTACACTATGTTCCGCAGCTCTCCCATCGTGCGCTTGAGATTGATATGCCCGTAAAGGCAACAAGATTATTCGCGAGAATGCGGATGAGAAAAACTCACGAGTTTCTTCAACGCTTGGTGATTACCCAGCGCCCGTGCCCTCCCCCCCCCCTCCCCCCGCAATCCCAGATTTTTCTCTTTCCCAGACGGAAACTACCCCATTCCGCTCCGGCGACCTCCTTAATCCGTCTCGCAAAAATAGAAATAAAACAAAAAAGCAAGGACAAAACGAGAGAGCTCCATCCCTTGCGGCTCATTTAACTCTGCACTGCAGTCTTGAAAGCATGATAACCGGGCGGAGACCATTCTCACGCAGACGGAACTGTTTCTCCATAAAAAATACAGAAAATCCTGATGACTTTGTGCGTGCTTCTCCAAGAATTTGATGGAACATTGGCGGATTCCTTGAATTGCAAGGTCGATAGATCAACTTATTGAGGATGGTTCCGTTTTTGGAGCACCATACCAAACCCAGCAAGGTCCTCGAAATTCTAGAAATTGTTTTGCCCCAGTGCAGTCCCTGCAGAGATTGATTGATCAACAGTTTATTGCTCTACATTATGTTGTACAAAAGAACAGGACCAAGGTCCATAGCCTACTAAATAGCAATAGAGCAAAACCAAGAAGCTCAATTGTCTGCTACACAAGCAAGACGATTAGTCAACTAGCAAAATAAGAAGAAGCGGTATAGCAGAAATGATGAACACAAAGTAGAAAATAGAAAAGAAATAATGAGATAATGTGAAAGAATATGACGACAGAACGGGCCATCAGTCAGCCGACTAAATTCGAGACGGAGAGAGAGAGAGAGGTGGAGAACGCCCTCATTCTCCCAGACATTGAAACAAACAGAGCGAGAGTGATTCTAGGTGTAAGCTTCACTGGCATCAGAAACCTGCTAGCTCAGGGATCTCGGATTATCAGCTACCAGACAATTCATATCAACCACCACCCTTTTAGTTACGTTCTTCGGTCATTAGCAAGTTCAGTACCGAAACCTATTCAATAACATTCACATCAGAAACTTCTAATGATGGTAAGGTAGTGGTGATTAAATGGGGTGCTACGAAACTTCCCATGCCGTCTAACCGTCTAAGTACGAATCCATACTATGTCCTACTGAGCTCCTCTGAATCTGGTGAATGTACTAATCTCTATGGTACCTGTATCTATAACTATAGACATCAGTAGCAGACCGGTTTTGGTTGAGTTTGATTAATAATAGAGCGGCAAAAACGACGTTTTGACTTAATTAATGATTAATCCGTGGGATGACAAGCCTGGTAGCCAGTAAAAGGCCTACACGGTGCCCAAAATAGAATTCCGCATTGTCCAACAGAGGAACAGAAACCAAATCACCCTTCCAGGATTAAATGAACACGAAGAATCCTTGAGGAATTCTCCATTGAACGTCGATTGTTTCCTGTGATGTGATGCCTCAGTTAATTCTGAACAATTTCTTTGCTTTCTGAAGTCACTGCGAGTGGAATATATTCGTCTGTCGCAATCTTCTGCGGTAGGATCGATCTCCTGTCCCAGTTAGCAGTGAAGCAAGAAAGGACATTGGGGTGGGTGGGACGAGTTGGGGGAGTAGCAAGGGAGGCGAGAGAGAGAGATAGAAATGTTGGCTCGAAGGTTGGAGCCACTGGCGAACCCCGGGACGAGGGCAGGCATTGACCTAGATGCCCTCTGAATGCTGCGAGACGTCCCTGGCCCTGGCGCGCATGCATCCCAAACACATGGATCCACCAACTCATGCTCATGAGTCTGCGTCGGGCCACCCTCCCCCCCCCCCAATCCCCCTCCTTGTTTACCCCACGGTAAACACACCCATGGGGCATCAGCATCAAGCTATTTTTTGGTGTTTTCCTGGAGGCTTTGCCCCTTTTCAGGGTTGCCACACCACTAAATGGATAACCATCCAATGTACAATCATCTCCATTTCGGTTGTTAAAGGAGTATTGTCATGAACCGATCTCCAAGATTGAAATATGAAATAGTTTTTATGAATGTTGGTGATCATGGAGACGTCCGTGGGGAATCCTGATGCAAATGTGTGCGAAGAAAGATAGGTTGTCAAGGTGGGGTGGATGGTGCTGATTGTATATGTCTGGCGTGGAATCGAAGATATTCCAACACACGGATGACTACCCTATCGATTTGATACGGTCTAGAACTTCACTGCGGAAGGATATTAGAAATGGCCGGAGGTCTATTCACGGCCACCTTCCAGGGTGTCCTTCAGTTCTCATTTTTGCTTTTGCAACCTTGGAAATGGCAAAGAAAAATTTTGGTGATGTTTGTCTGGAGGGGGGACTGGGAAGGATGAGCTTTCAGAAAGGTTGGAAATGAACGACAATTTTGCAGTTATTCCCAGAATGATAATATAGTAGCGAGGAGGCTTCTGCTGATATGGCAACGGAGAACCACTTGAAATAGGACAATCGTATGAGTGGCAACCCTGGTCCTTTTTCCGAAGGGAGCGAATCGAGAGATCGCAGTCTGGGTGGCGCGAGGTTGTCGGCACTCCAACCACCGCGTCTCGAGTATTGATCGCGTCTGCGATCCCGCAATGTCCGGGGATATGACCGAAAAAGTTCCACGTGGCGTGGGGCGATATTTCTGTAGGGTTTTCTTATTTTTTCATCGAAAATTTGTGGGCAAAAGGTTCTTGGCTGTGTCATAAATCACCGCACATCGAACAGGGAAAGTCCATTCGTTTACGTTAATCATTTTCCCCCAATTTATGGACGGAATTATCTAGGTCTACTGTTTCTAATACGAGTATCCCTGATAGCAGCGGCATTTCTGGATTTTTCTGGACCAATCCTCGGCAGAAAACTTCGCTTCTGAAGCTCTTGAAGTCTCGCTTTAATTGTGTCTTGGACACGGAGGATTGAAGAGACACATCCGGTCTGTTTTATATTCATATTTCTCGCTTGTTAGTTAGATATCCATACCTTACTTAGAGACAAAGCTAAAAGCCTTCATCATGCAGAATTCAATTCTCCGCAAAAAGGATCTGTTTGAGGAATAGGTATGGAATTTGCCGGGATGAGGGGAAGTGGTAGATTTGGTGGTAGAAAATAATTATTGCATAAAACTCCACTGAACCTATTGATGATGTACTTTGTGAGGCGTGAGTCTTGTGTTGTCGTTATACAAAATTATCACTCGTGGAATTTGTCGCGTTGCGCATCTCAAATGACAACTCGTTGAAATGCTGACACTCCGGTGATTTTACAAAATAGAGTCTCAATAGATGATGTATTCGAAAAACCGTTGAACTTCAAATTCTCTCACACTATGTTGAAATGCTCAATTTTAACTCTCGATACGGACTCTAGACACAAACTGTAGATATGAACTGCTATGGTTGAACTACTGATACTGACCAAGAAAAAATACGTGTTGCGGATTTTCTACGTGATCTAGCCCCAAATCGATTGATTTGAATCTTAATATGGCGATTTCCTTGCTACATTTCAAACAGTATCCTCCGATATTTGCGGATGGAGCTGTTGGTTCTGAAAATATTCGGAAAATAACGTTCTCCACTAGTGATTGATTTTCATTTAATCTGAGAATAAAAATAGAAAACAGATTGCCCGTATTTTTCTTCAGGTTTTCATGCTTTTCGGGACGTGTCAACAGTAGATTACGTCGAGAAAATATGGGAGCTGATAATAATAATATTGAGTGCGATTAAAAGAGGAGGAAAATTGTGTTGCAATGTTCTGCTAAATATTTTCCGAAGCCAAAGTTTTATCGACAAATATTGACTAATTTTTTGGCAGAATCAATTCAGGAATGCCATCTTGACATCTTTTTGAAAACCCCACAGTTAGTCAGATCGGCCTAAACTGTCGTCGACCTCCTTCTTTTTCACTTCCAACTCCGAAAACAAGACCCTTTTAAGAAAAGCAGCCGCTCATCTTCTAACAGATGGCGACAATACGGGGGCTTGTGATATTTGGGACAGGTCAGGGTGGACTTGACCTTTTTTTCGCTTCATCTTCTTAAAGAATTCCCTTTTTTTTGTCTCTTTTCTAGATACATCAGCTGGATGAATGAATTTCCAGCTGAAGCTTCTCTCACGTTTTGTTATACTCTCTATGACCTCTGGTAATAGACGCGTAATCGATACACCAGTATTTTTAGGGTTAAAACGAGAAAAAGTTCAAGCCTGCAATTCAATACTGCCATTGAAAGCATTTGACTTTCGCTGAGAACGAAGTTGCTTACCTGCTCTCAATTCCTTGTATGGGTTCAACCTGAGGTTCGATGCTTCCTGATAGCGGATCTGATGACTGTTGCGAAGATCTCTTATTGAAAACCTTTTTCGACCGAGGCGAGTTGGTGGAGCTCCTCAAGGAAGCGTTGATGAAGTTTTTTGGGGTACCAACGTTTTTCCTAATTGTGTAGCGGTACGTTTTTTGACGCGAGCCCTATGAAGGGTACACCCATTTATGATAGCCATGGGATGACAACTACCTGCCATCCTCCCTGCAATAATGGGCCTTAGGAGACCCACAAGGGACTGAGCACGGGAGGACTAGCAAGGAGGGGTACCATTCGGGTTGTGAGCTGACGAGAGTTGACACCAAAACATACAATACGAGATATATAGCGAACTATCACGCATTAAGCTAACAATTGTGTATCTTACGGAAATAAATTGATTTACGGATCTATCGGAAAGTTAGATATCACCTTACTACAATGGAGGATATTCCTTGGTCTAACCAGTACTTGAAAGAGAACCATGGAAAACCTCAATCTGAACAGACATCTCTGAATGAGAGATGAAGATTCATTGATTGAGAAAATAAGATTGTCTCTTCTTGGAGGATAACTTTTTCTCCAAGCCAATTTTTTTCTGATGAACCCAATTATCGCGAGACCCAATTATCCAGCCCCATAATTCCCCACGCAAATGTCTACATTCATTAATCCCTTAATCACACTCACCCTCTGAACCGTAAAATTCCTCCCCCCCCCCCCGCCCTCTTCTAATTTCCACTGATTTTGTCCCCTGGTTTTCCTTCATTCATCACGAGTCATTGATTACCTTGTTCGCGAGAAAAAATTCGGTAGCAGGTAGTCATTTCATGACTACAGGTTCCCTCATTTTTAACCTTGTTATTTCGGCTTCAACCAGTCATGTTTTTTTTGTACCTGCGGACCGCGGGTTTTCTCGACTGCGTAGAAAGTTTGTCCTCCCCCCCCCCCCCCCCCCCCCACACTTCTGGGTACCACAAAACAGATGATTAGTGGGCCAGATAAGTCCGCAGTTTCGTCAACCGTTCACTCGGTTCACGCGTGTATGGCTTCAATGATGAAATTTTACGTTTCGAAAAATGATTATTGATCCAAGTTTTACGTATTTCCAGGGCTGTCGATGTTGCAATATCTATTACAAACGACCATTGCCTTTACATCCCAAAAAGAGACCACCAGGAATCACAATTATCCATGAGATCAAAAATAACAGATTCATTCAAATGCTTCTGACTATTTTTCATACAGGAAAAAAATCGTATCGTAAATTAGGATTGTATAATCGTAAATTACGATTCGATTTTTTATGTATACAAGATTAGAAATTCTTATCTGTTCTTTCGTTTCAGGCGTTACTGAGAAACGCCCCTCCTGAATCTTACGCTCCTCTAGAAAACTAAACGTCCCTAATTTTCTGTTCCAGACGTCAACAGCAGGGACCCTACAACAACGTCAAACCCTCACCTCGTTCAACCCCCTAAGTGTCAATAAGCACTATCTAAAAACCAAACCAAACGTGTTAAGTATAAAAAAAAAGAACTTGGATCAAGTGACTTACATCAAACATAGACAACCAAATACCAGTGCCATATACCCACCCACCACCTGAGCAATGACATGTGGATAGAATCGTGCCAAATGTCAATATGCGAGGTGCCTCCAGTGGTTCAGTGTCATCAGTTGCCCTAAAAGTTGGTACAGTGCAAAATAGCCTGCGCGTTCCAGCTAGAGCATCAGCTGCAGTGCGTTACAATGATCCACAGATTCAAAGTTCAATCAGTAATACAAGTAGCATCAGTGCGGGAATGGGTACTGGAGATGTTGTCCTGGCCCCAACATCCAGGATGAGTCCACCAACAAGTATGGCAACAACGGATGGGCCCCATACCATGAATACTGCAATAGCACACGTTAAAGCAGAAACCCCGGAGCACATGGCGGGTACGTCCATTGGCCCGACATCCGCATCGACGGTTAGCGGTCCGGTAGGCTCCGGGAATTCAATGTTCTCAAGTATAGCAGGCAATAAACGACCAAGGCCTGATGATTGGCTAGCGTCAAACGGGCCGAATTCACCTGGGACATTGGGCGGACAACAGCTGATCTATACAACTCCCCAGCAACAATTGGATAGAACTCCACCACCCGGCAGCACACACACACCACCGCTCAAACAGGGAGCCGGCGGGCTTTCTGCAGGACAGGGAAGCAACAATGGTTATGTTAGCCCCATGAGCTCAGGCAGCTATGATCCCTACAGTCCCAACGGGAAGATCGGTAAGTTCAGGCATCTACTCAGTCTCCATATCAATTTCTAAGTCTCCAAGTCAGTTCCGATTTCAAATTGTGCAACGAAGGACGCAGCAGCGGATGATCAAATGAGGTTGGAAGGGTGTTTTGTGGGTGTCGAGGATCGAATCATTGGTTACCAATTGTTGGACGAAATGGGGTAACACAGATTTCTTCAGATAGAAGTATTTAATTATAGAAAAATAATACAAGTATAGTAGAACACGTAGGGCGGCACGCAGTGCTCGTTTATACAGTCCAAAGACGGTACAACTCATAGTCCATAGGCGTTACCCATCCAACACCCAAACAACATGCATTGAGGGGGTTCAATGTACATCCGTCTATTACAGTTTTCCTTCAATAAAACACTAAGCCGATACTGCGACATGCAGGCGCTTACTTTCAGGTAGAACACTTGTGATAGTCTCCAAGTAGTTCTATACAGGCCAGAAAGACTCAAATTACCTTCATACTAACAAATATATTCACCTAGAAATGGAATATTCGGCACGAATATTTACCAGCTTGGATTGCAAGTGGTTTGACGAGGTGCTCTCCATCCTTGGAAAGTCCCCGAACCAGGTGGACCGGCTCAGGTCGTCGTCATTTGGGCAAGCGTTAGGCGTTAGCCTGGGCAGCTCCTTACTAAGCCCAGCGCTGCTAATCGATGATTGTGGAGACACTGTGTTAGAATATCGTGGAGGCTGCAGCACATATGTTGCAGCAATACCATCTGCATAGATATATGTTGTAAATAATCCGATGATGTTGGTATTCAAAGAGGTTCAGGTGAATGGTATCAAGGCTGCCAAGTAGGACATCTGATTGACAATGCGGAATCAGAAGTAATTCAAGATACATCAATGGACAATTCGATAGGCTTGTCTATTATTTTTCTTTTTTTTTTGGTCCTTACGTGACTTATTGACGTATCGAAATTTCGGTCGAAGAAACTTATAGAGAATGGTGAATGGGTCGTGTTCAAGGCTAATTCTTTGCAAGGAAAGAAGATTAAATTAGGAGTGGGAGGAACTACTTTGGGTCAGTGTCTTGCTCTAGCCATGGCTGTGTGTTGGTGAGTAGCTACATATATCGGGGCACAATTCGAGAGACGCGTTTGCATAGGGAGGATACGATCTCTTGGCTACCAAACCTCTTGGGACGAAGTTGAGATGCTCATCATCCTGTATCGCGAGAACTATTACAGATAGAAAGAAAAGTGTCGGATGAAAATTGTTGCTTTTGAACCAACGCAGCTTTTGGGTTTTACTACTTTTTCTCCTAACTTCCATAGCTTTCGAGATATCGGGCCGCGAAACTATTCGTTCGACCCGTTGAGGACGACACTCACTGCAGTACGACAGTTTTACACGTATATCTCGAAACTGAAACGAGGTAGAGAATATTGTATAAGAACTTTTTTGTTGATCACAGAGAGTACTCCAAAAAAGGTCTTATTGAAAATTTCTCTATTTCCCATAGATTTCGAGATATGGACCAGAGAGCGTGGGGTGGAGAGCATTGACATTCGGCTGGCGGTCGTTTGAATAATTTTGCCCCTTTTCAGTTACGATTTTTTTTTTACTAAATAGTTTACGAGGGAAACTTTTTTTTTAAATAGATCTTGGAGCAAAGGAGGCATGGAAAATGTGCTAATTTTTGTATTCCATTTGCATACGCGGGCAGCGAACCAAACCTTGGAACGCGGCGGTAGCTTCTGTTCGTTCGTTACTGAAAAAAATCGATTTTTAATGTCTTTGGACTGGCAACAGTCATTCGCACCAACAGATTTCATAACCAATGCGGGCGAGCACTTAGATAGTCCTGCAAAATACCCACATGAGGTTGGGACAGGCGGGAGTGCCTCTGTTTGTCCCGGATAAATACGAATGTAAGGAAAGTTGGAAAGAAATCATTGAAATAAATGAATAGAAAAGATGTGAGTCGAATCGCCCGTATGCTAGCTCAAATCTGGTGGCTTAGGAGACGTGAATATTTTTTTTTTTTCTATTCAAAAATTGTTTCTCAATTCCTTCAAATTTTTGAGTCCTCAATTCTCGGAATTTTCAGAGCTTTTTTGAATCTTGCAATTAGTTTTTTTTTTTTGAAAATTTATTCTTTTTTTTTGGGCAAAGAATTTTTTGGATGTGAATTTTTTTTCGAAGTTCCGAATTTTTGGAAAAATTTCGGGAAAAATTGTTCTGAAATTTTGGAATGGAGTTGAGTTGAAAATATTTTTTATCGAATTTTGTGATTTTTGCATTTGGGGGAAAATGTGAAAATTGAGGGAAAGGGTGAAGAGGATCCTTAATGATGGTGTGCCACGTTTTCTCACACGAGAGGAGCAGAATGCGGCTGATTACGCAACGACTAACTATTTTAGTCTCCATGGAATACACAGGGCTGTACAGTGTCTACGATTCGAGGTAAAGAGCCGCGAGAGCGTTGAAACAGTCGTATCTACAGTTTTAGATATGACAAACGCATTGATGTAGGTCGTTGAGTGTTTTATCACAAATTGTAACAGCTGGCCTGAATAGTGCTTAGCTTTTTTCAAGTGGAATGAAGAAAAAAATCAACTTCAAGATATTTCAAAAATTTTTTCGAATTTTCGCGCCATCAATTTTTGAATTTTTTCTCTTTTTTCCCTTTTCTCGTTTTTTTTTACGATTTAAAAAAAAAGAACATTTTTTGAAAAAACCCAAATTTTTGAAGTTTTCCAATTTTTTTTTTAATTTCGAAATTTTTGTGATATCTATGATCTTGGGAAATTTTTGGAAATATTTCAAGTTTCAAAATTTTTTGGAGCCCCAGAATTTTTGAAAATGAAAAAAAAATATTTCCGAAAAAAAATCTTCGGGATTTTTTTCTAATTTGTAGATGTTTTAGTAATTCAGAAATTTTCACGGTTTATGTCATTTCGGGAATTTCCAGAGAATTTTTGAAATTTAAAGTTTTTTGAATACCTCGGAAATTCGATTTTTTATTTATCTCTAGGGGAACTGATTTTTTTCTGCACGTGTAGATTTCTAAAATACTGCCACCGATATTGCATAATCCAGCTTTTTCCAACTCGGTATTTTTTTTAGATGGAGGGCAATGATAGGACCCCGCAGAATTAAAGGGCGATCGATATTCTGCTCCGACTTGCTAATACTACACGAGGTCGACTACACTTTTGAATTTTTTTACATTTTATTCGACATCATCTGACCATTTTTTTGGTTTCCGTAATCCAAGTTTCACCTGCATTTGATTTTTTTTAATTTCCCCAGAATTTCGTTTCGCTTCGAAAAATATTTTCCAAATTTGTATTTACAAAAAAAAATTCAAACTTTTTTTTTTCCATTTTTTCATCTTTTTTAAATACATTTTTTGGAAAATTTCGGTTTTTAAAATTGACAAATTTTTTTTTTTTTTCATAATTTTTTCAAAATATTTTCGATTTTTTTCCACATCAATTTTTGTCTTAGTTGAGTTTCTGGGAATTGTGTAATGATTGAAACGATTTGGAACCTCAATTTTTCCTCCAATGGGATTTTAATTATGCACCACTTTTTATTTCGTTATCTTCAATATTTGATTAAAAAATGAGTTCAGGGTTATCATGGAAATGTATTTGGCTGAGGCAAATAGCTGGAAATTATTTCATGGATATTAGGCCGCGGGGCCTATTGTTGGGCAACAGTGATACCTGTTTTGTGCCCGACTATCGATTCAACTTGCCCGGGAAAAAAAATTGCGGGGGCAGGGGTGGGAGAGATTGTGGGGTTACTAGCGCCACCTGTGGGAGTCCCGGGAAATGGCAAGTGCGTGGGCACATTACAGGTGGCGCTGGCCGGGATACTCGGTCGTTAAACTGGGGTTCATCATATGACTGGAATTTTTGAGATCATTGAGATTTTTACGTTTCTGACATTCTTTCAATTCTTCAGATTTTTGAGATTTTTCAAATTTTTTACACGTATTTTTAAAGGTAAAATTCTTGAGATATTTCGAATTTTTGTGATTTTTTACATTTTTGAGGGTTTTTGAGGTTTTTTGAGATTTTTGGGATTAAAAAATTTTTTTTGTAACATTCTTGAGATATTTGAGATTTTTGGGATTTTTTGGTATTTTTGCCATTTTTGAAGTTTGTAAGGATTTTTTTAGATTTTTACCATTTCTGAAACTTTTTTAAATTTTGGTTTTATAAAATCGTTGGCATTTACGGAGTTCTTAATGTCGAAATTTTCAACATTTATTAATTTTTTTATTTTTATTGGAGTAAATGTTTTCAGCAAATTTCGAAAAGTTTGTAAAACGCTATTGATGAAAATTCGCACTTTTTCTCCGGTGAAAATCCACATTTTTCATACACATAAGAATCTACCTCGCAGGTTTACTCCGTGCCGACCAAGTAGAGCGTCGAATCAGGTTAACATTTTTGATCTTCAGAATCTCTCTAAAATCGAATTTTTTTCCCTGCAATTTTAAAATTTTTGCCTTTTTTGAAAATTTTCATAATTTTTCCACTCGTCCAAAATTTCGATTTTTATCAATTTTCTTAGAAAACGTTGAAAAATTTCCAATTTTGTATTTTCACGAATTTCTGAAATTTTCTTAATACCCCCTTAAATTAATATTGAAAATAATAATATTTTCAATACAAAAAATGTCTGACTTTTTAAAATCTTTGGAGCTTTCGAACCTCCTAAAATTGTCAAAAAGGAAAATTTTCGTGGAAATTTTTGTTTCCATGTATGCCCAATTTTCCACCGAAGTGCTCACTTTTCCCCTGGAAAAAAACATCGTTCTCCATACACATAATAACAATCTACCTCGCACTTGTAATCCGTGCCGCAGCAAGTAGAGCATCGAATCAGGTTGGCCTCGACTCAGCTCCTGTCCTCTCCGCTTTCCCACACGCATTTCTACTTGTCTCATCACTTTTCCCCTTCCCCCACATAAGCCAGAAAAAAAATCGCCTCATTTATACCGAATAGTACAATCCTCTCATCAATTTGAAAATCTGGAAATTTGAATTTCGCGCGCTTTTCGGCGCGCCTGACTTCACACGATAGGCCACCCAATGAGCGGCCGCCCCTGTCAATTTCGATACATTTCGACTTTCCCCAACTTCCCATTGCCTATTTTCGCCCAGAAAAAAAATTGACAAGATGTTAGAAACCGAAAACGCCAAAAACCTGATCTCCTCGTCTGATTTTTTCTTTATTAACCTATCAGTCCTCATAATCTAATCTAATCAGGCCGCGGTTATGTGCATACCCCGATGTTTTGTTGACATCTTGGCGCAACAGATAATGAGGGCACTAATTATTATAAACAATCAACTACTAAGTTGCAAAAACAAATTAGAAAATTTCTTTTTTTTTTAAACTAAAAATCGGAAAATCGTAAAACTTGATATAAAAAAATTCTAAATAATATTTCCTATCTATTATTAATTATAAAAAAATTATTGTGCGTCAATCTGCCATTGACCAATCATCCACTTTTATCATAAAATTTTTTTATTGTTCAACAATGTTCAAAAAAAAAAAAAAAATTTGATAATCAATTCCGAAGTTTACGTTAAAAAAATTTGTTTGAACCATTATTTTTGCTCAGCGACTGGATAAAAATTATAAAAAAAATTAAATAGACACATGACTCTGTGAAAGGTGAATGATTGTATTTTTTCGGTGGCCCATTGTATCCTGAACATCGCGGAAATGACCAAGGCCAGTGGATTATTCCCATGGGTACTGAATTATAAAAAAAGTAAGCTTCCTTACATCCTAATTAATGCCCACAAAGTGGTCAAAATTTTGTTTTACAATTTTTTTGGAGATCTGGAGACTCATTTCAGAGATAAGTGAGTAATTATGAAACAGAAATTCAGGGGAATTTTTTTCCTCATTTTTTTTTTTGGCATAAAACTAATATTTCATTAGCTAACGAGCTCCAGTTTCTCCAAATTCCTCTCAATTATTGATTAATAATTTTAGTTGGGGTTTTAATTAGATCTTGCGTTCTCTCGCGAGGTTGATAAAAGTGAGTTTTTTTTTAATTTTAGGAACTGAAACTATATTTCTTGAGTGTCCCAATGACTTCTATCATTTCTCGTGAATATCTCAATATTCTTTATCTCCATCTCAAGGCCAAATTCTCAAGTCCATAGTACAATTCTCCGTGCTGTGTTTTAATTCCCCAGCTCCTTCAAATCGACGAGATACAGGTGTATCTTTGCGGTCAGGAGTAAAGACTGGATCTCCTTGGGGAGAGAGTTGGTACATGTGTGCACGAGTGTATGGGTACGTGTCATTACTTGGGTTTTATTTGAAGTGACGGGAGGATTTATTTATAACTTGGATTTTTTTTGCGCAGCTGTGTGTGTGTGTGTGTGTGTGTGTGTGGCCAATTTTTTAAATCTCTCTAACCCTTCTCCTGCCCCTTTATCGTTGGAGATATCCGAACGGAAAATGGCGCCATCTATTGGATGAACTGCATTTCCCATATTCGTATCCGTGAAAAATTGAGGAAAATTCTATAGAACTTCCTCGACTTCCGGTTTATTCAATTGCATAATTGTTTTGGGAAAAATCTGGGAAACCTCGGAGGCTTCCAAAATTAAAAAAAAATTGAGGGGGTTAAAGAAATTGACAAATTCAAAAAAGTCTGAATTTTTTTTTGCAATTTTCAAAAAAAGTTTACCAAAATTCTTAAATTGGGAAAATGAGATTTGAGTGTGAGAAATTACTGCTCTTTTCGGGGATAGATAATTTTTCTTAATTCAGTCGCTTGTGGCCCCCCCCACCCACCACCCACCTGCCTACCCCCCCACCCATCCACCCACCCACCTACCCGCCTTCCCACCCACCTATCAACCTACCCAGCCACCCACCTACCTACCCACCCACCCATCCACCTACCCACCCACCCACTTACCCACCCACCCACCTACCCGCCTTCCCACCCACCTAGCCACCCCCCCACCTGCCTACCCACCCACCCATCCACCTACCCGCCCTCCCACCCACCTAGCCAGCCACTCACCCACCCACCCACCTACCCACTTACCCACCCACCCCACCTACCCGCCTTCCCACCCACCTAGCCAGCCACCCACCTACCCACCCACCCGCCCACCTACCCACCCACCCGCCCACCTACTCACCTACCCACCCACCTACTCACCTACCCACCCACCACCTTTTCGGAAAAGGCTAAGGTCTCCCTCACTTTTAAACAATTTCTTTTCTTTTTTTTTCTAGTTCAAGTCGGTGTAGTTGTTCATCATTTCCATGTGTTGTATATGTCTACATACGTGCAAAAAATGTAGAATTGCGCAAGTGCTGCGCGCATGATCAACAGGGCGCGTCAACTTTATGTAAAGTCGGCATATTATGTGGTGTATATTATGAGAGAAGTTCCCTGCACCTGCCTGTCTATAATAGCTCAGTAAGTTTCTTTGGAACATGAGTTTTTTCCTTCAATTTTTGAATCGTGATTATTTTGAAAATGTTCAATTACGGTTTACAATATCGATTTGTGAAAAACAAAAAAATTCTGGACATTCAAAAAATTTGTAATTTCAAAAATTCAAATTTTCAAAATTTCCATTTTGACATTTAAAAAATTCGAAAAATTTGGAAAACTCAAAAAAGTTGTAGAATTTTTTTTGAAATTTGGAAAATGCAAACAGTTATGACACTTCCAAATTTTGGAAGAAAAATTGAGTTTGAAAAATTTTCAAAGTTTTCAAGAAGTCCAAAAATTTTTGTTTCCAAACTTTACAAATTCAGAAGTTTGAAAACATTGGGGGAAAAAATGTGAAAAAAATCCTAGGACATTTTAAGTGGGTCAGGGGGTTATTATGGGGAACTGGGTACAGCTCCCAATACCATGTGCACAAGTGGCCCTGACCCGTGGCCCACGTCACAGTCTCATTTTTTTTTTGGATTTGCGGAAAATCCCGGGGCGAGGTTTAATCTTGTTTCCAGGTTTATGGGGATTCTGACGAAAGCTGGAATTACTTTTTGATTAGATCGCGCACTGGTTGACACCCAATTTGCCGTATTTGCCCCTCATTTTATCTCCTTTTTTTATCACGAATTTTCTCACTAATGAGTAATTTTATGGGAGCATACAAACTCAAAATACAAAAATCAAGCCCAAAAGAGTTTTCCAGCAATTTTTCTGCTCGAAAGAAATCCCAATAATTTTTTCCTGCCAACTTGATTTTTAAAAACGCAATTTTTTCATTCTTCATTTTTTGTCTAACTTGAAAAAAAAAAAAAATTAATTATGCATTTTGACACATTTGCAGTTACTAAATTTTTTTTTCTGCGAATATGCAATTGTAATGAGTACGGTCAAAGCGTACAAGGCTCCTAATCGTTGTGCAGGTGTCCTTGCAATAAAAACATGGAAGCACTGCTAATTCCCGAGTTATTAGCATCACTCGTGATTAACTGAAATATTGGCCATTCTTCACGAAATGTGTATCATCCCTGGACTTTTGGGGGGATCAATTAAAAAGGGGGGAGGTGGTGGGGAGGGGGGGAGGTGGTGGGGAGGGGGGAGGGGGGAGGGTAGGGTTCTTCAATACCGTTAGAATTTTTTTACGAGACTTGGCAACCGGAAATAGCCATGTGACATGAAAATCCTATTACTGGGCTCAGAAATGAGAAACTATTTTTTTTTGCAATTTTGTACAGGTGCGTGTACTTGAAAAATAAATTTTCCTTAATTTTTTTGCAAAAAGCTCGGCCTCTGGCAATTTTTCGGAATTTTTTTCCAAAAGTTTTTAGATTAAATTTTCTAGATTTTCAATTCTGAATTTTTTTTCAGCCTTTCAGATTTTTGTAGGATATATTTACATCTAGGTTTCATTGTTCATTAACGGTTCCCACAGAAATTTTTTTTTCCATTTTTTTTGTCACCAATTCGGTTAAAAAAAAAAACAGGAAAAATGGAAAATAATTTTTTTTATTTACTGTTCTAAATATTGTTCATGAATATTCCAGTTAGCAGAGAGGAGAAAAATCGTTTTTGGGTATCGAGATATCTCGAGACAACTTCACGCCGATGCATCATTGGTCAACGAGCCGCGTGAAGTTGCCTCCACACAAAACGCGCGGGAAATTCAAATTCCAACGTTAACGCTGAAAAAACCATTGATTCATATTTCAAAAATCATCTACCAAGTAATTTCTATTCAAATTTCCTAAACAAAAAATGTTTAGCAAGAAGCAAATAGTTGAGCTTCCTCTTGAGACAACTTCAGACCTGTCCCTCATTGGTCAACAAGCCGCGTGAAGTTGGCTGTTCAAAAAATGCGCGGGAAATTCAAATTCGGTCGCTCCCTTTCACAAAAGCTGTTTGTTTATATTTTTAGAATCAATTATTCATTAATTTTCATATAACAAATGTTTCAATAAACAACATTTTTGCTTGAAAAAATTGGTTAATAAATTTAACAAAAAATATTTTTGCTAAATTTTTTCGATGAAGAAAAAAATTGAGAATTTTTTTTTTTTTTTTATTGACGATTTTTTTTTCTTTTTAATTTATAATTATGCGTAGCGTTAATTAATATTGAAATGGCCCATGCCCCACCCAATTAGCATCTGTCAATTTGACCACTCCGAAACATTGAAATTGTTATGTTAATGCAGGACTGTCTGACTCGTCAATGTTTTATTATTCGTGAGTCTGAAAAGATGTATTGAATAAAAGGATTTCTGGGTAACCGTGGGACCTTAAGGGTTAGCTTTTTAGGCAATTTTTCACACGGGCACTTTCATCTTCTCGTTAAACCACCACATTGTATTGCGAAATTGTAAAGATGGAGGGAAGAAATTTTTTGGAGTTGTAATTGTTTCGGGTTTTTAGGCTCATTCTTCGGACAAACGGAAATTGTTGGCTAACCGCATGACCAACTTCGTGAACATATGGGATTTTTAATTTTTGGGTCTACGCACTTGCACTTAACAATTTTTATTTTCCGAGATGTACAATAATTGGTAAGTCGGAAAAAAATTATTTCCCAATTTTCCATTCCAATTTTTGTTTTTCAAGTTCTACATGAACTATTTTCATATTTTTTTATTTTTTTATTTGAAACTATTTTTACATCAGAAGTGTACATCAGTTTTCCGCAGTATATGTATAATCGGTTGAGGTATCCTAAATCACAATTGTCCATTTACTTATAACTAGATGCAGAGTGGAATTTTTCATTAGACCTTCAGTTTTTTTCGAATTTTGGGGAGCGATTTGAGAAAATATCGCGAATCATTAGTGGGTCGCAAAATAGCCGCGAAATTTAAATTCTCACCGCGGGCTTCCCTGAAAATGTCTGGAAAATACGGGAAAATTTTGGAAAATCTGAGAAATTTTTGGAAAATCCGGGAAAATTGGGAAAACCGGAAAATTTTGGGAAATTGGGAAAACCGGAAAATTTTGGGAAATTTGGAAAACCGGAAAATTTTGGGAAATTTGGAAACCCGGAAAATTGTGGGAAATTTGGAAAACCGGAAAATTTTGGCAAATTGGGAAAACCGGAAAATTTTGGCAAATTGGGAAAACCGGAAAATTTTGGGAAATTGGGAAAACCGGAAAATTTTGGGAAATTGGGAAAACCGGAAAATTTTGGGAAATTGGGAAAACCGGAAAATTTTGGAAAATTGGGAAAACCGGAAAATTTTGGAAAATTTTGAAGTCTGGAAAAATTAGAACAATTTTTGGGCAACTTTGGAAAGTTCAAAGGTTTCGGAAAATTTGGGACAATTTGGGACGATCGGGTAATTTGTAAAATTTTGGAAAAATTTCGAAAAATTTGAATTAAAAAAAAAATATTTTGAATACTTGGCTTGAGCACATTATACATAGTAGAGATGTGAGCATCAAATGGTGTTAGAAATGAAGCGATATTACTGACCGGACATGTTGAGAGTGTTAGTGGTAAGGCTTGGCTGAGCATCGCGAGGACTCGGCCACGCACCAAGGCCTCCTCTGCCGTAATAGGCAACGCTACAAGACTTTACTTTCAGTATTTCCCAGCGCACTATATTCCCCCTATCTCGGCCTATCAGTCACGAAAATCATTCTCAACTCGGTACATTCGTTTTTCCGGATCTTGGGATTCAAGTTGTCCATGTCCCAAGGCCAAAAATACTATTTTGAATTTTTTAAAAAATATTTCCCAATTTTGACATGACTCAAAAATTCAAAAACATTGGAAAATTTGGAAAACTCGGAAAACTTCGATATAGAAAATTTTGAGCGTTAGGAAAATTTGTTCAGAAAAAAAAATCCAAAAATTGCCATTTAAAAAAAAGTGCGTCTTACGTTTTTTTTTCCAATGATTTAATTCATTAATCATGTTTCGTAACTTTACAGGTTGTCATAATGAATTCTCGCCCATATGTTACCCCTTCCTCCACGAATAATTAACACAGATTAAAGCGCTTTGACCTTGAGCGAATAATAATCCATGTACTCAATAATTATCAAGTTCTTGACCTTGTATTAGTACAGTTGTATCAGATACGTGCATGTTGATTAGTATCACCTTTAAATGTCTCCTATTTCCCGCCAACACGATGTTTAGTCTAACCACAGCTCAAATATATGTATATATATATGTATATCCGGTGTAAGGCGGAGCCAAAGCAAAGATTGACCGAGGCGCAGCCGACTCAATCGCTCATACGTCGAAAACTATCGACTCTACCGAAAAATTCCATATGACCATATTTGTAGAAATTCAAATTTCGCACCAAGTTGTTCTTCTGATGTTTTTTGAAAAAGTCGACAGAATCGGAGATATTCAACAGAAACTCACTCACCAATCAGAATTGAGGTGGTTACGCACAAAAAAAATTTTCGAGGTATTTAGAGAATTTTTGTCGCATATTTCGAAAACTATTGGATTTATTGAAAAATGGTATTAGAGTTTTTTGTGCGTAATTTGATTCTCTACAAAAAAGTATTGGGACATTTTTCGATGAATCCCATAGCTTCGGAGTAATCCCATAAAAACAGTTGGCGGTAAATTTGAAAGAAGGATCTATGGAGCTCTTCTCTTTGCCTCGATATCTCGAAAACTATCGATTCTATCGAAAAAAATTATAGACCCTTTTTTTTGGAGGACAGCAAATGCGACAAAATTGTATTACAACATTTTCCCATAAACCCCATATCCTCCGAGATATTCCCCATACAGTGTAAATTTGACGAAAAAATTTTTACTACATCGACCTAAAGTTTTTGGTATTTTCTGTATGTATAGTATGAAACGCGACGTAAACAATTTTTTTTGGAGGAACATCCATTACGACTTTAAGCCGCGGATCGACGACAGAATCCCTTGATGGTGACGTAAATGATTTTCTTCTGCGGCTCGAGGAAAAAAAATATGAAAATGTTATTCCAGAAAGGTTGAGCCATCGGAGGGCGCAATGAAAGGGTGCCCCTTGCCATGGAATTTTTTTTTTATCCCGTCCCCACTGGAAATACCTGCCTTTCATGACGTCAAAGGGACGAAGCCAATAAGCCACCTTGCCCTCTACGCCCACAAAAAAAAAATAAAGAAAACCTGTAGGTGTCTAAAATCTCAACTTCCCAATACTTTTTTCTC
Source organism: Asobara japonica (assembly GCA_026005395.1). Taxonomy (NCBI): domain Eukaryota; kingdom Metazoa; phylum Arthropoda; class Insecta; order Hymenoptera; family Braconidae; genus Asobara; species Asobara japonica. Next base: position 599,850 of record BQMI01000533.1, on the reverse strand, counting down.
GGAAAAAAATGAATAAAAAAAAGTAATGCATGAAAACGAGGGAAAGTTAGGGGGAAAATGAACAATTGAGATTTTCTTTATACCAAAAAAAATTTGAAAGGGTAGAGGAAAAATTTTTTTCACATTTTTATAAATTGTTCCAATTTTTTCTTTTTTTTTCGAGTCTTCAAAAACGCTTTTCCAAAAAAGTTTTTTCGCAAATTCCTGAGATTTTGAAATCTTGGAAAAATGAGCGACCTGACCCAATAAATCGGGTAAAACTAAAAAAAAAATGCGAATAAAAGTAAAAAAAAAACTACCGATTTGGGGGGGGGGGGGGGCATATATAGAATCGGAATAATTTCAGTTTTTGGGAAAGTATCAAATTCGCAATTAAAAATTAATGAAGATAAAAATTATAAATTAAATTGAGGATAAAGCGATGTTTTTAAAAGCGATAATTAAAAAATTGGTGGATGGAAAAATATGACTTTGAGAATGAAAGAAAATACTGGCGGAAGAGGAGTGCCCCTGGGTGACGCATACCCGTCTCCCACAGGCTCATTAAAAATCAGCATTCTGCCATTAATTAATTCCTGATACACAAACAAATTTCCAATAAATCGAAATCCTCGTACTCCGATTTCTAATGTTGACAAATTGGAGGTAAAATTTGGAAAACGTCAAAATAAGTTAATAAAAAAATAGAGAAATGATAAAAAATTATATTTATTGTTATAATTGGTGAAAAGGAATTTTTGATGAAAAGCGAAATATTTGGGGGATCATGAGAGTCGAAAAAATTGACAGGTCAAATTTCGGACGATTTGAAAAATAGGAATTTCGAAGGATTTGGAAAATTACAAAATTTTGGACAATCGAAAATTGTACGAAATGAAATACTTGAAAATTTTGGTTATGAGAAATATTTTTACCCCCCAAAAAAACGGAGAGTCACTGGAGTGTCCCATTACTTTCCCGTAAATTTAGAATGACCCATTTTTAAATCGACCGATAAGTGCACTGACGATGCTGAGGTGCTAGCTATAGCCCACAAATTTTCAAATCTCGAATTCTTCAGAACTCCTGAAATGTCCGGAATTTCCAAAAAATTTCTTGGTATTCGAATTTTCCTCATTTTTCTTCAAATCCCTAATTTTTTTTCCAAATTTGGAAAGTTCATATATTTTGAAAAATTGGAAAAGTTGAATGGATTTTCGAATTTTCCAAAAATTTTCCAAATTGTTCTTAAATTTTTCAAATTGTCTGAATTTTAAAAAATCCATCTCAATTTTCAAAAAAATCTGAATCCCCGAATTTACCAATTATAGCGACTCGTGCGTGTTTGGTGACCCATTTAAAGTCCACCTGAAATCCCTGACCAGCTGTTAGCTGTGTGGCCGTTGGAGTGATAAGAGTTCGAAAGTTTTGAAAATTTCCCAAATTTCGAAAGTTTAAAAAATTGCAAAAATCCAGAAAATTTTCAAAATTTTCAAAATTTGGAAGACGTCCCGTTGATTGCTGTCCCATTTTCCCCGACCCTAAAATTCTTCAATTTTTCCTGACTTTTCAGATTGTCCAAATTTTTCCATTTTTGGATTTCCCAAATTTCCGAAAATCGTCAAATCCCCGACGTGGCCAATCGCTCGTAAATTTAGAGTGACCCATTTAAAGTCCGACCTGGAATCCCTGACACGCTGTCGAGTGGGTGCCCGTTGGAGTGGTGGCCTGGTTTTGCCCTGGCCGTGACCCGTACACATCGCCACCGCCTAGGCTCTCCTGCACGGCATCCCACAGAGTAGAGACCCGCGCAACCCTCCAATCCTCCAATCCTCCACTCTCCGCTGGAGCCAAGGCTCCCCCTCCCCCTCTTCCTCCCAACTGCGAAGAAGGGGGGGGGGGAGTGACCCCCCCCCATACATGCACAAATGAGCTCCTGGCCCCGTCCGCTTATTCGAAATCTAACAGGTGGATGACGTCATCGGGGCATTGGAATTTTTTGGCATTTTTTTAAAGTGAATTCGATTTTTGGAAATTTTTGATTTCTGGATTTCCAAAGTTTTGTAAATTTTTGACGCCCTTAAAATTTTCGAAAATTAAAATTTTCTAATTTTCATTCATTTTTGAAGTTCTCAAAATTTTGTAGTACCGGATTTTTTTTTGTATTTTTTTTTTATTTTAATATTCTATTTTTGACATTACAGTCACATCCATTTTTTAAGTTTTTCGGCTTCAATTTTTTTTGGGTTTTTTTTTCTAGTGTGTTTTTATTACATTATATATGCATAACTGAGCCCGACTTCTGGCCCATCCGCGTCTATGGGTTGTAACAGGTGTATGACGTCATAGGGGGGGCTGTTTCCTATTTATGGGGAGCTTAACAGTTGGGCTCTATTTTTTTTAGGGGATCAACTTCTAGGCCATAGACAAATTTGGAGGGGAGAAAATGCCGTTTTTATTTTCGATATTTTTAGACGTTTTTGAACTCTTGAAATTTGAATTTTTGAAATATTTAGAAAGTCAATGTTATAAATTTTTGATTCTCCAAAAAATATTCCAAGAACTAAAAAAAATATTCCAGAAGCATGCGATTTTGGAACTGAGAATTCCCGAAAAACTAAATTCAAAAATGTGATTTTTTAAAAAATTGTCTCAGTTTTGTAAATTTTTTATTTTTTGAATTTTATCAATCATTTAAGTTTTTTATTTTTTTAATTATTAAAATTGTCAAGAAATTCCGATTGAAATTTTCAAAATTTTCCCAACCTCTCCCCCCCCCCCCCCCCCCCCCGCTGCCACCCGACCCCCCAAGAACTACCCCTATCCGCCTGCGCGCGTCAGTGAAAGTCGCCCCCCTCCAAACCCTCCTCACCCCTCTCCACTCCACATTTCCCCTCCCAACACCTCGTTGCCCCCTCCCGGCTCCCTCCCACCAGTGTCCAGCAACCGCGACCCTCAGTCAGTGACTGAGCGTCGACCGAGGTACACTCGTCGCACTCGAAATTACAATAAAAAAAAAGTTTCATTCAATCGCACCTAAAAAAAAAAGAAAAAAAATTCCGCAAACAATTTACCCAACTCCCCCTCCCCTCCCCTCCCCTCCCCCACTGCGAAAAACCACAAGTGTTAGCCATTTAAATTGGAAAAATTGGAAAAACCGGAAGACGGCTCACACGCGGGAGAATTCAAAATCCGGAAATCCTTGACATTTTAAAAAACCGCTCGTGGAACGAATTTCTCTCCAAGTTTGGGAATATTAGCGCAGTATGTGGATAAAAACAACTGGGCTGACGTGATTGATCGATTGACCGATTGATCGAACACTATATACAGTCACAACAATTGCAAGTTGCAAATTTTGGAAGGAGAGAGTGCACAAGTTTTATAACTTTGAGTGAAGTGATAAAATTTTGGAGATTGATCCCTCGATTGATCGGACGGTCAATCTTACGGATCAATTTTACGAAAGTTTGGAGGGGATAGAAAATCGTGGAACATCAATATAACAAAGTTGATTGATCGATTGATTGACGGATTGATTGATTGATTGATTGATTGAGGTGTCCCATTCATGCCCCAAATCGGAGCCGTAAAATTCCAAGTGTGCAATTTTATGAAGATCAAGATAAAAAAGTGTAAATTCAACTCGCCAATTTTTTATTTGTTTATTGTCAACGTTTAGAGAGAGTTTGTTCAACACTTTGGATAACAGACGTTTTAATAACGCACGACGGAGGCATTCCCTTTTGCGCGATCGTGACCTCATTTCCTCAATGACCGACACTCGACGCGGGCGCCATTAGTGTCAGTCGTCGAATGGAGTGAGTCGAAAGTAATCCGTACTTCTTTTTTTTTCATCATCACAAGGACCAAGTTCAGAAAAAAAACCGCGAAAAAAAATTCTTTGAGTTGCCAAATTGACGGGAAAAAATCAACGGATTAACGCGTGGTACAACAACACCTGGATTTTTCATAATCAAAGTGACAATTTGAAAATAACAAGTTGTAAAATTGGCGCGGAATCTTCACCAATTGATCACAAAATTACGTTGATAATTGCAACATTTGACGACTTTTTTTGCTACTAAAAATACAATCAACAGACAAATTTGTTGATAATTGCTGGAAGATCTATTGGATAAAAATGATCTAAGTACAGTGGACAGTGAGAAGAATTTTTGTGATAATAAGTTAATGTCAAATTGTGTGACTCGTCGATAATCGAATATTCGATAATCCATTAATAATCAGTGAATTTCCAACAAAAGTACTCGAAAGTCGTTGTTAATCAGCGAAAACCGCTGATAACCGCTCGTCCGTAATGACCAGTTGATAGTGTTCCAAAACTTCTCTCCATAATTAACGAAAAAAACGTGAAAGTGGACTCATACCGCTGATAACCGTTCACGACCGCTGACAACCGCTCATGACCGCTGATGAACGGTCACGTAACCTGTAATGATCAGTTGATAGTATTTCAAATTTTTCTGAAATAATTGACAACCGCACCTGAAAATAGGACTAAACCGCTGATAACCGCTGAAAACAGGTGATACGACCTGTAATGACAAGTTGATAGTGCGCCGATTTTTTTTCAATCAATTGATGAAAAAACGTTAAAGTGGAGTCGACACGTTTAGAAATTGGGCGGAAGGGAGCAGTGGGCGGTATGATGCTCCAGACGGTGCCAAGGGTGCCAATGGCCGGTGTTAAACGGCGGTGGGGCGGTAGAATGGTTGGCCTTCAGGAAAGCAGCCCTGAAGTGACGAGCAGCGGTGTCTTGTCACCGCCGCCTCATTTTCACCCAGCGACGCCAGAAGGCGCTGGGCGAAATGACGATCTACACTTGTGGGACCTCGATTTGAGGAGCGGTGTTCAGAATCCCGGGGAGGCGGGGGCACCAACCGCCACTGTTTTAGGGGCTGATGCCACCTCCCCGACACCCACGATAGAAGGTAAGGGCATGTTTTAGTGGTGCCGGCGGTTTTTGAGAGATTAAGTGTTTATGGATATCTTTAGAGGATTGAGCGGTTCTAGCGGTTTCTTACGAATTTCGGGCGGTTTCTATGCAAATTTTGAAGTTGAAGGTTTGATAGCTCATTTGGGAAGGCTTTCAGCGGTTTTCTGAGGTATCCGTAACTTTTGGGCGGTATTTGTGGACATTTTCACAGCCCAGGACACGTCTTGATGACTTTCATGATGATTTTTTGGGCGGTTTTTATGAAAACGTTCAGGTTCTTCGACAGGTTCTGATGGGTTTATCACAGTTTGTGAGAAATATAGGCGGTTTTCGGAAAATATTTCGAAAACTTCGAGCCGTATTGAAAAATATCAATCATCTTTTTTGTACAGAATTAAATTTTCTACATAGAAAGTCTTTTGACATTTTTGCATAGACCCAGTGGTTATCAAAGTACACCGCACAGAAAAAATAGGGAAATATTTAACGCAATTTATAATAAACAAAAAAACCGCCATTTACAATTGAAATGTGACTTTGACACGATCCGTCAATAGCTTTTATCATGGGCAAAGTGTCATTAACTCTATCCTCGGGCATCGATAACGCTTAAACTCGAGCAACTGGCATTGGGAATAAAGAAAACGAGATAGGATTTATTTTTATTTATTCTCCTTATTTTTAATATTGACACAGTTACTAACACATAGTTTAGGCGGCGCGTGTGTGCGTGATGCACTGCGGTAATGGTGGTAATTCTCATTCGCTCACGAGAGTGGGAGCATCGATCTTGCGTACTATGTAGAACGAAAATGACGTACCGCGATCACTGATCCAATGAGGTACTGAACTCGGCTGATTTCCTTGTTTTTTAGCAATAGCTCAGAATCTTTGGGGGGGGGGGGGAGGTCAGGCAATCAGGGGGTGCTGTGCGCGCGCGCGCGTCTGTGTGGGTGTGTGTATATTTGCGATTTTTCAAATCCTGAAAATTTTCAAAAATTCTACGATTTTGGAATTTCGAAATTTTTCATGATTTTGAGAAATTTTTGAAACTTTTTGGAAAAATCCGATTTTTTTTTTGCAATTACTGAAAGTTCATGAAATTTTAGAATTCTTCGAAATTCTTGAAAATTCACTTCTGCTGATTTTTTTTCAGGGCCACGGTTTCTTTTTTTTTTTTTTTTTTTTTTTTCGTTGTACGAAACACTAGCATATTCATGCCGGATTTTATTTACATCGAAGGCATAAATTGACACCAGCATATAACACATTGCGCCACCAACGCTCACTCGTCTATTCGACCTTTATCCGATTTTTCCAAGATCGCTTCTCGGTTTTATTCGATGAAAAAAAATTGTGGAGAATTTTGTGGAGTTAATCACTCGACGAATATAAAAGGTAACAAGAACTTGGGAAAAATTTGAAAATTAAAAAAAAATGAATTTGCAAAATTTTAATTCTGCAAAAAATCACAAAATTTTTGAAATTCCCAAATTAAATCCAAATTAAAAATTGAAAATTTGTTTAAATCTTAAAAAAAATCAAATTGTAAAAAGTTCGATTTTTGTTTAATGGGGGAAAAAATCAAAATGTAGGAAAATTTCGAGAAACTCAAAAAGTTCTAAAACATTTCAGAAATTTCAAAAAGTAAAATTCGAAATTTGAAAAATTTGAATTTCAAGAAATTCAGTAATATCAAAATTTTTAATTTGCTCGTGTAATTGAAATTTTTTCCCCAAAAAGTCAAAAGCAGAAAAATCAATTCAGGTCTTCCGCATCGTAAATGGAGTGGTCCCCTGGAATCGTGAGTGAGAGTGACCTACTGACCTTACTCGATCCCACCACGTGTCCCACCACTTAAGGATGCTCTACACCCTTTCAGCCACTCTTCACTTTTTTTTTATTTCATCGTATTGACGAGAACACAAGTGTAGGGAGTGGGTGTGAGTCATCAGGATCACACCAATAACTTCCCAATTTTCAATTATCGTCTTTCCCGAAGTGCCAGCAAAAACTCAAATATCTCGAAAACGCGTAATCTCACAAACAAATGTAATAGAACATTTTTTGTAGGAAATTCTATTGAGAAAAAAAAAAGTTCTCTACCATTTTTCGCAAAACTGATTCGTTCTCGAGGTACATCCGAAATTCCTATTTGTGAGAAGGGTTGAAAAACCGATTTGCACCAAACTCTACACACACACACACACACACACACGAACTAAGTAAAAACTGGATGAGTTCCGGTCAGTACTTACTTGCAAAATTATTATTGTTAGACACAAACATGAATTACTCGTTAAGTGATCAATGAGAAATTCGAGGACGACAGTCAGCCGAGAAGTGGGTCATGCGGTGTCTCCTGTCTCACGCAGAATGGACTTACCTCCATAACTCACTTTGATTTCTCCATTACTAAAGACTATCCTCGTAACTCAATCTTTGCAAACATCTATCACAAGTCCATTCATTAAAAAATCTAAACCAATCACAAAAAAAACGAAAAAGGTTCAATGTATCGGAAATCGAAAAAGCAAGAATTTGAATTTCCCGCCCAAATTTTTGCGCCTCAAAACATTGACCGTCAAATTAATTATGAAAATATGAGAACAATGCTTAGCAATTCAAAATTAGAACAAATGGATTCAAATTTCCCGCCGAAAGTTTCGACTTTTAAAGACTTATTTGAATTTCCCGCGCATTGTTACGCTCCGCGCTAATGCGCGACCAATCAGAAGAGACGTACGCGAGGTGCACCTGAAGACAACTTCACGCTGTTCTCGAGTTACATTTATTATAACTAACTAAAATACTGGGTGAGACTTTCTCCATATCACAATTTAAAAATTGAAAAATGATTCTTTGAATTTCCCGCGCAATTTCTCAACGAATAACTTCACGCTAAATATTGATAAAACATAGGAAAAAAAAATTGTTTGATATTGTTCTCACAATACTAAAAAGAGTTCTTATCACTACTGGTTTGAGAATAAATTATTGATAAGTTGAAAAAAGACAGAACCTAGAAATTGCGAAAATATCATTTGAATTTCCCGCGCATTTTCTCCTCCAATCATTTCGCGCTTAGTGCTGTCCAATCAGAAGAGGCGCTTGTCGACTTCGATTGGGAACAACTTCAGGTTATTCTCCGAGCTATTCACGGGAAACAATTCTTTTCATTCGGATATTATGATTTTTTTTACGAGTTAAATCCGGGTTTTAGTGTCCCACATTCCTGTCCCTTTTTCAGTCGCGCGGGTTTCGTCATCCGAGCGATCGGAAATAAAATTTCAGGGGAAAATAAAAGTGAGGTAAATCGAGGGACTTTTTTATTCCGATTTTGAGGTGAAGTACTATTTCACGCGATAATAAAATTTAAGGTGTATTGAAAGAATTTTTTTTCGTCAATTTTGGAGACATTGAAAATTTTGTTTGCGTTCAAATTGTCAAAATTGGAAAAAATTCAAAATTTTTTTAAAATTTTCAAATTTCTCAATTTTCAATTTCTCTTTCGTAATTTTTCATTTGCAAAGATTGGACATATCTGTGGAATTTTCAATGCCAGGAGCGAAGTATATGATTGGAGTGATCAATCGTGCAATCTTGAGATGCAAATGATGGAAATCGATATAGTCAATGTAAGTACTATATTATGAGCTGCATAAAGGCCAATTCGCTGCTTATCGCCTCCGGCACATTTTGCTATACTCAAAATAATTTTTCAAAAATTGGAAATGTGTGAAAAAAATTCAAATTTTCAACGCAAAAAATGAAAAAAATTCACTTCAGACAAAAATTCATTTCCCATATTTTCGATCTCTGGAACCTCAAAAATTTCAAAAATTTGGGAAAATCTTCGAAAATTTCGAAAATTAAAAAAAAAAATTTGCATTTAAAATTTTCCGAGATTTTGGAAACTCCAATTTTTTTAAATTTTTCTAAAAATTATAAAATTTTGGAAGATGTGACTTTTTGAAAATTCGATTTTTTTCTGATTTCGTGAAATTTTGAAGATGACGAAAATTTTGGCAATGCCAAAATTTATGAAATTGAAAAAAAAAAAAAATGTGGACTATCAAAAGTTTTTCAGAGCTCACTTTGGAGAATTTTTCAAGTGATAATCTTGAGATGGAAATGATCGAAATCGATATAGCGATGTGAGTGCTATAGTGTAGGCAACATAAAGGCCAATTGAATGCGCTGGTCTTCGCCTATGGCACGTTTTGCGATAGTAGTTGCGCAAGAAAATTGCCAGTGAGCCCTGGCCTTGCCCGCGAGTTCCCCATCACCATTCTCCACATATATGTATGTCTATATATACATAAATATATACATATAGCTTGTGGTTTATACGTGCCCATCGATGAGGTGAAGGGAATACCACGCAAATGGCAAAATACACTCACTCGCTCATCTATTACATCAATTTTCAGATCTTCAAAAATGTGGAAAATTTCCAAAATTTTTGCATTTTTCAAAATTTTTAATTTTTTTATAAATAAAACAATAGTGGTAATGAAAGGATGTGGTCGAATCGGGGAAGTCGGCTCTGGCCTAGCCTCCGTTTTCCACAGATATCGCAAAAAGTGAACGAGATATCGAAAACTATATATAGACAATTTTGTAGCTCTTGGTGTGCTCTACAAAAAAGGTGGGAATGGATAGCCTGCTATCTTTCGTGGATTTTGAGATATTTAGCGCAAACCGACACGGCGTGGGAAGAGACTCAACGCAGTTGACCACTTCGCTATTTTAAATTTGGAAGATTTTCACAATTTTTCAGAGATTTTCAAAAATTTTCAAAATGTTCCAAATTTTTAAAATCTTTAAAATTTTCAAAATTTTCAAAATTTTCAAAATTTTCAAAATTTTCAAAATTTTCAAAATTTTCAAAATTTTCAAAATTTTCACAATTTTCAAAATTTTCAGCAATTTCAAAAATTTTCAATTTCTTCAAAATTTTCAAAATTTTACAAAATTTTTCAAAATTGCCCGCCAATGAATTTCAATCAACACAATTAATTTCCGCTGACTCCGAGAAGCACAGTATCTCGGCTTTATTAAATCGCTGATAAAATCAATTGGGTATGTAGTTTTAATTGCAACCTAAATAGACGACGCGGCAACAATTCTAACGAGTTCCTTGACACGAGACGATCGATCTAATTTCGCGTTATATTTATCCGCGAATAAATAAAAGTGAATGTTGATGCTGGCTATCGATAACTACTACTTTCCTCATAAATAGTAAACCAATCAATAACTTGAATGATTCTTGAATGACCAATGAATCAATCGTCAATTTCAGAAGACGTCATGAGAACAAAATTTTTAACTAAATTTTTTTTTCTCACTTGAAAAATTGAAAAGAAAAATCAAATTTTTCAATTTCATGAAATCAAAACAGAAAAAAAAATCGAATGCTCAATACTCGCTCCAAAATAACTGAAAAAAAGTCCAGACCTTTTTTTAAGCAGCATATGCCCCAGATAAAGTTTCAAAGAGTTTCCGAATATAGGCGCACAGAGTCGGTCCAGTATTTGGTGGAATGTATTCCAATCGAAAAAAACAGGGAAAAACAAAATTAAAATTGTACAGATTTTCAAAATCTCCAATTTTTACAATTTTTTTTCCAAAATTGCAAAAAAATGGAACTGTAAAAAAAAAATTCAAAATTTCAAATTTTCAAAATTTCAAATTTTCAAAATTTCAAATTTTCAAAATTTCAAATTTTCAAAATTTCAAATTTTCAAAATTTCAAATTTTCAAAATTTCAAATTTTCAAAATTTCAAATTTTCAAAATTTCAAATTTTCAAAATTTCAAATTTTCAAAATTTCAAATTTTCAAAATTTCAAATTTGCAAAATTTCAAATTTTCAAAATTTCAAATTTTCAAAATGTTAAAATTTCAAATTTTGAATTTTCAAAATTTCAAATTTTCAACCCAGCCAAATTTGAGATAAAAATTGTTTGTATTCCCTTATCCGTGTTCCATTAAAAAAAACGATGAAACACTATAATAAAACCACCCAAAAATGCCCAATATTATCCGCATTGTAATTTTGGAGTCGTCCAAACTATTCCAATATCCAAAAAAGGGGTAACTCCCCATTTCCTTAATTTCCAAAATAAAAAAAAAAAAAAATAATACTTTTCAATTTCATAGATCTTAAGAATTGAGGGGCACAGTGCCGGTCCAGCCTTTGGCGGACTACCTGCAAAGGAAAAAAATCCTCCGGGAAAATTGGTGATAAAAATTGTTGACGTTTCCCCGTAGTCCCTAGTCCATTAAAAAATAGGTGAAACAGTGCGATGCACTCGAGTGTAGCGTCCCGTGGTGTTTTCAAAGGCCTCACGGCTGTAGACTCCACCGGGGAGTGGAATAGATCGCTCCAATGAGGACGGTGCCATGTTGGAGGAGGGAAAAAAAAAAGAAAAAAAAAAACTAAGCAGGATAGACACGCCAAGCGGGGCGCAAGAGGGACATGGTGGGTATGCAAGCCAGAGTCAAGGCCGCTCACTGCTCCGAGATTCTACTAACCAATCCGGAAACCTCATGCCCGATCTCGCGAAACCTGAAAACACGCGAAAAAAATTTTTCAACGCGAAAAAACCGCGAGATTTCCAGAGGCAACCTCGCGAATACTCCAAGTGCAATCCTATGGGGCGTCTCTTTCATTTGAAAATCTCCCGCCAAAAATCAAATTCCGGTTTTGAGAATTTTGTGGGTTCAATGATCAATTCGGGAGATTGACCCGTCGGGGAGAGACTCGAAAAAAAAATTTGAACGCGGAAAAACCGCGGATTGCTGAAAGGAACCGCGCGAAGATTCAAACTGCAATTTTATGGGAATTTTTCAATTTGAAAATTCGCGCCAAGGAAAAAATTGCTCGACGGGGAAAAACCGCGGGAACTTCAAATGCAATTTTAGGGGGGTTCCCAATTTGAACATTCGCGCTCAAAAAATCAAATTTCAGTTTTCAGGATTTTCAAAGTTTCGTTGAATAAATTATCAATTTGAGGAGTTAGCGCGATTGCGCGAAACCTGAAAAAACGCGAACAACATTTTTCAATTCGCGGAAAACCGCGAGAATGCCATTTTCTGGTGGTTTTCCAATTAAGAAATTCGCGCCAAAATTCAAGTTTCAGTTTCGAAGATTTTGGGAATTTTGAAATTTGAAAATTCGCGCCAAAAGTGAAGATAAGGCGTGAAAAAAAAATGAAAAAAAGCGGCAAAATTTGAATGGAATTGGATGAATTTTGTTGACTATACCATAAGATTTTGTGCGACTTTATGGGGGTTTTTTTTTAATGTGACGGGTGGGTTTCGGGTGCTTTAAATGGGATGAGTGTTTGGTTATGGGGTGGGGAGGGTGGTTCAAAAAATCCCAAAAAAACCGGGAAAAATCTAATGGCAAGAACTGAACTTTGTTGAGAGTAATACAAGCGCGATTTTATGGTTTTTTTTTGGAAATGCGGGGGACGGGTTTCGAGTTGTTTAGATGGATTGGATGGTTGGCTATGTAGTGGGGGAAGATGTGGTACTCACCTGAAAACATCGGGCGCAGCATCAGTGAGATACTGACCGGCTGCACTGGGATATCAACAAAGGGAGCGGCTGGGGAAAGGATGCAGTTTTTCGGGTTTTTAGTCGAGGGGACTCAATTGGTCAGGTTTTGGATGAAATTTTTTTTCAATTCCAAGCCCCCTGGGTGCAATATACAAATTTTTATTTTTTTTCTCCGGAATTTTTGGACATTTCCACAATTTCAGAAGAGTTGAATTATTAATATTAATTATTTGCAAATCTCTCACAAAATTTGCAAAATTTCGAATTGTAAGAGCTTTTACAGACTCTCTAGGGCGATTTAATTTTTTGGAAATCTCCAGAGATTTTTAAAATTTGAAGATTTTGGAAGCTCTTTTAAATTTTTTGAAGATTTTTCGAAATTTTTATAAACAACAATTTCGATTTTTCTGCAAATTTTTGGGAATTTTTGAATTCTCTTGGAAATTTCGAAAAATGATATGAAATTTTGGAAATTTTGAAAACAATTTTATGTCGATCAAACATTATTATTTTTCAAATCTAACTTATTGAAAAATTTTTGTTCTTCGAAAAATGAAAAACTTGAAGTTGGTTGCCCGACAGCTCCCCCCCTCCCCCCCCCCTTCCTCCTCCCCACATTTTTATCAGGTTCTTTTCTCCATTTAAAACCACTTGATTTTCACGTCACGCTCTCGTCGAAGGGGGGAGGGAGGGGAAGACGAAGGGTGGCGGCGAGGGGGAGGTTGGGAGGTAAAGGGGGAGGGACGGCGATGAGGCGGGTGGAAGGGGAGCTGGTGAGAGCTCGGTGGGTGGGTGAGGGGGTGGCGGAGGAGGGAATGGACAAACTTCCTTTCCATTGCTTCAGCGACCTCGTTCGTTAAACGCGTCGTTGCTCTGTGGCCGGCGTTGAAAATACCGGACAACCTTCACTGCCATGTTGGTCCCACGCGGCTCCTCCGAGGTCACTAAACACGAGATTTCTTCCCTCCGATAATACAATTTTCAACGTAAGAGGCATTGTTACACTAATTGCACGTGGAATTTTGCTATCCCACCTCCTGCCCGCCCCCCTCCCCCTTCCCACCCACTTCTGTCTAGGGTACCATTGGGCACAAATTGGACCTAAACCGTCCGGAAAAAATTGAGATAATCGATAAGGATCAATTATTTTGTTTGCACTTTGCAGATTTTCAATATCAGAACAAAAAAATATTTTTTTTTTTAATTTTTCTCCTTGACTTTTTGAATATTCTACAATTTTATAGAATTTTTTTACGCCTTACTAACATGACCTCAATTGGTCCATGATTTCTTAAAATGTCGTAATTGAGCATCTGAAGGTAAAAAATATCATATTTCCAAAATTTTGAGCTCCTGAAATTTTTGAAAATTCGTCATTTGAAGCCGATGATACCATTTTTGGATTCGTGTATAGGAATTCACTTCCGCGGTCCCCCAGTTTTTCCTCGATTTGGAAGACTATCTCACTTTTTTCTGAGTTGAGCAAGAGTTTGTTTGAACAGAATGGAGGATACAGATGTTCATTGTTAGAATACGACCTGAAGAAAACCCATGGTTAAGTAAACGAAGATTTTTACGACCAAATGTACGAGTCGGGCTTTTCCATCGCATATTTTCAAACCTATGGGCTGTATCGAAAAACGTAAGAGGAAAATTTTGTAGCCCGTTAAATTTCCCACAAAAAACTTCCCATAAACTTTCCCCTCAATTCAATATTTTGAGAGCTATACTCAAATTGGGATCAAGGCGAAAAAGCAGATTGATCACCAAAACTAAAAAAATCTAATCCCGCCTTTCTTCGATTATCTCGAAAACTATCGATTCTATCGAAAAACTCTACACCACATTTTCTCTCGGAAATTGAATTCCCCACAGAAAAGTTCCCATGAACTTCGTCGAAAAACCCAACAGTTCTCGAGCTATCCACCAATCCGTGATAACTATTGCCCTTTTCCATGATAAATGGGAAAATTCCCAAGGATAAAATCTTGCGTAGCTCTCGCATTGGAATACAAGGTTGAGAACGCAGGAGGAGTCCAGGGGGAGCTCTAAAGTGCCTGTAAGACTCATACTTTCACCGACCGTGACTTCTACGCGTTCCACCCAACGAGTTTTCCACCTGAGATAAAGAAGGTAATAGAGACACACGTGACGTTGTTGCCACGTAGGTTACTGGTACCAGGTGCAGCCAACAACGATCTAAGAAGTTACATCGTGATAGATGCTATGTAATCCACATATCTCAAACTAACACACCAGATTTTCCGTGTTCATTTATTCCGTTGAGTTTAATAATACATTCCGCCGAATTATAATGCCCCAAAGAAGATATGTAAACAATAAAAATGATGTTCGTTATGCAAGATCGGATGGACGGAAGGTTCGGAAGGTTAGCTCATAGGACAGTTAACGATTTCGCCCAAAGTTCCAACCGGTCAGAGACGATCTTGACTAGCAGCAGAAACCGTTTACAACATGAGCAAACAAATGCAGATAGTTAATGCAAATGCAGATCCAAGCAAGCGACTAGCTTGCGGAGGCGTCGGAAAATCCCGACCGGCGATAGGCAGCGATGGAGCATCGCAGCAAAGCTTAGCCTACCATTGTAAATAGTTGATGCAGGGTATAATATGAGAACAATATGTGATTAGTCAAGAATGAATTGATCAGTGGGTGTTCGATGGTAATGAAATGCAGGGAAAAAGGCAAATGATACAGTAAGTGCCTGCTAAGGCCGTTCGGTGCTCCATCATCAAGCTACGTTGTCTTTCAATTTCGATATTCCTTCTCCATTCGCAATGAAACGAGTTTCCATGGGTTTGAACAACCACGGTGGAACTGGGGCGCGACCCATTTCTGGGAGTCAGGTCGACGGATACCCATCGATCTGTTAGAAAGAAGTTTCGACGGGTTTCGTTGATGCAGTCAGCTAAGTCGTTGCCTTTTGGTTCTCCCCTGGTTTAGATCTCCCCTGGATTCTGCTGATACCTCAAGATCCAGGGGAGACAGCGAAGGTTTGGTCGGAAGGGATCTACAGGTCGGACGCTGCTCTAGCAATGAAGCTTCTGTCCGAATCCTGCTGCATGCATTCCTTAAGCAAGTATTCGGGGAAGTATCTATAAGACACTAGATCGAAACAATCCGATCGACGATTCGGCAGATGATGCGTTGGTACAATCTGCAGACTGCATCATCCAGATCTGCAGACGGATCTATCGTCCCGTGATCAGGTTGCTCATGATTTCGGCATTTTCTGTTGCAGGTAGAGACGATTTATCACCACCGAGCTCCCTAAATGGCTACAGTGCTGACAGTTGTGATGCTAAGAAGAAGAAGGGCCCAACACCAAGGCAACAGGAAGAATTGTGTCTTGTGTGTGGTGATAGGGCATCGGGCTATCACTACAATGCCCTAACCTGCGAGGGCTGCAAGGGCTTCTTCAGGCGGAGCATCACTAAGAATGCTGTCTACCAGTGTAAATACGGCAATAATTGTGAAATTGACATGTACATGAGGCGAAAGTGCCAGGAGTGTAGATTAAAAAAGTGTTTGCACGTGGGCATGAGACCCGAGTGCGTTGTACCGGAGTACCAATGTGCTGTTAAGCGCAAAGAGAAGAAGGCCCAGAAGGTAGGGGTAAGGACATGTCGATTCACTTTTTTTACCAAGATATTCTTCATCCCTCCCAGCCCCCCCCCTCAGGGTCCTAAAACAGTGAGACAATCTCCCATTGCGTGGAACGGTGGAACATTCAGCTCAGACTTTCTTCTCGAAGGTTCGTCCCGGAGAGCACTCGATGGGTCGGACACCAATCAACCTTTTGAGATTGCTCCTACCATTTCATTCACCCAAAAAAATAACTGTCATACCTCGATGAAGTCATATCGTCAGAAATACCTGACGTACTGTCAATAGCAAAGTGGAAATTCCGTTCTTTAATTGAATTTTAATTTAGCGACCAAGATTTTGTCGAGTGTGTCGGCAGGTTCTGACTTCGGCCAAATTGCCTCATCTGACCTTTTCCTTCCAATTCAATAATTACGTAAGACTACCTATATACATGTTTCGGAAAAATTGTTATCGTGATATTCTGAAATCGGGTATTGACACCAGTTTTCACCTATCGTAAAAAATGTCCATCTTATCAAAAGATCTAAAAACCTTCTGTACATTCAGATTCTCTGAAAAAAAATATATATATCTATGAAAAGTTTCATTTAAATCCACGTGTTCCCGAGATAACCATTCGAAAAAAGCAGTTGTGGCTCTCGAATTATTTTCACAATTTCCACCTCCATTAATTACCTAATTATCTCCATAACGACGCGTTTCTCGATAAAGCCTAAGTGGCCGTTTTTGTAAATTCCAATTCCCCCCCCCCCCCCCCCAAATAGGTCACTTAATGTTTTCCCCAAAACTCCCTCGTTAACGAGATAATTGCGTAATTACACCATTATATGCCTATTAAAATTCATTTTCCCTAATGCTATTACTATATTGTCTCACTCTAGGAGAAGGACAAGCCCAACAGTACAACGATGAATGGATCGCCTGGAAGTATTAGTGGAATGGCCACCGATCAGATTAAAATTGAACCATCGGAGGCTGATTCGCTGCCAATGAATTCCGGCAGTACTGACTCGTTAATGGGCATCCAAAATGAACTGTCGGTTGTTAGTCGAGAGCATGCAGGACTCATTCAAGGGCTCGTGTACTTTCAGGGAAAATATGAGAATCCAAGTCCAGAAGACCTTGAAAGAATTACGGTAAATTCGCTGAACTAACCATGTTATTCCAATTTCCAGCTTGCTGGAGATTGCGAGGGGCTACTCACTCCCCGATTGAGTGACACCATGACTTCAAAATGAAGTCGACTTCGGATGGCTTCGGCTCTGACTTCAGTGACTACAATAAATCCCTTAAGTCAATGACTTTGGGCATCAAATTGAGTGACTTCATGACTACAAATGACTTCGAATGATTTCATAATTTTGAAAACGTAAAATATGCACACATACACACCGATTGTCGTACCCTCGCTTTTGTTTTAAGCCGCCAGTACAGCCACCTTGAGGCGAACGGAAGGAAATAAATGTGGGATTCTTTGGAAAACGAATATGGCAGTCAGTTGGGCCCTTAATATTGGTTATCAGTGGGCGCGATAAATTCAAGATCTGACATTATTTTGCAGATGACGCATGTAATTCCAGGCTTTGAATTCATTAACTTTTTTTTATGTTTTTAATTTAACTTAATTGACTTTGAACGACTATGAACGACTTCAACAAGCCGAATTCACCTGACTTCACTGACTTCAGTGACTTCACTGATTTCGATTGACTTCAGGATGATTTCCGATTGACTTAATTGCAGAGTGACACCATGACTACGGGAGTGAGTGGCCCCTCGGGAGATTGGCAACCTTGGAACAGGTCTTGTTCCCAGAGCTCGATATCACTATCTTAATTGCTCACTTAAAAAATATTCAGGTATCGTTCATAGCCCTTGCGGTTGTGAAGCACAACACCAGGACAATGACCCACCCATGTTAGCAATGCTCGTTTCCTACCGCCTAGCCCATCCAGCCTAGACCAATTCATAGCATAGACATTGACTGTACTCATTAGATTACCCTTCTGCACCATCAACATCCTAATCCTCTTTTGCTTTCAACAGTATCGATCGACCGAGGGCGAGAATCCTAGTGACATCAGGTTCAGGCACATGACGGATATAACGATACTGACTGTACAGCTGATTGTTGAATTCGCAAAGAACTTAAAAGGCTTCGACACACTACTGCGGGAGGATCAGATAGCATTGCTGAAGGCGTGCTCCAGTGAAGTAATGATGCTGAGAATGGCGCGAAAGTATGTTGCAACAACGGATAGTATCCTATTTGCTGATAATCAGCCGTATACGAGGGACAGCTATAGTTTAGCTGGTATGGGTGATACAATCGAGGATTTGTTGCGTTTCTGCCGGCTCATGTACAATATGAAGGTCAATAATGCTGAGTATGCATTGCTAACCGCCATCGTCATTTTCTCAGGTAAATATAACTATATCACCAGTGTCTTTCAGCTTGTATCTGCTAGCCCAAGTTGGTAAATATTTCGATGGTCAACTGATAGGACCTACTCTACATTGCTTGTATCCATATTTGTATTGGAAGTCAATGAGGTTAACAAGGTTATACGACAAGGCTTAGCTCCTCAGACGAACGCTAGTGATCCTTCTAGATACTGTAGGTTGGTCAGATGCTGATTGCAGGTTCTTAATCGTGCACATGGTCATTTTGCCTAGTATTGTTGATGCAGATGACGAATCCGTCAGGTCATCTAGAAGGTGAAAGGTGCTAGATAGCCTAGACAGCCTCATCATCTGTCTGCATCTATCTGCATCTGATAGATTACTCAAACTGGACGGTTATGCAGATGTCCTAGACCATCTGCATGACCCTTGGTCCTTCTGACCATCCAAGTCATCCAGCTAGAACTGGTGATCCACCTCATTGTGCACGCTAGTCGATGACCTGGCGCAGTCGGTAAGATCATTGGACTGATGTGCGAAAGGTTCCGAGTTCAAATTCCGGTCGGCCAGAATTGTGAGATCTAACAATTTAACGTCGTGATCAGATTCGCGAATACAAGCCGAAAAGGTAGTGAAGCGATGTAAAAATAACAAAAAAAAAAAAATTGTACACGCTGGCAGTGAAGATGCTTGCTACAGGCAGATGATCTGGACCTTACATACTCTTTTTACGATGTTCAGACATTTAAAGACCTCATCTTTTACAGAGCGACCGATGGTCCTGGAGCGCTGGAAAGTCGAGTCAATTCAGGAGGACTACCTTGATGCCCTAAAGGCCTACGTCGATAGTCATCGTAAACACAGATCGGGTACAGTTTTTGCCAAACTTCTATCCGTTGTCACGGAATTGCGCAGCCTTGGCAATCAGAACACCGAAATGTGCAACAGTTTTAAGCTAAAGAACAAAATTCTACCTCCATTTCTCGCCGAGATCTGGGATGTTGCGCCCTAGTTTATTTTCACCAATCGGCATTGCACAATTATTGTCGATAAGCTTATTGTCATTCTACGGTGAAATAACGGTTAAATGCAGAAGAAAAACAAGAAAAGAAAAAAAAACAAATTTAATAAAATGGTGTGCAAAAGAACATTTTTCGTGCACCACATTGTGCCACTGCCTCAGAGTCGTGATAGAAAAAAAACAAATCATCTTGCGTTCTTTTTTTACATTTTTTTTTTAATTTTTACAAGAATTTTTTTACTCAGCAATTGACGAATTGCAGTGGAATTATATTTCCAGTTTTTATTTGAATTTCCCGCCAAAATCGTTGGCCCTATGATTTTTTTTCTCCTTTTTTTTTCAATCATTTTAATGTTCAAATGATGGTCGTTAACTGAAGGGGCCGCGAGCCGAAATAAACAAATGGGAAAAAATGAAGAAATATGAAAGATGAAAAGGCAGTGGTGAAGGCACCCAGGCTGTGATACGTAGACAGTTACAGAGACTATATAAGAAACTATTCTACACTTATATATTACTAAATGATGATGGAGAATGATAAGGATGATAAACATAATGATAAAATCACTTACCCGGAGCCCCCTAAACATGTAATCGTTAATGTACAGAGGTTAAGTGCAGAGTGTCGAAAAGTCGCAAAAAAAAACGCATAAAAAAAGGACAAAAAAAATGTTTTGACCCCGCAAAATGAACTCAAATTCGAAGAAAAAAAAATTGGAAACTCATTCCAAAATGTTTACAAACATCAAAACATTTTTTGCCTTTTTTTTTGTGGTCAAGCCCCCAAAATTAATCGAAACAAAAATGGGGGAATCCCCGATTGCAAAAGCCCATGTGAACACCTGGAGAACGATGATAATAATAATGCGCAGAGATGTTGACAATGCTAAGACAGGGGAAAGTGTGAAAGATACGAATGCGGAGTATTAAATGGAAATTAGTTCATAAGGGTTAATGATTACGTAAATAATTAAACAAATACAAATCTGTGTGCTTTGTATTGGGCACTGTTGAGCAGTGCCTCTGGCACGTACTTTGACGAGGAGGAAGTAAAAAAGAAAAACCTGCGAATTACGATACAATAGAGTCTATATCTCGATACATAGCATAATATATTGCCAGCATATACGTTTGTTTGTACGAAGTAACATAATGCAGATTAATATAGAGGGGGAGGGGTGGGGCGGTAAAGTGGGGGGGAAAAAGTTGGATATGTGGATGGAAGGTGGAAAAATTTTCGGCGATCACTATCAGTCGTTATTAATTGTTACTGGTCATTATTGAGAATATTAGAGCCAGAAGGTGTGATAAAATTTGTTTTTTAAATTTTTTAGCAATTTTAATTAGTTGAAATGATATTAATATCATTACTACAACGGGATATGACCGTACTATTATACAGACTATCGAAAAGACGAGTGCGCACAGCTTCTGCGCAGGACACTGGTGACGCCTTGTGGTGGAACTGTGAATTACGCTGTGCGCATGCGCACTTTTAAATGCCCGTACTATCCAAGAAATTCCATAAAAACTGCTCTAATTGAAATTGCGGTTGGTAGCTTCATATTCATAATTTTTATGAGGGGAATCTTGTTTGATTTTTTCGGCGGGAAAATTTGAATTCAAATTTCCCGCGAAAAATTCTACTCACTGTTTTGGCGGGAAAGCAATTAATTCGAATGCTCGTTTGAAAATTTCCCGCGCAGAAATTCCCCAATTTAATTTTTGGCGGGGAAAATCATAATTGGCGGGAAATTTTGAATTATTTGAAAATGAGTATTTTCAAATTCAAATTGGTTGAAATAAAATCACCATTCAGTGTGGAATAATCACAATAATGACCGATAATAACGATTTGATTGTGTTAAATGATTTGACGATGGATTAAAGTGTGTGAGAGGCAGATTTTTAGGTATTTAAGTGGATAAGCGAGAGTAGAGCATAGAGATGAGTAAAAAAAAAGGTCTTTTAGTCAGTCAGATAGGCTTTAGGTGACCGTGTCAAGTGCAAAGCCCTGTGCCTTCAGCAGCGGACATTGGCTCACCGAGGAAAAAAAATTAATGAAAAAAAAAAATGAAACAAATACGAAAGGAACATTTTTAAAAAGAGGAAATAACGAAATCGATGAAATTTAACCGTCCGTTTTAATTTTTTAATAAATAAGGAGAAAAGGGAAATGGGAGGGGGGGGGGGGAAATGGTAAAATACATAATGAGAAATGTCATGCAGATATATTAATGATAAATGTATGAATTACTGAACGTGAATTTAAATTTAAAGGGTTAAATTTACGGTAAATTAACGTTGTAAATTTTTGGAGGTTCAGTGGATGGGTGGACATGTTTTTTTGGGAAATTTGCGAGGGAGGGAAGGAGATTTTTCGGATTTTATGGGATATTTTTGGGGTCTCTAGATGGTCTTTAAATGGTCGGAATCGAGGATTTTTTCGAGAAATTGGAAGAACCAGTGGATCGATCGAAAAAGTCGAAATACATTTTTTGTAGAGAATTCGATTCTACACATAAAATGTCTTATGTGTTTTTTTGGGAAACCCCATAGTTTTACGGGAAATAGAAAAAAACTGCGCCAGTAAGTGAAGTTGCATTTTATGCAAGTTGAGTCAAGATGCAGTTTTCATCGATTTTTCCGAAATCTATGAGCTTTACGAAAAAAAGTTCTAAGGGTTTTTTGTGGGGCTTTTGATTCTCTACAAAAAATGTTGTATTGCAACTTTTTGCTGAATCGATATTTTTCGAGATATCCGATAAAAACTGGGGATTTGTAGAAATACGTCGTTTCGATCAGTAATTATTGGAAAAGTTCGATGATAATTGAAAGTTTTCGGGGAAAAAATGTAACGGAGGTTGGGAGAGTTGACGTGACCCAGGAAATAATGATAATGATGCTACCGAGTGGGGGAAAAAATTATGGGAATTGTCAAACGAGATCCAGTGAAAAAAAAACAAATTATCCATGAAATTCTTGATGTTGTAACACTGTTACTCTATTGCTATTAACTCATTGTATGCAGTTGTATTCTGTAGTTGAAAAAAATGCAATTGATGACGTCATTGATCGTGTAAAAAAAAATTGGGAAACCCGAAACATGTAATTATGATGGGAGAGTCAGAAGATAGAAATGAGTGAAACTTTCGGATGAGCTTAATCAATTTCTGGGAATTCTGGAATTCATTTTTTTTTATTTGAAGACAAACAATTTTCTTTTAACTCTCATGTTTTGAAATATTCAAAAAAATTTAATTTTCAAAATTTTCAAATTTTCAAATTTTCAAATTTTCAAAATTTTCAAATTTTCAAAATTTTCAAATTTTCAAAATTTTCAAATTTTCAAAATTTTCAAATTTTCAAAATTTTCAAATTTTGAAAATTTTCAAATGTTCGAAATTTAAAAATTTTCAAAATTTAAAAATTTTCAAAATTTTCAAATTTTTAAAAGTTACAAATTTTCGAAATTTTCATATTTTCAAAAAAAAAAATCAAAAAAGTTTGAGTTTCACAGAATTGGATTGAGCTTTCCCAAAAATTTTCACTTCTAAAAAAAACGTGTGGCAATATAAGAGTGTCATTGACGGACAAAATAGTCATCAGAATTTTCCATTTGCATCGCTACCGAACAAATTGTCCCTACCAATTTGTTCATTTCGATAATTGCTGTATTATTAATATACAAGTCAAGTTTAACACTTAAAAATCTGAAAAATGTTGAAACGACTTCTGCTGCTGATTCATTGATTTCTCATTTTTATTTCTACTATTAGTGAAAAAAAATCGTTGAATTTGTACATTTGTTAATTAATTAAGGTGTAATTGTGTTCATGAAATTTATCATTTTTTATGGTATTAAAGATTATTAAAAGTGACTAAACAAATTCATTTGTGAATATTTGGCACCTTTAATCGAATTAGTTTAATGAGATTTTGTTGACTAATTGAGGTGTTTATGAAAATCCTCGTTATGTTTTTAATTGTTAAGAGTGCGGGAAAAGTTAATTTTCTGAAATATTTAATCGAGAAAATTTCTCAAATTTTTCGAACGTTAGTCTTTGATTTTTAATAATTTCTCATGAAATTTTCAGTGTTGAAATGTTTACTAAACGAAATAGTAATCTCAAAAAATATGATAAATCTTCTGAATCAGCATTAGAAAAAACGATAATCTCATAAACAATAAACTCTAGTTGTTAACAATTCAAGGAAACAGTAAAACGTGGAAATCACTTCTTCTGCATATATTTCGAAAACTGTTCATGTAACGAGAAAATGTCCTAAGACTTATTTATAGGAAATTAAATTCCTCGTCTAAAATGTCAAATGAGATTTTTTACTCAAGCCAATACTGTCCGAGATATTCGACAAAAAGTAAAAAAAAAACATTGAATTTTTTTTGACACAGCTTTTGTCAAATATCCAAAAAACTATTGACCCTATCAAAAAATGTCATAAGACATTGTTGATAGATAATTGAATTTCCCACCAAAAAGTCTTATAACATTTTCGGATCCGATGGATAGTTCTCGAGCAATGCACCTACATCCGCTGGCGGGAAATTCAAATATCCAATTTCCAAGACAATCGCATTCCGGCAATGTTCGCTGAATTGTTAACTAAAAATCTCGAAAAAAAAAATTGACACTGCCACACCATGAGTGACCGTGAGAACACCACGATTAATAAATTTCACTTGAAAAAATTGCGAAGAAGACCGAAAAAGTGACCCACGAAACATAAAAATCTGCATTAATTATTTAAAAGTTTTAATGAAAAAACAAATTAAATTTTGCAACTCTTCTACCACTATTGTCGTACCTCATTAACTCCTAGGAAAATTAGCTCTATTGTTATACGACTAAATTAGTAACAGAAAAATTGATTAATTAATATTGCAATCGGTTGTTTACGTAAAAACAACAATTTGTGAAAATGCACAAAAAACAAAAAAAAAAATTGGGGATCGCGAAACGTGGACGGCGGGTCGATGTGCTATTTGAAATTTAATTGTATTAATTGACTAGTTGATTTTTTGGTTAATTATCGAAAGTCGATGAATCGTTCAACCGAACTAATCGATTATCTCGCCAGCGACTGATTTCTCGAGAAAAGTGAAAAGGACTTTTTTGTAGAGATTTGAATTTCCCGCCGAAAAGGTGGTTATGCATTTTTCGATAAGATCGATAGTTTTCGAGTTATTCGATAAAAACTGAGTTAACCATGCAACTTAAATCGTGTACACCCTAACCTCAATGGGGACGGAAAATTTGATGACGAATATCTCGGAAGCTATCGACAATAGACAAAAATGTCATACCACACTTTCGGCGGGAAATTCAATTCTCTTTCAAAAATGTTATGACGACTTTTTTCATAAAGTCGATAGTTGTCGAGAAAAATCGATAAATTGACTGATTTCACTCAAATTTGTTCCAGAATATTCTGCAATTTTCGGAATTCCTACATATGACGTATTATTAATTATACATGCAATTCTACAATCACTGCCAAAGGGCGTTACTGATGACGTTCGATGTTTCGTTATCTTAGATGTGTTGTATTTTTCGGCCTCCGCTACGAATTGGATTAAATTCGGAGAAGAAAAAAAATAATTAGTCAACACCCATCATGGGTGATTTGTTCATTATACTGCCAAGCATATAAATCGAGCCATTGTCATTGTAAACGGAACATTATGAAAATAGGGAGGCGACATTGCACCGTCACACAAACAGCAATGTTTCATTTCTTCAAATTTTCAATGATTTTTGCTTCCAATTTTTCGTTCGGGTGTGGGATATTCAACATTCTGAAAGTGTTACAAATTTTGATTATTTTTTTCGAAATTTACGAATTTTACAAAAAATTTCAAAATTGAAATTTTGAAGAAAATTTCAAAATTGAAATTTTGAAAAAATTTCAAAATTGAAATTTTGAAAATAAATTTAAAATTGAAATTTTGAAAGAAAATTCAAAATCGAAATTTTGAAAAAAAAATTCAAAATCGAAATTTTGAAAAAAATTCCAAAATTGAAATTTGGAGAAAAAATTCAAAATTGAAATTTTGGAAAAAATTTAAAAATCGAAATTTTGAAAAAAAATTCAAAATTGAAATTTTGTAAAAAAATTCAAAATTAAAATTTTGAAAAAATAGATAATCAAAATAAAAATTTTCCAAATTAAATTTTGGACTCTCAGCGAACAATATCCCTTATCCGTTAATCAATTTTTTGAGCTCTATCATTGGACCCGCCCTCCCCGTAATCGCGAAATGTAAACGAAAAATAACGCAAACCAAAACGACTGTTATTCGCATTTAAATCAACATGAATTCCCGCGCTTTTCATTTGGGGCCTTACTTCGCCATATCTCGGAGTTTATCAACTTTAGAGAAAAAAGTGTTAAACATTAATTGTAGAGAATTCAAATTCCGACAAAAAATCTCTTATCACATTCTTTGATTGCGCCAATAGTTTCCGAAATATCCGACAAAAACTGCGCCAATGGAGCAACTTGCATCCAGTGCTACATAACCTCCATTTTGACTTTGTGAATTAGTTTTTGTCGATTATCTCGCAGACTATTGACTTCCGGAGCAAAAGTCAAAAGAAATTATAGGCGGGAAATTTGAGTCTCTACAAAAAAGTCTAATAACATTTTCTCATCAAGTCCATAGTTCTCGAGATTTCCGCGAAATAAGTGTCAAAAGCTTCTTTTTTGCATAAACCCGCGAAACTTGATTGACCAATTTTTTTTCAATTCCCGATCAAGATAAAAATTTCGCACTTTGGAAAACACATAACGAACAGGTCTCGAAAATTGTCGAAAAATCACTGATAACCTCAGAGGCTCTCAAAATAAAAAATAAAAAAAATTAGGAAATTTTCGGGAAAGTGGCAAAAGAAAAAAATTTAAATAAATTGTGTTATCAGTGTAATTATTTATTATATTTGATTAGGGTCAAAATTATTCGGCGAAAAATGATCGAATGGTGCTTTGGAATAAATCAGACTGAATTATTGTTGTTATATTTAAAGAAAAAAAAAAAACGAAAGATTGGGAATTTACACCCGACAAATTGGTGAATTAAATTGCATCATATAATTATTATTTCTTATTTAAAATTTTATATGCTCTATATAGAACACTCGCTGGAAATCCCCATGAGAATTGATTAATTAATTAATTAACTAAAAAAAAAATCGTTTGACGTGAAAAATAAACGAAAAGTCAAATGCTTCGATTCTATCGAAATAATCATCAACATTATAATCTACCATAATTTTAATTTACATAAGAATCTTAATCCCGTGAAAAATGATTAGCCGAGGTCGACAAAACTATTTAAAACATTCGTTAATTCTCGAAGCGCGAAAGACTGGCAAAATTCGATTTTTCAACTTTGCTAAAAGTTCGATTATCTCGAAAACTATGGACCCTACGCGAAAAAGTCATACTATATTTTTGGCGGGAAATTTGAATGCCCACAAAAAATGTTATATGAACTTTTCCCCTAGACCCAACCATTCGCGAGATAATTGCAAATTTGTGAAATTGCAATTTCGCCTTCATTAATTAGCAGGAATTTTCAGAGAAAATTTGAACATTGTATTCGCCATTTGATATAAAAAATATAAATGCGACGAGAGTCTCCAAATAATTGAGACGATAGACTGAATGGGAGAGGCATGCGTTTCACTGCGTTGATGTTTTTTTATTGTGTAAACCGTATTATTGAGACAAAAAAAAACTATAAAAAACAACAAGCAAACATAATAATTGTTCTCATTTTATACACCCAATGTGCACACACAAGAGCCCTCTTTAGCTTCAAATGTCATCAGATTGATCAGCTGAATGAAAATGTTGAACTGGAAAGAGAATAAAAAAAAATTGTAATTTCAGTCACAGAGTCGTAAAAATGTCCATCGTTCTCCTAAAATAGTGACTCTGGACAAAAAAGTCACTAGACCTTATAAGTAGAGATTTGAATTTCGCACCTAAAGTCTCTTTGGTCATTTTTTCGTAGAGCCAATGGTTCTCGAAGAATCCGCCAGAGGAGGGGAATCCCCCAAGTCAGTCTAACCTCAATGGGGAATCTCCGGTTTTACAATCGACATCGAATAACTCGAAAACTATTGACTCTAGGGAAAAAAGTGAACAGACATTTTACGTGCGGAATTCAATTCTCTACAAACTTGGTTTATAACTTTTTTCGATAGGATCCATATTTCCGGAGTTATCGGCAAGTTTTACCAGTTTGATGACGGAAACGCATCATGAAATTCATCTCGGAGTGTAAAATAGTTAAGTAACGACTAGTGAAGCCCGATAATAATACTAATTACGATACTACTAATTTAATCGATTACCGATATTAATTATAAGTAATCAATAAGTGTAATTGAGATGACGAAACTTTTTAATTTCACTTTCAGAGTCTCTTGAGCCTTCAGTCCCTTGCAAAAAAAAAATCGCAGCCGAACAAAAAAAAAAAAAAATTCACGAAAAGTCGAAAAAAAAAGCATGAAAAATTCTCTCTTCCCCAGCCGAGACCCGAGTGTTTCCGAAGAGAAAAAACTAAAATAACAATCGGTGGAAAAAATAATTTTATAAATAAATAAAGGAGAGACGAGAGATTATTAAATGAGTAGTTGATGCAGGAGTATTTTTCTGACGTTCCTCGCTTATGAAACAAAATAATTTACTAAAAAAATTAAAAGAAAAAAAAACAACCAACAATTATAGCCCGGTCATTGTACGTACAATTAACTGTAAAAAAAAAAAAATGAAATCCTCACAACTGTTAAAAATTGCGTAATTTTTGTCACGAACAATCTGATAACATGTAGATATGATAAATACGATATTTACAGTAATTGATTGATTAATCGTTGGATCAATTAAAAAATATTGACAAACTGTACATGAATAGAGTATATTTTCGAATGGAGCTTGAACGGGTTGAGGGGGAATTTTTTCTAGTTGCAATTAAATAGAAAAGAGAGAAATAATAATGATAATGGTTCATCAGGGTGTTGGAGCTTTTAACAATTGTTGCTATTGTTGTTTGCCATTTGAGCGATTGCACATCAAATTTCAGTTGCCAAGTGTTGAGACGAATTTGATTTTGGTCATTATGGCGCTATCTAGCGGAGATAGGGTTTTTTTCATAAGAACTTTATTATAGCGTTTGTGCTCCTCTATAGAAAAGGTTGAGATGAATAATGCGCTATCTCCGCTAGATTTCAAGAAATACTCGATTTAGTTGAGGAGAAATTGAACGAGATTGAGATCAACTGTGGGTTCGCGTTTCCATGAATATAGCGCAGTATCTAGAGGAGATAGCGATTTTTCAGATAAAGATTTTTTGTAGAGGAGAATCGGGGCAATCAAAAAGGTCCTCATGACCAAACCGATATCTCCTCTAGATTTCGAGATATCCCCGAAAAACTGGGGAGTACATATGAGCAACTCGAGATCATGAAACTCTGAGTGAGCTGAGGTTCTCCACTGGATAACTCAGAATCTAGAGGAGCTACAGATTTCTCGTATAGACACTTTCTGTAGAGGAGGATGAGGGCTATCGAAAAGGTCCTTATGACCAATCCGCTATCTCCTCTAGATTTCGAGATATCCCCGAAAAACTATCGACTACCAATTCATCATCTCGTTTCACCACTTGCCACCTAATTTCAACAAAAAAAAAACAACAAATCGTCCCCATTTTTCACGCTAAATGTATAAACAATTGGGCCGATAAAATAAAAACAATTCTCTTCGGAAACACCGGAATCATCTCAGATCTCAGAACAGCCGATGGAAAATTGTTGAAATGAAGACAAACATTACCGAAAAAAAAAGAAAGAAAAAACAAATTGTAGATTTTGTAATTATTAATATTATTTTTATGTAATAAGCGGCATCGTATCATGTAATTTTCCGTGACTCAGTGCGCATTATTGACGTATGAAAGATGGTATAAATTAAGGGTGGAATTTAAGGATTATCGGTGGGGGGAGAAAGTGACCGATAATTATTATGGAAAGAATTATTAAAATAACAAAGTCCGCATATGAACATTGTACAGGAGCAGATGGTGGCTCTAGTTATTGTATTATGATGAATAATAATTGATTATGCATGATAACGAAACGATGAAAATGCTAATATTATTTTTAATTACAATTTAATTGAAGTTTAAGTTTAATACTAATGGAAAATGATGGAAAGCACGTAAGCGTTAAACGAGAGATAAGAAGAGAAAAGAAGCAAAACCCGACACATTTGTATTTAAGTGGCATAATAGGCGGGTAAGGAGATGGAGGGAGTGAGGTTATTATTATAGATGAATAAAAGAATAATAAAGTGAAGTGATGTCCTTAATTAGTGGAATTTTTGTTGAATTTTCAATCGAACTGCCGAAAAAACGTGTCATCCAAATAATCATTTTTATCATATCTCGAGAACTATCGGGTTTGGACCAAAATGGTGTGAAGCTTTTTTGTAGAGATTCGAAATTTACACCTAAGATCTCTTATCACATTTTTCGATATAGCCCATAATTTTCGAGGAAAAAGGTTGCTGGGCTCACATGTTCATCTTCCTGAAAAAAGTCCGTAACCTCACTTTCGAGTTTGGGGCAGATCGTTTATGTGGAATATCTTGGAAAATATTGGGTTTAGGGGAAAAAGTGAGGAGATGTTTTAGTTAGAGCATTGAAATCTCTATAATTTTAGTTTAGGACTTTTTTTTGTTCATTCCATATCTTTGGAAGTATTGACTTTACAAAAAAAATTATGAGACATTTTTTGTAGAGATTTGAATTTCCCGCCTAAAATATTTTTTGATATTTTCCCAGAAAACTCATGGTTTTCGAAGTATTTGACAAAAAACGTGTTAGTCTCTTTTTTTGCATGTCATAACCTCAAATTTGAATGTTGGTTTAGATTCGTTTTTGTGGGATATTTGAAAAAATATTGGGTTTAAGGAAAAAAGTGAGAACATATTTTAGATGTAAAATTAGAGCCTCTATAATTTTTGTTATATACAGTTTTTGATGGAGCCGATAGTTTTCAAGATAATTGCAAAAATGAGGTGTTCAAGATTTTTGGATCACCTGTTTTTTCATCGATTCACTAATTTCCCTGATTAATTGTTATTAATGATTAATTTAATGATAATGATTAATTAATTACTATTGGAGAGTGCAATATGTACAAATCTAAATTAAATTGACCTTTTTATACGCAAGGGAATGAGGAATAATGAGTGGGATAAAGTGACAGGAATTAATTAATAAACAATTGGCTAATTTATGGTAATTTAATGAGTGAAGCCTTCGTCTATTGTATAATATTTATATTTCCACTCTTTCTTTCATTGATTTTCACATAGAAATGAGCAAGGCGTAGCCCATGCTACTATGTATTAATAATATGTTACAATATTAGAGTAAAACTTTCAACAAATACATAAAATGCTCTTTTTATTTAAATATTTTACGTATGAATTATTAATGTAGAAACCACAATAAATTTTCAACCACATTGGTAATCAGTATAGTCAATTTCAAATAATTCAAACAAAATATAATGATTTCGAAAATTTTCAATTTCTAAATTTTCAAATTTTTCAACTTTTCGATTTTTCAAAATTTTCAAGTTTTCAAAATTTTCAAAATTTTAAAATTTTTCAATTTTCAAATTTTCAAAATTTCAAAATTTCAAATTTTCAAAATTTCAAATTTTCAAATTTTCAAAATTTCAAATTTTCAAAATTTCAAATTTTCAAAATTTCAAATTTTCAAAATTTCAAATTTTCAAAATTTCAAATTTTCAAAATTTCAAATTTTCAAATTTCCAAAATTTCAAATTTTCAAATTTCCCAAATTTTCAAATTTCCCAAATTTTCCAAATTTTCAACATTTTTAAATTTTCAGAATTTCCAAAACTTTCAAATTTTCAAATTTCAAATTTTCAAATTTTCAAATTTTCAAATTTTCAAATTTTCAAAATTTTCAAATTTTTGAAATTTTAATTTTTTTTTGAAGATCCTGGGAATTTCAGAATTTTCAATAGATTCTACATTTCAAGTTTCCAAAATTGCAAAAAATTCTCAAAAAAAGAGCGCCTCGTACAATCAATAATTTTCAAGATAGTCGCAGCCCTAAAAAACCCTCGATAACATTAAACACTTTGCAGACATTTAACACCCATTTTACCAGTACTCCCCGCAAATTCTGTCCTAAAAATAATGACAAATGTACTTTCTCCATCAACAAATTGCGGTGGGATAAATAGCCCGCAGTTTCAATTATACGAATCGATAATTATTGGTGCACGTCATCTTAAACCTGATTTTACCCTATGATGTAGTCCGGAGGACTCGATAATTGATCAATTTCATGAACATTGGCTTATAGAAATTTAATAGAAATGCGTGTGATTTTTGAGTCCTCTATTAATGGCGTCAATTACTTAATGCTTCAATGATATTCCCTTAACTCCACAACACTTGACCATTTCCGAAGCAAACTATCCGAAAGAAAAATATTTCACGCATTAAAAAAAAAAAGTCAGATTTTATGTAGTTTTGAATTTCCCGCCTAAAATCTTTTTTCACATTTTTCTATACAGCCCCTGGTTTTTGAGACATTTGTAAAATTTTTGATTGTCATGTTTGATTTGAAATGTGGCATTTTCCTCAGTGAAATTTTTCTGATATGCAATTGGTACTGATATGCAATTGGATATTTTTTTTTGCGGGAAAATTCAAATGCAATTGCTTGTGGCGAGCCACGAGGTGTTACACTGCACGATCCACAACGCCTCAGCATCGGGGCTGACTTGACCGCGTCCGAAGAGCTATAGGTTACCCCCACCACGCTTGCAGTAGGCGTGTCCACAGAAGGGGAAAGATGATATTCCGACTCGCGCGAGGACCATGCGCGTTCTGTGGAGCTCTCCCCTCCCCAAAGCGCTCACGTGACATCGCACACGAGGCCCCGTGCGGTAGACTGCACGAAAACGGCCATACCCCTCACGCGCAGTGTCTACCGTCGCCCGGAGTGGGGGGCGCACTCCCCTCCGCTCGCTGGCATTCCATGAGCTAGGGAAAGCCCACCGCCTGGTTTCTTCCGGATAGTTTGTTCGATACTATGTCTATGGTCGATTGCATATTTTGGTAATATTTTTAAAATAATTTCAGTGTGTGCTCTCATCGATTACCAGACACTGCACTTGTGTACAGGGTTCATGGGAGAACCTGGGGGACAATTGTAGGCCCTTGCGAAGTCCTCACTGTTGGACAGAGGCCCCAGCACTCGAAAGGGACCTGGCGAATGGACGCTACTTCGAATTTTTGTTAATGCATCCTCCGGGGTCATTGACCCGCACCAAATCTGAGCGTAGTTGAGGAAAAACAGCTGATCGTGGGTGAGGTTGAGGCCTGGCAGCAGGGGCTCCGCTCCATGGGTCGATACCCACTTTTTGTAGGCCTGCAATCATTGACAGATCATCGTCCATTGAGCGATGGGGTGTGGGGCAAAATGGGACACCTGTTTAAAGTCCATTTCAGAATTTTACCTCAGACCCATTTTGCCCCGTGTCCCATTTTGGACCATGCTCCAGTTTACTACACGTGCCATTATGCCCCACATCCCGTTTTGCCCCACCCACTTCTACAAATTTTCAAATTCCGTTTTTAGAAAAGACATGTGGCCAACTTATGAATTCGTCCTTCAAATTCGGAAAACGGATTTTCTTTCGCAAAAACTATTTGGTGAATATCTCTGAAATTATTGACTTTAGAGAAAAAAGTGATTGAAGGTTTGTTGAAGGAAATTGAATTTCGCGTCTAAAATGTTTTTGGGAATTTTTCAATAAGTTTGATAGTTTCAGAAATATTTGACAGAAACTCTGTCCGGCGCCGAAACCGCCTGCTTGTCGGCAGGTCCATCAAAATTCTGTTTTTAATCAGTCCCTATTGAATATCTGCGGAAGTATTGACTTTAGAGAGAAATGTGAGAAAATCTTTTAGATGACAAATTCAATTTCCTACAACTTTAGTTATAAGGTTTTTTCTGTAGAGTCAGTAGTTTTCGATTTATTGGGATTTGAACTCACTCGAAACGACTGTTTGAGTCCCCCATTATCGGCAATATTTTCCCCTTGCGTCATTCGGCCGTCGACGTATAGATTTACGTCTTTGAGTTTATAACGAGAGTATTGGTCGACGATGCATTGGGCCCGATCCCTGAAGGCCCTGAAAATTCATTAGTTAGGTTATTTCGACCGAGTTTAGCCCAGAGTCAAGATACGCGGTAGCGTATCGGACCAAGTCACTTTTTGATTGAAAATTCTGAAAAATATCTGCCTTTCACTTGTTCTTACCTGATTGTGGCGTTATTCCACCACTGCATCATGTTTCCGTCCTTATCAAATTGTCTCCCCTTATCGTCGAACCCGTGGGTTATCTCGTGACCGATGACAACACCGATCCCTCCATAATTTAGGGACTTTGGAAAGTGCTGGGAGTAAAATATCGGCTGCAAAATTCCCGCCGGAAATACTGAAAATGAGGGAAAAAACATACACACAATTGACCCTGAATTTTGAAAAATTGAAAAAAATTGAAAAAAATTTTTTGTGATAAAAACTTTACCAATGTCATTTTTGTTGGGATGATAGAAGGCGTTGACGACCGCAGGCTCCGTCGACCACTTGTCCTTATCCACAGGCTGTCTGAGTTTCTCGAGATTGTGATGAGCGTCATATCGCAACACCGCAAAAACGTTCTCGATGAAGTGGTCCTCGGTGATGTTCAACTAATTGACATCAACAGATCAACAACGGATGACGAATGTCGCATGCGAACGAGGACATTTGAGGATATGAAAATTGAATATGTAAAGACGAGTTTTGGCCAAAACGATATAATGTTTAATGGAATGAAAATGTATAATGAAGTGCCACAGAATATGAAAAGAGTGCGTCATAGTGAAGTGGGGCGAGAGCTGAAGAATTATGTGAACCAAGAGTACCTTGTACACAAAATGTGGATAACCAAATGTAGCAAAAGCTAAATATATACCAATCAATCAAAAAACGAGAGGGTTAATTTTGTGAAGTCGGTCTTCGCCCGAGTTCTTGGTGAACATCTCAAAATCTGAGGCAGAATTTTTTTGCGTCAATTTCCCCATCGCCCTTTTCAATTTTGAGGTGTAGAAAAAAAAGCGGATACATAGAGTTTATGCACTCATCTCGGACTTGCCATCATATATTCCTCAGATAATTCTGCGGAATTCCGAAGGAAATCTGGGTAACCAATCCTCTCGTTCATCGAGTCCGCCTTGTTTTTAGCAACTGCTCTGGTCTCCTCGTCCATCCAATGGTTTTCAGTTAATAGCTCGTTAAATGCCTCGCGAATTGTGTGGATCATCTCTAGCGCCGTTTCCTAGAAGTTGGTCCAATTATCTTTATCAATTATTTCGATTTTTGAAATTTTTGGAATTTTTGAAATTTTTGGGATTTTTGAAGTTTTTGAAGTTTTTGAAATTTTTGAAATTTTTGAAATTTTTGAAATTTTTGAAATTTTTGAAATTTTTAAAATTTTTGGAATTTTTGAAATTTTTGAAATTTTTGGAATTTTTGAAATTTTTGAAATTTTTGGATTTTTTGAAATTTTTGAAATTTTTGAAATTTTTGAAATTTTTGAAATTTTTGAAATTTTTGAAATTTTTGAAGTTTTTGAAATTTTTGAAATCTTTGAAGTTTTTGAAGTTTTTGAAATTTTTGAAATTTTTGAAATTTTTGAAATTTTTGGAATTTTTGAAATTTTTGAAATTTTTGAAATTTTTGAAATTTTTGAATTTTTTGAAATTTTTGAAATTTTTGAAATTTTTGAAATTTTTAAAATTTTTGGAATTTTTGAAATTTTTGAAATTTTTGGAATTTTTGAAATTTTTGAAATTTTTGGATTTTTTGAAATTTTTGAAATTTTTGAAATTTTTGAAATTTTTGAAATTTTTGAAATTTTTGAAGTTTTTGAAATTTTTGAAATCTTTGAAGTTTTTGAAGTTTTTGAAATTTTTGAAATTTTTGAAATTTTTGAAATTTTTGGAATTTTTGAAATTTTTGAAATTTTTGAAATTTTTGAAATTTTTGAAATTTTTGAAATTTTTGAAATTTTTGAAATTTTTGAAATTTTTGAAATTTTTGAAATTTTTGAAATTTTTGAAATTTTTGAAATTTTTGAAATTTTTGAAATTTTTGAAATTTTTGAAATTTTTGAAATTTTTGAAATTTTTGAAATTTTTGAAATTTTTGACATTTTTTAAATTTGTGAAATTTTTGAATTTTAAAATTTTTTTGAATTTCCGAAATTTTTTCAAATCTTTGAAAATTTTCAAATTTTTGAAATTTATGGAATTTTCGAAATTTTTTCAAATTTTTCATATTTTTGGAATTTACGGAATATTTGAAATTGTTGAAGTTTCGTGAAATATTGTGAATTTTTTGAAATTTTTGAAATCGTAAAAATTTTTAAATTGAAATTTTAAAATTTTTTGGCATTTTGGAAGTTTTAAAAAAAATTTCAACTTTTGAAAATTTCAAATTTTTCAAATTTTCGGAGTTTTTGGATTTTTAAAATGTTTTGTGAAATATTGTGAAACAAATGATCAACACAATTGTTTTAAATTGAGCGGTACGCAGTGTGATTGGTCAGTCCGTCACGTGACATATTGGCATCTAGCGACACCTAGCTATCACTAGAGACTTGGTTCGAAATATTTGTTTACCACTGGTGAATCCAGCTTGGGATAAACACGTGAAAAGATTACGAATAAATTATTCGCAAATTATTGCCGAAATTATTGCAACTGTCGATATTTACTTTGCTCTCATGATTAAAATTGTCCCGGATGAATAGTGCTCCAACAGCCATTCCCAGCTTCTTATTGGTCCATTCCACACACTGGGACCAGCGATTGCGCTCGGATAATATTCCAGAGAGGATCTTGCGAAATTCCACGCGCTTTTGTTGGTAGTCGTCGATCATGTGCGGCATTATGGACATCACCAGGCGCCATAGGATGTAATTATGTAGAATTCTGAATGATCAAAAATTTTGCTTGCGTTACACTCAACATTGTTTCAGGGAAAAAATTTAATCTCTAGTTATTTTATCCATACTTCTGATATTTTTTCAATTTGCGGTGGGTGGGTTGAGGTGAGTGTGAGTAGGTGGACGGGCGGGTGGGTCGAGGTGGGTGGATAAGTGGGTCGAGGTGAGTGGATGAGTAGATCGAAGTGGGTGGATAAGTGGGCGGGTGGGTCGAGGTGGGTGCCTAAATGGGTCGAGGTGGGTGAATAAGTGGGTCGGGGTGGGTGGATGAGTAGATCGAGATGGGTGGCTAAATGGGTCGAGGTGGGTGGATAAGTGGGTCGAGGTGGGTGGCTAAGTAGGTCAAGGTGGGTGTATAAGTGGGTCGAGGTGGATAGATGAGTCGGTCGAGATGGGAGGATAAGTCGGAAGGTGGGTCGAGGTGAGTGGATAAGTGGGTCGAGGTGAGTGGATAAGTGGGTCGAGGTGAGTGGATAAGTGGGTCGAGGTGAGTGGATAAGTGGGTCGAGGTGGGTGAATAAGTGGGTCGAGGTGGGTGAATAAGTGGGTCGAGGTGGGTGGATAAGTGGGTCCAGGTTGGTGGATGAGTAGGTCGAGGTGGGTCGAAGTGAGTGGGTGGGTGGGTGGTTGTGTGCAAAGTGCAAATCCGAAAATTTTGGTTGTCACACCAAGTCTGATTGAGCAAATCACCTTCGATCAGTTTTCTCGATGATTTTGCCCATCTCCACGAAATAGGGCATAGCATAGGCCACCACTGGCTCATCATCAGTGATAGCTGATGCATTTAGGAATTGCTGCAGATAGAGACGCCAATTGATCTGTGGAATTTTCTTCTGCAATTCGCGAAGTGTTAATTTGCAATAGATGACCGATGTGTCGTGCCTGTCCGCCTCAGGCATCGAGGCATTCGCCAATTCCTTTTCCAGCGCTATCACGTACTCCAGCTCGACTCGTGCCCTTTTTGGCTCTGCCCCCAACAAAATTGATACACTCGTCATGTAATTGTGGTAAGCGCGCAGCTCACGCTCACTACTCGAGTTGAGGTAGTAGTCACGACTCGGCAGTGCCAGTTGCATTTGATCCAACTGGAATTTAATGGGAAAAATCGGTAATTAATTTTTATTTACAATGGACATTTAATTTTAAATTAAAACCTTGAGCCATTTTCTATGGTCTTACTTTGCCGGCGCACCTGGAGGATGTTGGTCGAGGAATTTTTGTCATCTGGACCAACCCAGGGCTCCACTAGCGCCCCTTCGTTGAAGTCCCCGCGAAGTTTGCCGAGTAGTACTTCGATGCTGTAAGCGGGTGGCTGCCAAGTAGGCCCTTCCACCACAGGCCAACCCCCAAGACTCTTCAGGGTCTCCTTCAGCGGTGCATCGCCGATCTTTCGGATCTGGGCTGAAATTTTCAAGCACTTCATACATAGATCGGCAAATAACTTTGGAACCGTTGACTTGGTAGAAAAAATTCATAAGACTTTTTTGCAGAGAATGTTATTTGCCATCTAAAATTTTTTGTCACATTTTTCGATCCGAACCATAGGTTTATAAATGGAGGATTTTAAATGGGTGACGATTTCTTCGCCTTACCGATCGAGCCATCAGAGTCTCCGGTAAAAAAAAAAAATAAAAATACTGTCTTGTGCCAAATAAATTTCCCATCTCGTTTATTCAATTTCGAGATTATAATATTCTTTTGGGGCGACTGGATACTTACGAATATCCATACATGATCGGTAAAACTGCTTCGCCTTGAAGGTAGCGCTGTTGTCCCTGGTGTTGGGTGGCTCCTCGAGGACACGTTTCAGAATGATTTTCAACTGATCCGAGAGCACTTCGAAGGGATTTATGGAGCTTCTGTCCTCGGGGATTACGTGCATGTGATTCCAAGTGCCACAAGCGTACTGAAAAAAATCGACACATGGCGCGGCAGTTTTGTCCATTGCTGATAATAGACTTGCAGCTGAAACACAAGGGCACCAGAAAACAATGGATCATTACGTCTATTCAGAGGCGAAAATTTTCACATGATATGAACAGCAAAATTGTCATGTACCATTTGTGAATTCTGAATTTCGATTTTTACCGATTTTCGGCAAGTAATTGTAACGATCGTGATACCGATTTCCTGCTCCTGTGACTCGAGTCTTAAGCATACCAAATCAATCTTGTGTGTATGTGCGTGGGTGGATATGGATGTGCAGACTTTGCATGAAATCGGTTGGGTATGTATATCGTTGAAACCGATTTCCGTCGTTTATAACGCTCTACTGCCTAAACGGTTAGAGATAGCGGCAGAATGATAATAACCAAAATTATTCCTCACGCAAAAATACACATTTTATGTTTAATGAAATTTATTCTAATTTCCATAGTTAAGGAGGTAGCGTGGGTTTAGTCCTCGCGCGGTCACACTGCTATCGGTGTCTCGCTCCCACTCTCGCAACGCGCTTGCGTCTCTCGCCGTTTACCATCCGAGCACTCCAGGGTTAATAATGATTTAGGTGACTAAGTTCGCATGTCTGTGTGTCTGTGTGTGTGTGTGTGCATGTGTGTATAATTGAAAAAAAAATTTTAATTAATTTTTTTAAATTAAGTTTTTTTAATCGCAAGGTTTTTTTTTCAACTTACCCGTTTTGATGCACTCCTCTGTGAGACATACTTTTGGACCTGAAAAGTGAATAATATTACTAAGCGCTCTCCAACAAAACAATTACCGGCAAAATAGAGTCCTGCTTTACCGACCGATGGTAAAATCTATTTTTTTAAATTCTATATTTAGAGATTCTCACGAGCGTCTCGGATGCACTCTCGCCCACGGTTGAGGGCTAAGAGCAGAAGTGCAAATAAACTCGTCGCTAGAAGAGTGACGGCTAGGACTCCCAACAGCTGCTGACGGTTGGTAGGGCCCCGTCGACGGCGCGTGACGGAAGTTGCACGCGTGATCCCCGCGATCCGACCTGGGGCACCCTGGCCGTGGACCAGGGTTGTCGTCGTACTGCCCCGGGGGCCACACGTCACCTGAAAAATTGTATGATATATATTTTGTTTATTACAATTTAAATTTTTAAATTTTGACTATTTTGGAAATAAATGAATAAATTTATAAATGAATAAGTAAATAAATAAATAAATAAATAAATAAATAAATAAATAAATAAATAAATAAATAAATAAATAAATAAATAAATAAATAACTAAATAAATAAATAACTAAATAAATAAATAAATAAATAAATAAATAAATAAATAAATAAATAAATAAATAAATAAATAAGCAAATAAATAAATAAATAAATAAATAGATAAATGAATGAATAAATAGATAAATAAATAAATAAATAAATAAATGAATAAATAAATAAATATATAAGTAAATAAATCAAATAAATAATCAAATACATGAATTGATCAACTGTTGACTTAATGAATAAATTGACAAATTTACATGAAAATTGATTTTAATTGAATGGAAAAAATAGTTGACACATCCTTATTTCCCACCTGTAGCGCCGACAGCATTTCGTGCTCATCAGGTGGCAAAAGACTCGCATTCTTCTCAATTCTTGGACGCAAATAACCGTTGTTAGTTTCCGCCCTCATTTATTGTTTATTTAACCGTCACAAAATTGTTTAACAATTTTTTGTCCCCCCTAAAGCATCTGAAATATTGGCACAAATAATCACGAATATTCAAATTCTCTATAATAATCAGGAGCACAATTTTTTGAGTTTGTTTAAAAAATTTGATTTGCCGATATTTTTTACAACAATTTTAGGTGGCGAATACGTTCAACGTTTTCATGGAAAGGGAGTCGTTTTTCGCGAATATCTCAAAATCTATAGAAAATAGAGCAAAAATTGTATAGACATTTTTGAGAGATCTTGAAATTGTTAATAATAAAATATTTTTTTTGAAATTTTTTTTCTCTTCGTTCTCGAGATATTAGTGAAATATCTAATTAAGAATTGCAACGGTTCACTTGAGCTTGTGTCATTTTTTGAGGATATCTCGGAAACTATGAGAGGTAAAAAAAAACATTGGAAACATTTTTTGTTGCAAATTTGAAGAGCTATAACAATTGTTATTAACAAAATATCGATATCTGTCGCAGTTTTTGAGATATCTTTGAAAAACCAACCCAGGTCCTTTCCTTTTCACCAGTTCATCACTCAATTGTTAACTGTTGATTACGTATTAATTAATGTGATCAATTATTTATGGACATTTTGATTTT
Source organism: Asobara japonica (assembly GCA_026005395.1). Classification (NCBI taxonomy): domain Eukaryota; kingdom Metazoa; phylum Arthropoda; class Insecta; order Hymenoptera; family Braconidae; genus Asobara; species Asobara japonica. Next base: position 558,910 of record BQMI01000533.1, on the reverse strand, counting down.
GATTTGTTTATAAAAAAATTCCAGGGGAGATTTGACGATATCAAAATTTTGAATGTGGCGATTTAATTGCCCAATATTGGGGCCTTTAACCTAATTGTCATTTTTTGATTTTGCGGGTTTTTTTCAACTTTTATTTATTGTTTTTTAGGGTATTGCGCTTTTTTTCGTAAACAAATTGGCGGGCTATATGCTCCTGACGACGGTCGGAGTCGGACTGAAGGAGGGGATGGTATCTACTGAGAGCGGCGAGGTGGAAAACTGGGGAGTACTCGCGCGGGAAAATTGTCACTAGGGCAACTCCAGTTCAATATTTAGTCGGGGAATGTCGGAAATGTTGGACGTTTTGGAAATTTGGAAAATTCGGAAAATTTGGAAAATTTGGAAAATTTGGAAAATTTGGAAAATTTGGAAAATTTGGAAAATTTGGAAAATTTGGAAAATTTGGAAAATTTGGAAAATTTGGAAAATTTGGAAAATTTGGAAAATTTGGAAAATTTGGAAAATTTGGAAAATTTGGAAAATTTGGAAAATTTAGAAAATTTGAAAAAATGTGGAGAATTTGGAAAATGTGGGAAAATTCGGAAAGTTTGGAAAATGTAGGAAAATTCGGAAAATTTGGAAAGTTCATAAAATTTGGAAGATTTTACGAAAATTCAGGAATTTGAAAAAAGTTTTGAAAGTTGTGGAAAATCCGAAAAAACAAATCCATCGAAATTTCCATATTTCGATTCTTTGGGATTTTTCAATTTTTGAGTTCTCCAATATTTCACTTCGATTTTTTTTTTAGAAATATCGATGTCTCAAAATTTTTGATGATCCTGTTTTCCTGGGCGGAAACTGAGCTGTTCCGGCGGGAAAATTGTCACTAGGGAAGCGACCCAAGTTTATAATATATACTCAAAATTTTCTTTACTTCACGTACGACTTCCTCTCATAACCCTTAGACCGAAAAAAACTCAGTCGCGGTCAAAATTCGTCGGGCCTCCCTATCCGCCAATTATCTCGAAACCGAAGCGAGATAGCGACATTGTCATATAAACCTTTTTTGTAGAGCAAAATAAAACCTTCAAATTTGCATTATAAAAAAATTCTCTATCTCTCTTACTTTTCCAGATATTCCACGAAAACTGCCGTCGCGGTAACACACACTCGTTTCGATTGACCACGTCGCTACTCCAATTTCCTTTTTCGAAATGCTTTAAATTTTTTTCAAAAACTCAACATTTTTTTAAACCCCCAAATTTATTTTTAAATCCATTTGTTGAAATTATGAAATTTTGGAAATTTTGTACTTTTCTGTAAATTTCAAAATTAGTAAAAAAAAAATTTCAATTTTTTTTTAAGTGAAGAAAAAATATATTTTGCTAGATTCTCAAAATCATTGAGATTATTTTTGTTTAAGGAAAATATAGGAAATTATTTCAGAGGCAAGTGGTTAATTATGTAACTTAAATGATGGATTTTCGGAGGCGGATTTATTGGTAGTTGCGATGGCAGTTCTGGGAAATTATAGCCACTGGGTTTGGGTGTGGGAGATACCGCATTTTTTTTAATGGTTTTAGCCGCGGGTGGGAGTTTGGGGTGGGGGTGCACTCAGGTCGATAAGGAGTCTGCGCCGTTGGTACAGGGGATGTAGACCCCATGAACGAGATCGCTTTTCTCAGCTTTTCTCATAAGATTATTTTTCAAAATACAGAATATATTTTGCTTTTTCACAAAAAAAATGAACAACATTTTTAATATTTTTCGAAAATTTTTCTGAATTTTTGAGATTCAAAAATTTTCATCTTTTGCTACTGTTTTCAATTTTCAATAGATCAAATTTTTGATTGAGTCAATTTTCAAAAATTTCATAATCATAAAATATTTTTTCGAAAATTTGGAAATTTTTTTGTTTTTTTTTTTATCAATTTTTCGTCGAAATAAATTTTCCTAAATTTTTTCCTTCACTTTTTGAAAAAAAAATAGATTTGACCCTTTTTGTAAAGGTTGCTGGGTTGACGATAATAAGCCATTAAGTCAACTGGAAATTATCAATTTCGATGGGAAGGGGGGAATGACCCAATTGTTTTCTCAACAATCAACTTTTGCCTCATTCATGTCAACCTGGTTTACATACCAAATTCTAGTCGATAGACGAGCCTGACAGGTGAAAAGAGCGCTCCACATAAATTAACAAGACACTCACGAATGTAATTAAAAAAAAAAAAAAAAAAAAAAAAAAAAATGGGTGGTGGTTTCGAGAAATCTACAAAACAAGTTTAATGAGTTAAAAAATTTATTTTAAAAAACTACCCCAAAAATGAATCTCTATTTTGAGAAATTCTTTGGGAGAACACACTAGACCCAAGTCCTCATCGAACATTCCATTGCTAATATCACAATTAAATCAAACTTCAATTAATAATTCCAACTATTAATGATCGAATTGCGAAAAATATACAAAAATATTTTTCCCCAGAATTTTGCCCCCATATTTCCATCAAACTCCAAAATTCCCGAGATGTGACAAAAAAATGGTGTCATAAATTAGCAAATATCTCGAGAACCGTTGATTCCACAAAAAAAATCGAATAACAAGATTTGTAGAGCATTGAGGTGTGCACAATAAATGTTAATCAAATTTTTTTGTAGATTCCACAGTTTTTGAGATATCCTGAGCTAAAGATTTTAGAAACTCGGAACTTTTGCAAATCAGGAAAAGCTCCGATCTTCTGATTTGTGAATATCTTCAAAACCGTTGGTTCTATAAAAAAATGTTATTAGGGACAATTGTAGGGAATTGAATTCTGCACAAAAAAGTATATATGCTATTTTCCGCTAAAGTTGGTAGTTTGCTAGGAAATCGACCGCAAAGAGTGGATTAATGCAGTCCCCTCGAAATATCGATCCGCCATTTTCCCGGAAGCCTTAGACGATTCTCTCAACGATTCCCTTGAGTAGGTGAATGACCTGAGTGAGAATGGTGGGTACGACTTGTAGGAGCGGTCCTCCGAGCAGTCCTGAAAGTCCTCCAAAGCCTCCAGAGATGGCGCCCTGGGCTCCCGCACCAACCCTATCAACAGCTGATTTCAGGGTTCCCTCAATTCTCCCCAAAAGTCCCTGAAGTTGTTCAATAACGGCTTTGTTGACGTTATTGGGAGCAGCCTCCAGTTGCTTAAGGGTGTTCACGAGGATGGTCCTCACCTATTATCCAATAATAATTAAAAAAAAAAATTAGAAACGAAAAATGGCAAAATTATGAGAATGTCTTCTGGGGATTCCTTTTCTCCTCTGGAGATTCAGGACTGTTTCGAAAAATGGAAAAAAAATTATAGTGATCAACAATCGGTAAAACAGATCCCTATCTTACCAACGAAGGTAGCTTCATCAACTTGCAATGATTACTAGACGAGGAAGTTTCATAAAAATTTTATAAGACTCAAAAAAAAAAGAAAGAACTCTGGAAATATATTTAAAAATTCTAAAAAATTTTGTACGGGAATTAAAAATTGCATATGAGATATAGAACGAAGCAGAGAGCACCAGAAACTTCTAAAAATTTTAATAAAAAACTGGAAAATTTATAGAAAAAATCGTCAATGGGGGTTTCCAGCAGTCAATTATCGATAATATAGAACTCTACTCTATCAACAGCCGACAAGACAGGACTCTACCCTGTCAACAATCGGCAAAACAGGGATCTGCCTTGTCAACAGCCGGTAAGGCAGCAATCTAACCTGTCAACAGTCGATAATGTAGTTTTGTTGCCTGAATTGCCTGAAAAAACGTTGAAATTTTGTATGTGTACAGAATGTTTTTTTTTCTTCTACCTGAACAAGGAGGTTGATGACAAGACCACCTGCAGCACCTGATCCAGTTGATCCTGCAGCACCGGATTCAACCTTCGGAATTAGACCCTCGACACTTTTGAGGAGTGAATCAATTTGGGGGAGTAATTGATTGAGGGGCAGACCGTTCAGGAGTTGATTGAGAAAATCGAGGTTGGGGAGCGATGGGAAAATTGGCGAGGTGGGGGGTGCAAGTGTTGGGAGGAGTGGGGGGGTGGGTAGGGTTACACTGTCCAGGAGACCGCCGGGGGCAGCTACGGCCATAGCCTGTAATTAGCAAAATCATTAACACTCATTAGCTTGTTCTTGGTATCTGATCCTTGTTTATAATTAATGAAGTTTAATCGTTTTCTTGAGAAGTGAAAAGTAGTATGGGAAAATTGGGAGAATAGGGAAAAATAGAAAAAATAGGAAGAATAAAAAATAGGAAAAATAGGAAAAATAGGAGAGATAGGAAAAATAGGGAAAATAGGAAAAATCAGATAAATAGGGAAAATATGAGAGATATGGAAAATAGGAAAAAAAGGAAAAATGTGAACAATAGGAAAAATAGGAAAGATAGGGAAAATAGGGGAAATAGGAAAAATGGGAAAAATAGGAAAATAGGAAATGAGACTTAATTGTTTGCGGGTTTCTCAATTTTTTTTAATAGGAAAGAAACAGAATTTCTGGCGAAATTTATGAATGGAAAGTCTTTAGAATTTAATGAGTTTAATTTTTAGTTAATTGACCCAGATTCATGGTTGTAGATAATCGAGTTCACTTACGATAAGTGTCAGGAAAGCGACAAAGTTCCTCATCTTATTAAAGTTGGGTTGAATTGTTGGAGTGAAGTCAAGTTTGAATGTACCTTTCATTCACTTGGCTTATATACCAAATTGTAATCGATAAACATTTGCTCGTGAAAGCACTGAGTCCACCAATGACGACATAATCCATATTTGCAATTAATTAATTGAGGAAGTTACAAGGAAAACACCGTCATTGAGAGTATTTCGTGGATTACTACGATTAAATTCCATTCGTAATTCCTTTCGGAGAATTTCCAATTTTGAAAAATTGTAATTTTTGAAATTTGAAAAAGTTGCAAATTTTTTACTCTTCGAAATTTTTGAAACTTTTCATTTTTTGAAAATTTATTTCCACAAATTTAAAAAATGAATGGCCTCTTTTAAATTATGGAAAATTTTAAAAATGCAATCAGTCAGATTCGCAATTTTTTTTATTATCCAGATCCTTCCAAAATCTCAGAAAAAAATACTCCTTGTCACCTGTCTCAGATTTCCTAAGATTCCCAAACTGAGCCATCAAATAATTTACGATTTTCAAATTCTCTCTCGCTAATGACGCAATAAATTTGTTTTTTTTTCACATATTTTTTCCTTATCATCTCAGATCCGTAAATCTACATTTCCTTCCTCAAAACATTTCAATAAACTGATAAGACCACCCAGGTGTTCACACAGATGACGAAAAGTTCATTTACTCGTATTATTTATTAAAGTCATTATGCTAATACAATACCATTTTTCAATGAATATCTAATGTGTCTAGGGGACAGCGGGGCATAACGGGACACGAGACACCATGGAACCGCGCATTTCGGCTGATGTCCCATAATCCCGGCCGTCCCATAATACCCCACCTTACCCCGCTTATCCATCGCAAAAATCACTATTTAAAGTCTAGACTTGACTGAGTATAAAATACATGCTCCAGAATTTTTTCCGTAAATTCCACAATTTTTTCCATCTTTGTACAAGGTTTCTAAAAGCCCCATCTAACTACATATCTATATAGTATAAAATATATCTATATGTCTACATTGATGAATTTTGATGGTTCAGACGATTCCTCCAATGATCCTCTGGAGTAGCTGAACGACCTGGATGAGGGTCGTCCGCACGACCTGAACCTGGCTCCCTCCTACGACACCGGAAACGCCCCCTATGCCCCCGGCAGCCGCACCCTGGGCCCTGCTTCCAAGCTTCTCGATGACGGACCTCAGAACTCCCTCAGTTCTCCTCAAAACTCCCTGAATCTGATCATTAGTACCTTGATCGACATTATTCGGCCACGCCTGGGACCTCCTCAGCGTCGAACTAAGGAATATCTGTACCTGATTTGAAATATGAATCACTCAATTAATGATCAGTAAGGCTGAGGGATGCAAGGGATGCTGAATGTTTGAAGACAGAGAGAAAAAAACGACATTGTTGCTGAGAAAACGGTAAAAAGAAGCCAAGAAAATGTTTATTCCCGTATTATCAGCGCCCCGTGCATGATAAACCCCAAAAATTGTATATGAATAAAAACGTTCCACCCCCGAGAGTACTTTGGAACAAACTGGGGTTCATTCGGAGTGTATAAATAATATTTTCAAGCCTCTGAAATCGCGAGGTGGACGGGCGCGCGCGCCGCCATTTTGATTCGACCGATCTCAAGATGGCGGCACGTTTCTTGCTCTCTCTCTCTCTGAATGTCACTTAAGTTTATATTGGTTTTAGTGTTTTCGCACCTGAGTTAGGAGCCTGATGACGTTGCCACCTACGGAACCTGATTGACAGGATATATTTGGCAGAAAATCTTCGACATTTTTGAGGAGCGCATTAATTTCCGATGCTATTTGGTTGACAGGAAGACGCTGCAAAAGTTGATGGACAAAATCAAGGTTCAAGAGGGTTGGCGGCGCTGAGGATGCAGGCGTGACAGGGGGGGTGGCGGTGGGGTTGGGTGTGCCCACGGGGGTAGGTTGAGTTACTCCTCCGCCCAACGGGTTAGAACTGGCCACCGTCTGTAATGACATAGGTAATTAGTACTAAAAAAAATTGGGAAAAATTTAATCCATGAACAAACTCGTTGCAAAAAAAATCTTCGTTTATTCCACTTTAATCCCTGATATTTCCTTAACCCTAAGACTTGGGGGGGAAAGTGATAAAGCATCAAATGTGCAGTTTTGTGTAAGGAACAATTTTTATTTAATACTCTTTTTTCTATTTCCAACCGTTTTCATGCTGCAGCGTTATAAACAATTGAAATCAATAAATTGGACACTACTAAATATCACTATTGTTCGCAACTAATTTCACTTTTGACTATAAAAAAATGGGGAAATATACCTACAACTATCGCAATTTGTTACTTAATCCGAATTGATGGGTTGGAATTGTTTTCCGTTGCAAGTGGACTTACGATAAGCGTGAGGAAAGTCACGGAGTACTTCATTTCACAAAACTTTTCTCGAATTGTTGATACAACTTCTCCTTATATATCAAATGTAATAGATAAAGTGTCCAACGGCGAGAAAATATTTGCAATTATTTAATTGCTAGAGATAAGGTGGCAAACAAGGATCACAAGTCGCATTTCTTAGATTGCTGCAATTGACAAACGTCATAATGCAAATAAAGTACGTAGCAAAGATGGCCGAAATTATTGACCATATCAGAAAAGGTAAGAAAAAAATTTTATTTAAAACAAATTTTATATAATCAAAATTCCCATAGACTCCGATTGCACGCATTGCAAATTTTGAGGTCGAACGAAACATTCTCTGCTTATGTTAATTTCTGTGCTAATTTTTTTAAAGAAATTCTTTCGTTATTGAAAATGTTCATTTTATCTCAACAGCGCAAATCCACATTTCCTTCCTTAAATCATGCCAATAAACTGATAAGGAATCCCTAGATTTTCATGTGGATCATGAACAGTTCGTTAACCGCCTCCGCCATTTTGAGTTCGCGTGCGCGCGCAGCTAGGCTCCCTAATGGTTGAACTACCACGTGGCACTTGAACTTCGATCTGCGCAGAAAAATCCATATATATATCCACACACATATCCACATATATATATGAATACATCTATATATATATATATACATAGAAAAAAGGTCCACAGCAAAAATTATACTTCATTTAAAATCCACATACAGAAAGATGGTGGAAACACGTGTGAGTGTGTGTGTGTGTGCTATGGAAAAACACATTGATTCGTATAAAAAATTTATTTTATTCGTCGGAAAAAATCGACTTTTTACACAGCAACACACATGTCCTAGGACACCAAAATTTTTTTCTTGGTCGGAGTCTCCATCACTGGATCCATCCTCAGCTCCTGAATGATGCGTTGGAATTTGACAACTCAGACGGCTCTCTCAACGATCAAAGTTAGCTGGTGAATAATCTGCGTGAAGACTTTCGGCACGATATTGAGGAGCGGGCCACCCACAAAATCTGAGAGCGCCTCGATGCGCTTGGAGATGGCGCCCTCAGCGCCCTTTATTCCCGCCCTTTCAGTTGCTATGTGAAGGATGCGCTCTAGGCGCTTCAAACTCCCGCGCAGCATTTCTATGGCAGCGTCGTGACCGGCGTGGGGCACCTTCTCGAACTGGTTTAGGGCCAAGAGGAGTATTGCACGCACCTAATTTGAAGATGAAATTATTTTGGTCCATGGTTGGTGGAAAAAAAAAGATAGAAAAATTTATTTCTCTTACCTGCACCATAATGTTGACCATACGACCGCCCTTGGGGCCGGAGGACTCGGCTGGCTCCTTTGAGATAAGCTCCTCTATTTTTTTCAGGAGCAAATCCATCTGGTGGAGTAATTGATGGAAGAGAGGCGGAGTTGGAGAAGGTGCTCCGGAATCCTGAGGGGGGCTCCCGAGAGCTACACTCGCTAGAACCTAAGGGTAATTAAATGACATTAAATTTCACATGATGTAACGAAATGAAACAGACTGTAACGAAAACGCAACGAAGTGTAACAAAGTGCAACGAAATGGAATGACGTGCAACCAAGGTGCAATGAACTTAAATAAAACAGAATGGAGCGAAATGGGACAGGTAACGAAATGAAACAGAATGTAACGAAAACGCAACGAAGTGTAACAAAGTGCAACGAAATGAAATGACGTGCAACCAAGGTGCAATGAAATTAAATAAAACAGAATGGAGCGAAATGGGACATGTAACGAAATGAAACAGAATGTAACGAAAACGCAACGAAGTGTAACGAATTGGAACGAAATGAAACGACCAAGGTGCAATGGACTTGAATGGAACAGAATGGAGTGGAATGGAACAATTTGCAATGAGATACAACAGAATGTAACGAAAACGCAACGAAATGTAACAAAACGCAACGAAATTGAATGAAATTTTTTTTTCGCAAATATTTTCAGACAATTCGTTTGATCCCTTTGGATCGATGATTTCAGATTATGTTTATATGAAATCTGACTTACAATGAGTGCCAAGAAAGTCAAAAAATTCTTCATGTTATTAATGCGTGCATCTCATTCGGATTTTCAGGGTTATATACTGAATTTTAATCGACGAAAATTTGGATAAAGATCGCAATCACTGATGCATGATGACATAACATATATTTGTTATTAGCTGATTACGAGAGATACGAGAGTAAATACGAAAGATACGAGTGCTGGAAAAATTACTATATACAATTTGCGAAAAATTCTAGAGTCGTTTATGGTGAAATTTGCAGCGAAATTCAGTTTCTGGATTTTACCAAATGTTCCAAATTCACTGAATTTTTTTTTATGCAAATATAAGTTTTGGAAATTTTAATATTTTTTTTCGTAATTGACGGCATTGATATGTGATATGTGGGCATTTATACTATCCAATTGGGACCCCTAGAAGATACTCCCGTCGAATTGGGGCCGAAAAAGTCAAATTAATTTTTTTCGATTTTCGCCCAATCTAACATTGGGACTTTATGGGGAGGCAAAGTTAAATTTTTTAAAATCGGATTTTTGGCCCCGTGGGCGTTTATACTATCCAATTGGGACCACTAGAAGACACTCCCGTCGAATTCGGGTCGAAAAAGTCAAATTAATTTTTTCCGATTTTCGCCCAATTTAACATTGGGACCTTATGGGGAGGCAAACTTAAATTTTTTCAAAATCGGATTTTTGGCCCCGTGGGCGTTTATACTATCCAATTGGGACCCCTAGAAGACACTCCCGTCGAATTCGGGTCGAAAAACTCAAATTAATTTTTTCCGATTTTCGCCCAATTTAACATTGGGACCTTATGGGGAGGCAAACTTAATTTTTTTAAAATCGGATTTTTGGCCCCGTGCGCGTTTATACTATCCAATTGGGACCCCTAGAAGACACTCCCGTCGAATTCGGGTCGAAAAAGTCCAATTAATTTTTTCCGATTTCCGCCCAATTTAACATTGGGACCTTATGGGGAGGCAAACTTAATTTTTTTAAAATCGGATTTTTGGTCCCGTGGGCGCTTATGCTATCCAATTGCGACCCGAAAAGGTGTTCAGCATGATTTATTTCATCCGTGAGTTATTTTATGGTGTATTGTCTTTTTGTTACTAGTATGGGTCATTCAAAAATTGATTAAAACAACCTTCTCACCCGGGGGGTGGGGGTCATTTTACCCACGCCAAGCCTACCTTTTTCAAATGACGGACACGTAACATGGTTTTGAGTGGTGGTAATAATCGAAAACCTGCTAACTATACGGGTATAAATAACAAGGTCATAGGAAATAAACTATTTAGTCCTAAATTATAAAAATCTAACCCTGAATTATTCCTGAAATTCCTACATTGGTTTCATTAAAAATTCGTTTTTCATCTGCTAACTATTCGTCCGGTTTTTTATTTATTCTTTTTATTTTTTTTATTTTTTTTTTATCAAATTCCATGGATTTTATTTTATCCACTCTTGGCATGTTACCCACAAACGATTTTGCATCGACAACGTTTCCGCTATTTTTACACCGGTCGATAACTTACCGATCTCCAAAACTCCACTGAGTTTTTTGAAAATTTGACAGAATTTTTAAGACCCCTACTGTACCAACCGAAGTTGAAAAAAAATCTGAGGGCCGTCGAGAAAGCAGATTTCGAAATTTTTGTGTGTTGAATTATTTTCTATTCAACTGGTATGGTTAAGAAAAATTTGTATGGCTAAATTGGTATAATTAAAAAAAAAAAGAAAAAAATTTTGTCTCGTTTATTATGATTTTTTTCTTATCTCCATTGAAGCGCAAATCAACATTGTCTCAACTTATGGCAATAAACTGATAAGATTTTATTGGTTGGGTGGTCACACAGATGACAGAACAACCGTGTACTCGTCTTATTGAAATTCTTTGAAAATTATTCAAACTTATTATTTGTTTTTCATCTTTTCGTTCTTTGGAAGAGTAAAAATCCTGGAACTTTACAAAATTTTAAAAAATCTTAAAATTTGTTAAATTATCGCAAGTTCCAGAAGTTTTGCAACTTTGGTATTTTTTTTTAAATTTTCAAAATTTCCATAATTTCCAAAATTTCCAAAATTTCCAAAATTTCCAAATTTTTCAAAATTTTCAACATTTTCAAAATGTTTCCTCAAAATGCGGGGATATATATATATATATTGCTCTCAGCACTTTTGACGTACAGGTACGAAAACGTCAACAAAATTAATTTACTCATATTATTTATTAAAGCGATCATCTTAAAACTAATGAAAAATGTACAATAAACTCTACTAAAAAAATCAGCTAAAAAATTCCGCCAACATTTCTGTGATAATTGAGCTGCTGGTGACTATAGTCGTAAGTTTGGTCATAGCCCCAGTCGTTTATGGGGTTCTGTACACTTTGGGGACCAATCGTATGGGGATTATGGTGGGCTGTATGAGGAGATGAATATTCGCTTCCTTGAAAGTGATTGAAATTGCCCCAATTTAGCTGCGAAGATCTCCAGTCAGTATTACCTGTAATGAAAACGAAAAAAAGAATTAGAATGGAATGAACGGAGCGGGGCAATAAACAAATTGAGGGGTTTAAAATACTAGATCACATCCACTCACGCACTCACCCACCCACCCGCCCACCGATCTACCCACCCTCCCACCCAACAACCCTTCCACCCTCCCCCCAACCACTCACCCTCCTACCCAACCACCCACCCTCCTGCTCAACCACCCACCCTCCCACCCACCCACCCTCCCACCCACCCTCCCACCCATCCACCCACCCACCTCCCCCTCCCACCCACCTCCCCCTCCCACCCTCCCATCCTTCAACCCAACCATCCTCCACCCACCCACCCTCTCACCCTCCAACCCAATCATCCCCCCACCCAACCGCCCACCCACCTAACCACCCACCCACCTACACCACTGCAAATCCGCACATACAATTTTTTCAGGCCGATCATTTTCCTCCCCTAAAATCATGTAATTAAAAAAATGATAATTCACCAAGATTGTGTAATTAAAAAACAGTACTTTACCAGTATTGTGTGGAAGGCCTGAAGGTGCTGACAGGGCGGGGGTGGGTTGTAAAGGTGCCGAAGTTGGAAGTTGCGCAGAAAGGGTTCCAAGTGATCCAGGAATTGGCACGGAGCTGTGAACACCACTCATGGTAGTTGTAGTTGTGGGTAGCACCTGGCTGACTATAGTAGCTGCCACTTGATGGACTACGCTCGGCGAATGATGAATAGTACCACCTGATGGTTGCTGGAGGCTCGTAGGCACCTGGGGTATACCACTTGGCACCTGGGGCATCAATTGACTTAAGTCCGACATTCCGTATTGACAGGGCCCTTGACTTGAGAAATTCTGCATTGCGTGACCTAAACTACCCGTGTGCTTGCGCATGCGCGCCCGACGATTGCTGAACCATACCTGCGGGTCAAAAGGGTCAAGTGAAGTATACGTCAGCATATGCTTTTGAAACTTGTTATATTCTTTAATTTGCAAGTTTGTGGTGGGGAAAGTTCATTATATTGGAATGGTCCAATGTGGTTGGATCACGCCTGAATTCCTTGAATCAGGTATGAAGTATTGGAATCAGGTTTAACATAGTTGAAAACAGAATTACGCGTGTATGTGGCTGTGCGTGTGAGAGATAGAGAGTGGCGACGTGAGTGTGGGTGGGTGGCTGCGTGACAGTGGGTGGCTGGGTGTGTGATAGTGGGTAGAAGGGTGGCTGAGTGTAAGTGGGTAGATGAGTGGCTAGGTGGATGGGCGGGTGGGTGGATGGGCGGGTGGGTGGATGGGTCGGTGGGTGGGTGGATGGGTGGGGGGGATAGATGGGTTGATGGGTTGGGTGGTGGGTGGATACGTGGGTGGGTGGATAGGTGGGTGGGTGGATGTGTGGGTGGGTGGATGTGTGGGTGGGTGGATGTGTGGGTGGGTGGATGGGTGAGTGGGCGGCTGGGTGGGGGGATAAATGGGTGAGTGGGCGGCTGGGTGGGGCGAGAGATGGGTGAGTGGGTATGGCTTCGTGGGGGAGTGGATAGGTGGGTGGGTGGTTGGGCGGCTGGGTGTGGGGCTAGATGGGTGTATGGCTTGGTGGGTGGGTGGATAGGGATGGGTGGGTGGGTGGATGGGTGGGTGGGTGATGGGTAGGCGAGTGGGTGCATGGGTGTATGGGTGGGTGGGTGTAATTTCTTTGGTACGCAAAATTATTCGTTATACCTTCTCCCATTAATTTACCTGTATTCTTGCTTCTGTTAATCCCGTTCTCTGTGCAAGTTCCTCCCTTGCATAAACATCGGGGTAATGAGCCCTTTGGAAGGACGCCTCTAATTGTTCTAATTGAGTTCCAGTAAATGTCGTTCTACTTCTCCTCTGCTTCCGTTTCAGCGTGATGCTTGGCTCACTTTCAGTGTCAGACTCGTCCATACTTTTAACAATATGTCCTAGAAAATCATAAAATCATAAAATCAGGCCAGAAATTTAGAATCTCACAGGTTTGGAAAATTTGCAATATCTAACTCGTTATAATTTGCTCGACCTCTGGGAATCCCTGTAGACTTTTCCTCAAGAAGTTTTAGGAAACGATGAATTGTTGGCGAAATGACGAAATCGGAAAGTGATGAAATCAAGTCAATGGACCGGAGGTGAGTACAAAGAGCATGTAAGGCTGCTCGTAAATCTCGAGAATTCTCTCATTAAACTTCAGGAATTAACAGAACAAAAATACACGCTTTTGCTGGGTAATAACTGGGCAAAGTTGATGGCGGTTTTATCGCGCTTTTTAGAACCACGACGTGTGTTCAGGGAACTAAGAAAACTAGTCGTACAGATTGTCATAAAATTTACGGTTAAATAGTACATAAAGCCTGTACCATATCGTCTCAATTGACATGTAAAAAATTCACCATCCTGAATAGTCAGAAAACTTGGTAATTATTATCTATTTTCAGCCTATGCTAATTGTCCAATTTTTCCAATTTCCTGTCGGGAAAACTGCCGTTGGGTTCCCGTTCGCAAACGACTTGGACAGAACCTGAGTAGGTGCGTAAGTGATAAAGCTTTAATGTCCCATACCTGATCAGGTCCGATAGGCCCGGACTTGGCCAGGCTTGAAGGCACCGGGCTTTATCAGATTCGAAAGCTCTGCACTTAGAGGTAGACTAGGTTTCATCGGTTCGGACTTGATTAGACCTGAAAGCTCCAGACTTGATCAAGATTTAAAGCTCTAGGTTTGAAAGCTCTGGACTTGATTAGCCTTGAAAGTTCTGGGCTTAATCGAATTTGAAAGCTCTGGACTTTTGGTCGACCCTGAAAGCTCTAGACTCAAGCAGACCCGAAAGCTCTGGACTCGATCAGGCTTGAGAGCTCCGAGCTTGATGAGACTTTGAAGCTTTAGCCTTGAAAGCTCTGGGCTTGATCAGGCTTGAAAGCTCCGGACTTGATGAGACTTTGAAGCTTTAGACTTAAAATCACCGGACTTCATTAGCTTTGAAAGCTCCGTCTTTAATCAAACTGGAAAGTTCTAGACTTTTGGTCGAAGCTGAAAGCTCTGGACTTGGTCAGGCTTGAAAGCTCTGGACTCGATCAGGCTTGAAAGCTCTGGACTCGATCAGGCTTGAAAGCTCCGGACTTGATGAGACTTTGAAGCTTTAGACTTGAAGGCACTGGTCTTGATCAGCTTTGAAAGCTCCGTGCTTAAGAAAACTGGAAAGCTCTAGACTTTTGATCGAACCTGAAAGCTCGGGACTTTTGGTCGAAGCTGAAATCTCTGGACTTGAGCAGACCCAACAGTCCTGGACTCGATTAGCCTTGAAAGCTCCGGACTTAATTAGACTTGAAAGCTCCAGACTTGAAGGTTTGACTTGCGGAGACTTGGTCAGAGCTGATCAGTTAGAGTGACCTCAGCGAATTTCGGATTCAATACCAAGTCCACCTAATTCGAACTTGATTACAGTGGCTGCTGAAATTTTTTTCATTTTTGAACTTTTTCAGAATTATGAAATGTTACAATTTTTACTCATATGTCAAGTTAGCACGACTGACTAACAATTTTCTGAATTGTACGAACGAAGATCCATGCCAAGCTTTGGACTTAAAATCCCCAAAAATGTTCTCAAATAAACAACTAATTTAATCTCATTCAGGTATCAATGAAAACATCTGTTGTGGGCCTCAATGACTGTTCTTTTCTCCAAAATCCAATCTCCGTTCAATGGGTCCAGATTACTCTGTTTATTTGTGTACACTGGGCGCGGATTTGCGTTCAAGCATTTCGGATTTTTTTCTTATTTGAAGGAGGATTTCAATTCTTTTTTTTTTGAAAGGAGATCCCGAGTGCGATCGACGGCGCGGAAGATCGAGGTCCAGTGTTTTCCTCCATCGAATCACAACAAGATCAGTGTCACGAGTATTTTCATTCATGCAAATACGGTCAATTGACCGAGGAGGTTCAAAGTTCAATCATGGGTGAACATTTAAGCACCCTATTCAGGGGAAGGAGTGAGGAGTGCAACGTGCCTCATTTTTTTCCTCACTCCACGAAGTTTGGAAAGAAAAATACGATGAGTGATTGTACAAAAATTTTTGAATTTTTCAATTTTCGGGATTGTCAAAATTTAAAAATATGGAATTTTGGGAATTTTGGAAATTTGGTAATTTTCAAAATTTTGAAAAATTTGAACATTTTGAAAAATTTGATAATTTTGAAAAAATTGAAAATTTTGAAACAATAGAAAATTTAGAAAAATTTGACAAATTTACACAATTTAGAAAAATTTGAAAATTTTGAAATTTTGACATTTTGAAAGATTTGAAAATTTTGAAATTTTGAAATTTTGAAATTTTGAAATTTTGAAATTTTGAAATTTTGAAATTTTGAAATTTTGAAATTTTGAAATTTTGAAATTTTGAAATTTTGAAATTTTGAAATTTTGAAATTTTGAAATTTTGAAAAATTTGAAAATTTGAAAAATTTGAAAAATTTGAAAAATTTGAAAAATTTGAAAAATTTGAAAAATTTGAAAAATTTGAAAAATTTGAATTTTTTGAAAATTTTGAAATTTTGAAATCTTGAAATTTTGAAATTTTGAAATCTTGAAATTTTGAAATTCCGAAATCTTGAAATTTTGAAATTTTGAAATGATAATGCTCTTTACCTATTTCAAAAATTATAACAAGATCAATGTCACGAAACCGCATTTCCATTCATCCAAATATCCATTGACCACGCAGTTCCAAAATTTACTCATTCGTAAATTTTTAAGTAGTCTATTCAAGGTAAGGAGTAAGGAGCGTAATGATCTGGAAATAATATAAAGTTTTGAACAAGAAGTATAACTTTTTCAGTAACTTCCAGACCTTAAAAAATTTTAAAAAGTCTGGAATTTTTCTCTTTCGCCCCCCTAAAAAAATTCAGTCAAAAAAGCACCTGAAACCTGTTCCTGACCCCCTGTCCAGGGTCAACCATTTTCCAATTGCCTTTGTCGGCGGAAAAGCCTGACCGCAGGCGTGAGAACCAGCAATTGACTCCACATTTTACCCAAAACATGACATATATGCCCTCAACCTGTCCACCATTGCTCCCATTGTGCCCATTGACGCCATTTATCCAGAAAATGACAAATATCACCAAACATGCATTCCTCTTTATTGCTAGTCCCTAAAGCCGCTTCCAAAGAAGAATTTCGACAATTCAACATTTCAAAAATTCAAACAAAAAATCAAAATTCCCAAAAATTTTCAAAAACGAAAAAACGAATTTTCGAAATTTGCATTTTCGACCATTTTCGAATTTTATTATTTTCCCTGATTTTTTTTTAAATCGATTTTTCAAATGTTCAAATTTTTGAAATTTTTTGATAATTTTTTTGACAAATAAAAGTGGGATCCATAGAAAAAAAATGATATATCTCAATCGTTGATCTGCGCATGATCCAACTCTGGGGATTACCATAAAATTATTAATTCCACTCAGTCCCCAAATCCCCAGTCGGGAATATTTTGAAGATGTCCGAGATGACGCAAAGTGCGTCAAGCAGGTCGTGTCATTGGTTGCTCGGGTGTCGGTCTCCTTTGATAGTGTTGAAGCTTTTATTCGGAAAAGTTGAGGCCCCAGAAAAGGCTCAAAGCCCCTCGGACAAGTTGCATCCTGAGCATAATGGACATCCTCGACAGGCGGCTTTATGGACCACGAATAAAGAGCCCTCCATGTTTGCCGATATTTGTCATTTTTCCCCATAAAGGCAGCCAATGGGAACAATGCCAGACGGGTTGTCACCATGTATGTTACCCTTCAAGATTTTTCGAATTTTTCACATTTTTCAAAAATTTTACACTTTCTCCAACTTTAAATATTGTTTTTTTTTTATCACGGTTGACATGGCTCGAATGAAATATCGATTGGCCAAGAAACAAATGTCGAGTATCGATATCAGAATCAGATTATCAAATTCAAAACTTCAAAAGTCGAATAGATACTGTTCGACGGTGTGGTTGGAAAGAATCGAAAAATATCGATTATCGAAAATCGAAAAATATCGATTATCGAAAATCGAAAAATATCGATTATCGAAAATCCAAAAATATCGATTATCGAAAATTGAAAATATCGATTAGCGAAAATCGAAAAATATCGATTATCGAAAATCGACAATATCGATTATCGATACTCGAAAAATATCGATTATCGAAACTCGAAAAATATCGATTATCGATAGATCGATATAAAAATCGATTGGATATCTTAAATCGTTCTCGATCTATCGAAATCCCGTGCCTGAATTTACGACTTTCTCTCACGCTTCTAATTCGTTTCGTACGTTGTAATTATCAATTATCAATTATAAAAAATGTGATTCGTTATGAGGGATCGCGTGTTGAGAGTTATGAGCAAGTGATTCTCGAAACGTGCTCAGCATATTTCGTTCCCTTTTGGCATTCGCCCTCTGACACCTCATCTTTTCTTTTTCTCTCCCTCTCGGATGCTGGCAAGACGAAGAAGGTGATAACAATAAAGATGGAATAAGGAGGAAATGGGGAGCTCCATATGTTCAAGTTGTAATGAGTGAACATCGGAGGGCGGTGCCCGACGAAATGTTTTATATACTATCTCTCGCCTCTAAATTCATCTCAAGCTTTATCGAGTTGTAAACACGGGGGAAAAAATCAGCCTCTAATTATCGAGATGGTGCAAACAATTTTTCCCCTTAAATGATCATTTGGAATTTGTTTTACCTCAAAAAAATTGAATCAATAAAAAAAATCGTAAACAATTTTTTTTATATTTCGTTAATCAATTATTAATGTTAATGGTCCAGATCTATTCGGTTGCAGCACCGAAATCCGAGTTCTCCTAATTATTCGAGAAGATAGCTAATGAACTGACTTACTGAGCGCCTCTAGACTTCTAACTGATTAATATTGTGAAGATGATAATCCACTTCTGTCGTGGACTGGACCTGCAGCCTCGCTTTCCGACGCATATCTCAAAAGAGAGGACAGATGGGGAAAATCCCGTTGGGGATTTTTTGTAGGGCTAATCAAGCCCTACAAAAAATTTCCCATAACTTAATATCCTTGACGAGCCCATTACATAATTATTTCCATTTTCTCAATGGTTGGTACTATTCTGATAATTTGTTTGATATACATATATATATATATATAGTGCTGTTCAATTAGATAATTATTACACCCAAAACAATTTGCATCATTGATCTTATGTTGGGCAGATTCTATCTATGTAAATAATCGAGAGCTTCGACCAGGAAAATAAATCGATTATCGAATTCAAAAACTCGAAGTCGAAAAAAAAACCTCGATTATCGACGACACAATCGAAATCGAAAACGAAGGAGGAACGACATGTGGTCTTCAGTAAGAAACAAGTCCTGTAGTAAAAAAAAGAGACGAAAGAAACTATCGATATATATCGAACTTATCGAAAAGCGTAAGGCCGAAACCGACGCGCCACCAGTCGCCGCAGCGGAAAAAGGAAATGCGCGTGCGCAGCACGTGCCACCGGTCTCGTAGTAAAAAAAAAGAGGCGACAGAAACTATCGCTATATATCGACATTATCGAAAAGCGTGAGACCGAAACCGACGCGCCACCAGTCGCCGCAGCGGAAAAAGGAAATGCGCGTGCGCAGCACGCCCAGCCGTTCGCGCCGCAAGGTACAAAAAGAGAATACACATTTTGCGCATTGCCTCCGCAATTTCACTCCATGATGAATTTATCGATTGGCCCATTCCGAAATTGAGGTTACGCGCAAGTTTCGCATTGCGGACCACCTGGAGTTTCAAAAATTACGGAAAACTAAAATGCCCCCGACTGCCCCCTCCCCCCGTTGTTTCGTTTTCCAACTCAACGTAAAACTGTGTCGAATCGCTTTCTTCGGGAGGGGCCGACAGTGGGAAAAGCCAAAATGCCGCCACCCAGGGTTATAAATCTCAAAGTTGGTGAAAAAAAAAAAGAAAGAAAGAAGAAGAAGAAGCGGACCCAAGGGCTCGACTCGTGGGGGTCCCCCGCCGCTATCCTGAAAAATGGGGTGGCGTGGTGCGTGTGAGGTCCTAAACGGTAACAAAATGCCACAGATACCAATGTAGTAGCTCTGAGGACACGACAATGGGATACCAGAGGTTATGGCGGCGTCGTTTATTCAACTATTGGCCCTCGGTATGTGCTGTCAACGCCTGGTGGGAAGTCAATGAATTACTGATGTTATTTTCCACCGCCATTTATTCAATCAATGCCAGTTGCCACGGGAGTGACCGCACTCAACTTCACGAGTCTCTCACCGGCTTCGTCAACATTTTTTTAAGGAAAATCCTTGCGCTAAATTTGACGTCACTTTGTGAAGGAGTGCTCTACGGCTTCGGAAGAACGTGAAGAAAATTGATCACTAATTCGTCGGACCGACTTCATCAGCCGCTCCAAACAATTCTCAAAGATAAGAGTAAAGGCAAATCGGCAAATGTTTGATGGAATGTGTTGCGTTTAGTAAATTGTTCAATGAAAAAACCCGACTTTTATTGAATTAATAAAATGAGATTGCCAGAATGAATTCATTGGAGGGGGGCGGGGGGGTCGAGATGAGATAAAAGTGAATGAGAGGCTGTGGGTGCCTTTAAAACGGGGTTGAGTGGGGCCCGGGCGAGGACCCATTAGGCTAATCCCCCGTCGGCGGCCGAGGCCAAAGGAATAAGGAAGGGAATAAGAAAGCCACAGGCTACGTGTCATTCCTCAACCGTGTGTTCGTTCCAACGCCGACACCTATACACCCTAGGTAGAGTTCTCAATCTCCCTCAGTCTCATTATTACCAATCACAAACTTCAAAATTTGTGTTTTCAACTTCCCAATGGTACCAGTCACTGTGAACGACGTCGGAGTGAAATTCATAGAATTTTGAGTTGTCTGTATGTGTGGTATTATTATGACACGTTCTCAGCGGCTGCGTGTGTGTGTGTGTGTGTAGAAACATCTTATCAACGTTTGTGCGAAACCTTCGACCCTCGAAATGTAGCGCTGTTTCTTACTAACTAACTAACTTCGGTTACGGCCTCTAACTAGCTTTAGTTAGAAATGTCGACTGGTTTTACTCATACTGCAATGTTTATATATTGATTATGTATATTGGTTATGTCTTCTATTATAACTCAATTCCATTTCTGCCTGACTTGTTTCTAACTTATTTTAGAATTAACGTCTAACCTGCAAAAGTTCATCTCTGGCACCGACCCCGTCCTTTCATATACGCCTCGCTTCGTTAGAGTACCTGAAGTTAGGAAAATTTGTCACTTGGTTTCTCAAGACCGTTGAATTCTCTTCTAACTCACATTGGTAGTTAGCACCCTAACCTGCCTTGTAACAACGCCGTAACCTATACTGGAATTCTATCGCAATTTTCTCTTCCGAATATCTAACTACTTCCTAACTATAAATTACGCCTAACTTACACTTCTAACTGCAGGTTGCTCTTTACGTAGTTTAATGTCTCCATCTCATTGAAACATACAGTTCAGATTCGATAACAATGTGAGTAACCTCCTACCTCGCACTACTCCTGATCCAAACTCATTTCCTTCTAGTTAGCAAGACTAATCTAAGTTAGCAAGAATTTCCTAGTTTATTGGCAAGAGATGTAAATGGCCCGCTCCCTCGTGATCATCCGAACTCTTGTTGTCCGAATAAGATTGCCATTTATAACTAATTACTAACTACAGTTATAACTGAATTTTAAGTACCACAACTTCAATTTCCACTTCGATCCACATCTACTGCCACTGTCGGCGAGTTCTAACTACATTCAAATTACCGTATAAGAGCTAACTTACGCCTCTAACTTACGGCTTTTTGGGAAGTACAGATGTTTCTTCAGGTGAATTTCACGAAAAGGTTGAAATCATCGACACATAAATGCAACTAATTTCGTACAACTCTGAAGATCCTCGAAATGAGTGCCACTGTCGACGTGTGGCAGGCGGTGCGTTTGATCTCCGCGGGGCTCACTCGCACGTTCCCTCGCGCCTCTCGCACCTCCGCATTTCTCCTCGAAAAAACCATTCAACTCTTTTTGCCCCCCTCTCCCCCCCCCCCCCCACTCCCACTCACCCCACCCGCGTATCGCGTCTTTGTCCCGCTTTCCTTCCCTACTCTACATGTTAACATATGAAATCCTGTTTCTCCGAGTATTCACCGGGGAAAGAACAAAACGACGAGGGAAAAAAATAGAAGCCCATAGTTCGACTGAAACATGAAGCTCGCACTTCCCAAATGCATTCTCGTGTCTAGTCAGCTGTCAGTGGTGATTGCCGAATTTGTTCCCGGATTTGTCACTCCAGTGCAACGAATATCGCGACTTTTTTTTGTTCGAGATTTTGGTAGATTTGGGAAATTTTGGAAAATTGAAAATTTTGGAAATTTTGGAAAATTGAAAATTTTGGAAATTTTGGAAAATTGAAAGTTTTGGAAATTTCAAAATTCTTGGAAAATTCAAAATTTCGAAACTTTGGAGACTTTGAAAAATGTCAAATAATGGAGCGGTACAAAAGAATTGAAATGAAGTAAGTTAAAATATGTGACGTCTTGCCCACTTAGTCAGCCGAAAAGTTATGCACGAAATGAATGGTCATGTTTTATATATGTGAGACGCGATTTAAAAAAAAAAAAAAAAAAAAATACGTATTCACTATGTCGAATATTTAAGCATGGTGTACAGAATTTCCATAGCTTTCAACTTAACGAAGTTATAAGATGAAAAAAATAAGAATCTCGAAGAGCTTTTGAATCTAAAAATTTCATGATTTCGAGCTTTTCAAAAAAATTTTGCCATTTCAGACTTCCAAAAAATCGGAAATTTCAGAGGTTCGAAATTCCATTTTTTCTCATTGGTGCATGCAAGGAGATGTAAAAATAGTTTGAAAAAAATTGAGAATAAAAAAATGAAATGAAGCATGGTTTTGCATTTATTCCCGGTCTGTTCTGTCCTTTGAGGGCTCATAGAGGGGAGTGCGTGTCGCGGTAAGTTATTGACACTCCTGTAATCCGTTTGTCGGACATGTGGGCAACCTGGGGGCTACTAATCCAGGCCTCACGCCCACCTCAGATTAAATTCTCCCGGTTCTCATTTTTACTGACTCTCTTAGCGAAAGAGCCTTTCATGGTTTTGCGAGTGATTTTTCATGGGGGGTTGGGGGGTTAGGCCATTTTATTTTCTGAAAAAACATGATGTTTTCTCAATTACATATTCTATAACTTCTAACTTGTAAGTTATATCCGTGTAGTTATAACTTCTAACTGGTGAGTTATATACGTGTAGTTATAACTTCTAACTTGTATATTATGCACGTGTAGTTATAACCTCTGACTTGTAATTTATATAGGTGTAGTTATAACTTCTAATTTGCGAGTTATCACACATAGCCGATAAGTCATAGCTTCTAACTTGGGAGTTAGGCATGAGATATATACATGAAGTGAATCATGACATCTGTAAGTTATGGATATCGAGTTATGACATAACTTAAACAGTTTAGATTAGCCATTAGGTTTGCTAACTCAAGCGTTGTTAGGGCCAAGTTAGAACAGTAGTTAGGCCATAGTTCCATGAGTTATTTTCTTAAGGGTGGGAAGGATGATTCATTTGTTGGAGGGGGGCCGCCAAAGGGGAAGGGGTAATTGAAGTTATTTTTTGTCCAAGGTAATTCTTATGGTTTTTATGGAGGGGAAAATGATGATGATAATGCTACTTACCACCTAATATTCCGTTGATCGTATAGTCCTTTTTGCTGTCGTCCATTGACCTACTACCACTGCGCAGAAGCCGAGTTATACAAGTAACACTAGGTGCCTCCTCGAAGCCCTCCTGAAGTTAGTTAGACTGAATTATTTCATATTCTTGGTTAACTTCTAACTTATATAGACGTATACGTTGTGTAAATTAACACAACGGACATTTTGAACATTTAGTTAGAGGATTTCTCAACATTCAGTTAGGAGCAATGTTTAGTTAGAAACTTCACCTAACTTCAGCAATGCTAACTAGCACTCTAACTTCACCTCCAATATAGTTTTACTTTTTAAGTTTTATAACTACACTATAACTTCCGCCTAACTACTGAGTTATACTCCTAACTTACGACTCCTCACACGATCCTCGTCGTCTCCCGCCTTATTTTCATTAAAGCGCCGAAGTTGAGAGGCGAAAAAAATGTAAATAACCCCCTCCCTGGTGATCCTTGGATCCGATAAAATATCAGCATCTCTTATGATCTCTCCGATCTTCGATCGGCATCTCAGAAACAATAACGATATCGCCCCCGAGATTTCCCCGTCCGCAACCCAACCTCCAGATTTTTTTTGTCTTCTGTCCTTCTTCCTCATTTCAGCTCGCTCTTTCATTTTATTTTATCTCTCATTGGGAACAGAGATGATATAAAGTTTTCAAAAGCCAATTTTGAGTTTTACGATTGTTATTTCTGACAATTATCAAAAGCAAATTCTATAGGGGAAAAAACCAAGCCTCATAATCCAATACAAATATTTTGCAAAATTTCCAAAATGCCAAAAATTTCAGAAATTTCAAAAATTTCAAAAATTTCAATAATTTCAAAAATATTGAAAATTTAAAAATTAAATTTTTTTTTTCAAATTTAATTGAGTTGAAAGAGAATTCTCTGTACGCGCCGCATGTGTTTGAAGCCCTTATATGATATCGGGGCGATGACAGGAGATCGAACGCGCCCGAAGTTGCCCGAGTGCATGCGAGTTGGTGCGACAGACTCGAGAGTGAGGCCCTCGAGGGGCCGAGAAACGCCCCCTTCCAGCATTAAATGCCGTATTAATGCCCCAGCCACGCTCAACTAATGTTCTCCTTTTTTAACCGATCCTCTCTCCATCCCTCTCGCCTTCCCCGAGTCCAACATTCACCTTTTTGCACAGGAGTTTTTATTTTTTCCCCCCCATTTTTCCCTCCCAAGTTGCCGTTTTTCAACCCTTTTCTCCTCAATTTATCTCTCTATCAGAGAATTGAACGCGGTTCAGAAAAATGCTAAGACGGTCATAATTTCCATGAATTTGTGATTTTTTTTTTTAATTGAAAAATTGTGAAGAAATTGGCAATTTTGAAAAGAAGTTTCCAATGCTATTTATTTTTTCTAACTTACCCATTTTTTCAAAATTTTAAAATTGTCAAAATTTCAAAATCCCAATTTTTCAAAAATTCAGAATTTTTCAAATTTTGAAAAATTTGGGCATTGCATTTTTTTTCAAAATTTCAAATTTCCAAAGATTTCATAATTTGCAAAATTCAGAAAAAAATATTTGAAAAAAAAATTGGGGAAATTTCTTTGCGTATAACTAGCGTGATCACATAAACTTTCTCTCGTTTTTCCTCCATCATAAACATTTATGTTTATTTCATTTGTTGTTGATGGCTTGAAAATTGAAATTGAGACGGATGGTAATTGCTGAATGCAGATGGATGATGGCCCTCGGAGACGTACGCCAATGAGTAGTGGGTGTATGCCGGCAAGATTCGTATTAGAGGACACGCGAGTCCCTCCCGGCTATTTCGCGGTATACGTGCCGGATTTTTTTTTTTACGTATTCAAAATCACTATTCAGAGATGATCGAGGGCAGAGATTCATGCTAATGTTCTGCGGACGTCTTTTCTGATGATTTTTTATCGGAAAATCAGAGATGCGTTGAGATATTGCTGCAGACAACGATTTCTTTAATCCACATATTCATCACTGATGCATGAAATCCGAAAAGTGAGGATTATTCCCATATTTTCGCGACCAGCCACCTCAATGCTTGGTGGAACAAGCCCAAACAAGGTGCCACTGCATGACGAACTGTAAGTTAGACGTGTAAGTTAGAGATTACCCGGTAGTTAGGGTGAAGTTAGCATGAATGGAATGAAGCACTCCGTTTCGATTGAACGTACAATACTGCTTTAATGATAGCTGGGACTTTTTTACGGCACTAGTTAGAATTCAGTTATAACCAGTATTTTGATTGGTCGGGGAAAACTTGAGAGGAAGGCGAGACAAAGAAAGGGGGAAAGTCGGAGGAAGTTATCCAAATCGAACCTCCACTGAGGAGAGAAATATAACTTAGATACAACATCTGTATAACTCGGTAGTTAGGAGGTAGTTAGTCAAGTTGGTCTAACTAAAGCTGAATCATTTCCCTAATGGGAGTTGAATTGTCACTCGAGAAATTAGAGAAATTGATCGTGGTTTATAACTACATGCTAACTACCGGATTCCTTTTAAGTTAGCCCCATGTTTTTGCTTACAATATACTTCTCATTGAACATGTGATTGAATCAGATATACCAGAGCCCCATAGCGTTGAAATAACACCTCAGTTAGGGGCTAGTTAGCAACGTACCTTTATCAGTCTTTGGCGAATTTCGTAGGGATACATTTCCGGATTTTCTCGCCTCAATGTCATTATCCTTGTTTCTACTTCGGCTGAGGCCACTCTAGGTTTACTGCCCCCAATAACACCGGGCTTGATCGAACCTGTTTCTTCAAATCTATTCAGGATCTTCGAAACACAGCCGTGCGAGACCTTCAGGTCCCGCGATATTTTGCACGGTCGAATTCCCGCATGCGCCATCTCCACAATTTGCTTCCTTATGTGATTTGGAAGGGGCCGGCCATTGATAAAGTGCCCACCCAATTGATTTCGTCGGCCTTGACCTAAAAATTGGATATATATTTTTTTTTCACTCCTAAGTAACACAAAATTTTGCACAAAACAATTCTGCTCCAAGCAGATATCAACAAAAAAATTTTTTCATTATCCTTTTTTTTATGAGACACAATGCTGGAAGAAATTTATAAAGCCAGAAAATTTACGACTCGTAAACGGCGGTAAATTAGTAAATATACGGATAGGGGCGTGTCGCGTAATTTACTGGGTTAATGTCTATTTGACTTGAATCATTAGGTGATTTTTCTTAAAATTAACCCTTTCTACGTGACAGTGCCACCGCATAATCATGCGATGCTTGTCCCATCCTCCCGATCGCAACATATATGTAATAACAGTATTTACGTGTTCAGGTAATTCAGTAAAGGGCTTTAAATTAAATCACCGGTGAATGCCTGCGCATTAATTACGGTAATTGACAATCGAGCACGTCGTATTTCTCTTATACAAAAAAATAATTTGATGCATAAGTAATCGGTGATGACACATCAAGTCCACTTAGCATAATCGCAAAAATCCATGTTTTTAAAATTTTCAATATCTGAGAAAATCTCTGAGATTTTTATCTCGCGATCAATTGGTCCAGTGGAAGCTGCGGCAGCTTCTGTTCGCATTGCGTCAGTGAAACAGTTTTTTTATGCAAACTGCCTATATGTTTTTTGTGTTTTCAAATTTTAGGAAAATATTTTTCATCTCGCGATTGGTCCAGCGGCCCCAGCATCCCTTGTGAATCCGAAATGTTCTATATAAAAATACGATTTTTTCGGTGGAGGCGATCTCCAAGTTTTTATGCTCTGCTCTGAAAAATTGATTCTTGTATCTTTCAATGAATATCATCTCATGATTAATTGGTCCAGGAGGCTGGGGCAGCTTCCTCCACTCAGAAACGTTGCTTCTACGAAAATTTCTGGGGTTTCAAACTTTGCTTGAGCCGCAGATTTTTGGGTTTTTCAATATTTTTTTTCAATGACTCTCATCTCGTGATTGTCCACGAGAGTCAGATCTTTCTGCATCAGAAATGTTGTCAATGGAAAATGCAATTACTGTCTGTGGAAACGTTTCTCGCGATTCTCTAAGCTATCAATTTTTTGCCCCGTCTTATAATCATTTTTATCTCATGAGGAATTGGTCCAGACCGCTTCTGCAGCTTCTTTACAGATGGAAAATTTTGTCAAAGCCAAAATCGATAATTGTACGATCCAACCCAAAAAAATGCTTCTCCTATTGACAATTTTTTTTCCATTTCTTCAACGATGTTGATCTCGCGATCGATTGGTCCACGAGACCTAGTCAGCATCATTCACAATTTCAATTAGTCTCTCAATGAAAACGTAACTAATCGATTACTAATTGTTTTTTTTTCAATTTTTCAATGAACTTTGTCTGCGAATCGATTGGTCCAGGAGATCTTGCCAGCCTCTCCCTATATATAGAAAATCTCAATGATATATATATATATATATATACCTCATCCATGCGACTATTTGTTGCCGAATGTGACGTGAAAAAATAGACCTGGAGTGGTCATACAATATTTTTTCCAACCCCGGACCTGACCTCAAACGAAGAAGAGTTGAGCTTTTTCAAAATTTTCCCTGACATTCCTAATAATTCCCGTCATGCAAACAAGCCGTTAGCAAACCTAACGTAAAACTATTTTCAATAATTTATATCTCGATAACTATGGCTCTACATGAGTTCATCAGCCTATTTTGGGATTTGCTGACCTGTCCTATGACCCCCCAATTTTTGCCCCTCACCCCGCCCCCCGCCCCTCCCCCCCCCCCCAAACCCAACCACCAAAAACCGCGATTTTCGCTGAAAATCGGCTAAAAACAAATTGATATTTACCTTGAAAGGGGTACCCCGTGAAAAACGGTCTCATGCCTCCGGTCATGTCCATGTTTAATCCGAACCCCCCCAACATTCGACCCCCTATCCAAAAAAAAAAGGCGGTCACTTCACCAAATCCAATTGAGAAATCGCTTCGCGAAAAGTCGATTTTGCGCACTTCGCGACTATCCGCAAACACCGCGGAAAAATTCAAATTGCGGAACTGCTTAAAAACAAAATGGCGGATTGGTGGGGAAGGGAAAAAAGTTGGAGGAGCGGAGTTGTCGTGTCGAGTGTTACGAATGTAATAGCGCGATCTGGAGTCTGTGATTTTTCTCGGCTGCCCTTTCCCCGTTCTTTGGAGTTAAGGCGACCCCCGTTAGGCGCTGAGGGGGGGGGGCAGGAGGGGGCAGCGCAGTGCTGCTCGCGTGCAACTGGGCAACGCCCGCTACACGTGGTTGGGTAGGGCCGGCGAGGGGCGGGGCCTAGCGAGACACGCCCACCTCAGCGTGCCCCCCCTCGTTCCGCGAAGTTTTTTTTGCAATTTTTAGCGCAAACACGGGGGCCAGGTCGAAAATCGCGAAATATTTTTCTTATTGCAAGGGTGCGGAATTAAAGGCGATGTTTTTCAGCGGAAATGTGGACCTGACCTTCAATTTTTTTTTTTTTTTTTAATTTGGGAAATTTGACAAATGCAAAATTTGAATTTTAACGAAATAAAAAGCTGAATTTTACTGCAAATTTTTTTATAAATTCGAGAAAATTCTCAACAACTTTAATAGAGCACACAGAAAATTTGAAAATTGAACAAACAGAAAATGTTTCTTCAGGAACATCAACAATACTCTCCCGTAATATCGTCAATAAAATTTACGACGCTATAAATCGTATGAAAAAAGCTGAGCAATTTTTCGTTGAACAATCGGGATCTTGAAAAATTGTTGGAAATTTTTGAAAAATATTTTCAATTTTGGCAAGTGCCCAAGAATTTTGACAATCTGCCAAAATATTAAAAAGAGAATTCGAGAATTCGGAAATAAAATGTTTAAACTGTGCATAAACTTCATAGAAATTGGGAAAAGAAGTTTTCCATCGAAAAATTTCAAAGATGTCAAAATAATTCTAAAATTTGATGTCATATTCTTTTGAAAGACCAACAATACTGGCCCATAATGTCGTCAGTAGGATTTATGGCCCACCCCCGCCCCCCCCCCCCCCCCCACCATAAACCATATGGAAAAAACTGAGAAATTGTTCGCTTAAAAATCCTTCGGGTTCCCCGTGGCGCGATAATTGCGACTAACTTGTGCGTAAGGGCAGTTCTTAAGAAGGAAGAAAATAAAAATGGCAACATTTTGCCGGTCCAGGACCTCAGCCAGGTCTGAAGTATTTACAACAGTCTCCCGTAAAATCATGATCTATGTATGATGGCACGGTATAAATTTTATGACGAGTCACTTATAGACTCGGGTGGCTGTTTGGGGGTTGTAAATCTCCGGAAAACGGTAGCGGAAGGTCAGACCCAAAAAAAAAAAAGAGGTTCCGGAACTGCGGGGGGCGAGCGCTGCCACGGAAACTCATCATCTTGAGATGAACTACTGTATCCTCCAAGTTTCCAAGTTCTTTCAAATATTTGACGCTTTTGAAATCTTGGACCGAAACATAAAATTTGCAAAAATGAGAGGAAAATTGAAAATGTCGCGAGACGTTCGCGGACTGGGCGGGGAGGGGGGGGAGGGGGGGGTCTGACACTGAATCTCTTCATGTAAAAAAAAACTGCTGTTTCAAATTTTTTTTTTTGACAGTTTGAAGATTTCGAATTTGAACGAAAATTGCAAATAGTAAAATTTTGAATTGCTATGTCAGACTAGAAATTTTTAAAACCTGAAAATAAATTATTTGTTCGATGACAATAATCGCGTATTCATTTTCTGGGACAAAAGCATTTGAAAGGTGTAGGAAACTGAAGGAGTCAAGATTGATGCAAAATGGGATAGACCGTAAATGTGTGGGTCCAATCAATTTCCACCACTATTTTCAATTTTCCTACCTGCAACCTACCTGAGGAAAATTTTCAACTACGCACTTTCACCCCTCGAAAATTTGTAAGGCCGGAGAACACGCTCTGTCACGCATTCACGCGTATCGGTGATAATTGAGTAAGCAATATGATTGTTTTTATTTGTTCAAAAAAATTATGTTATCCATTTGGAAGTGTTTGTTAGAAGTTGTTAATATGATAATCCCGAAAATAAACCGTGAAATTCTTAGGGAATTTCTACATTTTACGATGTTTGCTATCATTGTGTTAGGTTTTCATTCACACCCACTCACCCTCCCGCCCCCACCCACACCCACACCCACCCACCCACCCACCCACACCCACCCCCCCACTCACATCCACCCACTCACAGACACCCACCCACCCACCTACTCACACCCACCCACCCACTCACACCCACCTACCCACTCACACCTACCTACCCACCCACTCACATCCACCTACCTAGCCACCCAACCACCCACCCACCCACTCACACCTACCTACCCACCCACTCACATCCACCTACCTAGCCACCCAACCACCCACCCACGGACCCGCCCACCTACCCACGGACCCACCCACCCACCTACCCACCCACCCACCTACCCACTCACCCACGTACCCACCCACCCACCTACCCACTCACCCACGTACCCACCTACCCATCCACACCCACCTACCCACTCACACCCACCTACCTAGCCACCCACCCGCCCACACCCACACCCACCCACACATACACACGGTGTCCAGGTTCTGGTATAGAGGGTAGAAAATGCTGATTTTTAGAACAGCATAAAAAAATCGAAATCTGAATATTCTAGTATGATCCCAAAATTTACCATAACAACACCTCACTGACTAGTGACCTCAAAAATTATTCATTTTATTCAAAAGGAAGAAAACCAAACTGAATTTCAAAAACAAAAAATATGTGGATAAATATAGGAGTCAATTTTCAAGAATCTGAAAAATTCGAACAAATAATTTTTTTTGAAAATCTCACAAGTTTGACAAATCTCAAAAACTTTTCAAAATTAAAAAAAAATCCAATATTGTCGAAATATCCAACACTACCAAAATTTGAACATCAAGAAAATTAAAGAAAGAAACAAAAATCGAATACTCGAGTGATATATAATGTTTACCATAACAACACCTTACGGACTGCTGGAGCCAAAAATTATTCAATTTATTCAGAGGAGAGACAACCTGTGGGCCCGTCTGAATTTCTAAAAAAAAAATGAAACACATGTATAAACGTAGGAGTCAGTGTGCGGTCCATTTTCGGTGGAGTGCCGCCCAGCATTTGACATAAACTGATGCCCAAAAATATTTCATCAAGATTTATTGGGACTTTGACTAATTGCCCCCCTTTAATAGAATTTTTTCTAGACTGTCTCTAGGACCCAGAAATCCTCATATGTGGTCCAAAAAATTTTACTCCAACAAAAAACTGAAACAGAAAATAAATTCCTCGAATACTCCAGTGATTTAGGGGGTTGTAATTATATCGAAAATTAGGGGAAAATTAGGGTCTGATTTGTTTTCGTTTCCACTGAAAAAATCAATCAATCTAATTTTTCAAAATTAAAAAATATTTTTAGTTTATTTTTTACCATTGCGATTTTTTTACAAAATTTTGTGGAACTTTTGACAAGTTTAGAGATTTTTTGAAAAATTTTCTGAATGAAATTTCATCGAAATATTTCGATTTTTCTTTTTCGAATTTTCTAAAAATTTTGGGCTTTTTCCTCAAAATTTTTTAAATCGAAATTTTGGAACTCCCAATTTTTTTTTTATTTCAGTTTCTACTTTAAAAAAATTTTAAAGAAGTTTTCCAATTTTTTTTGTCACAACTTTCTTCAGTTACAATTCAATAAATGTAAAATATTTTTTGGTAGCAAAATAAAAATAGAAAAGAAATATGAAGAAATTGGGGAGCGATCCTGGCTCGTTATACTCTCAAATCTATTCGAAAATTTTGATGAGGTCATTCAGAGCACCAAATATTTTACATAAAATTATGAACGGAATGTGCCAGAAAAAGTGTTCGAAAAAATTTATTCCGCTCATTTTTAACGATTCTAATCACAGTATTTAAATGATTTCTTAAATAATATCTCGGGGCCTAATTATGGAACTAATATGAATTTTTCATAATTTATTTCCATCATTTCATAATTTATTTTCTCAAATTTACAAGTAGAGCCTCTCCCGAAAATACCCATTGAAAAAAAAGCAGATTTTTTTTCGAACTCAAAAAACTTTTTTTTTTGTTTTTTTTTTTCATTTTTTGAAAAAACAATTAAAAACACTGATTTTTTTTTATTGTACTCAAGAAAAATATTTTCACAAAAAAATTGAAAAAAAAAAATGCACAAAATTTTTTTTCAGTTTCCATTTTTTTTCTAATGTCGAAAATAAATTGTTAATTTTTTTTGGTTTATGTTAGATGGAAAATGAGGCTCTGAAATGTTTATTGAGCCTTCAGGTAGACAACAATAGACGAAACGAAAAAATATTGGCATTGGAATGTTGGAATGAGTTTTGAGGTTCAAATGAGGGTTGAGAAATGCGAATGGGTTACAGAGATGAGTATATATATATATATATACGTATGTACCATCGGCATCATTTCAAGTTGAGTGCCCATGGGGTCACTTACTGCATATCTCATGGAGTAAGTTACGCGCAAAATAATCAATAGCCATAATTTTATTAGAGAAACAACTAGAGAATTCTTCGAAATTTTCTGAGCCCATTTTCCTCGGCAAACAAAATTGTCATATTTTTTTGTCATTTTTTTTATTGAAAATCTTTTCCAGTTTTCCACCATCGCCGAAATTTTTTTCTATTTCAAAAAAATTTTATATCTCGAAATTTTTTGAAAATCTTAAAATTTCTAAAAAAAATTTTAAAAATTTGGAAAAAATCGAAAAAAAAAAAAATTCACATACAAAAATTCTGAAAGCAATTTTTTTTTATTTCCTTAAAAGTCGTTGCAAAAGGATGGAGTCAAAAAAATTAAAAAAAAAAAACAGTTTTTCCGTTTATTTTAATGGGTTTTAAGTAAAGAGTATGCAGATATGGTACTCATGTTGTAGGGTCATAAGGGCCCTCCTCCCCTGTTCCAATTTTGTGCCCAATAAGACTAATTCCCTCAAAGGCGCCGCGCCGACTGGGTCCGTCGGGTTTCTCCTCAGCATCTCCTTTTATTTCTCATTTTTTTCAGTTTTTTTTTCATCTCTCGAACGCGCGGTGCTCAGAACCCCATTGCCAAATTTCACGTAAATTATGTGACGCCACGGACTTACGGGACTTTCGTCCTTTTACCGGCAAATCTTTTTTTTTTTTTTTTTTTGGAGAACATCTCTAATGACAATCTCATTGATGATCATTATCGCGACCTCAACAATCGAAAAATAAACCAAATTTCTCTTTCAAAGTCACTTTTCCGAAAATTTCTCCACTAGGAAATTTTTGAACATTGTTCACACTTCTTTAAACATTTTTCAAATTTCTCAAATTTTCAACTTTTCAAATTTCTCAAATTTTGAAATTTTTCAAATTTCTCAAATTCCCAAATTCCCAAATTTCCAAATTTTCCAAATTTTCCAAATTTTCCAAATTTTCCAAATTTTCCAAATTTTCCAAATTTTCAAATTTTCAAATTTTCAAATTTTCAAATTTTCAAATTTCTCAAATTTTCAAATTTCCCAAATTTTCAAATTTCCCAAATTTTCAAATTTCCCAAATTTTCAAATTTCCCAAATTTTCAAATATCCCAAATTTTCCAAATTTCCCAAATCTCTCAAAGTTTCAAATTTTCAAATTTCCAGATTTTAACCAATTTCGCCAAATTTGGCAGACTTCCAAAAGTTTAAAAATTCGAAAAATAAAAATCGGCCTCTCAATTATTTTAAATTTTTAATAATTTTTCAAAAA
This sequence comes from Asobara japonica, assembly GCA_026005395.1. NCBI lineage: Eukaryota > Metazoa > Arthropoda > Insecta > Hymenoptera > Braconidae > Asobara > Asobara japonica. Next base: position 524,792 of record BQMI01000533.1, on the reverse strand, counting down.
CACCCAAATATTGATTTACCCCTATATATATATCAACTCTCGCAATTTTGACAATTGACCAAAAAATGGAATTTTCTAAAATCTTCAATTCGTAATATTTCCAATATTCCCAATAAGCTCAAAGAATCACAGAAAATAAAAAATAAAAAAAAAATTCAAATTTTCCAAATTTTTTCAAAAAAATTTCTGTTATAAAATTATTATTTTTTTTCAATGTCTTTTTCCCAATTTTCTCCGTTTTTCAATTTTCCTATTTTCCCTCCCCCCCCCCCCCCCCCCACGCACCCGCATTAATGGGACCCCTTTATTACATAAACCCAAAAATTAAAATTAGCCCTCGAGTTGCGAGCCCCCGAGTTAATAAAACCGACGGAAGAACTTTTGGCGAATGAGAAGAGCATTCTAATGAAAGGCACGCGCAGTTCTGACGGCTCTTGGCGTGAGAATAAAATAATTAGCTCTCCCAGCTTGGTACAGGGAACCCTTGGAGGCTGCAGCGCCCAAAACAAGTAAAACAAAATTTCGAACCAAGGTGTGTGGGTGAGAATGGAGGAACTGAAGAAAGGGGAGAGGGAAGAAGTGACTCGCTGTTTCTAAAAAAAAATTTCAAAATTTTTTTCTAACAATCCTCAAAATGTGTGAAATTTTTTTTTTTACGTTCCATTTTTATATATATATATATATATTTAATCTCAATTTTAAAAAATTTCTTATTTTTTTTTTAATCCAAATTTTCAAAATATGTGCATTTTCAAAATCATCAAAATTTATTAAATTGTCAAAATTTCAAAAATTGAGTTTGAAAAAAAAATCACTAGCAGGGAGAATTGGAATGAGTTTGTCGGAGGCAGTCAAATCGGTTTGAGAATGAGAAAAATAGAGGAGAAAGAATAACGGGAGAAAGAGAGAAGCAAAAAGAAAACTAAAAGTGAGAGAGAAGAGCTGGACCAGGTGCGTCGTAAAGCGTTAGAATGATGCTCTAATAAATCCCAGTGAAAAATTGCAATGCCTGGAGGGTTCAGTTGTCGAGAGGGCATATCTCTCTTCCACTCAATCCAATCGCCTGTCGAGAGCAATGGGAGGTGTTATTTGCGGATATTGAATGTGGGAGTTGCCGTAGGATTTAATGAAAGCCGGCCTCAAATACGCGTTGGTAAACTCAAGTTTTACGTCCTAATCAGAAAAACTTATGTTTTACGGCCTAGGAAATAAAATAGTCTGTGAATCCTAGAAAAAAGTATCTTATATCAGAAGCTAGGACATTTTTGGTGCTCGTGTAAACTGACCAAAAACCCCGTCTTACAGGGAAAAAATCATTTTTACGGCCTAGTAAAAAAAAGTAAAATTTTGTACCCTAGTTCAAAAAATGAATATTTTGTTTCTGATTCGGGGATATAATCGGTTTCCCGAGCTTCGAATTATCAATATTCACAGTTCGATTTCGGTAATCGATTGCCCCAATCGATAATCGATTTCAAGAATCGATAATCGATTTCAAGAATCGATAATCGATTTCAAGAATCGATTACCAGAATCGATATTCGATTCCAAGAACCGATTGCCAGAGTCAATATTCGATTACGATAATCGATTATCACAATCGATATTCGATTTTGAGAATCGACTGCCATAATCGATATTCGATTTCGAGAATCGCTTACCACAATCGATATTTCATTTCGAGAATCGATTGCCACAATCGATATTCGATTTCGAGAATCGATTGTCACAATCGATAGTCGATGTCGAGAATCGAATTTCGAGATACATTTCGACAAATTTCCTTCGTTCCCACCCCCGAACTTCAATTGCACCCTACAACGATACTCGATATATTCACAATCGATTTCCGCTCTCTATTCTGCTATAAGCGATCCCCCAAATCGATAATCGAATTTCGACTCCGATTAATACGATCAACATCGGCAGTTCGATTTCGATCATTGGATCTTGAGTTCGATTTCCATAATCGATATTTACCTTTCGACCTCGATAATCGATTGTCTTTCGCTGGCGGTCGAACATTATGGTTTTTTTCTGAATGAATGGAGTCATGTATCGACTACTGTGTAAACCGAGGGCATGAATCTACTTACATTACGACTTACAGGTATTTTACGCCTAGAGGAATACCCTCTCGTACCATACGAGTTGTGTTGCATGCCTCGAGGCGGTTTCCTTTGTTCCCTCCCGGCACAAAGGTGTTTTCCGCCTCGCCAACTAACGTTTATCGTTTCAGCCCCCCCCCCGCCCACCCACCCCCCTCCCCCTCCCACTATCTTCATGTTATTTTAATTACAATGTTATTAGATTGTTACGACCCCGATTGCGCGCGAGCCAACCTTTGACTTCGTTGAGTTCATAATTCCGGGATTCCCAGTCCTCAAAGAAAAACCCCATGCGAAAAGGCGGGGAAATTCAAAATGCATATTTTCAAAATCATTGAATTACTGATTATGCATTTACTATCGTCAAGATGAACCTGTCAAAACAGCTGTTTAAGCGATGTTGATCGCCTGACGCGGTACCATGCAGTTGCTCGCATAATGAGGGATCCGCCGCCGCGCGGTCCAGCGATCCAAATGAACAGAAACATTGGCAAAGTCAATTTTCCCCAATATCGTCCAGCCCAGACGATGAAACGATGTCCACCGGCGACGCGCTCATAGGGTGACCAACGACGCGGTGAATTGTTCAAAGGATGCAACGCATTGAAATTTCCATGGGATTAGGTCAACGAGTCAACGATCCGAGGCTTGTTTTGTGGGGTATCTAAATTTGGGTGGGTGGGTGGGTGGTAGGGGGGCGGGAGGGGGGGCGCCCTGACGGCACCGACGAGGTAATGAGTCAAAGATTCGAGTATTGTTTTGTGGATCATCTAAATTTCGATTGATCGTTTCAAATTTTTGTGGGTAGGTGGGTGGGAGGGGGGGGGCGCCCTGACGGCACCGACGAGGTAATGAGTCAAAGATTCGAGTATTGTTTTGTGAACCATCTGAATTTCGATTGATCGTTTCAAATTTTGCGGGTGGGTGGGTGGGAGGGGGGGGGCGGAGCGCCCTAACGGCATCCGCGAGGTAATGAGTATTGGTAAAATAAAAAATTGAAGATTGTATGAAAAAGTCAAAGGTCGGGGAAATCCTATTTGTAAAAGTTCTTTGGCTTTCACAGCCGGAAAAAAAATACTTTTGACAGTTTATGACACTCGTAGTATTGCTATACCCTCCAGATCGTCGGATGCAGTTCGTCACACTTGGTCCCGCTCTGTTAGCGCTGATTGGACGCGGCCCGGTGTCATGCGCATGCGACATGGTCCTATTTATCCATTAATTCGCCGTGTCCTCCCTTCAAGGTACCACCTAAAGCAAGCCAAGCCGCCTATGGGAAAACCCCATGGGTGTTCTCCATCCTCAACATTCAGATGTGCTACCAATTCTCTAATTCGAGTATTTTATTCCCGTGCCGGGGCGCGGCGCAGCTGAAGGAAATAATGGATTCGGGAAAAAAGAGCCGTTGCGAATCTATTATCGAATTTGGTACCAAGGAAGTGAATTCTTTGATGACATTTCGGGGTGTCTTGGGGATACCACGGTGACGACACCCACAAGTACTCGAAAGAGCTCAATTTTTTTCAATTTTGTGGTTTTTTTTTGTTGGAAATTCTTAAAGTTTTCGTGGTTTTTGGGATTCTTGAAATTTTTGAAATTTTGCGAATTTTTTTTCGAATTTTTTTTTTTGGAAAATTTTTTTCGAACATTTTTTTTGAAAATTCCTTTTGAAATCTTTGCTTTGAAAGATTTTTCCGAAAATTTTTTTTTGAATTTTTTTTTTTTGAAAATTGTCGAAAAAATTTTTTTTTGAAATTTTTTTTTCTCATTTTTAAAGTTGTTAAAATTGCGCGGCATCTTCAAATTTTCAAGTCTGCGAAAATTGCAGCGCTAATTTTTGCAATGGAATAAAAAATGTAATTTCAGATGTTAACAATTCGAGCATAATTTTTTTTTATTTGAAATATTTTCTGAATTCGAAAGTCTCCACAAATCGATTAGCAAAGATCGGGGGCCAACTCAATTTTCCCCTTTTTTATTATGTCAATTTTAATTAGCATAGGGCATAGACTCCAATCGAGATGTTTGCGGCATTTTATTGGACAAATCAAATCAATTCTCTTCAACCCAGATGGTCCTGAGGGATGCGTTACGGTGTTTGGGTATTTTTTTCCCACCGTCTAATTTCATCATCCACGCAGCGAAAAAGCCGAAACCAATTCTCGTGTCTAAATGAATAATCCGTGTAAAAACACATGGGATTGACATTGATGGGTCAATCACCTGTCAATCTCCCCCAATTTGTTAATTTTATTCAGATCAAATTTTGCAAACTTCTACTGATAATGTAAATAAAAATTTTCTTGTTTTTTTTGCGCGGGAATTTTTCGCGTTTTTCAAATGTCAAGTTTTGTTTTGTTTTTTTTTTTTTTTTTTTTTTTTTTTTAATAAGCCGATTTCTTCGGAGAGTATCATTTCTGCGATACCGATCTCAACAGGTTTCTCAAGTGTCGAATCCTTCACCTCGAGACCAGACAAATATTTTGGCAAAACCGGGAGATCCTCAACTTCCGCTCCGTCGATTTCGGAGCTCGAGATTAAGAGAAAAAAAAAAAAGAAGAAGATGATCTTGAAAATCGGAAAATGCGGACCCCTGGTAAGATAATGCCCCGAGCTCGTATCCCGTGACAACTTAGTCCGTCTTAAGAGCTGAGGATAAGCCTGGGCTCCAACACTAACCCTGTTAACCATTTTAACCCGATCCCACTAGTTTTTCCTGACTTTTTAAATCGTTTGTTTACGTTGCAACTTAGGAAAATTCAACAGACACTTTCCAACGTGTCAACTGTCAAACTTTCGTTGTGTTAACTATTTTGAAATTGTGAAATTTTTTTTTTGGAGATTTTAAAAGTTTTGAATTTTTGGAAATTTTTGAAAAATTTTGGAATTTTTTAGAAACTTTTGGAAATTTTTGGAAATTTTTGGATTTTTTGGATTTTTTTGGAAATTTTTGGAATTTTTTGGAATTTTTTGGAATTTTTTGGAAATTTTTGGAAATGTTTTGAAGTTTTTGAGTTTTTTGAAATTTTTGAATTTTTGAATTTTTTCCATTTCGTCAGCTCTCTAAAATATTTATAAAAAAAAAAAATCAATATTGCGATTGGATTTTCTGTAGCCACATTTCAAATTTTTTTTTTATAGACAGTTCGGGCACATAACGTGATAATTAATGGGGTATTTCGGGTGACTTTATAACCCAAACGAGCGTCAAAAATTCCACACCGGTCTGTAACGAAAGAATTAGAAAGAAAAGAAAATGCTCAGTGCAGCCTTTCGACTCAGTACTATGTATACACCTTTAGAGTCATCGATCACGGTCATATAGCCCCTCTACCGAATCCAGTGTGCCCTTCAATGGGAACCGTGTAACAAAATCAAAGCGTGCAAATTTTCAAAATTTTCACTTTCCAAATTTTTTTTCTCCCCAAATGCGCAAGTTTTTGGATGAAGAATTGGCAAAACTGAAGTTAATTAGTTTAGACAAAAAATTACGATCCACTTCATCCGACAAACTTTCAAATTTTACAAAATTAAGGATGCTACAAGGGACGAGAGAGACGAGACGAGACGAGACGAGACGAGACGAGACGAGACGAGACGAGAGACGAGACAAGAGGAAAGACGAGACGATACGAGAGACGAGACGAGACGAGAGAAAAGACGAGACGAAAGACGAGACGAGACGAGACGAGACGAGACGAGACGAGACGAGAGGAAAGACGAGACGAGACGAGAAACGAGAGACGAGAGACGAGAGACGAAAGACGAGAGACGAAAGATGAGAGACGAAAGACGAGAGACGAAAGACGAGAGACGAAAGACGAGAGACGAAAGACGAGAGACGAGACGAGAGACGAGACGAGAAGAGACGAGAGACGAGAGATTAGAGACGAGACGAGAGACGAGACGAGAGACGAGACGAGACGAGAGACGAGACGAGAGACGAGACGAGAGAAGAGACGAGAGACGCGACGAGACGAGAGAATTACGAGAGACTTCCGATTCTCGACGAAGAAAACAGTCAACACCTCTCTCGTATAGACAAGACAAGACAAGAGGGTGCTCTGCAGTGAGCGAGACGAGACGATAAATTTGACAACTCTCGACTGCCTCGTCTCGCGGTACAGCTACACATAATTGAAAAAAAAATTATTACAGTGGAAAAAAACATAAACGAGAGTAAAATTCATGCATTCGTCACCGAAATTTGAATTTGCCGCCATTTTTCAAATTTTTCCAGAACTCCAAAATCCTATTGACGATAAAATCCTATTAAAGTCCCATTTTTCCGGCTAGAATGGCCACAATTTTGACACAATATAGGTATCACCAGAATAATGTATCCCAAAATGTCCCTTTAACTTGGACATTTCGCCTCATAATCCCATAGAACCTGTCGTGGACTAGTCAAAAGCGCCCTGGACCGCCCACGAAATGTTTTCGGATTGCTCATCTCGTAATTCCCCTGAACCCCAACGTAAACCTCTCTTTTTCGTGATCCGCGAATTTCCGGGAGGGAGGGAGGGGGGGGGGGGTAGGGGGGTAATCAGCGGGAGACCCGGACACACGAAAATCCGAGGTCTCAATATTTGACGAAAGCCCTTTACGCGTCACAGAGCATTTTTGAACACCAGCGAGCCCAAAGAAAAAATTCTTGTTTCAGGAGATCAACATCTTAAACGCATCAGCTTCCCCGAATTGAGAAAAATGAGGAAAACAGAAAAGAAATTGAGCGGAAAAAAATTGTTTGCGTGCTCTCGCTATTGTTTTTCAATGATTTTCGTGCAAAGGGAAAAATCTCGGTGACGAGGAATTTTAGACGAAAAAATTATTGGACATTTTTTGTAGAGAATTCCATTTTCGATAAAAAAGGTTCTGCATCACTGTCGTCGTAGTCCACTAATTCTTTAGATGAATTCGATTTTGAGGAGATAATTAAATTAGAGGAGAGACGAGACGAGAGACGAGACGAGAGACGAGACGAGAGACGAGACGAGAGACGAGACGAGAGACGAGACGAGAGACGAGACGAGAGACGAGACGAGAGACGAGACGAGAGACGAGACGAGAGACGAGACGAGAGACGAGACGAGAGACGAGACGAGAGACGAGACGAGAGACGAGACGAGAGACGAGAGACGAGAGACGAGAGACGAGAGACGAGAGACGAGAGACGAGAGACGAGACGAGAGACGAGACGAGACGAGAGACGAGAGACGAGACGAGAGACGAGAGACGAGAGACGAGAGACGAGAGAGGAGACGAGAGACGAGAGACGAGACGAGAGACGAGAGACGAGACGAGAGACGAGACGAGACGAGCGACGAGACGAGAGACGAGACGAGAGACGAGACGAGAGACGAGACGAGAGACGAGACGAGAGACGAGACGAGAGACGAGACGAGAGACGAGACGAGAGACGAGACGAGAGACGAGACGAGAGACGAGACGAGAGACGAGACGAGAGACGAGACGAGAGACGAGACGAGAGACGAGACGAGAGACGAGACGAGAGACGAGAGACGAGAGACGAGAGACGAGAGACGAGAGACGAGAGACGAGACGAGACGAGAGACGAGACGAGACGAGAGACGAGAGACGAGACGAGAGACGAGAGACGAGAGACGAGAGACGAGAGAGGAGACGAGAGACGAGAGACGAGACGAGAGACGAGAGACGAGACGAGAGACGAGAGACGAGACGAGACGAGCGACGAGACGAGAGACGAGACGAGAGACGAGACGAGAGACGAGACGAGACGAGACGAGACGAGACGATGTTGTGCAATTGACGAGACAGAATTATTGATTCTATAATCTTCCCCGAACTCACCTCATCTTGCCGGAAGCTAAGATCCCTTCGACAGTAGATTGAGATAGCCCAATGAAATGATCATTTTTTCACTCTCAATGAAACTAAACTGGCGAGCCAAATGAATTAATACTCGGTAGATTTTTCGCGTGATACGGTGCATGACGAGTGATACAATGAGCTGAGAAATCGTGATACACCCGAGGGGTTGGCCCCGATGTATATACCAGTTCTCGCTTTTGAGGCAGAACAAAGTTCGTAAATGCGTGATGACATGGCTACTTATGGGGCCGCGCGCCGTATCCCTGGTTTTTCTCATCATGAGTTCACGTGTGGCGCCCCAAAATTATGCACGCCGAATATTATGATGGGATTTGTACGCTAATTGGCTTGCATTTTTTTTTGCAGAATTTTGGTGGTTGGCTCGGGCTCACGGTTTTTGGATGAGGCTACCCGGAGAACAATATACATATTAGGACTATATATATCTAGATATATATGCGGCCAAATGATCATATACTATATATATGTCATATTCACAATTACCGATGCGGGATTAATCCCGAAGCGGGGATACTCAATCCCGAAGTGGGGATAATCGATCCCGAAGTGGGGATAATCAATCCCGAAGTGGGGATAATCAATCCCGAGGCGGGGATAATCAATCCCGAAGTGGGGATAATCAATCCCGAAGTGGAGATAATCAATCCCAAAGTGGGCATAATCAATCCCAATGTGGGGATAATCAATCCCGAAGTGGGGATAATCAATCCCGAAGTGGGGATGATCAATCCCGAAGTGGGGATGATCAATCTCGAAGTGGGGATAATCGATCCCGAAGCGGGGATACTCAATCCCGAAGTGGGCATAATCAATCCCAATGTGGGGATAATCAATCCTGAAGTGGGGATAATCAATCCCGAAGTGGGGATAATCAATCCCGAAGTGGGGATGATCAATCTCGAAGTGGGGATAATCAATCCCGAAGTGGGGATAATCAATCCCGAAGTGGGGATAATCAATCCCAAAGTGGGGATGATCAATCTCGAAGTGGGGATAATCAATCCCGAAGTAGGGATAATCAATCCCGAAACGGGAATACTCAATCCCGAAGGGTTCACCCCCCTTCGGGCATGAAATCCCCCCTTGGGGATGAAAATCCCCAATTGGGGATGAAAGTTTTCCAAAGAATTTTTTCAAATCGTTGATAGCCTATCCTCCATTTTGGATGCAAAATCCCCTGAACGGGGATGAAATGCCTTGTTTTTTTTTTCATTCCACATTTCGTGAGATTTGTGGATAAAAAAATGACCAGAAGCGTGGTTAATGCCCCATTAATTTTCCTCCATTTTCTACCTTTTCCGGTGGTTTCCTTCGGCCCGATATGACGCACGACCACCGACGCATTTGGGAGAGATCGGTACGTTGGCACAGAGATCGGCAGCTGGTCTCAAGCTCTGATTGGACGCGCATCACGCCGCGTTTGTTGATCTTTTGCGGAGCGATAGGGGCCAAGGGGTGGGCAACCCCTCGGTGACTGCCACCCGGCCATGTTTCTTCTATTATTGGATCGTCATGTGAGTGTGTGGGAATTGAGTACGTCAATGTTACTTACAGTTTTGCCCCCTCCTCATCCCCTCCCCCCCCCCAACCCCGGCCGTTCCCACCCCTGATTTCAAACCACCGCCATCTTAGGGGCAGTATTTTGGAAAAAAATTCAGTGGATATTTGGAAGTCGCAGAATTTGGAAAAAATTCAAATTCAAAAAATTTTGACAAATTTCATAACTCAAAATTTTTTTTAATTTTCGTAAAAACAAAAATTTTAATATGGAATTTTTTTGTAGTTCCAAAATGAAAAAAAAACGCTATTAAAAATCTTTCCATTTTTTTCGCAAAAGTGATTTCCTGTAAAAAAAAAAAAAAAAAAAAACAAAAAAAAAAAAACAAAAAAAAAAAAAACAAATCGTATTTTTTGTCGCAGTGATATATATAGCTCCCTCGGGCAGGACATTTGCACGCTTTTCATTGGCTCAGTTAAAGTTTGATTAATCTGTTCGGTTGTACCATTGTGCCCCCCCCCCCTGATTTAATACAAGGGTACAAACCGAATATTCCCAACTCCATTGGCTCCCGCTAAACCCATCTCCAGTGAGATGCATTAACGGAGTCATCAGGGGGTCGTCAAACTGAGAAGGGTGGAACGCGTCGTGCAGCCATAACCGTCCCGCCATGCCTTGTTTCCCAATTTTTTTAGTCTGTTAAAAAAAAAAGTTGGCCCGTTTTTGCATGGAAAAAAAAATTTGCAGAGCTGACAATTGTTGAAATTATGAACAAAAATTTCCAAGGTTTCACATGCGAACACACACGCACACACAGCCACTGCCCCACCCTCGGGCATCACACACACATTTACACATACACACACATGCACAGGCCAACCCCCGGGCGTCACAAATACACAGTCACACGTACACACACACTTCTTTATCAGCCTCGCTTTTCGGGTTTCTGAAGTCAAAGCACTCACTTTTTTGTCGATATTTTTATAGAGCACCGATTACATCATCGAGAACCGGTCAAGACACTCGGGAAATAAATTTTTGGGGAAAATAAAAATTTGTTTTTTTGTCCCTTTTTCCCAGTTCTTCACACGGGGGTGAGCCATTGAGAGCTTGGGAGGCCGTCACGCCTATCAGCTTTGTCGTTGCCGATACATCTGTCGACGTTTGCCGATCTTTTCAATTTTTCATCTCACTTGTCCGTCGATTACATCTCCAAATCAACAAACAACGAGCTTTCCCAATTTTCTCAATTTCTTATGCATTTTTACAGTTTTCAAAATTTTGGGAAGTGCTCCAAAGGTTTCAGAAATTTCCACATTTTTCAATTTTTTTTTGTAATTTTTCGAAATTCATTTTTCAAAATCTTAATTTTTTTGAAAATTCAATTTCAAAATTTTTCACAAAATTCCACAATTTCAAAAAGTTTGGAAAATTTTTAAATTATTTCTAAAAGTTTTTGAAAATTTTGAAACTTTGAAAAAATTTTCAAAACTCGCAAAAAAAAATTCATTTTGAAAAAAACTGCTAAAATTGGAAGAAATAAAGAAATTGGAAGAAAGTCAGAGATGAAAGAAATTCTGGAAAAAATTTTTGAAAAAGACAAAAAATCGAAAATTTGAAAAGTTCAAAATTTTGGAAATTTCGTAAAGAAATTTTGTTCAAAGCCTGAAATTTTCTCGAGTGACTCTGGGTCGTCCAATGTGGTTAAGACCTCACATATCGCCTTCTCGAGCCCATGATTCGCAATTCATAGCTCCCCGCCCCTTGTGACAACCCCCATAGGACCCCATGAATGTCCCACCAAGTGTGTGTTTTCCCCTCTTCCCGAGCGGTCTCCCTTTGACACAAATGCGCTCCCTTTATCCCCCCGTTTATAGCGTCAATCCCACAGGCCGTGCCTACTCAAAATCCTGAGGACAATATGAAACACCCCCTCTACCTTCATTTCATTGCCGAACAATTTTTTGGGCGGCCAATGCGGTAGGTCAAGGCCACACAAAATTACAAAAATCAAAATTTTTTTGGACATTTACCAAATTTTGAAATGAGAATTTTGCAAATTTTAAAAATTTTGAAAATTTTGAAAATTTCGAAAATTTTAAAAATTTTGAAAATTTTGAAAATTTTGAAAATTTTGAAAATTTTGAAAATTTCGAAAATTTTAAAAATTTTGAAAATTTTGAAAATTTTGAAAATTTCGAAAATTTTGAAAATTTTGAAAATTTTGAAAATTTTGAAAATTTTGTAAATTTTGTAAATTTTGAAAATTTTGAAAATTTTGAAAATTTTGAAAATTTTGAAAATTTTGAAAGTTTTGTAAATTTTATAAATTTTGTAAATTTTGTAAATTTTGTAAATTTTGAAAATTTTGAAAATTTTGAAAATTTTGGATTTTTAATAAATAGTCAAATTTTGGAAATCGCGGATTGGAAATTGAAAATTGCATTTTACGACCATTTAAAAAAAATCATTTTTCAAAGTGGGAAAGATGACCAAAGTTGGAAAAACCCCCAAAAAAGTCAAAATGAAAATTGCCGAATAAGAAAAATCTAAGAGTGCAATTCATTGACCAAAATTCTTGAAAAACGCTTCGTTCTATTTCTTTAAAAAAAATGTTACTATTTCTCCACCGAAATTTCTCAAAATGACTTTACGACACGTCTCCGTCGTTTTTTATTCGTTAGAAAATTATGTCGAGGGTGCAGGTTGGCTCGAAGGCCACGAAGGCAGAGCGGAGAAATAAGAAAAGCCTGAAAGGCCCCGACCACCTACTTCGGCAACACAATGGGCCACAAATGCGTGGCGACAGCAACGGCCAGATATACGGCAGGCTGATTGCTCGTTGTCCCCTCAGGACACCTCTTGAAAGTGCCATCTCATCAGCTCTTCTTTCGTCATTAAATAAATTCCGAATGAAACATTGATAGAAAACGAAATGAAAAAGATCATCCACAAAGTTACACGGATAAAGAATCTCAAAGCGGGGATATTTTATCTCCAAATAAGGGATATTCTAACGCTGAATTGGGGATAATTTATCCCCAAACCAGGGCTCTTCGACTGCTAAGTCAAGGACATTCTATCCCTGGATGGGCATATTTTATTCCCGAATTGGGGATATCTTATCCCCGAGATAGGGATATTTCATCCCCAGATGGGGATATTTCATCCCCTGATGGGGATATTTCATCCCCAGATGGGGATATTTCATGCCCAAGTTGGGGATATTTCACCCCCAAATTGGGGATATTTCATCCCCTGATGGGGAGTTTTCATCCCCTGATTGGGACTTTCATCCCCAAGTTGGGGATATTTCACCCCCAAATTGGGGATATTTCATCCCCTGATGGGGATATTTCATCCCCAAATTAGGAATATTTCATCCCCGGATGGGGATATATCATGCCCACATGGGGAGACTTCATCCCCAGATGGGGATATTTCATCCCCGGATGGGGATATATCATCCCCAAATTAGGAATATTTCATCCCCGGATGGGGATATATCATGCCCACATGGGGAGACTTCATCCCCAGATGGGGATATTTCATCCCCGGATGGGGATATATCATCCCCGGATGGGGATATATCATCCCCGGATGGGGATATATCATGCCCACATGGGGATATTTCATCCCCTGATGGGGATATTTCATCCCCTGATGGGGATATTTCATCCCCAAATTAGGAATATTTCATCCCCGGATGGGGATATATCATGCCCACATGGGGAGACTTCATCCCCAGATGGGGATATTTCATCCCCGAATGGGGATATATCATCCCCGGATGGGGATATATCATGCCCACATGGGGATATATCATGCCCACATGGGGATATTTCATCCCCTGATGGGGATATTTCATCCCCAAATTAGGAATATTTCATCCCCGGATGGGGATATATCATGCCCACATGGGGAGACTTCATCCCCAGATGGGGATATTTCATCCCCGGACGGGGATATTTCATCCCCTGATGGGGATATTTCATCCCCAAATTAGGAATATTTCATCCCCGGATGGGGATATATCATGCCCACATGGGGAGACTTCATCCCCAGATGGGGATATTTCATCCCCAAGTTGGGGATATTTCGTCTCCGGGGGGGGATATATCATCCCCAGATGGTGATATTTCATCCCCGGATCGGGGATATTCTATCCCCAGTTCCGATTCTGGAACATACCCAGATCAGGCATTGTTCTTGCCGGTTATTACAAAGGAAATTTTTACAGCTGCAAAAACATGAAGAACACTACGAAACTTACCTGCGATTTTTGGGACTTCCTGCAATCAGATAAAATCCGCCACAGCTTTGTCGAATTTGTCATGACTAATCAAAAATCCACGAAAAAATATAGAAGGGGAAGATATATAGGGATATGCCACGTCGCTGCTCGCATAATGAGGACCACGCCGCCATGTTAAACACATACATCTATTTACAAAACACGTTGCCAAAGTTACTTTACAACCATCGAGAGCATTTAGCGACCTTCAGCAACAACAGACTTGAGTCAATTCATTCAATACAGGAATCGGTTCAACATTCAGAAATATTTTTTTTGTATATTGTTGACAGTGTAGGACTTTCAGAAAAAATATAGAGCAGTCCAACTCACAGAGTCGAATGTTCCCCATTTTTTCGCTCAATGGCTGACGATGGAAGCTCCACAACTTTGTGGGCGGCGCCGCGCTCACCATGCGACCAACGGCGGGTTATGAGAACTAGGAATTGCAAGGGACAAGCAATGACAATATTTTCAATTTTCATATTTTAATCTGTAATTCATCAATTTCAATAACAAATTTATACACCTTAACAATAATTTCACGAATAGATAAAAAAATATGTACAATTAATTAATTATTATGTGCCAATTAAATCGTTACATCACAATGGTAATAATTTTGTTAGTTACGTACCAGTCATTTTCTACAAATATTTACAGGAATATTTCTGGAAGTCGGTACAAGAGCATTGTGTTGAAATTATGACAAAATTTCAAAACAAATTTTTTTTTACAAAATTTTGTTTCGCGCCAAAATTTTGGAACAAACTTTCGCGCCAAAATTTTGTAACAAAGTTTCGCGCCAAAATTTTGGAACAAAGTTTCGCGCCAAAATTTTGGAACAAACTTTCGCGCCAAAATTTTGGAACAAACTTTCGCGCCAAAATTTTGTAACAAAGTTTCGCGCCAAAATTTTGGAACAAAGTTTCGCGCCAAAATTTTGGAACAAACTTTCGCGCCAAAATTTTGTAACAAAGTTTCGCGCCAAAATTTTGTAACAAAGTTTCGCGCCAAAATTTTGTAACAAAGTTTCGCGCCAAAATTTTGTAACAAAGAATTTTTGTTTCGCGATAAAAATTTACACCAAAATTTTCGAAACGCTTTTACGACTTGGAAGAAAAATTCTCAAACTTCTTGGTCTCAATCACTAATTGTTTATAATTATCAATAATCATTTAAATAGCATGGTACTATCCCTTCTAATGTATAAAAGAGAGAAACCTTCACTGGTGCATTCAATTTGTCCCGTAAAAGGATATTTCATGGAAAATGGCTTCACCTTTTTTCTAAATTGTTTATAAATTACTTGCAAATTGTTTCTAGCCCCCTGCCACTGAGGAATAAACGCTAAAGTGAAAGGCACATCATGACTACTCTATATGTGAGGTCTATTCTAACGCCCCCAATGACAAATTACCCCTTTGATAAATAGGTCGTGCAAAAATGTGGGAAAAAGAAAAATTATGAGAAATTTTTCAAAATTTCAAAATTTTCAAATTTTCAGATTTTTAAATTATCAAAATTTTTCAAATTTTCAATTCAAAAAATTATTTCATTCTCAAATTTCGAAATTTTTGTAACCCCGAACTTTCCAGATTTCAATTCAAAATTATTTTCAAAATTTTCAAAATTTTTTTCAAAATTTTAAAATTTTTTTCAAGATTTGCAAAAATTTTCAAAATTATTTTCAAATTTTTCAAAATTATTTTCAAATTTTTCAAAATTATTTTTCATAATTTTTCTGAAGTTGCCGCTTCTTCTTTAGTGAACTCTACCGCAGACTTGGGAATCAAGGGCCCCTAGGTACGGATACCCACTTTTAGCCTCCGTGGGACTATGGGGTGTGATATGGGCTCCCATACCGGTTCCACTTTGGACCATACAAGCACTCATATTCGTAGAGCTCGAGGGCGAAACGCTGCCACTAAGTCCCAGATTCAGATTCGAAGGCGATAGATTAGTCGTTCCATAATGTGCGGTATTGAACAATCTGGAACGAAATAAAAAAAAAATTTTCATTAATCCAAAGTCTCTCAATTGAACCGAATCATAAAAAAGGAATACACCAGGCATATTAATTCTCCAAAAAAAATGTTTAAAAATTTGTAAAAAAATTAGCGCTAAATCGGAGATGACTTATTTCGCTTAAGATATGAGATTGAGTGGGAAAAATTGAAGAGTGAGTGTTTAAAAGCAAAGCTCTGAGGTCTAAAATTTAAATAAAATTTTTAACGCTTATGACGTGCGCTAAAGCCTTTAATGCGAATCGAGACTTGTCACGGCTTAACATCTCACAGAGGTATCGCATTTCACAAACAAACACGCTGCGCTCTAAATTAACAGAAACACATTTCAGAGATTTTATTTAATATTTTTTTTTTTTTTTTTTTTAACAATAGCCCTGTGGTGATTTATTTGACGACCCATTCCCGTGATTCCCCATGGCTAACGCAATGGGGGAAGTTGGCGGGCTTTTTTAAATTGACCAGTTTTGGAAATTAGCGAAAAATTTTTTTTTGCCATTTTTTGAATTTTCAAAATTTTCTTGGGAGCTTTCAAAATTGTTTTGGGAATTTTGACAATTTTTTTGGGCATTTTGAAAATTTTTTTGCGAATTTTCAAATTTTTTTTGGAAATTTGGAAAATTTTTTTGAGAATTTTCAAAACTTTTTTGGGATTTTTCAAATTTTTTTTGGGAATTTCCAAAATTTTTTGGAAATTTTCAAAATTTTTTTGGGAAATTTTTCTTCAATGGTTTTTAGGCTTTTTGTGGATTCGAAAAGTTATAACCATTTCGAGTTGGGTGGCAAGACTTTATAGAAAATGTATTTTTTTCCCCCAATTTTTTTTATGCAGCCTGATGATCAGTATCGCTGATGCGCATGTGTGGATGCGGCACCGTGAGGATCAAGTGTTCGCCACACGTGTGGTCCGCAATTATCTTCCTCATCGTGGCGTAATGAAACGCTACTGGCTAATAATCAAGACGAGCTCTTCCGAGTTCGAATTCCCCCGTGGAAATTATTTCGAGACTTTCATACGTGAATTGAGATATTAGTTCCAAGGGGGAAAAAAATTCGCAAAAGAGAGAACGAGAGACCTTCCATTTTCCCCTTCCAGATGACACATTTGAGCTCCAAAAAAAATTGCAACGAAAAATTCGCTTTAAAAAAAAAAAAAAAAAAAATTACTCCGCAAAATTTGGAAGTGTGCAAAATTTTTTTGAGTATTTTGGAAAAGTAGAAGAAGAGTCGGGGAAAAACAGATTTTGGGAATTTTCCCCAAACTTTTTAAAATTGGCGAAAATTGCAATTGCTCAAAATTCGCCGATGAAAATTTGATTATCCATTCAATATTTCCTTATGAATCACTTACCCATAGTTTTCAGGTGTCGCTCGGGGCCACTGTTGTTGCGCACTGTAGTAGTTATCTCCGTAATTATAATGCTGAGTGTATCCCGTGGTCGCGGCTACCGTCGCCTGACTATAGCCCTGATAGCCTTCAGTCGCTGATGGATAGTGCTGAGTTGGAAATGACTGCAAACTCATTGTATTGAATGCGTTGTGTTGGCTGTTGAGTTGCTTGCGTAGTCGGGCTCGCCTATTGCTAAACCACACTTGCACTCGATTCTCAGTCAATTTAGTCCTAAAAAAAAAACATTACCAATCTCCAATAAGTCACACTATCAAACCAAAATTTAATCCAAAATTTTTGAAAATTAAAAAAAAAGAAAGATGTAAAAATGTCTGCAAATCCCGAAATTCCTCAATCTTCAACATTTCATAGCCGCAAATTTTCCCACCCATTAAATAGAAAATATTTGCAAGGCGCACTCACTTTTGCGCAAGTTCCTCTCGCGTATAAACGTCCGGATACTGAGTTCTGTGGAACGCAGCCTCCAACTGTTCCAATTGCTCACCAGTAAACGTTGTTCTACTTCTTCTCTGTTTACGTTTTAGTACATATCCAGGCTCACTTTCTGTATCTGTGTCATCACCACTACTTCCACCTGAAACATAAAAAAAAGCGAATTTAGATTCTGCTTTTGGAGTTTTTCAACTTTCAAATCCAAAATTACAATCTCCCAGAACAAGCTTTAAAATTTCAAGTGTGTGTGTGTGTGTGTGTGTATGGGTGTGTGGGAACATGGGTGGGTGGACGGGTGGGTGGGTGGGTTGGAGGATGTTGGTAGTTGGGTGGGTGGGCGGGCGGGTGAGACGATGTTGGTGGGTGGGTGGGTGGGTGGCTATGGTAGGTGAGTGGGTAGGTGGCTATGGTAGGTGAGTGGGTGGGTGGATGTTGGTGGGCGGGTGGATGTTGGTGGGTGGGTGGGTGGATGTCGGTGGGCGGGTGGGAGGATGTTGGTGGGTGGGTGGATGTTGGTGGGTGGGTGGATGTTGGTGGGTGGGTGGATGTTGGTGGGTGGGTGGATGTTGGTGGGTGGGTGGATGTTGGTGGGTGGGTGGATGTTGGTGGGTGGGTGGATGTTGGTGGGTGGGTGGATGTTGGTGGGTGGGTGAATGTTGGTGGGTGAGTGGATGTTGGTGGGTGGATGTTGGTGGGTGGGTGGATGTTGGTAAGTGGGTGGGTGAGTGGGTGTTGACAGGTGGGTGGGTGTTGACAGGTGGGTGGGTGGGTGTTGATAGGTGGGTGGGTGGGTGCATATGGTAGGTGAGTGGGTGGGTGGATGTTGATAAGTGGATGGGTGGGTGGTTGCGGGTGAGTGTGTGTTTGTCCCAGTGACTGCAGTACTTTTACTATATCCATTCTAAAATTGGCAAAAAAAAAAGAAAATGATGAAATTATCGAGAGCGGGGAAGGGGAGGGGGGGAATACCACATGGAATTTCAGTATCCAGCACGTGCTAGACGTCAAGATACCAAAGATAGGAAGCGAAGTTGGTAACCGCCCACAGTTCACACGCCCGAGTCAGCAACCTACCATTAAATCCCACCGTGATTACAGTCTGTTCGGAGGTCTTGAAGGCAACCCTCAACCTATACTAAACTAAAACACCGGAGAAATTAGGGGGGGAGGGGGGAGGGCGGGGGCACAAGGAATTAAGTTCTTTGACATGAGCTCGTACCCGGCGGCGGATTTTCGTCTTGCACACCATCTTACACTATATCTTTCGCATTCAATTCGTCACAGTGCTAAACGTTCCGGTGAAAAAAAGGGAAAAAAAATTTGCAAAGTGATTTTTCATTACCGGGAGATCCGGAAATGTAAATTTTGAGGGTTTTACAGGGAGACAAAAATTAATCAAGTGTAGCTATCTACTCCCATAGAGACTTTTTTCCACCACGGAATTTATTTTTGAGGGGAAAGAGGGCAAAGAGAGCAGTGCTATTTGTTCCGAGAACGGTTCCAAGTTAACACTCCCGAGAATTGTTGTGAGTGAATGTTGCAAAGTGTGTGAATGTTGCAGTTTGGGAAAAAGTCAGCTTCCATTGGCACCGCCGGAACGACCCGCTCTATGTCCTGAACCAAACCGGAGCGTAAATACCCTCGAAACATCGATATGGCATCAACTGGACGGCCAAAGGATTAAGCGGATACCCAAAAATTCCGCGTTTGTTTGGAGGCCGAAATAAATGTCTGAATCAATGAATTCTCCGCCACCTGTTGTTGGAAGCACGTTAAAAACGTTGAGAGGGGCATCAGGGAGTTAAGTTGAGAGTTGTATGCGGTTCGCCAAGATTAAAGGCCTCTGGGCTTGCCTCGTAAATCCTCTCGGGACGTATCCTACAGTGGCAGCCAAACGATTCCGACGAAGCCTGACGATTTCCGCGACGACCCATCAACGACCCATCAACTTCGCATGCCTTCAATTCCCCTCCCCCCCCCCCCCCCCCCACCCCACTTTACAACTTTTTCCACAATTTTTATTTCTTATTTTTTCTTACACTCTATTCTTATTCTGCGCGACAATAAATCCCAGAAGTGCTCTCAATTTTTATTATCTTACTTTATTTTTTTTAAACACCAATGAGGGGGACAATAAATCGGAGAAATGCTCGAGGTTTGTTATGTTCAGTCGGTGGTGTCTTTGATGCCATCACCATTTGTTGAAATAGGAAAATAATATTCGGTGAAACAATGGGCATTTTTATTGCTTCATAGAAGCGGAAACTTAGCGACGGCTCATTTTGAATTTACGGATTTTTTATTTCTGGCATTTCTCGTAAAAAGCGAGCTCGATAGAAAGGTTAGGCAGGGGGGGTGGCGGGTGGGGGGGGCGGGGGGGGGGGGGGGGTGCGGAGTGCCCCCATTTGCAAACTGCTAAAATTGCTAAAAAAAAAACTCCCTCAAATTAAAAAAAAAAACACTTTTGACTCCAAGATGGCTTCTATGGGAACCATCGTTGGAACAATGTAAAAAAGTCAATCAATTTTCCTGGGAAAAATCCGTGGGAGCATTGGATGTAAAATCCCTTGAATTTTATTTAAGCGAGAGAAAGGTGAAAAAGTTGCACCTTGGAGCATTCGAGGGGCACTCCTCTTGGAGATTAGTATTGAGAGGGCCGCAAGGTAACTGCCGAGGGACCACACGCGGCGATACATTAGTTCCCTTACTCCGATGCTCTAGTTAAACTATTTGCCCCCGGAACAAAGATTTTTCATTTTCTTTTTTATCGCAGAAGTAGTAAAATTTTTTCTTTCTAAAAATTTCCTTTTTGGTGAAATTTTCATTTCGATTTTTATCTCAATTTCAAGAATTATCATGCTTCCTAAAATGGAACTAACACCATATCGTATTGTACATATATATATACCTACATATATATACATATATATATACATATATATATACATATATATATACATATATATATACATATATATATACATATATATATACATATATATACATATATATATATACATATATATATATACATATATATACATATATATATATATACATATCTATACATATATATACATATATATATATATATCTATACATATATATACATATATATACATATATACAAATATATGTATACATGTATATATATATATATGTTTATCGCGTGAGACAAATACTGTGTTATCAATGTCTCCTTTGACAATTAGGCTA
The DNA here is from genome assembly GCA_026005395.1 of Asobara japonica. Taxonomy (NCBI): domain Eukaryota; kingdom Metazoa; phylum Arthropoda; class Insecta; order Hymenoptera; family Braconidae; genus Asobara; species Asobara japonica. The sequence continues at coordinate 503,929 of BQMI01000533.1, read as the reverse complement.
GATTGTTTTCCGAATCTAACCATTTCGGACTGAACCGGAGGTACCGGAAGTGCTGGACCAAATCCTAATGGTTAACCAGGAGGATGGGTGCTTTCCATACAAGACCAAATTTATTAGGACATAACTATGCAATCATCCTCCTCAGAGGAAGTAAGAAATTGTCGCATGGCAAAATTGGCGGCAAAAAAAAAATGTATCCAAACTATCCGCCAACAGCATGTGCCCTCAAAGCAGCCAACGATCCATCCTGCGTCGCAACATCTGAGGCTGGCTGGTCAAAAGCACCTCCTGACACTCAAAGCAAAGCAATTGAACATGATAATCAAAAGGACTAGTCAAATTGCCTGGAATGCATTTGAGACATCTCGAAATTTTTAGCTCAGAACACTTCACCTTAAATTCCCCTAATACCCCTCGTCAACAATTCGAAACAAGAAATAAAAATGGATAGAGATAATAAAGAGCACAACGGGGTGCCCAATATATTTTATCCTGACCGGTCAAGTGAGAAAAAGAGTTGTTCCAAGAGTGTTTGCGTGTTCCAATAAATAAAGCCCACTCTCTGTATGCGCCTTTGGAAGCGCGCCGACGGTAACTTTAATATTATGCGTTTCTTGCTGGATGGAAGAGGGCCAGCTGAATGGACTTTAGGGGATGTCTGTTATTTTCGTTAAATGAGTTTTGCATTTTTTTCGGGACATTGATGTTATTTGTGACCGCTTGTCCTCTATATCAATCAAATTGCAGGAAATTTCTGAGCATAGAAAGGGGTTGCCAATTCCCCCCCCCCCCCGCCAATCAGCATTCTCAAAATTGGAGATAAAAAATGAGGAACCTGCTAATTGTTGGTTGGAGAGATAGAAGAATATATGCATAGCCGGTAGCAGGAGCTGAATAAACTCAATCGGTCGATCAATCAAACCTCAATCCATACGATAAGGGTTCAGGAGGATCCATCAAAACCTGCTGACCAAACAAGCATACATCACTGTCACTCATTGATCTCCCACATGTTCACCATTAGATATATAAAGTGCACGCTCAACTTCACACCAATAGTTCCGTCAAAGCGTCATTCCATCATTCGCCAAACCAATGCCGGCGATCTAATGAAGCATCATGCTGATCAACTTCAGCAAACACTTGACCTTGACGCTGTTTGGAAAATTGAATTTCACTGGTGAGGAACTTACCGAGAATGCCGTTGATGGAGTGGTTGGCACGGGTATCATCCCCGGGTCGAGCTGGGTTACCGGGACCTCGGAGGAGTCTGTTGATGCTCGAGGCTGAAGGAACTGTCGTCTTATCGCACAGGCCTTCCTGCTGGCAAACGCACAAACAAAATGGCACGTTAATACGATTCTTCGTAATTAGTTTTCAAACGTTCTTGCTTAATATTTAAGAGTTGGAGGTTCTCAATTGCTAGACATGTTTAACAAGTTTGATAAGAAGGCAATTCTGCGTAAGAGTTGATTTGGGGACTGGGAAGCTAGAAGGATTCTGAAAGCTACAAGGATTGTGGAAGCTGGGAGGATCTCCTATCCAGAGGTTGAACTGGAGCGAGCTTGGTTGCCTCCACGGATGAAGCCTTTTGCAAGCTCCAAGCTATCTTGAAGCTTGGATGAAAACAATTAAGCTGGGCTCAAAAGCTTGACTTAAAAGCTTGGCTTAGCAGCTTGTCTTAAAAGCTTGGCTTAAAAACTTGGCTTAAAAGATTGGCTTAAAAGCTCGACTTAAAAGCTCGACTTAAAAGCTTGGCTTAAAAGATTGGCTTAAAAGATTGGTTTAAAAGCTTGGCTTGAAAGCTTGGCTTAAAAGCTTGGCTTAAAAGCTTGGCTTAAAAGCTTGGCTTAAAAGATTGGCTTAAAAGATTGGCTTAAAAGCTTGGCTTAAAAGATTGGCTTAAAAGATTGGCTTAAAAGATTGGCTTAAAAGCTTGGCTTATAAGCTTGGCTTGAAAGCTTGATTCAAAGTTTTGATCCAAGCTTTTGAAGCGAGCTTTCGAGCCAAGCTTTCGAACCAAGATTTGAAATAAAGCTTTGGACCAAGCTTTATGTGAACCACACTTTTGAGCGAAGCTTTGGAATCGAGCTTTTGAACCAAGCTTTTGGAATGGAGCTTTTGAATCAAGCCTTTCACTCAAGCTTTGGAATGGAGCTTGTCAAGCAAGCTTTTGACATATTCAAATCCCAACATATTTGGTCGGGAAGTGTCACAGAAGTACATGTCTCGTTTTAAGATAGCTTGGAAAAGGATCCTAAAAAGCTCAGTCGAATTGTGCCAATGACATCCATATGCAAGTAATATTGCAGGTCGCCTCTTACAAACGCCATGCATGATTTCGAAGTTGCACGGAAGACTGACTTCAGAGCTATGAAGTCATTGTTGCCTGAATCTTCAACACCAATTGTCTGTCCACTAACCATGAGTTCACGAAGGAAGACGTTTGTGCACATTATTTGTTTCTAACGGTTTACAGTTCGTAAATGACAACGTTCGGAGCAGATGGGGCTCGTCGGGACAACTATCTCGACGTCTTATTAGACGCTTCTATTTCTTTGCGGCAAGTCTATTGATCAATGCTGTGCATCGAATGATGACGAAGCTGTCGGAGTGGAAGCATTTGGTCTTAAGAGGATTGGACCATCACCAAGCTTCCTGACCCACGTCTTAGAGGCTGAGCATGGCCCAACCTAGACCATTCCGAACGCAAGCAAAAGTAAGCAAGATGACCAGCAGTTGAGGAGAGACCTCCAGGCTGCGCCCGAATCATCCAGCCTATCGGATTGTCTCTTCAGCTTTTTAGTTCTAGCTTCAACCCAAACCCATCGATATATTAGCAAAGTCATCGACATTGAAGGATGGTACTTCAGCATGCTTCGACTTTCGACATCGACCAATGAGCGCATAGCGGTAAAAGTCATAGGAAAGGAGGGGTGGAACTTGCAGGAGGAGGACTTGGTAGCAAACATGGGAAACATCTACAATGCAAATTTAGATTTTTTATAGGATTTATCAACAGACCTTTATCAGCTGCGTCCGGATCTCCCAGTCAACCAGACTCGGATTTTCCCTCTTCAGCTTTTCAATCCTGGCTTCAACTTCGGGGGTCGCCACTCGGGGTTTACTACCACCAATCACACCTGGCCTTATGGAGCCGGTTTCATGAAATCTATTCAATATTTTTGACACACAGCCATGCGATACTTTCAATTGTCGGGATATCATACAGGGGCGGACGCCTGCTGATGCCAGCCTTACTATTTCTGATCGCACGTGATTGGGCAGGGGTCGGCCATTTATAAACACACCTCCTAGCTGATTCACCCTTCCTTGGCCTGAAAGAGTTGGATGGGAAAATATATGTGAGAAATTTTTTTTTGCAACAATTACGATTGATATATATATATATATATAAGCTTCAGGCGCTCTTCATTATGTTCGACAAACACATTTTTTTTTAATTAAAACTTAATTGGTTTGACTATATAGATTGATTCTGCTACTTTGAAATTTTGGAGTTTTTTTTTTACTTATTTGTTTATTTTTTTTCAGTTCAAATTTTTCCCGCGTTTTTTTAAGACAAGTATGAAATATGCGTTTGCGCTGTGATTTGAAATTATGGGAATGAAGTGTCCCCATAACTCATGTGTGTATGTTGTTTTTTAATTTGCTGTATTTGGAGAGCAGCACGCAAGGTGTCCCTAATGCCTAGTAATGAGTCTACCTCTAATTAACTAAATTATAATTACACGGAGCGAAATGAATGGAGAAAAGCAGGATCGCGTGCTGAAAGAGACACCGTTTATTCATATGCGGCTTTGAGGGATGGATACTGAAATGCTTTTCGAGTTACGACTTTTGTGGTTTTGCTATGAGTTGTAAACCAACTCGAGCGACTTTTTTTTTGAGGATAGAGATATAATATATGCGCGCGGCTTTTGGGGAAAACATTGGACATGTAGTATTTTATTTACAGTGATTTATTGTTTTCGGGGGCTAATTAACTATATCGTGTTTATAGTAAAAAATATTTTAGAAAAAAAAAAACAGAGTAAAAAAAAATAAATATAAAAAAAAATATATAAAAAAAATAAATATAAAAAAAAATAAATATAAAAAAAATAAATATAGAAAAAAAAACAAGATTAAAAAAAAATAAAAAAAATAAATAAATCAGAAATAAAAATAAAATTCGAGTGACGAGTTCCGGTTCAAAAAAAATTTCTCAATTTTTAAAAATATTTTTAGGGACATTCATTGCCTCCTTAAGTCGCTGGCGTACGCGCATGCGCGCGGGGTAAAAGGCGCAGGCGCGAGGCGCATAACCCCAAAGAGTGCGAGGGAGATGGGGGATAGTCGGAGTAGTGTGTCGGCGTTCTTTTGATCTTGCCTGTAATCCCGTCGGGCCCTCGGGCCTTACTGACGTCATACCAAGAGGTGTCCGTCGCGGGCATGTACAAGACTACACGCATACGTCTCGCAACCATGCACTCTTAGGTTATTTTTTTGAACAGCGGGATAAGAGGGAGAGATAGGGAGGAACAAAGTGGAAATTTTGTATTTTCCACAATATATTTTAAAAAAATGATTTGAGAAAAAATTCTAAATTCAAGGAATTAAATTCAAAAATATAATATAGCGAAGAGAAATGTTTTTGGATTTTTTCCATTTTTTAATTTTAAGATTTTTCAAATTTTCAAGATTAAATTCTTTTTACATATTTTGCATTATGCAATATTTTGTATTATGTAATTTTTGGTAATTCGTTCACGGAAATTGAGGGGGAATAAAGGTGGAACGGTAGAGCATGGACAAGGTAAAGGGGCAGAGGTGTTATTGGAAAAGGAATGAGAGGAAAAAATGAACAGTGACTCGTGTCGGATATGTTGACGATGACGGTCAGCTTCTTTTGATAAAGTTAAAGGGAGTCGGGGCTATTGGGAAAACAATGAGTCTTTATCGCATTCAATTACGCGCGGCACTCGTAAAGTAGAAGGCCTGACAAGTATTGAATAACAAAGGGGTTACAGGATTTAAAGTGTCTCTGGTTTTTTTTTGGCATTGGAAACGTGGAAAAAAAAATTTGGCAATTTTTTCGAGGTTTTGCAATTTGAAAAAACTTTTGAACTTTTACATTTTTCACACAAACCTTGAGAAAATGTTGCTCATGTGTGTGTGTGTGTGTGTGTGTGGGTGTGTGTGTGCGTGTGTGTGTGTGTGTGTGTGTGTGTGTGTGTGTGTGTGTGTGTGTGTGTGCGAGACAGAGAGAGTGGGTGAGTGAGTGAGTGGGTGGGTGGGTGGGAGGGTGTGGTTGGGTGGCTAGGTGGTTGGGTGGTTGGGTGGTTGGGTGGTTGGGTAGTTGAGTGGTTGGGTGGTGGGAGGGTAGCTGGCAGTTTCGTCGGTGGCTGGGTGGGTGAGTGGGCGCGTGGGTGGGAGGGTGGATGAGCGGGTGGGTTGGGGGTGTGTGGGTGGGTGGGTTGGAGGGTGTGTGTATGGGTGAGTTGGAGGATGTGTGGGTGGGTGGGAGGGTGTGTGGGTGGGTGAGTTGGAGGATGTGTGGGTGGGTAGGAGGGTGTGTGGTTGGGTGGCTGGTTGAGTAGTTGGGTCGGTGGCTGGGTAGTTTGATGGGTGGGTGAGAGGGTGGATGGGTGGGTGGGTGTGTGGGTGGGTTGGGGGTGTGTGGGTGGGTGGGTTGGAGGATGTGTGGGTGGGTGGGTGGTACAATGAGAGTGTGTGTGAATAGAGGGAGGGGTGAGTGGGTGGCTGGATATCTACTTATGGGTGGTTAGATAGAAAAAAAAAATCATTAGAGCGATTTAAAATTCCAATTATTGGAAAAAATTAAAAACTTCAAAAATTTCTAGATTTTCAAAAACTTGGAACATTGAAGATGTTAACGCAAAACGAGATCAATGACCAAATTCTTGGTGATTCTGATGAATGTGTTTGGGAAGCGCGGCTCTCTCCGTGAATCTGCATTTTTAGGTCGCATCAAACTTGATTCGTTGTTTTTTTTTTTATTGAGATTTTTGAGATGCTGGACCACCCGTGAGTAACTGCGCAACAGAAGCGTTCCACGCATATTAAGTCTCCGAGGGAATTTCAAATATGAATTATGGATCAAAACCATTGATTCGGCCATTGATAAGAAAGGGACTCTTATCAGTCCGTAAGGGACCATGATATCTTTGCGGTTTCGGCAAATTTAGGGCCCGCGGACCATTTTCGGAATCCGTAGTTTCAGAAAAAAGGAACAAGTGCAATGTTCTCCATTAGGTTCATCGAATTTTTGAAAATCTCCCGCGACTTTTCTGAACTGGGAATTTTTTTTTTTCGTTAATCGTGTTGAAATTTTTGAGACTTCCGTTTAAAGATTATGCAGATTTTTGAACTTTTGTTTGGAAATTTTGCAAATTTGGAAAATTTGGGAAATTTGGGAAATTTGGGAAATTTGGGAAATTTGGAAAATTTGAAAAATTTGGAAAATTTGGAGAATTTGGAAAATTTTGATAATTCTGATAATTTCGATAATTCGGATAATTTTGATAATTTGGGAAATTTCGAAAATTTCGAAAATTTGGGAAATTTCGAATGACTTCCGTAACCATAATGCATGATATCGGAATCAATTGTGCGCATCGGTAATAGGCGTTTTTATGGCTGAGCTGGGTGGGAGGTTTATGGGGTTTATGGTGCAGGATCGACGAGCCATCCGGCCAAGATAATCCGGAGTTGAAGTCGCCCCGATGGAGGGCTTCAATCATCCGCGCCGTCGCCCGCGGCCTATCCGATATCAGACATTAGACCCACTCTTACATATCTTCGCGTTTATTTCTACACCGTAACCTTATGTTTCAACGCCCCATGCATGCCCACTACACCCTACATCATAAAATATAATTCTATCCATCATGAAGATATTCTACTTCTATAACATCCGTTCTACTTCCTACATATCAATTTTTACCATTTTTTAAAACCTTCAATTTTTCCTATTTCTGCGATGGGGGGAAGTTACTGTTTTGCTCCCGAAAATGAAAGTTCCGAGCATTTCCGATATTCATACATCATTGTTACAAAATGTGTGTGTGTGTGTGTGTGTGTGTGTGTGCATGTAACGCTGTGAACATATTTTTTGCCAACGTTTCGGAGTGCGTCACACACACACACACACACACATATACCCATCTTTAAAAAAAATGAGTTCAGACTCATTTGAAATCTGGAAAAATTTTGTTTGAATTTCATCGACTTTTTTGATTATAAATATTTTTTCACACTTGCAATTTTCGATAGAAAAATGGAACAATTCAAATGACTTACCTTGAAACGGATATCCCGCGAAGTAAGGTGCCATGTTGAATGTGCTGACAGCCATGAATACCCCGTAATTAATCACCCTTGCTTATTGATAAAGAAAATTGTCCAGCTGATCACAAATGTTCAACGAATTCCCATAAAAAAAATTTATCTAAAAAAACTGGGTAGGGAAAACACATTCACAACATATTGCGACGCAATATGCAACAATTAAAAACAAAATTGTTGAATCAATGCCGGATAATTATAACCAATGAGGCTTATTGGTTAACGCACTTGGTATCACACTTGCAAAAAAACTCGCAGGGGCTGAAGCCGCAAGAAAAAATGGGCTAGTCGAGAAAAAAGGATGCTGAGGACATGGACCGTCGGTGTCTCGACTCGAACTGTTGAGTGAAATTGTCGGCTCCGATCTCTTGTTGAAAATGCCTGAGTGACTCCGCCTCCTTCGAGAGATTTTAACGTCGGAAAGAAGTTGGAATGAAAGACGAAGAAAACGCACGCGACCGCCGACATTGCGCGGGCTTTTTTATTGGCCCGTACAACTGGGCTCTGACCACGCCCAGAACGGCCTCTCAGCACACCCACGCGCTTCCATTTCTGCTCAAGATTTTTGCAATTTTTTCGCGGAACGCTAGAAATTTTCTAGAATTTTTGTAGACTTTTCCTGGAGCTCTTAGCGGATGTCCCAAATTTTCCAAAAATTTTCCTCCATTTTTCAAGCATTTCTCCAAACGTTTTTTTTTTTTTTTACAAAAGTGATCGCATTTTCGAAACCGTTCGGCAGAATTTTTTTTAAACGATTTTCTTTGCAAAAAAAAATTCTTAATTGATACCATTTTTGGTATAGATTGTCCGAGCCCAATTATAATATTTGCAAGAAAAAAAAAATTGAAATAAAATGAATAATCGCCATGGTCGAGCCATTTCCGGGACTATATTGGCGTTCCATAAATTTTAATTGAATATGTTCCATGGGGATCATAGATAAGACTTACCATTCTGTCCTTCGTACCTGCCATTTTTTTCCCCGAAAATCTATAAAAAACTCGAGTAGTTACGATGAAAAAACATCTCATGGCTGAGGGTAATGCGGCGGAGTGCGCGCGCATCGACGCGCGGGGTTTCCCTTACGCGGGTCTGCGCGCGCACTACACTCTAGCGCTAGCTACAGATTCTACCTACAGTTGCGCCTTAACTATCCAGGTTAGGAAGAAAAGTCATATGACATAAAATATGCACTTTTACATAAGCTACATTTTTCTCTATATATACTTTTTTCTATCTGTAACCGTTCTCGACATATGACGATAAATGGTCCCTAAAAAGCTTTAAAACAATACTGGATTTTTTTGTTTACGAACAAAAAAAATGTGATAACAAAATTTTATGTCCTCGAAGAATAACAGGAGCGCTAAAATGGCAACGAACCTCGGATTTCCTTGAAGTCGGGTCAGAAAGAAATTCGAGTCGAAATCGTTACAAAAAACGCAAATCGTTTCAAAATCGTTACAATCGTCGGTAAAAGAAATTCCTACTTTACCGATCTCCCTTACATTACATTTTCCGAGATATAGATATTATTTTTCCCGCTCCTCTTCATGCATAAATAATGTAAATTGTCAATTCGGCATGCACCATATATCAATTAGTGATTATTACGCGAAAAAAAATAGAAAAAAACACACAATGGGCTAGAAATCTCGTCATGACTAGACGTGATAATAAATAATTGGGCATTTCGATGTTTTGTCGTCACGTGGCGCGTTCTGCGGGTGTTTTGCGATGAGTGAACACTGAAATCACGTGTCGTGATTGTAGTTTATGAGGGGCTGATTGGCCGAGCGTGGGACGGGTGCGCGGTAACAGAAAGGCAACGGTGGAGGGAAGAGAAAAAAAGGAAAAGGGAGCAATGAAACGCAGATCCATGAATCCAGACCGCGCGCCAGTTTCTGTTTCGTAATCGTTGGATCGCTTCCATTGTGCAGCTAGGATTTGATGGATTTTTGGAGGGGGTGGGGCAAAATGGGTTGGTGGGGCAAAATGTTTGGTGGAGCAAAACGGGCTGGTGGGGCAAAACGGGTTGGCGGGGCAAAACGGGTTTGTGGGACAAAACGGGTTTGGTGGGGCACAACGGGTTGGCGGGGCAAAATGGGTCGGCGAGGCAAAATGGGTCGGCGGGGCAAAACGGGTTGGTGGGGCAAAATGGGTTGGCGGGGCAAAATGGGTTGGCGGGGCAAAATGGGTTGACGGAGGAAAATGGGTTGGCGGGGCAAAATGGGTTGACGGGGCAAAACGGGTTGGCGGGGCAAAATGGGATACATCGATATTCCGTTAAATGATTATCACAAACGCATAGTTTCACATAATTTGCATTTTTTAGTAGATCAATTATTGAATTAAAAAAAAGAAAAGGCAAAGATCGAAAACAGCTAATCCGGCAACTTGGAGTTTTTTTTTAAATTTTAAATAATCAAAAATTTGGATAATTATTTTTTTCGAATTTTCAAGTGCCAGAAAAAAACCTTTGCTTTTTTGACAAGTCAAAAAATCGACGGGGAATTAAAATTATAGAGGGAGTTATTTTCGTTTCGTAATCATTAGACAATTCGAATTATGCAGCAGGTACTGCGTGACTGATATGGAAGTTTGCGTTGGCTGTGATATCACGTAACTTCATAATAAATAGGTGTCAAATTTTTTTCGTGAATATTGATACTGCAAAAATTTGGAGAAAACAATAATTATAACAGATTATTTTTTAAAACAAAAATTACATAATGAAATTTTTACAGAACGTCAAAAAAGTTTTGAAAATTTTTACGAGTTTAAAAATGCGGAAAATCTCAAAATTATTGTATGGAATTTTTTAAATTTGGGAAACAGATAATTTTTTTGAAGTATACTTTATTGAAAATACAACCGCGGCCCCCATAGAATGTTTTGGGTAACCCCCCTAAAACTCCCTCTTTTTCATTCAGTGTTTTGCACTCAATATCAGGAAGTCCCAAGAGTGGATTTCATCATGTCCAACGTCTCAATCCCATTCTCATATTCCCCTCAGGAAAGGCCAACGAGCAAATTTTTCCGTCAACGTCTCCTGGCCATGTCCCCGGGGCCCCGAATGATCAATTGGGCCCGAAGGCACGCGGTACAATTGTACAATTGTTGGCCTAACCCACGAGGAAAAAAAATTCAACAGCTCTCATAGCAAAAAAAAAACAAGGAGTGCATTGGCAACTGAGGGACAGAAGTGAACTAAGTCCATTAATTTTTCTCAATTTTTTTTTGAAACCGTTTAAATTTTTATTTAAATTTGCATTTTCTGCTGAACGTATAGAATCTCTTTTCTCTGAATTCCAATTTTCTGCGTCTCCAAAATTTTTCAATTTTCCAAAAATTTTCAATTTTCCAAAAATTTTCAATTTTCCAAAAATTTTCAATTTTCCAAAAATTTACAATTTTCAAGATTTTCCAATTTTCAAGATTTTCCAATTTTCAAAATTTTGCAATTTTCAAAATTTTCCAAAATTTTCAAATTTTCCAAAATTTTCAAATTTTCCAAAATTTTCAAATTTTCCAAAATCTTCAAATTTCCAAATTTTCCAAAATTTTCAAATTTTCCAAAATTTTCAAATTTTCCAAAATTTTCAAATTTTCCAAAATTTTCAAATTTTCCGAAATTTTCCAAAAAATTTCAAATTTTCCAAAATTTCTCGAATCCCTAAATTTGCACAAATGAAATTTTTTTAACATCAACATTCTCAGAATGTTGTAGTACTATGACATTTTCGTTTATCATACTATACCCGTGCTTTCCCTATTTTCCAATTGAATGGACCAGCTAGCGCAGAGGTTAAATTGCGATTGTCGAGTGGGAGGGCAGGAGTTGTCACCTGGGGGCGTTGCGAGTCACCCGTCCCACAGGGCCCCGAGACTCAACCTAATTGTTAGCCATTGAATGTGTTTTCTCTTCCGTGTTATGTGGACGATAGGGCGGGCGATCATTCAAATTTTTTTTCTCCACATTCAAAAGAGGGATCAAACTTGCACTTTAGAATGCCAAGCAATTCGTCCTTATGTATTGTGACGACTATTACTCATGCATTGACGTATTTTGACAAGTTTGTTCGGCCAGACACAAGCGAGAGTTTACCCACCTACTGGGCTTTAACACTTTTCGCGGGAGTGGGGGAACAATTTTGCGCAGTCTCTCGCCGACCGTCGCTGGGGAATTCAAACGATTAATTTTCCAGTTTTCGATTTTAAGCATGTAGGAGGGTTGGAAAATTTTCAAAAAAATTTTTCCTTCCCCGAAAAAGCTTAGTTCTGCGAAATTGCCAATTCCCGCCAATTTTAGAAACTTTCTATTTTGCATTTTTTTTTATAATTCTTGGGGGAAAATTATTTACGTAAAAAAAAAACTTAAAAATTGAAAGGAAAAAAAACACTTAAAAATTGAGAGAAAAAAAAAATTCTCAAAATTTTTTTTTTTCTAGAGGGTTCGAAAATTTCGAAATTTATGAATGATCAGAAGGTGGCCAATAACGAGCCTTTCACAGAATACTCTTCTTGCATTGATACCATAACGGTCTATATGGATTAGATAATCCAGGCTGACGCACGTCCGAAATGTTTGCCCTAATGACATTCTCATTCCAAATTCCGAGACCGATAAGAAATTTACCTGAAACGGATTTTTTGACAGTTCAAGATGTGCTCTTGGATGTAGAAGCTCTGCAGACGGAATCTCAGACTGCGGAATATTCATCCACTTAACGGCAATTAGACATGGACTTCAGCAATTATGAGGTAATGAATTGGCCACCTGTGTTTTGGTAGATAAAAAATTATACACTCAGTGAACTATGTATGGAAAAATCTTCTGGGGTTTCTATAAAAATTTTCTGGAGGAATTTCTACAGGATTTTCCAGAGGAATTTCTGCAGGATTTCATATAGGAACTTCGTTCATAGGTTGACAGGACTTTCTTCAAAAAAATCCTTTAAAAAAATTACTACAAGAATTTTCTTAGAAATTCCCATAAGAATTTCTATGAGCATTTCCCATAGGAATTCCGGTAGAATTTTTTGTGGGAATTCTCGCAAAATCCGAAAAAAATCAAAGCAAAAAAATGGTCATTGGCAAACAACAATGACGCACGGTCTACTCGGGTCTTTCCATTCAATTAATGCATCAAGTGGCCATTGGAGAAAATTCTCCTTCTGTATTAAATGGGCTCATTAAATAACTCTTGTCAATCAAATCACTAACTGATTGATACAGAAAAAATTGACAAACGATGAAAATCAGGAACTCAGTTTTTGGAATTTTCAAAATGCCAACTCCCAAATCTCAAGCTTCTATATTTGAATCCTTTAAATGCTCACGGGCTCATTATTATTATTATTAATTATTGATCAATGATGAATATAAAAATTCTCCAGGTGCTAACTCTGGTGGTCGTACTTGTGATAGGAATTGGATTGGGCGTAGCACTTCATTCTTTCCTGGCTTCTAGAAAGACTTGTAAGGGAAAAAAATCTCAAATCTTGCTTCAAGATCCGCAAGCTATGTATCACTTGCCACTGATCGAGAAAGAAATCATCAGTGATGACACCAGGAGATTCAGGTTAGCAATTAACGATATAGCTATTAATTTATTCTGTCATCAATTAGTTCTATATTCTCAATTTGGAATTATGGCTGACTCATTGATTGATTGATTGATTGATTGATTGATTGATCACTTGGTAGATTGATTAACTGATTAATTGATTGATTTATCAATTGACTGATTGATCAATTAATTGCTTGGTCAATTAATTGATTGATCAATTAATTGATTGATCGATTCATTGATCAATTGATTGATCAATTGATTGATCGATTGATTGATCAATTGATTGATCAATTGATTGATCAATTGATTGATCGATTGATTGATCAATTGATGAAACGAGCATTCGATTGATTAATTGATTGATTGATCAATTGATTGATTGATCAATTGATGAAATGATCAATAGATTGATTAATTGTTTGCTCAATTGATTGATTGATTCATGGATTGATTGATTCATGGATTGATTGATTGATTGATTGAGTGTGCGATTTTGTCGGTCGATATTTTATACCGATTTCCCTTGAATTCCGATTCGTGATTCAGGTTAGGATTGCCAAGTGAAAATCACGTTCTTGGTTTGCCGACTGGTCAACACATTGAAATCTTTGCTACTATCAATCGAGAAATGATGATGAAGTCCTATACGCCAGTGAGCAGTGACGATGACCACGGATTTGTGGATCTGATTGTTAAGGTACCTAACAGTACATGTTTAGGTTAACATCTCTCCAACTTCTGTAATTCTCATACAGTGGGTAATAATGTTCACAGATTTACTTCAAAGATGTCCACCCCCAATTCCCGGAGGGGGGTAAAATGTCTCAGCACCTTGAATCCTTGAAAATTGGGGAGGCAATTGCAATTAGAGGACCTTCAGGACGTTTGGTTTACAACTCCAAAGGAAACTTTACCACTAAATTGACAAGAAAACATCCATATGTCAAACGTAAAGTGAGAAAGGTATGCAAAAAATTACACACAAACACACACACACACACACACATCTACGATCAACTCAAGCTACATGAGTACAGAGAGTTATGGAAGGCCAATACGCTGTGCAACTTTAAGAAGCTTCTACCTTGGGCAACGTGGGGTATAGCAGGACACTGCACTGTCCCATGGGAATAATGGGACAGGGGTTCAAACTGGAACTAGAAGCGCAACGGTGCAGTCTTCACCCCATTCTCTACACTCTACACCTCTTCACACACATAAAACATGGCCCATTTTGCCCCCCCCCCCCTCCCGGCCCATTTTGCCCCCCCCCCACCCATTGCTAACTAAGTCGTAATTTGTAGGTGGCTATGATTGCTGGAGGGACTGGAACAGCACCCATGCTCCAGCTAATACGTGGGGTAACGAAAAACCCGGAAGACACCACACTGATGTCCCTCCTGGTTGCAAACCAATCCGAGGGGGACATTCTCCTGAAAAATGAACTCGAAAAAATTCAGCGAGCACATCCACATCAGCTCAAACTTTGGTACACCTTGGACTCGTGTAATGAACACTGGAAGTACTCAACTGGCTCTGTAAATGCAGATATGATGAGAGAGCACGTGCTCCCACCCTCGTCTGATACCATGGTGCTCATCTGTGGACCACCACCGATGATCAACTCATCCTGCATCCCAATTCTGGACCAATTGGGATATGACAAAAAAATGAGATTTGTGTATTGATTTTTCACTCGGTCAAAATTTTCTTGAAATTTTTGGAGGGTTTTTTTTTATTTAAAAAATTTTGAAAATTTTGCAAATTTTGCAAATTTTGCAATTTTTGAAAATTTTGCAAATTTTGAAAATTTTGCAAATTTTGAAAATTTTGGAAATTTTGGAAATTTTGGAAATTTTGGAAATTTTGGAAATTTTGGAAATTTTAGAAATTTTGGAAATTTTGGAAATTTTGGAAATTTTGAAAATTTCGGAAATTTGAAAATTTTGAAAATTTCGAAAATTTTGAAAATTTTGAAAATTTGGATCAGCGATCCTAATCCTAAAAATGAGAAAAAAATTTGACTTCACATTTAGACCACCGAGTCCAGCATCCGGCATCCTAAATGTCATTCATCCGGCTCTCGAGTCATTTGCATTGTGCCCATGCGCCACTCGAATTGTTGGCCGTGACAATAGCGTCGGCGCAGATCACAAGGCGCAACTTGACCGTGCGCCATTTTGATGAGAAAGCCGACAAAGTCGCGCCGCCATTTTGATTTACTGACCGCAATTGTCAATGGGCTGATTGTTGGGTTCAACAGGAGTCATTCCAGCATCCTTTCCGGCATTGGCCACGACAAGGGACTTCTGTTTGATATACCTGCGTGTGGGCCCGATGCCATTGACCACTGTGGGAAAAAAACGGGGTTATGGGGGTGGAAGGTGTCCAATTCGAAGGTCGCGGGGAGAATTAATGTCAAATACTCGAGCAAGTGACTTCGGTCCCATAACTCAAACGTTAACACCTGAACATGAGAATTGAATGAGAAGAAAAAATTTAAACGGAAAATTGAACTGAGACTCAAAATTTGTAAAAGACATTTTAAAAAATTGCCCTTATCAGAAAAGTGTCATAAATTTTAAAAGTAACTCTTCAATGGGATTAATCGCATATACCTCCGATAATTAAAATTTCACGGATAATAATTCACCTTGTAAAATGATAATTAATAACCTGTTTGAAACAACTCAGGTTTAAGTAAATAAATGTGGAATTAAAGAGGACAATTTCCCGAGGGACTCCCATGTGCTGCTCTTTTAATTGCCAAAGACTCTGTAATTATACGTAATCAACATAAATCTTACAAAATTGTTGTGTACCAACATTCTCATTTTTTCAATTATTTTCGTACACTGAAAAAAAGCAGTTTTATTTTTTTTTTTTTTTTGTGCGAAATGAAACTCATTGATTGTTCATTTCCGGAAAAAAAAATAAACCTAAAATTGTGGAAAATAAATTATAAATCGCTCGGTTTCACGCAATTGCATGAGGATATCCAGATTTTTACGAGCCCATATCCCCCGAGAAAGGGGCATACCCGAGTTTTATATATATATTCAACACTGCGTGTCCGAGAGAACCGTTTGTCGAAAGGTGCGCCGGGCGGGTGGCTGGGGGGAGGTGGTGAGGAGGGGCTATTACCTAGATGTACGAGAGGTTTCAGAGGTAAAGAGTTTTCAACTTCCTCTCGCGCGTTTTGTGTTGCGGCGCGTCAAAGAGTGCTCATTAAATGCTCCGACAATTAACCGTAGGCGACCCTCTCTAAGTTCCACCCCTCTGGGCCCTCTCCCGGTTTTCAACGTGAGCTATTGAGCGTGCCCTGAAGTCTCAATAAACAGTGAAATGTACAATAGCATTTTGCAACCCCAACACTGCAATGAGAAAATTTACCTCTTTCATTTTTATAATTTTTTTTTTTATCTTTGGCATCTTTGCAGCTTTTTTATTTTTGATTCTTTTCCCGCCAATTTTTTCGAATTTTTAAATGTTATTATATTTTTTTTTTTTTTTTTTTTTTCGGAAGGTTTTGGGCCTTCTCAGGTGTTAGTGTTCATTTCTAATTTGAAGTTTGTTAAGTTTTAAAATTTTTAAATTTCAATTTTCAAAGTTGGAAAAGTAATCTTTAGAAAATCTGCAACCATTTAAATTCTTCATGCCAAATTTGTTATAATTTTTTCGATAGATAAAATTGCATGACATTTAGAAATGACCGAGTACCCAGGCAGTAACAGATGATGTTATCATTGGGTTAACTCCAGTCGATAATATACCACACAATTTTCTACCTTACCCTAGCCTGTCAAAGGCGTTTAATCCCCAAAATCACTGCCCTATAAATGACCTTGAAATGTTGCCCCTGGCAAAAACTCAATTACGCCACAAATATTTCAAGGCAAGTTCATATATCGCCCATACCGATTCACATCCGTGCAATAATGTAACCTAGCGGTATATCCGCCACACAACGGGTTTCGAAACTCGCGGACCGGAAGTGACCCAGTCTGTAGCAGAAATCAATGATAGTTCCATCTTATGGTGCGAGACATGGAGTTCCATTGCCAAACCTGTTATAATATAATAATTTAATATAATTCTTTAGCACTTTCAACAATCTTTTCTTCATCCTTCCGTCCTTTTTCAAACTACCGGATGTGCCGTTTAACACAGCATGAACCGGTCCAAAAAAAAGATTTTTATAGTGTACAAAATTTCATTAAAAAAAATATAAATTGTAACATTTTTCTATCCTGCATATAGTGTCCATTTTGCCCCGTATGCCCACTCCTGTTACTGACAGCATCTCCTCTTGAGATATATTCGCAGAGCTCCTCCCCCTTCCCCCCTCCCACATGTATATAGTCAACCTTTCATCCAAAAAATATAAATTGTTACATTTTTTACGTTTTACGCCCATTTTGCCCCGCCTTACCCATTTTGTCCGACCTTACCCATTTTGCCCCACCTCACCCATTTTGCCCCACCTTACCCATTTTGACCCACCTTACCCATTTTGCCCCACCTTACCCATTTTGACCCACCTTGCCCATTTTGCCCCACCTTACCCATTTTGTCCGACCTTACCCATTTTGCCCCACCTTACCCATTTTGACCCACCTTACCCATTTTGACCCACCTTACCCATTTTGCCCCACCTTACCCATTTTGACCCACCTTACCCATTTTGCCCCACCTCACCCATTTTGCCCCATCTCACCCGTTTTGCCCCACATTGCCCATTTTGCCCCATATCACCCGTTTTGCCCCATCTTACCATTTTGCCCCACCTCACCCATTTTGCCCCACCTTACCCGTTTTGCCCCACCTTACCCATTTTGCCCCGCCTCACCCGTTTTGCCCCATCTTACCCGTTTTGCCTCACCTCACCCATTTTCCCCCACATGACCCATTTTGCCCCACCTTACCCATTTTGCCCCGCCTCATCCGTTTTACCCCATCTTACCCGTTTTGCCCCATCTTACCCGGTTTGCCCCATCTTACCCGATTTGCCCTACCTTCCTCGTTTTGCCCCATCATGCATATGTATGTGGCCGTAAGATGGACCTACAATCGATTTCCATTACCGACGGCACGTCATGTCTTCTCGGGACTTGGTCGTAAACCCCTGCCCCTCCCCCCCCCCCCTCCACCCGCCAGTCAGCAGTTGCTCCAAATATGGCTTACAACTGAGCTCCCACTTCAAAACTGAAATTCCAATCAGTTCCACGGTAAAGCGCATCGCAAAACAATCTGTCAAAATTGCAAAAAAAAATAATATCAATCTTTAGTTGTTTTTATATGTGAAAAAAAAGTAGGATATTTGACAGATTTAGCGCGTCTCACGCGAAGACATTCAATGAAAAGTGAAAATAGTAGTGTGCATATGTTTCGGGACTATAGTGCAATTGTTGGTTATTGTGAAGTGTTTCATTAGGTGTTGTTGCCTTTTTTTTTTTTAGTTATTTAGGCAAAATGGCGGAGGCACGCGATTTGAAGGCTGGGTCGCGCGCTAATTCAACTAAAACACTTTACGAATTGAGCGTTATTTCAGTCGCCAAGAGATTTATTACTTATAAGAGATTTCCCCGGTATCTGCCCGACACTGTTCTCTTCGATGTTTATCATCAGGTAATTCAACAATAATATTCGAGTGAAATTGACAAGTGTTTTTGACAATGCAGGAGATGTTTTGAGACCTAGAACAAGTTTCCCGGAAATACAAAAATTGTGGGAAATTTGAAAAGTTGAAAAATGTTTCCCAAAAAAATTAAAATTTTCTTCCTGAAAATGCCATTTTTTTTTTGCTGGGAAGAATTCTTAATTAGCTCATCAACGTTTATTGTCGAGTTCAATTTGTTTGGTCTGAATGTGGGCTTGACGTCATCAAGTTTGTTGAGGGGCTTTGGAGCTCCTGAAAAACGTCAAACTCTGATAATATGACAAATTGAATGCATATGTTTTGATTGTAACACAGCACTCGAACTATAAGCTACTGTGTCATTATTAATTAAGCCGCTCTCAATTATCGATATGAACTCAACTTTGTCTTTAATGCGAACTTACTCGGTTCAAGGTTAAAAATAATTTTTTCTCCAATTTTATCTATTCTTTTTCATATTCTTAAAAGCCACAAAAATTAAATCAACAAAATTATTCAAATTATTTTTAATGAAATTTTCGACTCTTAATTTTTTATTTCCAAAAAAAAATGTTTTCAAAATTTTTTAAATTTTTGAAAATTTTTCAATTTTTTTCAAATTTTTGAAATTTTTCAAATTTTTGAAATTTTTCAAATTTTTGAAAATTTTTCCAATTTTTGAAAATTTTTCAGATTTTTGAAAATTTTTCAAATTTTTGAAAATTTTTCAAATTTTTGAAAATTTTTCAAATTTTTCAAATTTTTTTTTTTCAATTTTCAAAATTTTTGAATTTGTACAGATGTCAAAATTCAGAATTTCCAAAAAAATAAAAAATGTCTAAACTTCTATTTAGTTCCCACTTGTCTAATTATCTTACGCCTATTTTTCCAGTTATACAAAGAGAAGAGGCTGTGCCTGCTGGCGCATGAGCTCAGCGACATGGACGTCTTCTCCAGGATGCTCAAGGTCAGGAACAGGAGGATCGATCTTCTGCAAACGTTCCAGGTACTCACTCCCCAAATCCAAGAGCACCCATACAATCCCTCAATTTTTCTGCCTAGTCACCACTTGATTACACCCCGATTATCTCAATAATGAGTCACGCAAGTCAAATGACCGTTTCATAGCGCATTTCATCAGTAGAAAAATTGTTGTTTCACGATATTCTGATGGAACCACGCCTCAACGAGATAATGCAATAAATCCGAATGAATTACGTCAGCCTCAATCACGAATATTCATTCAGAAATTTTGTCCTCCCCGTTTTCCAAAATTCTCCCGAACCTACTTTAACTCATTCCCATCATTGCCCCCATCTCCACCACCTTCCCCATTGCCTCATAAACTCCGCCCGCAGTTAAGACCAACACATAAACCGGATACTGATCAGACAAACTATAGCTCACAACGGTATAACACCACATGTGCCCAACCTCAACAAACAAAATAGATGAAACTTTAAAAAAAGTACTGTAAAAACCCGCACCTGAAGATGGTTATGCAAATATACCCGAACCGTCGAGAAAAACTAAAACATCGAATTTCACTTCCCAACCTGACAAGTCTTGAAAAACATTTGCCAAAAGCAGACCGAGAAGGCCAAAACCCGAAATTAAATGATACACCGATCAACAACTCATCAACACTTACCTAATAAAGTTCCCCCAACCATTACCAATGGATCTTTCTGACATTTTCAGTCCCTAATGGACCACGGTACAAAAATCGCCAACGAGCTAGCAATGAGCTACAGCATGTGCTGTCTAGAACTGCGTAGGAAGCCCTACACCAGGCACGAGTTAATCCGCTTGGGCCTGGACCTTGGTAGCTTCCTCAGCGACAGTGGCTGGTACCTAGAAAGTGAGAAGACCCTAGAGGCCTGCAAGAACCTCTGCACAATGTCCACAGCGCCAGATGCCGAAAGCCCAGAAAATTGGTGCAGAACATTGAACTGCTGCCACAAACTGCTGCATGCTCAAGCAGCTTACTGTGCCTTCAAAGGAGCAGCCGAAACCCAGGAACTGGCTCTTGCAACAATTAAAAAATTAGAAAGCAGTGGCCACAGACGCAATCATGCTGCTCTCTATGCCGAATTCAGTGTTCTCTTCTTCATCAGAAGTGAGTACGATCAGGCTTACAAATGGAGTGTTGCTGCGATTAAAGAACTCACACCTACACTGCCAGCCCGCATCATAATCGATGTACTCAGACAAGCCGCCAAGTCTTGTGTTATCAAGCGCCAGTTCGACAAAGCGCGCCTGCTCATCAGACAAGCTGTCTACCAGGCTAGAGAAGTATTTGATACGGATCATCCTAAGTATTGTGAGGTCCTCATAGATTATGGATTCTATCTGCTTAACTCGGACAGAATTGTCAACAGCGTCTCTGTATACAAGGTGAGTTGTCTATGTATGAGCAATTGTTTTATCCAAATTTTTTTATCAAATCCAGCAACTTCCAAGATCCACTGGGTGTCCTTCTTCAGGTAGACAAATTTCTAAAAAAAATTACAAACTGACTTGAATCGAAAACGAGGAATTATAACAAATGTCTCAAACAATTTATTCATTTATTTTCCAGACTGCACTAGAAATAAGGAAAGCTATTTTCGGCAAGCTAAATCTTCACGTAGCGATTGTGCACGAGGACCTTGCCTATGCCTTGTATGTACAGGACTATTCTTCTGGAAGATTTACACCGGCTAACGAGCACGCGAGCAAAGCCATTGAGATAATTGAAAGACTTTTGCCAAGTGAGCACCTCATGCTGGCAAGTGCTAAACGCGTCAAGGCACTTATTCTGGAAGAAATTGCTTTGGATAATGCACCAACGACTGAAGAGGATTTGCTGGTCAGATCAGAGGATCTTCATTTGGAGGCGCTTCACCTGGCGCAAACTGCCTTTGGCGAACGCAATGTTCAAACGTCCAAGCATTATGGCAATTTGGGGAGGCTGTACCAAAGCATGAGGAGATTCAAGGTAACTACATGTATCCAAATAAACCATACAAATTTTCCGAAGTTAACTCCCAAGTAACAGACTCTAGGAAAATTTGCAGAACTCCATCCAAGGTCATGCAATTTTTTGGAAACCCTCGCACCAATTTTTTTGAGTTCTTCTTTGATATAGTGGGTCTAGAATGTACCGACATTAATTTAAATTTTTAGGAAGCTGAGGAGATGCACTTGAAAGCCATAAATATTAAGGAAGAACTCCTGGGTCCTGATGACTACGAAGTAGGTCTGAGTATTGGCCATCTTGCTTCTCTCTATAATTTCCATATGGCGAGATATAGGGATGCTGAGGAATTATATCACCGCAGCATTGCCATAAGTGAGTATTTTAAATATCAAAATTTGATTGAATGTAATTTGGTCCATTTTATTTCACTTCATGCAATTACAAACTCCGTTGGCTCATTTCAAGTAAATACTGGATTGTATAGAAATGGGGAACTTCAAGCATCATGGGGATGGAGTTCCATATCTAGTAACGTGTTCTTATCTCGTTTTATCACTTTGTTGCATATATATATACATTTCCGTCTGTAGAACTCCATATCTAGATGTGTGGAGTTCTGCATGTTTTGAATTGGAAAGTTCTGTGTATAAACTTCCACAAATTAAGATCTATCTATAGAACTCTGTAGAGCTCCATCTGTAGAACTCCATATCTAAATGTGTGGAGTTCTGTATAGTTTGAATGGAAACGTTCTGTGTATACACTGCTACAAACCAAATTCTATCTACAGAACTCTGGAGTTCCGCAAAATTATGGAACTTCAAATTTAGAGTTCTGGCAATATATCCTTCGATATCAGGTTCTTTAGACGAAACTTATCAGGAACACTTCATGGAGTTCCTTGTGGCCTTTCATATGGATAAATCAGTTCCAAGGGAACTCCTAACTTTATAAATTTTTTTTCTTCCAGACATGAAATTATTCGGAGAGAGCTATAGTGGTTTAGAGTACGATTATCGTGGCCTTTTGCACTTGTACGCCGAATTGGGACAATTTGATCAAGTTCGAATGTACCAGGGTATCATGAACTTTTGGAAGGAACTCCGATATCAGGATGCTGAGTCAGAAGACCCACCCATTGATCTACATAAACGTCCAGAGCCCATTCAAAATGTCATTTACGAGTTTTTTAGTCTGTAAGAACTCCGTGGAACTCCATGTACGACAATTATCGGTTGATCCCAGCAAATGTTCATTCTTTAAATCTAAAGCATCACAAATATCAAGTCACAAAATGCAAAAAGTGAATCACAAAATCCAAAGCTCGACTTTGTCTTTTTTTGTTATTAAGCACAAAACCTATTGGCGACTTTATCTGTGAAATATCTCCCTAACTAATGGGTTTACGGAAAAAAGTATGGGAATATTTTCTGTCGGGAATTTGATTCTCTACAAAAAATGTTTTATTGTGTCTTTCGATAGACCCAGCGGTTTTTGAGATATACCACCAAATCTGCTGAAATTGACAACAACTGAAATTTCGACAGACATATCCAATTTTTTTTGTATAGTGCTTCTTAGTAAAGTCGTCATATTCTTGCGATTTATTGCAAATTATTCAGCACAACGAATTCCTGAAAAATTGGAGGGGGACTGAGATATATATATATGCCTAGAACTTTTAATGGTATTACAAAAAAAAATATTAACACTGTTTTTTGTTTCTACTAATTTTATGGAACGTAAATCATTATGCAATTAAATCAACAACAATTTAATATTTATTATTTTTCTCGTTTCTTATCTGAGAAATGTAGACTATCATCAGAAATTTACGACTCAAGTCATAAAAACGTCACAATTTTTAAACACCACAAATTCTTTACTTACGAATTAATGTAAATGCATTTTGCATTTATCAAGCACATAAAAGTGACATTGGAATTTCAATTTGATCATGATTTTGAGGTCCTTTAATTTTGGGACAGAAAAACAAAAATTAATATTTTATCGATTGTACTGATAACTCCTCATTTATTCAGCGATAAAAACTGAACAAATGGGAATAAACTGATAATGACTTGAAGATATGATATCACAGTCTGGAGGGGTTGGGAAAATTGTATGTACTCATCATTTGTAGATAGCAATTGCAATTTTAACGAATGGAAACGAGCAAGATTGATTTGTGGAGCTTAAAGAATTTTACATCGTTTTTCGTTTCTTGTTATCTCGAAAACGCGGCTATTTAGAAGAAAGTTCTGTAGACATTTTTTGCGGGTAATTGAATCCTCTACAAAAAAGATGTTTTGACTTTTCTTCGTAAACCCATTATTTTTCGAGATTTTCACAGAAATGAGAAAGGATTGGCTACAGACGTGGGTTACTGGGCCGTCTCTTCATGGAGTTCTATGAGAATACAAAACTTGTAGAGTTCCATGTGTACAATTCTGTATAGTTATATATAAAAATCTCTGGAGTTCTGTAGTCATTAACCTGCTTTGAAAAAAAATGTACGTGGAACTCTGAACATAGAATCTCTAGAACTCCATATAAAACCATGTCTATACAAAGTGTTATATCCAGGTCTGTCTCGAACCCTCTATATTAAGTTCCATGTTGAAATATTTTTCTACACTTTCAGAGTTCTACTCAGGATTCTGCGCAAAATTCTAAATCAGAGTTCTATACAGAGTTCTGAATGAACTGCCGTATCAAGGTTTTGAGTAATGACTGGAGTTCTGCACTAGATCTCCATGCTATATATGGAACTCCATGATTTAATTTCATAAATATTCCACATTGATATCAAATACTGTATGCACTTATATATGGAGTTCCAGGCAGTGTTCCATGTACGGAGTTCCTTGCCTCTGTCCCCTGTATCCCTTTTCTAGTAACTCCTCCCTATTCTTTCTAACACCCATCCTATTCAATGTCATTACAATAATTGCCGTAGAACTCCAGTGTTAGTGAAACAGTTGGAGCAGGATTTGAATGAAAATGGCTCAATAGATGATTGTGAATTAAAATAAATAAATTCGTAAGACATCTTTGAATGGTATCCGGTAAGAAGAAAGAGTAATAACGGACAGTGGAGTTCTTGATGTTTTTTCCGCCTATGGCATCACGGCGAAAACTGGATCTCGTGATAAATCTCTATTTCAACCAAAATTAAGACATTTGAGCGGAAAACCACCGGTAAACGTCATGGAACTAATAATAGTCGACATTCCAGAGAGGATTAGAGTAGACTTGTATGGAAAATTGACAGCGTTAACAGCTTCGTTGTGAACTCGCACTCCATTATTTATCGTGCTTAGTCATCTGCTGTATTGAATTGTAAATTGAAAATTTGAAATTTACTTTATGAAGAATTCATGAACCTTGCTTTGGATGCTGTTGATATATTCGAATTTTTGATTCACATAATATAAGACCAAAGTACAACGACAACTAGAATCAGTTTTGAGGAATTAGCTATATGAGTGTGCAGTGACATTTAATTTACTGAGATCAATTTTGTTATCTTGTGTTGTCAGAGGAAAGGCACATACTTTTAATAGGATGCCTAGTCCAAAAAAAGGAACGAAGAATTCTGTACAGAGCTCTCCCAAGAACTGTGCATATTGACTTCGCTGTAGAACTCTATGCATTGTTCCGTATGAAATAAATCTGTAACATCTACATGCGAACTTTACACTGCTGTATGGAACTCCGTATAAAGATCAACATGAAAAACTCAGTAATCATGAAGCTCTGTGTAGAACTCCATATCAGTCCATGTGGAGTTCTGCTTCAGAGCTCCTAGGGGGAACTCCGCTGTGAAATTAATATGCCGAGTTCCATGAAAAAATCAACAATAAGTTCTCTGCAAAACTCACTATAATTTCATATGGAGTTCCACGTAGATTTATATATCGAGAGTTCTGTGCAGTTCTGTATGAGCTGTACCGTATTTCCTGTAAAGTTCTGTGGTGAAAATTTTATCTCGATTACAATGTTTTGCATAGAGAACTCTCTGTAGAACTTCATTTAGAAAGTTCCATGAGGAGAGAAAATAAATTCCAATCATCGAATTCTTACATGCAGAACTCTGTAGATAGTTTTATACACAATTGCATATGGGGTTTCTATGGGGAACTCCATATATAAATCCCTATTCTATGTATTTAGAGTTCCATATCACATTGTACATTTGTAATTTAATAAGTAAACTATGAAAATGAAACCTCATGAAGTAACTGCGAAACGACACATCATAATTTTTTACGAATTAATTTTAAAAGATTTTCTTTTCTATTCAGAGCAACGACTAGAACTTCATTTGTATCATTTCGAGGTTTGTTTTTTTTTTATGTATGTTAAGGCGGTTTATTGCTGTAAGAAATGTTAAATCACAAATTAGGCAATTACGTAGGTAAGGATAAAGTGTTGCAACAATATCGTACTATAATAAATTCGTATCGAATAAAAATCATCACGTAAATAACATGGAGAATCGTTATTTTGGTCTGCAATTTTCGTTCAAAAGCTTTAATATTCCATCGTTAAATTACAATGAACACGAAAGTCATTACAGAATTTTAAATATTTACACAAAAAATTGGAGCTTTATTTAATTAATTAATTAATTGAAGAGACTAGCTGAAAAACAGGATTTAAGATAGGGCGAATGATTAGGAAAGCTCAAGCTTTTGGAACCATTTTTAAACAAAATTGGGAAATTTTTATAAATACTTTTAGCGGTTTCTTGGGACCAAAAATTCGAGATTTGGTAATTGTTCGTCCCTGGGTAGTTTACAACAATTATTTCTGTCATTTTCTTACTTTTCATCAATCTCAAAATATAGCTCTGCACACCAGGGGCGAAAAAGAAAATATTTTTTGAAACAATTTTTTTTCTATACATTTTTCAAATTTTAAAAATTCCAGAAGTTTGGACTCATTTTGAAAATTGGAAATTTTTTTAACAATTTTAGAAAGTCTATATATACCTTCAATAAGTTTGACATTATCGACAACTTTAAAAAATTTTGAAAATTTCAGAAATTTCCAAACATTGAAATGAGTTTGGAAAAATAAGTTTCAAAAAATTTAAATCCAAAAAGTGGAAAAAAAAAATAATTTATTTTTCGCACCTGTTGTTTTTGACACCTGATTTGCATCTCAAAAAATTTAATTCCCACCCTATCCACGCTGCGAACGTCCTTAATTTAATAACACAACCACTAACGAGTCACTTGCGCATAATTTTTATCCAGAATAATTTTTATAATTCTCATTTTGTCTATAAATTCACCACCAAATTGAATATTGCACATTTTTGGTGAGAAATTTACAACTTTGTTAATTTATACTAGCTAAAAAAATATCAAATAACAACGATGAGATTTGTTACCAATTGGTCAATCATTTAATTAATCTGGTGTGTGGGGGGGCTCTTGGCTGAAGTATGGAGCTGTATCTGGTACGAGAAGAGTGTGGCAAACTCCACAAACTCGTGATGGCCGCTGTTTAGGTCCACTATTTACAACATGTGCCAAACAATTTTGGCAGAATATATGACCACAATGGCGACAGTGCACCTGTAAACAATTTTAAAAAAAAACGAAATTTGAGATATGCAACAAAACATTTAGATTTTCCAAATCGTTAAAAAATCAATTTTTCAAAAATTTCTCTAATTCCAAAAAACTCCAAATACCAATTGTTTCTTCTTTCCTGTCAATCAAACTGTTGATTCCTATTTCAATTTCCAAAAAAAGCTGAATAATAAAAAAAATTTAAAAAAAAACACATTTTCGAAATTTCGATTTTTGAAAAATTGGTTAAATTAAAAAAAAAAATAATTCGTTTCAAGTCGATCTAAGCTCAATGCAAGTAACGAAATCTTCACCTTTTTCTTCCCAATAGAGAAAGTAACATGACAAGTTGGGCATTCGTCGACGTCCTCCTCATGTTGCCACCGCACTTCACTCCCAGACTCTCTAATTTTTTCCAATTGCACCTAAAAGCAATAATCAGACCAAGTAATGGTTGTTCCTCAGAATCATGTCCCAAAAAAAATCTACATTGAATTCATGTCGTTCTTTCCACTCCTGTTCTAAGATTAGATTGAGCACCCTAGTCGGATTTGCAGCAAGGATTAGAGCTAGCTTCAGCAGCAGCATGTCTAAAACACGACTAGGTCCAGAAGAAACTTAGTGTCCAGAGCCAGGATGACACCTGGACCATTGGTAAATTAGATGGAGAGCCAAGGCGAGTCCTCTACCAGGATTACGTCCAGATCTAAGACCTGGGTCCAGAGCTCCAACTTGGTCCTGGACGAGAACTGACCTGGATCAGTTCCTGACTGTGACCAGGATATGGTCCAAGATCTCACCCAGCTCCAGGACCAGAATCAACCCAAGATCCTGGACCAGGACTCAATCCGGAAGCACAGCTAGATGCTGAACCAAGACTAAGCCCAGAATCCAAGCTCGACCCTAGACCAGGACATAACCCAGAATCAAAGCTATATCATGAACCAAGACTAGGTTGACAACCAAGAAGCTTGTGGTAGGCTCAGGCCCAGGATATGGTCCAAGATCTAACCTAGCTCCAGGACCAGAATCAACCCAAGATCCTGGACGAGGACTCAATCCGGAAGCACAGCTAGATGCTGAACCAACCCTAAGCCCAGAATCCAAGCAAGACCCCAGACCAGGACCTAGCCCAGAATGAAGGCTACATCAGGAGCGAAGATTGGATTGAAAACCAAGGAGCTTGTGGCTCCTGTCCAGGTATGGTTCAGAAGCCAGACCAAGTTCAGAACTAAGACTGCATCCTCAAGACTAGCACTAGCACTGAGACTAGAGTCTGGGTCAGGAACAGGATTGGACTGGCAATTTTGCCTGAAACACCCTGCATGTATTCAAATACCTGAAGAGACTGAGAAAGCCTAACAAAGTCCTTCTGCACTTCTCCACTGGTGTCCAGCACCTTCTGCAAGTTGGTCACCCTCTGTCTGAGCTCTGTGATGGCTCCCTCTCCCTCCACCTTCTCACGAACGGCCTCCTCGAGCTCCTTCTCAAGCCTCTGCAGCGTTACCTCCTTCTCGTTGATCATCTGCTCACGAAGAAGGCCCACCTCGTACCTTATCGTCAACTCCTTCTCCTGGGCCACCTCCTGCGCCACTCTCGCTGTTATCAGGTCCTCACGCATCTTCAGCAAACTCAGGTGCAGCTCTTCCACGTTGTTGGGCATGTTTATACTTTCGGATTGCAGCTGTTTGGAACGAACTCATTTTACATCTGAGACACATTCAGGGAGTGCGAGGCTTAATCTATCTATCACACACCTGTTCGGAATGTTTGCTGTATTTACCAACCAGGATTTCATTTTCCCGTTGGAGCTCCATCAAGTGCCTCTGGACGTCCTCCCGTCCTCTTGTTAATTGGGAAAGTTCCTCCGTCACAGAATGATGGGTCTGAATGAACTGCTGCTTCAATTCCTGGAGGGTCTGCTGCGCAAGCTGCGATGCAGCTGTCAACTCCGTCACTTTGACCTTGGTAGGAATCAGATTTTTTTTTAATAAGCTCGGATTGAACACCTTTGAGGACACTTTGCTCTACTTTACTTTGCTATGTGCGTACCATGACTGTTCACCACCAAACATTGGTACTAATGTATCAAGGGTTTGCAGAAGCTTGGAGCTTTGATACACTGCATGGTGCCAATGTTTATGGGGAACAAAGCAGGTGTCGAAATGATTTTTTAGCTGAATTTTTAAATTTTTAAACTTTTTAAATTTTGAAATTTTTGATTTTTTGAATTTTTGAATTTTTGAATTTTTGAATTTTTGAATTTTTGAATTTTTGAATTTTTGAATTTTTAAATTTTTGAATTTTTGAATTTTTGAATTTTTGAATTTTTGAATTTTTGAATTTTTGGGATTTTAACATTTTGAAAGTTGAAAATTTATTAATATTGACAGGTTATATCTACCTTATGCTCCTCCTTCTTCTCGTTCCATTTCTCCTCCATTCCCTTCCGGAATTCTACCTCCTTAGCAAGATCATCCCTTTGAGCTTGCAGGGCCCTATCGGACTCGACTAATTGCTTCTCCAGATCTTTGGCTGTCGTCTGCATTTTCACCTAGAGAAGCAAATTGTCCCCTAAGTTCAAAAGGGCGTTTTCAAATTTCCAGGAGCAGAAATTCTCGACTTCAGCAAAGATCATAAAATTCCAAAATTTTGGGAGGACAGAAAAATTCTAAATTTACCAATTGCGCTTCGTAGTTCATGCACATATCACAGGTGCCACTTTCTGGGTCGGCGCGCCTCTGAAGCTGTTGTTGCTGCTGTTCTTTGCATTTTTGCAATTCATCGTCTGTTGAGCGAAGTTTCTCCTTGAGCGCTTTTATCTCTTCCTCCAGAGGAACCACGAGAGATCTGAGGACTTGGGCGTCCTCTTGAGCCTGGAAATCAGAGAGAGACTAAAGGAAAGGGAACAGAAGTGGGCGATCTGAATTGTCTACGAAGTGACAGAGCGGAATTTTTCTTAGATATTTAATTAACTCCAAAAATTCGAAAATGAAATTTTCCAAGGAACGTTAAAATTAATTTATTTAATTCATTTAAATTCTCGCAATATTTTGTCATTTCTCTCATGATTCGTAGTAATATAACGTTTCTTGGAGTCTAGACTGTTGCATTGAGAAAATTGAATGAATGAATGAGTGAATAAATAAATTAATTAATCTATTCATTAATTAATAAATGCGAGAATGGGTATTTTCAAATTTACAAAGTTCTAGTGGTGCTTGTTTTCCATCAGTGAGTTAAGAAAAATCGCTGCATCACTTCGCTGGGTTGTTAATTGTTTAATCAAGAGCAATTTTTAATGCGCGTGCAATATGAAGCATACGTACATATTTTTTTACCTTCCGCATGCTCTCCTCGAGATTTTCCGGGCCCATCGATAGAGCATCGGCGCCAAGTTGCGACGCGACTTTCCTTGCGAGGGTTTTTGTCACATGAGAGAGGGAAATTGGTCCATCCGGAGGTGTGTCCTTGGCTATTTGCGATTTAATTATGGAATTTTCCTCCTCTACTTTACTCAAATGCAAACGGAGCCTTCGTACTTCGGTCTCCAGCTGGCCTCGGGTACAGGCAGACTCCTCCATCGTATCCTGAAAAGTAATTTCAATTTTTTGCGATTAGGGCGAAAGTTAACATTAGGCTCTTATGGGGAGGCAGACTTAAATTTTTTAAAATTGAATTTTTCGTCCCGTGCGCGTTTATACTATCCAATTGGGACCCCTAGAAGACACTCCCGTCGATTTTGGGTCGAAAAAGTCAAATTAATTTTTTTTCGATTTTGGCCAAAATTAACATTGGGACCTTATGGGGAGGCAAACTTAAATTTTTTAAAATTGAATTTTTGGTCCCGTGGGCGTTGATACTATCCAATAGGAACCCCTAGAAGATATTTCCGTCGAATTTGGGTCGAAAAAGTCAAATGAATTTTTTTCGATTTTGGCCAAATTTAACATTGGGACCTTATGGGGAGGCAAACTTAAATTTTTTAAAATTGAATTTTTGGTCCCGTGGGCGTTGATACTATCCAATAGGAACCCCTAGAAGATATTTCCGTCGAATTTGGGTCGAAAAAGTCAAATGAATTTTTTTCGATTTTGGCCAAATTTAACATTGGGACCTTATGGGGAGGCAAACTTAAATTTTTTAAAATTGAATTTTTGGTCCCGTGGGCGTTGATACTATCCAATAGGAACCCCTAGAAGATATTTCCGTCGAATTTGGGTCGAAAAAGTCAAATGAATTTTTTTCGATTTTGGCCAAATTTAACATTGGGACCTTATGGGGAGGCAAACTTAAATTTTTTAAAATTGAATTTTTGGTCCCGTGGGCGTTGATACTATCCAATAGGAACCCCTAGAAGATATTTCCGTCGAATTTGGGTCGAAAAAGTCAAATGAATTTTTTTCGATTTTGGCCAAATTTAACATTGGGACCTTATGGGGAGGCAAACTTAAATTTTTTAAAATTGAATTTTTGGTCCCGTGGGCGTTGATACTATCCAATAGGAACCCCTAGAAGATATTTCCGTCGAATTTGGGTCGAAAAAGTCAAATTCATTTTTTTCGATTTTGGTCAAATTTAACATTGGGGTCTTATGGGGAGGCAAACTTAATTTTTTTAAAATCGATTTTTGGGTCCCGTGCGCGTTTATACTATGCAATTGGGACCCCTAGAAGACACCCCCGTCGATTTTGGGTCAAAAAAGTCAAATTATTTTTTTTCAATTTTGGTCAAATTTAACATTGGGACCTTATGGGGAGGCAAACTTAAATTTTTTAAAATTAAATTTTTGGTCCCGTGGGCGTTGATACTATCCAATAGGAACCCCTAGAAGATATTTCCGTCGAATTTGGGTCGAAAAAGTCAAATGAATTTTTTTCGATTTTGGCCAAATTTAACATTGGGACCTTATGGGGAGGCAAACTTAAATTTTTTAAAATTGAATTTTTGGTCCCGTGGGCGTTGATACTATCCAATAGGAACCCCTAGAAGATATTTCCGTCGAATTTGGGTCGAAAAAGTCAAATTAATTTTTTTCGATTTTGGCCAAATTTAACATTGGGACCTTATGGGGAGGCAAACTTAAATTTTTTAAAATTGAATTTTTGGTCCCGTGGGCCTTGAGACTATCCAATAGGAACCCCTAGAAGATATTTCCGTCGAATTTGGGTCGAAAAAGTCAAATTAATTTTTTTCGATTTTGGCCAAATTTAACATTGGGACCTTATGGGGAGGCAAACTTAAATTTTTTAAAATTGAATTTTTGGTCCCGTGGGCGTTGATACTATCCAATAGGAACCCCTAGAAGATATTTCCGTCGAATTTGGGTCGAAAAAGTCAAATTGATTTTTTTCGATTTTGGTCAAATTTAACATTGGGGTCTTATGGGGAGGCAAACTTAATTTTTTTAAAATCGATTTTTGGGTCCCGTGCGCGTTTATACTATGCAATTGGGACCCCTAGAAGACACCCCCGTCGATTTTGGGTCAAAAAAGTCAAATTATTTTTTTTCGATTTTGGTCAAATTTAACATTGGGACCTTATGGGGAGGCAAACTTAAATTTTTTAAAATTGAATTTTTGGTCCCGTGGGCGTTGATACTATCCAATAGGAACCCCTAGAAGATATTTCCGTCGAATTTGGGTCGAAAAAGTAAAATTATTTTTTTTCGATTTTGGCCAAATTTAACATTGGGACCTTATGGGGAGGCAGACTTAAATTTTTTAAAATTGAATTTTTGGTCCCAAATAGTTGGATACTATTCAATTGAACCTCTAGAATGCTATGGCAATCAATTTCGAGACAAAACTCTCCAAAACAAATCCTCCAGGGTCACGCGCACATTTGGTTCATTTTCCCAAATTTGGAAGGTGTTCGTATCACGTAGGTGTCCTCTTCCGTCTTCATTTACCTGGATCACCTGTTGCAGAGATGCAATTTCCTGTTGCGCTTTCTCGGTTTCGAGTCCAATGTCAGACTCGAGCCTCAAGTTTGCAACCACCAGCTGACTTTTTGATTCGTCCAATTCGTTCCTTAATCTTGTTACTTCCTCTTGAAGATCTGTGTTCTCCTTGAATCGTCGTTTCAACTCTTCTGCAAATTTACAAAACTTCATGACTCATTCTTTACGCAATTGACAATAAGATCATGTTGCGGTTTATTATTGACTCCTAATAATTCTTTTCATGCTTATCAGTTTTTTTGAATTACCAGAACTTTGGGAACTTTTCGATTCAAATTTCTATTCACTTTACTTCCATCTTCTAAAGTGTGACAATATTTTTTATAAGTTTGTCTGTTTTTCTAATGTTTTGAACATTGTGGACCAATTACAATTTTCGAAAGACTTGAAAATTTTAAAGCTCAAAATATCTATGCCATAAAATAGAAAAAATCGACATGCCTTGAACTCCGCTTTTCTGCGTCTCTTCAAATTTTTAACTTTCTGGAAGTCTTGAAAATGTAAAAAGATTTTCAAAAATCAATTAGTTGACATCTGTGTCAATTTTAGCATTATACCAATACTCGGATTATTTTCCCTATCCACGATTTTCGGATTTTTATGGTGTTTGACCAAAACATTTCAAATATCTTATAACTATTCGTAAATTTTAAAACTTATTCCACATAATTAAAGTCTTCGTCGAGGACTTTTCTTCACTTGTGACTGCTTCTGTGCAGGACTTGCAAAATTTCATCTTCTTTATTATTGAGTCCACAATAATAGCACGTTTGGCGGGACTTGTTGGTGGGGGAAAAATTATAAGTTTCCCAGGGACTTGCCTTCCTTCTGAAGAAACAACTCCTTCATTTTTGCCCGCTGCAAATTGAACTCCTCTCGCATGTGCGCATTTTCCGATTCTAGTTGGTCAACCTTAATCTGGAGGCCTCCGTCTGTGGAACAGTTGAAAAAATGAGGTAAGTGATTTTTTTAAATTATGATATATTCCTAAATATTTCTAAATTTGATAACTTTTATTTTTTTCGAAAATTATTCAAAACTGCCATAATTTCCAAGAAGCTAAAAAATTATCTAATTAATGAAAAGTTCAAGTTTTCAAAATTCTCGAATTTTCAAACTTTGCAAAATGAAAAAACAATTCAAATTTCAAATTTTTCAAAAATTTCATGAATTTCATATTTCATATTTTTTTCTGTATCGTACCAGTCTCAAAAACTTTCAAAAATTGAAAAAAAAAAAAATTGTAAAATTAGGAAAAAAAAAACAAATTTTCATTTTTGATGTGTTAAAAAATTCTGAATTTGGAACTACGAATTATTCAGAAAATTCGTCGCACCTATCGAAAAGGCTTCACTTTTTGTCAAATTTCATGACAAAGTAGGAAATAAATTGTTTTTTTTTTAATATGAAATACCAGATTTGTTTAATGTTGTCAATGATTTGCATATTTTGACACTTAACAATAAAAAAATAAAGCACTTGTACCTTCCGAGTTTTCCACAGTATGATTTTCCTGATTGTTCTCCATTTCCGAATATTGTTTTTGTTGCTAACAATTGGTTTTTTGCGCACAATTTGCACAGCTAGGGGCGCGAATTAATCATCGAATTTTTTGGAAAGAAACTGTCAAGCATCGCATTCCTTAATTATTGTAAATTTGGTGCGATAGTGCGATGTGTCATAGCGAATGTTGTTGTAATTATTGGGGCGCGGGTCGCGTCAGAAATTCCACGATTTTTCTTAATCGAGGTGGTTTTTCGGGGCTTTTTTTAGATGTTAAAGGACACGCAGGTACTTGATCACTTTTCACATATCAATGTTTATGAAAAATTGCGGAACAAACTCGATTTTTTAGGAATCGATTGGTTAGGTAAATTCAGATTGATCTTACCGAGGGAGATGCGGTCGGTCGGTTCAGCAGATTTGAATTTGCGCGGGAAAGCCCATTTCGAACGATTTTATTGTTCAGTTCCATTTTGATGAACTTTTTGGATTTTTAACAAATTTCAAGTGTCAAAAAATAATCTATTTCAGAAATGCAAAATTAGTTTGCGCGGGAAAAGTGATTTTGAAATTTATGGTTTTGATCGATGTCGAAATTTTCAATTTTCAAACAATGTCGAAATTAATTTTTTTGAATAGTTTTTTCAAATTCACATTTGTTGAAAACTTTAACGATTTTGATATTCAGTGCCATTTTTATGAAGCCAAAACGAATTTTGTTTGCAAAACGAATTGCACAAAACTGTGCAATTATGGTTTTTTTTCAAATGGACACGTGACCTTGAATAGTATTGTAGATGGCTCTAACGCTTAGAATGAAAAAGCTACAAAGATTATGAAAACTCGCCCGTTTTTCGTAACTGCCGTTGTTTTAAAATTGCGGAGATGCATTGATCGATTTGCAAAATTTTTGTATTACCTCCATTCCTTTCAATTTCTCCGACTTCCAAAAGTCACAAATCAAAAATAATTCACAATATAAAAATTTCGTGTTTTTCCTCAAATCTTCAAACGTATCTTTTTATTTTTGGAAGGTAAAAAATTTAGGAAGTTTTTGCAAAAAGTCAAAACCCTATGGAATTTTTCAATGACAATTCATTTCCCGCCTTTTTCCTCTCGTAAATCTGAGGCGTTTAAAAACATTTCTCAATGTTGGGAGACAATGACAATTTCAAATTTCTCGGTCGAATTTTGAATTACTATCACGAATGACCTTGAAGTGTCATGTAGAAATGAGGCCTAATGTTTATCAACCCAAAAGATTCAAATATTGTGAGAACTTACCCGTTTTTCGGTGGTGCTGGATAACACGAAATAATCGCACATAGCCACGGCAGTTGCTACGATTCGGCAGCAAAATGTCACAAATTTCCATACTAAATCACTATTGTTTAAAAGAAATATTTCTCTATTTCAAGGTCAAGGAGAGAATGCCATTTCGGGGAGGTAATTTTTTTCCATACACGTTGTTGATAATCAGAACACGAAAGTTACAATTTTTTAAGTTTTCCCAAAGACCAAAAATTCTAAGAAATTATTATTTCAAATTTTCCAATTTATTTCCATCTTCTCACATGCTGAAATTTTCACAACTTATTATACCATTTCAAATGGTGACATGTTTAAAGTCCATCGTGTTCTAATAGTTTTCAAATAACAGACCCAAAATAAAAACTGACACATTTTTTATAAGTCTGCAAAGCTTGGCGGGACGCTGTGGACGATACTTGGGATGAACCAACGAAATTGGTTATCGAGCAGATTTATAATTGGGAGAGGAGAGACACGATCCCCAGAGATGAACAATCACTGACCGTACACGATACCACCATCATCATCAAAACGAGAGGTTCCCTGAGGCTCATCGAGAAAGTCTTGGAACGATTTGGTGACACTATCGTCGATCTAGTAGACAAGCGCAAGGTAGTTTACTCCTGATAATTATTCTTAATTCCGTAAAAATATAGTAGTAAAAAATACAACAATCTGCCACAAAACAATTAATTACATAATTTTATTCGCACGCATTTAGATACCCAAGACTGATGAGAAAGAGAATAATTCACTTCTACCGATCATCATCAAATACTGCCCAAACATCGGGAAATGCGGGACATACCTGACCACAAAATTCGACAAGCGAAACCTGGAGCGATTTTTCGCCAAGAAAAAACTACAATCCTTCATCCTCCAAGTAGGTTTTCACAGTGTGAGCTTCGATCAAATTTGCACCGATGAATTGCAGCGAATAGATTTTACCATGTACGAACAATTGCGATCATATCGCTCAATACTTGCTGCTCAGAAGAGACTTCTCAGAAGATGTACATCATCTCTGCAGAGGCTAAAATTCACTGTCTGGGATGAAGAACTCCTGGAAATCATTGGCGAGAAAAAATCCCTGCAGAAGCTTTCCCTCATTGCCGACAATTTTATAGCTAGCCGACAATTTCCACGTCCAATTTTGCAATTAACAATGTTGCGAGAACTTATTCTGATGCCAGGCTTCGATTGCTATCATCGTGTCCGTCCCTCGAGAGACATGGATGATTTCTTAACGGCATTAGCAAAAAATGCACCACAATTGGAAGTCATCGATATTGACGGTAACAATTTTTTAAATATTTTATTTCTTTATTTATTTATTTTTTTGTTTAATTATTTATTTTTTTATTACAATTGCCATATATTATTGCTATAATTTCGAAATTTTCTACCTTATGAAAAAAAAGTTATTGATACAATTCAATTGAAATTTAATAAAAATTTGTTGAAACTCCCAGAATGGATTTGTTGAGTTTCCTTTAAAACCACAAGCTCTTCCTAAAATATCATTCTGAATTTTTATTTTCAGCTCTCCAAGTGACTGCGAGAGGGATCAGGGCCCTCGCATCTCTCAAAAACCTCCGGAAAATGGGTTTCTACCGATGCCGTGAAATAGCAAATGAATTGATACGATTTTCTGGTATCTCCGAATTGTATTTGGAGTACTGCAATGAAAAAGATGAGCATATAATAAAGTTGCTGGAAACTGCTGAAAATATTCGTTTACTTGCACTTGGTGTTAGCAAGATCACGAATCACACGCTGGAGGCTGCCGTGCAGATCACCAAGAAGAGAACCAATGGAATTATTTTAACACTCGATCTCATCAACTGCAAACATATATATCCTGAGCTTCTCACGGAGACATCCCCATTCCTTACCATAGTGAATGAGCACTTTGCCAGCTCGCCTTGAGGCAAGCTTTTAAGCGGAAGTACTTGCTCAGAAAAAAAAGTCGAGATTTGCTGAAGGAAGCCATTCCCAAAGTCTCCAAGATCGTTGCTCGATTTTTAACCAACCCCGCTCTTTTAACCTACCTGATGTGCCTGGACTCCTAGAGATTTTGAGAAGCGTTTTTAGATGAATCTGGTATATAAAGCAAATTTTATAGTAGCATTTTTAAAAAAATTTTTTACTGAGGAAGTGACGTAAGCATGGGCAACTGAAGTAACAGCATAATGAATTTCCGAGATCATTTCTCGAGAATTGTGAATTGTCTCGCCACCGTAAAAATGTGTGTTTGTAAGATGAATAGTGAGATGTAGATATGTAGAGTTGAAAAGGAATAAATGTACATTGGTATGATGAATGAATTCCGGAGCGTTTCTCGGTTTGTGGCTTTTTTGTGATTTCTATCACGAGTAGCATAGTGTGTTAATAGTTCCAGGCTGATGATAAAAAGTTCTGATGAAAGAGAAGGCTGGATATTCTGAGGAAGTCTAGGGTGTAAAACAAACAAAATTTCTGTTAAATTATTTACCAATTAATTCTCAATAACTGTGAAGATTTTTTTTTTTAATTTTGAAACTGTAAAGCAAGAAATTTTTAAACTTCAAAAACCTCAAGAAATCCATTTGAAAAATCTATTTTCTGAAATTAATAATTTCAAAATTTTTATATTCAGAATTTCGAAAATTTACAAAACATCTCGAAAATACTTGGAAAACAAAGTGGAAAATTATTAACAAAATCGGCTCAATTATTTCAAATTAAAATGAAAAATTCAGAAAATATCGAAAATACAAGGGGGCGAGTGTTATGGATGTCATGAAAAATAAACAATAGTATTTAGAGGTTAGGGTGAATGAAGCGTGCATGAGTTACCAAAGTTGCAGAACCGGCAAAATTGTCAGAGCTGAAAAAATGGTTGTGAAGCTCTCTGACAAGCACAAATTGAAGTCATTATTGAAAGTGACAATCAGCGGAGCTACACTATTTACGGGACTATGTTTTTACAAAGGAGACGAGAAATTCTACGATCAAGTTGTGATGCCCTTGGGCAGATTAATCGAACCCGAATTTGCCCACAATCTTGCTGTCAGAGCTGTTAAGTACGGGTTAATGCCCTCGCAAAAAACACAGGACTCGGCCAATCTTCAAACTTCAATCTGGGGAATTAAGTTCAATAATCCTGTAGGCATGGCTGCTGGATTTGACAAGCAGGGTGAAGCTGTCAAAAATCTTACGAGAATGGGCTTCGGGTTCGTCGAAATCGGTAACTGTCTACAATTCTTAAAAAAAAAAATAAAAAAAATACTTTCAATTTTTCAGTTTTTTTTTCAACAAGTCCGGTGGCGGGTGCTGCGCATGCGCAGTTCCTTTTTCCGCTTGCTGGTGTCGCGTCGGTTCCGGTCTTATGGTTTTCGATAATTTCGATATATATGGTGGTATGATAGATACGATGGTTTCTTTCGTTTCTCCTTTTTACTATAGGACCACGTGTTTCCGAATTTCGAATTTCCAAAGTAAAATTTTTTTTTTTTTTTTTTTGAAAACTAAATAAATTTTATTTGAAAAATGTCACAAAAAGCTTCAATTTGTTTTTTTTTCAAGTTTTCAGAGTCGCTAAAGTAATCTGGTTCTGACACTATCTAAACTAAAAAAAAAAAAATGAAACTTCTGCAGAAAAAAAATTTATTTACAGGTTCGGTGACTCCGGATCCCCAGCCAGGTAACCCCAGGCCTCGCGTCTTCCGC
Organism: Asobara japonica; assembly: GCA_026005395.1. NCBI lineage: Eukaryota > Metazoa > Arthropoda > Insecta > Hymenoptera > Braconidae > Asobara > Asobara japonica. The sequence goes on along the minus strand of BQMI01000533.1, from coordinate 464,311 downwards.
CTGCCAGAAGACAAGGCCGTGATAAACCGTTACGGTTTCAATTCCGAGGGTCACGAAGTCGTCTACAACCGCCTAAAACTCCTGCGAGCCGACTCAACATTCTCGGGAGTTCTCGGAGTCAACCTCGGAAAGAACAAAACTTCAGACGCAATAGAAGACTACTCCGAGGGCATAAGAAGGTTCTCTGAGATCGCAGACTACCTCGTTATCAACGTATCCAGTCCAAACACTCAGGGTCTTCGATCTCTCCAAAATAGGGAAAGCTTGGAGCACCTTTTGGTCGAAATAAACAAGGTTCGAGACTCCATGCATCTAAGACCGCCTCTTCTCCTGAAATTGGCTCCAGACTTATCAGAATCCGAACGTCAGGATGTTGCGAATGTCATTCTGAAGAAGAAATCGAAAGTCGATGGTCTCATTTTATCCAATACGACGATTGCTCGAGAGAACTTGAAGGGTGAGAGGAGGAATGAGATTGGGGGACTGAGTGGGGCACCCCTTGCAGATGTCTCCACCCAAATGATCGAGGACATGTACAGGAGGACCAAGGGGGCAATCCCCATCATTGGAGTTGGCGGAATATTCTGTGGACGGGATGCCTATGATAAAATCCAAGCCGGGGCATCTTTGGTCCAGATTTACACGTCCTATACCTACCATGGACCTCCCATCATTCAGAAAATTAAGGGGGAACTGCAGCAACTGCTGGAGCAAGATGGATACTCCTCCGTTGCTGAGGCTGTTGGGAGGAAACACAGATGAGATTCTTAGGATTTAAGGAGGAGTTCGATTTTTTTGGTGGACTTTTTCCATTCTTTTGGGGAACGTCAAATCAACTTTTTTTGCTATGAAATAGTTTTTGTTGAGGGAACCTAATCTCTGGGATTGCTTGAGGATTTTTGTAAAATGTTTTAGTGTTATAAAAGTGTGGAAATGTTGGGTTACTTCGTAACAAATAGAGCTGGGATCAATCCATTCTGTTGATTCTTGTTCTTGTATATTCCAGTAGTCACGTGGTGAACTATTGAGATCACGTGACGTTTGACTGAATTCAAAAAACAAAGCAAACTAAAATCTGAGAGTTGTATAAATTTTAATAAGGGACTTTTTGTACATAGCGACTAATTGTGTGAAAAAAAGTTGTGTAAATCTCTCGAAATTTTTGACTTGAAATTATTTTTGTTGCAAACTGCGCGCGCAGCTTCTCCAGACTGAATCTCTGAAACTATTGCTTCAATCGACTTGAAAGTTTAGGACGATACTCCACACGTGCTGTAGGATTTTAAGGGTAGAAAAATTGAGTCTCTTTTTTTTTATTGGCCACGTATGAACAATATACATAGGAAGTACTGGGGACGAAATTGACACCGGGGAAACTCAGTTGTAACCTCTCAATTAAAAAAAAAAAAAAAAAACTACGGTGGCGCCACCTACAACGACAGGTCCCACTAATTTTATTGAATCAGCTGTTATTAGCAGCTGTCAGAGTGTTGGAGTGTCATCAATCCATAGTGTTCAAACTAAGCTTATAAATTCCAAAAAACAAAAATGTTTATAGTTGTACAATAAATTAGGAAAAAAAAATGGCGACGAGAAATTTGACGGAGCCTTTTGTGCTCATGAGAAATAATGCCCTTCAGAGTAAACACATTTATGCGGAACAGGTGAGTTCAGTGACTTTTTTTTAGTGATCAATTAATTTTCAATTTTTTCCATTCTTGCAGAATTTGTCAGATAGAATGGCACTTGTTGGCGAAAGTAGAGCACCTGATACTGTAGAATTGAGGAGAATTAATTTGGGGGACTCGTCACCTCCAGCTTGGACTGATGCTCTTGAAGAGACTCAGTACATACTTAGCAGGCTGAGGAATAAATTAGATGGGTTAATTGAACTTCATGGGAAACATGTCAACAGACCCACGCTGGATGATACGTCACAGGTTATTTTGGCATTTAATCAATTTTTTATTTGAGGTTTGACTTTTAGTAGCGAAGTGGTGAACTAGGAGCGAACTAGGGCTAGGGCTTTAGTTTATGACGATTCTTGGAAGATACCTTTATTTAGTACCTCCAAACTTTAGCAGTTCATAGAGCCATGTCAATTCTATCTATGAAGTTATATTCATATCAAATTGTATTTTTTTTAGTATATAGGTGCACATGTTCAAAAATTTCAAAAATTTTCAAAAATTTCAAAAATTTCAAAAAATTTCAAAAATTTCAAAAATTTCAAAAATGACAAAAACTTCAAAAATTTCAAAAATTTCACAAATGACAAAAACTTCACAAATTTCCAAAATTTCCAAAATTTCAAAAATTCCAAAAATTTCAAAAACTTCCAAAATTTCAAAAATTTCAAAAAGTTAAAAGATTTCAAGTTTCAAAAAATTTCAACAATTTTAAAATTTCATTTTTAGGAGGAGAGACAGATGGAGCAATTGACCAGAGAGATAGGCAAGGCTTTTTCCAGTGGTTATCGTCAGGTACAAATTGTCAAGAATGCTGCGAGACATGAAACGAGACCAGCCGAGCGTAATTTGGCGATGAGCGCTGTTCTCGCGCTTTCTTCAGCACTTCAAGAACTTGGGGTTCGATACAGATCGGCGCAGAATAGTTATTTACAACGTAAGATTTTTTTGCACTGAGAAAATTTTTAAAATGATTACGAAGAATAATCATTATTTTTTTTCTTTTTATCTTATAGATTGAAATCGGACAATCTGACATTCTTGCTATTAAAATTCTTTGAATTTGTCAAATTTTCCAAATTTTTCAAATTATACAGTTTTGTTTTGGATTTTGCAAATTCTGAAAGTCCTCTAAAACTTTCGAAAACTTTCTGTTCTGTACATTGAGGACTCATTCAATTCTGATAATGAATTATGGACAAATTTCAGAGGTGAACTCCAGGGAGGAAAGAAATAGGCAATTTTTTGAAGACGATCAACTTCTCCTTCCTGATATTTCTGGGGACTCGTGGGCGGCTGAAAATAATTACGAGCCCAATGATCAATTTTGGCAGCCTGCGCAACAACAGAAGCAAGAATCGGTTTTGCTGCAAATTGAAGAGGCAGAAACTGCAATGAGACAAGCCGCCGAAAGGGAACAAGAAGTGGGGCATATCGTGCAAAGTATAGCTGATCTCAATTACATCTTCAAGGTATTTCAATTACATTGTTTTTTTTTGACAATGACATTGTTATCAACGCAATACTGAAATCAATCGTTTTATTATCTCATAACAATGTAAAAATTTCTCACTTTTTGATGCTCTTCAAAACTTCAAAAAATCGCCAATTTTTGGAATCTGAAAATCCAATTTCGAAGTTTGGACTTTTCAATTTTATTTCCTAAATTTTCCAGGACTTAGCAGCTATGGTGCACGATCAGGGGAGTATCCTCGACAGAATCGATTATAATGTGGAGCAAACCCAGTGCCAAGTCCAGGAAGGGTACAAGCAGCTGAAAAAGGCAGAATCTTATCAAAGGGCCAACAGAAAACTATATTGCATAATGATCCTCGCAGCTGCCATTATATTCCTCAGTTTCATGTTCGTCGTATTCAAAACCTAGTCCACAGTAACTGTTTATCATCCGATAAAAGTTGCAATTTTGTAAAAAAAATATATATTTTCAAAGACTTTTTTTTAATTTTTTTAGATTGTATACCAATAAGGCTAATTAATTGGAAACAGAACTGACAGAAAAAATGTATGGTTTTAAAATTTACAAATTTAAAAATCTGGAAAAATTGTGAATTACAAAACTCAACCAAATGCATAATTTTTTTTTCTCGACATTGAAAGATTTTGGAAACGTTGAGAACTCTATGAATTACCAAATCTCCAAAAAAATTAGAAAAATTGAGAAATTTTGGAAATTGTCTAGATTTGAAAAAATGTTTGAAAACTGGAAAATGTTGAAAGCTTTGAAAATTTGGAAAACTTCCTCAACTTGAAAAATTAGAAAAACCACGAAATTTCTACGTTCGATTTATTTTTATTCAGAATTTTGAGATTTTATGATTCATACAATTATGTACAAATTATTTTAGTTTTTTCTTCTTGGTTTTAATCATTTTGTCAACAGTCATTATTTACAATGTATTTTGGAACGAACACGGGCATTTTGCAGCCAAAAATCATCCCAACCCATAGATTTTTTGTTATGTATTACTAATAATTGAATGGCTCTAATTAGATAATAAATAGATCCAAGTCATATTAATTTATATAAAAAAAATGTAATAGTTTTCTTTGCATTGACAAGAGGCAAACTAAAATGATACATTTGAAAATTCTGAATATTGAAAAAAATGAAAATGCTGATTCCAAGAATCTTCAGAATTTTTGAAAATTGCATTGACCGAAACTGTTTGCAAAAAAAATTGCAGGTCTCATAAAACATCCTCAAATTGTATTCGACAATTGACGAATCTATTTATAAAAAAATATAGAATTGTAACATTTTTATGTTCACGTGAGATTAGTTTTACGCATTTTGTAAATTGTCATTCATTAATTACAAGGCATTTAATTACTTTTCTAATCACTGCAAAGTGACAGAATTGTTGGATGTACAAATGTTTAATTGATAATTGTTGTGGAGTGAAAATGAATATAAAATTGAAAAAAAAAACAAGTTTGATAATGTTTTTATTCTCTATCATATCACAGAAAAGAGAAATTATAAACATAATAATTAAAAATAAATTGAAGCATTTAAAAAATCTAAACCATTAATTAAAAAATTTCGGAAAATTTGAAACGTAAAAAGAATTAAAAATCCAAAAAAGATTACGAAATTTAAAAACCTTGAAAATGTCCGAAATTCAAACGTAAAAAAAATATGTTGTATGTGTTATGGATAATTGGATAAGGAAAATTAATAAAAAAATAACCAACATTTTTAATAATTATTTTTATTCTCTGCAATATCACAGGCTACGGAAATCACTGATTCAATGATTGATTAGTGATCAATGTTACACAATAATTCTCTTTTCGCTATAACAAGTAATTGATCGTAGAGTTGAAACTAATAATTACACAATCAATTGAGGGTTAGTCTGTTAGTTGATTATCATTTTCATTGCGATTCTTAATCGGTTTTGTTCCTACTTTTTGCTCATATTTTTTTGTGAATTTGGGGAGCTAATTTTTTCGTGTTTTTTTTTGCAGTGAAACTTCGTACAATTTTCTTATACATGCTTGAATATTCTAAGAACTTGTAATTTTGCAAAAAATGAAAAGTTTTACGAAATTCTCTTGAACGAAACGCGAAAAGTTTTTTGAAAAAAATAGTGCAAACTTTGGGGAATTAAAAGAGAAAATAAGAGATTTTCTGCAAAAAAATTTAGTACTCATAAATTTGATTTTTGAAATATTTGCTAAAAAGTCAAAAAATTCCGAATTTTAATAATTGTGTAAAAATTTTAAATTCACAAATTTATGACATTTTCAAAATTTGGACAAAATATGAAAGTTTTCATATTTAATAAATATTAAAGAAAAAGTTTGTAAAAATTGTAATTTTTTCTTTGATATTTCTAAGCACTTTACAGATTTTTTTGCAGAATTTCCATAATTTCTTTTTCCCAAAATTTAAATATCTAAAATCCCAAGATTTGATATGGGATGCCAGAAGTTAAATTGTCTTTTTCTATATAGTGTCCCACTTATCAAATAGATTAAAACTAGTAATTTTCTCCCCCAAATCGTAGAACCGCACACGAAATAAATTCACAAGTTTGTTGTGTGTTTAGGGAGAAGCTCGTTGTACAATTCAGTCCAACCAATATCAGCCTCTCTAAAAATCAATTCTCCAAAAATCTACAACAAACGCATGTTAAAATAAATATGTTTGTGTAAAGGCACGATTATGAGGTAGAGGAAAAATATAAAAGCATTTGGGGCTTCCATACGTAGAAAACTCGCTATAAAATTGCCCTAAACCCTCTAGGCTACCAACCCGTATGAAAAACTGTTATAGAATATCTCCAGGAAATGCTATAGAAAATTCTATAGCCACTCTATAGCACTCTTCCATACGTCAACTCAAATAAATTACATTTTAGAAAGCAATAAATTACTCCAACTTACTAAGTAAGTAAATCGATCAATCAATTAAATAGATTGAAGGAATGTACCTCAAACAGTAAAAAATGTCAATTAAAAAATTCAGTTTAAAGTGAAAACCGAAGGAAACAAAACAAATAATTGATTCATTTCTTCGTTAAAAATTTTCAACTATCAACGTGTTTTAGTATAAAAATATTCGTGGGGAAAATTCTCTGTTTCGATTCGACTAATTTATGAGAATAAAATCTCTACTCCACAGCACAATTTGTAGTTCCCCTAAAAATTAACAAAAATGCTTTTTGGGGTTTATTTTGATAGACCAAATCACTCTGATTTTTAAAATATTTGAAAATGGAAATTCAAAAAAAAAATCTTTTTTTTTTCATAACCAAAAAAATTAATACTTCGCCACAAATTAAATTGTTTGATTGCTGGAAATTTTGCACATTTTCAACAATTTTAAATGATCTTAAGAAATCTTAAAGAATAGCTCAATTATCCAAAATCATTCTAAAAAGAGGCATAACTTTCGCATAAAATGATTTCTCCAAATTGAAATTTTACAAATTTCCAAAGGTTTCAAACACTTCAAAAGTTTCATAAATCTGGAAATCATGATAAAAAAACTCAAAGTTCCAAATTTTCCCTAAAATTTTCAAGAGCGATTTTGGTCCGGAGCAAGATTTCTACATCTAAAAAAACGGATAACAATAATTTTGAATTGATCAGAATGCTTTAGTCGGTGTCGAGGCGCCTTAGGAGGTCACCAACTGCGCCGAAAGCTCCTCCATGAATAAATCGAACGAAGTTGTCGCCAACGAGAGGGCCTATAGCGTAGAGGCCTTTTTTCGGCGATTTTAGGACTTCGTAGGTGTAGTCGTCGACCTCGATGGGGTTGGATCGTCCATTTATCAGTTGACCATCTTGCTTTCCAAGTTTGCTTGACAAATTGCCGAGATAAGATAAATCTGGCTTGGATCCTGGAATTTCCATAAAATTGAACCAAATATTTCTCGAGAAAAGTTTTTTTCAAAAGTGACAATACTATGCAAAAATTGTATTACCGATCAAGATCGCCACGACAGAGACGTTGAAGCACACAACTTGTTTATTCGGCCCTCTGAGGACGACACGCCTCTCTTTTTTCTTATTGCACTCACAGCCAGTAGGTCCGAGGTCAATCAGGTTGTACCCAGGAAGAGCTTTGTAGAGCCTGTGGCACTTGCCATCGGCCATCATTTCATAGACCTATAACATCAGCAGGATATTAATTATTTCATAAAAAAGTTTTGCTTCCGCTTCCTAGTAGCACTCTAGTCATCGAACATGTGAAGGTCACACACATACACAACCACCCACCCACCCACTCACTCCCCCGACTATCCACACACTAGCTGACTCACCCACCCACCCACTCACCCACTTACTCCCACTTCCCAACCCACGCGCCAACATTCACCCCCACCCACCCACCCCCACCCACTTTTAGTCTAGTAAAGCTACTCCAAAAATGCCATAAGTAACTTAACACCAGAAATTTTTGCAAATTTTCACCACATTTAAAGTTCCCAAATTTATAAATATTTGAAAAGAAAAATTAGTTTTTCCAAATTTAAATGATGGTTCTGCTTACACATAAACGTACAGAATTTTCAGAAAGCTCTTGAAACGTGGGAATCACAAAAGTTTGATTTTTTGGGCAAAATAATCCCATGGGGGAGTTACAAAATAAAGACATAGATTTTATGGGGATGTAAAATAACTCATAAGTCAGACGAACCTTATGGTATTCTGGATACATAGAAACTGGGAGCGTCTGCAGCCTCTCATAAGCACCCTGGCTCAATCTGACGCCGTTGTCGTTTTCGTTATCGACCTTATCAGATTCTGATGCCGCTGAAGAATCCCTGAATGCGTGTATCACGGGAATCGAACGGAATCGTGCGGCCATTATCGCGTCCGCGGCACTCAAGCCTGCACCAATCACCAGAACTGGAGCCACTTCCGGTTTGTAGTCCTTGCGGAGGGCACATTTACCTTTTTGGGGAGAATCGGATGAGTAATTTGCTTCAGATTTTCTCAATTTTTTCATGGAAATTCGCAAAATTTGGGAGACCCTTTTCAGCATTTCCCTTCCTAATTTCATGTAAGAATTTTTTTTTGAATTTGCAAGAAATTATTGTAAGCATATCCGCCGAATTTCATTTCTCACTCTTATAAAAAAAAAAAAGAAAAAATTGAAAAAATGTTTTTGGAGGGTCTGATTTTTTTTTTGAACTTCCAGTATTTTTAACTGCAATTTTTATAATATAAAAAACTGGGAAAATTGGAACTTTAAAATTCTTCAAACGTCCAAACTGTTTTGCACTATCAAAATTTTTGCAATTCTAAAATTTCATCCTTGACCTTTTCGTCCAGCTCTCCTTTATCCCTCCAATATACCGCGACTTGAACCCCCCCAGAAATACTCACGGCATTTTCCCGCAAGGCGATCGAGACGTGTCTCGAGGTCATTGAGATCGTGGGTCACCCAAGTTGGCTGTGATTCTTCGCCGGGCAATCCCAATCGATTCGATGAGTTCGTTGTGCCAGTGGCGAGAACAACTTTTTTGCATTTGTATTTGAATTTCCGGCCACTCTGGTTTTCGTAACCCTGAACAACCCAATTATAGTCCTCATCCACGTCTGACGCATCCGGAAGTGGTCGAACAGACGTGACAGTTCGACCGCTAAGATAAATACAAATTATGAAAAAAATATAGAACAATGGACACAATTGCAAATAGCGATTGTATTGCAAAAATGTTTATCGAGAACCACAGAATTGCTGATACGCCCTTTTAGCCCCAGCTTCCGTTACGAAATCATACCAAATAATGGTTCTAGACATTTCTGGTAAACACATCCTAGTCCCCCAATTTAGTTGCGACAATGTATCAATTTCTCGCTAATGACAATACATTAATGATGTAACAAAACTGTTTCCATCCCTATTCACCCAAATGTTATGATACCAAATAAACATATGTTGTAAGACACCTTGAAAAACCGTCGCGTCAACAAAATTGATTTCTCCACCTTCAGCATAAAGCACTAACCAAATCAGTTCAGTTGTTCTCCAATCTCCGGAAGAGCATCACCAACTCTTCAATGATGATCTCCACCCGTACTTCCTTCCTGACGATCTTGTCCATTCTATCAATAACAAGATCCGTAAACTGTCACCTAAAAGTCCGCGAGTTGAATCGATATGGATTACCGCTCAAAGCTGACAACGGTTTCTACTTGCCACCAGTTCTGTTGCGACCAGCAGAATTGCCTGATTACCAGAGAGCTAGAGAGCTCATTCGTCTGGAAGCTGCTCCTAAGATCTCCCGATCGTCGCCAGCCTTCAAATTTGCCAATCAAGACAATCCCATAAAGAGATCGCAAGGAATCTTGGACAAATTGCGAGGGGAGTCAATCGTAGACCGGAAATCGACTCTAAATGAAGGATTGATGTTGGACTTGTCGGGTAGAGCCAGTCGAGCAGAAAGATCTTCGAACATTCACACATCCGCTTCATCGTCAGCTTCCAGCCATGCAAGCGTTGACGGTGCTTCCAACGACGTAAGTGTCCAATCCGCAGCATCTGCGTCCGCTGATGTTGGAGCCGGTGGGAGTGGCACAGCTCGAGCCTTAGCCGCTGCAGATGCAAGGGCTCAGGTGGATGCGAGAAGCAAAGCTGCAGCAGATGCAAGGGCTCTGGCGGCAGCGAGAATCACTGCTGCTGCAGAAGCAAGGGCTCAGGCAGACGCGAGAATCATTGCTGCAGCTGAAGCGAGAGCCAATGCTGCTGCAGAAGCAAGGGCTCAAGCAGATGCGAGAATCATTGCTGCTGCTGAAGCGAGAGCCAATGCCGCAGCAGAAGCGAGAGCCAATGCGGCTGCTCGTAGCAAAGCTCTAGCAGAGAAAATCAGCGCCAATGCTCGCGCTCTCGCCAAGACTTCGAGCAGAGTGCCTTCATATATGGGAGGAAGATCAGACGAACGGGACTTCTGCCCCTGCCAATGCTGCTCGCCGGATGACTACGATCACAGGTAGGAACATACAGAAAGATCAAGTCTAAAGTTGCACTAGTGGAAGATTTTTTTTTCATTTTCAAGATGTCATATCTTAGGGAGATTCTTCAACGGAATCCGAAGCGGTCCATTGATTCTTATCGCAGTTCATTGAAATGTTTTGGCATCAACAACTCGGTCGAGTAATCAATGGAAAGACGAATGAAAATTAGAAACACAGATTCTTTAGAAATAAATATGCACTTCAGGCATACAAAAATTTTATGATTTGTCTATCAAGAATTGCTTCGCCACTCACTTTCGCTTCTTCCGGTTCTACGAAATGTATAAATACAAATTATAAATAGCATTGCGCAAGATTGCTTGACAATTGACAAATTCAGGGGGGAAACATGAAATTGCAACACAAATTGAATATCATGTTTATTAATAATATATTTTGAAAACATTGCCTAGCCTGTTTATATTTGAATGTGTGTTTACTTTTCAACCTCGTCAATTGTCTCAGACATTGTGCAATATTCACTTCAATTTAGTAAATTGAAAACGGAATTCGTTTTCAATTCCCCCCCCCCCCCCCCCATTAAAATTATCGCTTGTCTTCTCCTCCATTCTCTCTGTTTGCAACGTCATTCTCAACATTCCCAACATTCATTCGTCCGGCTAAATTGCCTCTGGAGAAGAGAGCAACAAGCTTCGGATCACGTTTTAATTAATTTCGGAAGCAGTGGCGATTCCAACTGAATTTACAGGAGCGATTAAACTGGTAGATTCCGTTAATTTAAAACAGAACTTTCTCCAACAATTGCATAGAAGCTCTCTGCCATAGATATCCCACGGACTGCAAAGGAGCTCAGTGTCACATTGAACAAAAAGCTGCTTTGCAATTGGCAAATTGGGGATGCAACTAAGAAGGAGAAAACCATCTCCAGAAGACATTCCTTGTTACCCTTGGAAGAGGAGAGATATTCCACCCTGTCCCCTTCCTATTACCCTCTTTCAAATACGCTTTCTTCCTTGTACGACTGGAGAAGATCCTAAACTCTCAATCTGAATTATCTAGGGAGATATCCAAAGAGAAGTTGACTCAATCCCATTCTCTTGAAGGTGTTGCATAATTGTCCAAAGATACACTAAACGATGTAAATAATTGTCAAATTCCAGGTCACACAGGGACGAAAGCTATCGATGCCTCGGTGAAATCCTCGACGGTTTGCAAAGCCCCCGCGAATGCCCAAGCTGTCTGCACTCTGATAGAATTTACGGAGGAGCCCATGCCGATGCAGCAGCTGAAGCGATTGCGAACATTAGACCAGGTGCTGCTTCGTCCGCATACGCCCAGGCAAAAGCAGAAGCTGATGCCAGCTTGAATAACGATCACCATCCACTCTGCTCATGTCCTGACTGTTACGAAGCGGAAAGACTCGTGGATGAGTACCGCAGACATCCATATCTTCAGCCGACGATTAATGCCAATATCGATGGAATTTTAAGTGCTGCGGCGAATTCCTATGCAGAGGCCGGATTGAATCTTGGAATGGAAGAGGCATTTTTGAATGAACTGAAACATCGTCAGCGTCATTCTGGATGTTGTTGTAATGGTTACGTTGATGAGGGGGATCAATTATGGAATGAACTTGGTAGCAGTGGTCGAGAGTACTTGACGATGAGGGAGAGACAAGCTATTCCAGCAGCTTCCGGCGCAGGGATATGCAGAGATTGCGGAAGAAGAGTATGTGGAATGAGGAATCCTATGTTTTGAAGCTTAGCACCCTGCTTTCGTTGGGTATGTCAAAATCAAAAAGCAAGGATGAGCTCTCTGGAGAGTCAGGGGTTTAGGTTTTGGCGTATCTGACGAAACGAAAGCAGATCTCCTCACACAACAACAAACTATTTTCCCTGGATTAGTCATATTCTATCTTATCATCTGCATGTAGAGTTACGATCAATTATCTGTTAGAATAGATAAAATACAAACCACTTGAAGTATTTAGTCAGTCCCATCCTATACACATAATCCTTGTAATAGGCAGCGACTGTGCCGACGGGAATGCGACTGTCAACCTCAGTGCCCTCGGTCCTCAACCGATTTTCACCGATGCGCTCCCTCAGAATTTCCGATTTTCTCATCTGCTCCTCCTTCACAAGGCTCTCCCACTTTCGAAGGTCCAGGCCTGCGAGAGACATCCACCTGGTCAGACATAAGCACAGTATTGAATTTCAGGGAGAACCAACCCTATAGAGAGGGTTCCAATTTTGTACAGACGTTCTATAGAAATTCTATAGAATTTTTTTTATACGCGTTCACTCTGATTATGGAAGCTACTTGTCTGGGGCGTTTGCTGAATTTCCATTCTTATCACTTTCATACAGAACATTGGTGGGCTCATTGGAGTTGTTGATAGCATTGAAACATTTGATATTTTTCGAGGAATTTGTTTGTGTGTTCTTTCGATGTGTCCATTGGATTGAAAAAAAAATCTTGCTAGACAACATTTTTTACCTCGTAAGGCTTACGGTGAGAACGTTGGGGTCCATGAACTGCCAGGCACCACCAGGGGGACCTTTCCCCAGGACCACGTGATCGATTATTTTGTGCTGGGGGTGGTGCTCGGCGTTCTCCCAATTGAGGAGACTCGGTATGTCGAAGCCAGCGTCCACTCCCGGATGCTGCAGCTGGTCCAGCAGAAGCGCCATTGGTCTGCATGTGCCTCGGCCCTCCAGACCGTTGGCGAGAACCTTCAATAAAATACAAGGAAAAAATTCTGAATGCAGAAATAAAATTTTCGAAAATTCCAAATGCTTCCTCTTGCAACTTCATCAATTTTGATATTCTATTATAAGTGAACATCCATCGACACCATGCAACTGAATTTCATCATCTCAAAATTTTTAAGATTTTCAGAATCGAGAGTTTATATAATATTATTTTTTTCTAATTAAAAAGGGCAAATGGGGAAAAAATTGAAAAAATTAAATGTCGAAAGTTCTTAAGTATCTCATTGCCAATTAACAAAATTTTATGCTCCAACCTCCAGGTCTTCCTTCGGGTACATCAGTAGGTTTCGCCTTGAGTCTTCCAAGTTTTCAGGGGCATCCTGGATTATGTAATTAAGTCTAGCCGTCAGCATCTCATCACAGGGATGCGGATGATCTGTGTAGTATGGCCAGTTGCCATTTAGCATGTACGAAACTGCGATTCCTCCTGGTCCATTACCTTTAATTTTTTGAAATCGTACAATTATACAAATTATACAAAACTTGTTTTTGGAAGAAAAAAATTGTTGTCACATTTTTTGCGGAAAATTTAATTGTCCACATAAAATGTTTATGACAATTTTTTGGGAACATCGCGAGACTTTTTCGCGGGAAATTCAAATTTTCTAGGAATGACATTTCGAGAATGAATGATGCATTGAACGGTTTAGTCATTCGCTTACCCACTACAACTACATCTTTGTACAGACAATAATCGTCTTCCCCGTTTGATAATTCCTCCATTTTCGTCGTCTCAGCCACCATTGGAATTCAGTGGTGCGTCGTATCTGTAACAAGAGTTGAGGTCGTCAAATCATGGTCAATTGCACAATTAGTGAATTTAAATGTCCGGCAGACATGATAGGCAAATGACGGTGGGTGGAAAATTCCAGAAAAGCTTTGGAATATCAATCGAAATTAACTTTTTTTATTTGTCGAAATTTTTTCTAAATTTCTACAATTTGAAAAAAAAACGGAATTTGGAAAAATTCGAAAATTTAGAATTTCCGAAATTTGCAAGTCTCAACTTTTGACATTTCAGAGGCTTAGAAAAAATTCTACTAATTGTTCACATACAGTTTATTTTTATTTCAAATTTTTTTTCCAATTCTAAATCTGTTGCGTGACGTCGGTTTTGGCTAAATATCTCAAAAACGGAAAGAGATACAAAAATTTTCTCTAATACAAATCCATAGGTCATACTTTGTTCTACAAAAAAGGTCTATATGACAATCGCGCTATCTTGCTTCAATTTTGAGATATCTGCTGGGAGGCGACGCCAGACGAGGAGTGACCACTTGGCTACTCAAGTGTTGATTGATAGTAAACGACGCAATTATCGAATGTTAAACCACATTCGTCGATGACAATACATTGTTGATAAGAGAACATTGAGGTGATTCAATGTTTCTGGGATGTTATCGATCTTGATATCTCGATAAGTCGATCAATCGCGCTTTTGCCGACTTCTGGGAAGAAGTGATTCATTTTAGTATGAACTGTATGGAATTATCAATCAATCAATCAATCAATCAATCAATCAATCAATCAATCAATCAATCAATCAATCAATCAATCAATCAATCAATCAATCAATTAAATAATTTCAAAAATTTCCAAATTTGGAAATTTCAAAATCGAAAAATTTCAAAAATTTCAAAAATTTCAAAATTTTAAAAATTTAGAAATTTCAAAAATTTCAAAAATTTGAAAATTTCAAAAATTTCAAAATTTTAAAAATTTCAAAATTTCAAAAATTTTAAAATTTTAAAATTTCAAAATTTCAAAAAATTCGAAAATTATAAAATTTCAAAAATTTCAAAATTTCAAAATTTCAAAGATTCGAAAATTTGAAATTTTTTGAGAAATTCCAAAATTTTGAAAACCTCAAAGACTTTTAAAACTCCAAAAAAAAAAATCAAATTTTGTGAATAATTTGAAAAATCCAATGGAAAAATTCATAGAAAAAAATCATAATAAAAAAAGAGAAAACTTCTCTGGAACGTAATCATAAAATCTATTACTATTATTATGCGCATGTTAATTCTCCATTTTTTTCATGTAAAAATCACCTTCAGCTCGGGCCTTTCACGTTTTCCCAACATCTGTAATTACCGTCAAGTTTATTTCTCCGATCTGACAGTTGTAAATCGCGAAAGGGAGAGTATGTGCGTCGGAACAATCTTGGTAATTTTCCAGAGATAATAATATCATAATCTCGAAATTTCATAAAACAGTGGCACATTGAAGTAAATTGCACTATTTCGTGAAATATAAATAGTTCCCTCGTCATAGATTGTCGGCCGATACGAGTGTTGGGATTTTTTTAATTGAAAAAAAAAAAAAACACAATATTCAAAAATAGGCTCGAAAATTTGTAGAGCTTTAGAAAATGTTCTTTGAAAGTTTTGCAAAGTTGCGAATTTTTTTTGCAATTTTCTGTACTCATAAAATTTCGTAAATAAAAAAAAATAAACACACACACAACGGAATCTTTATTTGGATTTTATTTTCATTACAAGGGTTAATAATAGTAATAATAATGAAATAATCCGAATTAAGGTAGTTGAGATCACGTGAAAAACTTGAGCCGAAGGTTGATTTTTTACCATAGATTTTTTTTATAATTGACGTTTCCTGACAGTTGCGGTTGAGATTAGGATACAGCGGAGACTCGTATTTTTTTTTTTTTTTTTTTTTTCATTTTAAGGCCATAGATCAGACGATTCCGATGTTCAAGTGATTTTTTATAGTCGATTATTAACAATGTTACGTGCGGCACTATCTCGTTTTTTTATGGGAAAAATGCATATGTTCTCGCCGACGATGAGTTAAAGTCAACTTTTTCATGTGTCTTCATATGCTGATTCATGATTGCATAATTTGGAATGTGAAAAACCGAAAGTCATCTTCAAAAATTTCCAAAAATAATCAAACAAATATTTTAAATTTCATTTTCAGTCTGTCCAAAATTCTCCACAAATTCTATAAAAAAAGGGGGGAAAAAATTTGAAAAAGCCAAAAAAAAAAATTGAAAAAGTTCAAATCAAAATAAGATTTTTCAATGTCAACAATTTTAGATAATTTATCATAGCGAAAAGTAGCAACGAATCTTTTGAATATCATAAATATTTCACACGGGTCACAGTGCCCAAGTATCATTAAATGTTTAACGAGCGAACACGTGCTATTGCGATTGATAGAATCTAAATGTAAAATAGGGCTAAGTAGTCCTTGACCGCTTCAGCTATCAAAAGCCATAATCATAAGTCATTGAGAGTGGCCCGAAAAAAAATTGAATAATTGCTCGGACAAGTTCAGGGCACCTTCCCGGATGTCTATGAACGATGAAAACGTGGACGAGTGATGTAACGTGAGTTTTTTCCATCTTCCCCATAACAAAAGGTCTATCATCCTTGTTGCGTCTTCACATACAAAGATGAAAACGAATTATAATCTCACTATATACCCATACCATATATCATATCTCATAATATTTACATAATATCGGTTTCCGCGCCTAATGTTTAACGAATTTCTTCAAAGGTATCAAAGGTTCGGTAACCATCGTGGTGTGATTGGCGCCAAAAAATCGGCACCAAAAAATCGGCGCCAAAAAATCGGTACCAAAAAATCGGCACAAAAAAATCGGCGCCAAAAAATCGGTACCAAAAAATCGGCGCCAAAAAATCGGCACCAAAAAATCGGCGCCAAAAATCGGTGCCAAAAAATCGGCGCCAAAAAATCGGCGCCAAAAAATCGGTGCCAAAAAATCGGCACCAAAAAATCGGCGCCAAAAAATTGGCACCAAAAAATCGGCGCCAAAAAATTGGCACCAAAAAATCGGCGCCAAAAAATCGCGGACAATATTCATATTACTAATAACTTATAATGTTTTTCCATATAAAGGCTCCAATAAAAAAAACTGCAACATGCACTCGTGTGTAGCTCTATCTATATTGGAGACCCCACATGAGGGTTTGACTATATATGCCGACTGAACCCCGGTAAGGGCTTTCTGGTTAGCTCGATTTAGAATGCGATATCACTGAGACAGGAGTTCAGGTGGTTTTGCTAACTGCTGATAACCGAGTTCACCGAGATGGTCGAAACGTGTCGGGCGCAAACTCGGAGTCTCGAGGTCCAATCTCGACTGGGACCCTCGGCAGTTTCGTTTCTCCAACTTAGATTTATTCGCGATTTTTTTGGCTAACGAAGCTTCGCTCCGAGCTCTCTACCGCTAATATAGGCATATACCCAGTAACTCAGACGGCTAACGCTGCAGTCTGTGCAGAAATGTTTGAATGCTCCTCAGATTACAATGGAAAATATGAAATAAAATTATGCATTGACGTGTCAGCATCTCCAGGAAAAATTTGGTCAATTGGAATTTTGGAATTTTGTCTCGATCTGATTAAAAGGTGCACCGACTGGTGTCGCGTCGGTTTCGGTCTTACGCTTTTCGATAATTTCGATATATATCGATAGTTACTTTCGTCTCTCCTTTTTACTATAGGACATAGAACATTTTTTAGAGCAGAAAAATTTTCTAGACCACTCAATTCTTCTCTCTAATCTCTAACTTTAAAAGTCTATAAAATCAACTCTGAATTTTGAAAATTCTAAATTAAAAAAAAAAAAAGTATCACCGAAAATTCATTTCAGAGTAAATGAAATAATTAAAATTTTTTGAAAATTAAAAAAGAAAAAAATCTTCATTTTCATTACTCTTCATCAAAATACAATTTCTATAATTCTAACACGATTACGATATTTGAATGGAGTACTTATTTTATCAATGCTTATCAATGACTACATAATCTCTAATGTTCGATGGGCTTGATAGCGGCTTCCCAATGCAGTTGTCATGACAGATAACTCAGTTGATAATTAGTAAAGATGACAATATGAGTGACTTGCTAGAATTTTACGAGTGACTTTGATTTTTTCGTTCCATGTTTTTTTTTGCGGAGTTACAATTTTTTGAATAAATGGTTTGGAGCCATATCGAATTCTTGTATTCATATTTTGAATGAGCAAATTTTTTAAAGCTCAAGAACTTTATTTTTTTCCAGCAAATCGAATGCAAAATTTAACCAGATACACTGAGGGAGAGACAGAAAGGGGGACGGAGACGGCAAACGCGATAGAGAGAGATAGAGAATTCCAGAACACGTGGTGATAACCTTTAAACTCGCGAAATATTGCTCCACTTAATTTCGCCAAATTTACACCAAAAAACGATATTTATAGCTTATAATGCCATTGTTAAGTAATCGTAATCACTTTTTTATCTTACTTGTTACATCACAGTGACAATCATTGTCAATGAATCGCAAACATTTACCGAGCGATTTACATTTACCGAAAAAACGTCCTCAGAATCGGATAAAAAATTTTCCGAAAATTATGATTATTGTTAGTTATGTCATTCAAAATTTTGGCGAAAACTTCAATTGAACATAAATTGCGAAATTTTTTCGCACAGTTCGTCCATTTTGTGGGGATTTAAATGTCAATTTTTTTTTTCCACTTTTTGCAAAAATTCCGAAATTTGGAAAAATTAAATATAAAAAAAAAATCGAAATTAATGACGAAACAATTACCTGGATTTATTTTCGAAATATCCTTTTAATGCGCCGAAAAACGACGCTTTTGCAAAGTCAAAAACTGCACAATTTGAAAAATGATATAGAGCAATTTTTTTATTAATCACGGGCACTTCAACTCCATTCAAATTTGCGCGGTTTTTCTTCCGGGATTTAAAAACGAGGAACACACGAAATGTCACTTACATTTTTTAAATTGACAATTTGTGTGTATGTTTTTTTTTGGTTTTGATGTATGAGATTGTTTGCCTGAGGTGAGTTTCGCGAAATTTTTTGGGAAATTGAATCACGACTTATTCGACGACTGCCGTCACTGCACTGACTCAACAATTGTGGGAGGGCTAAGAACCACTTGGCATCGCGTATTGGCTGAGTGGGGGCAGGGAAGGGGGGGGGGGGGAAGGAGGAGACCTTCGGCTTTTTAGGCCGTTTCGTCAATCGCGTTTCAATTTTACCGTAGAAATAGCAGTTTGGGACAGTTTTTTGAAATTCTCTCAAGCCATTTAAATTTTTGAATTTTCTTTTTTTTAAACCCTTTTAATTTTTAGAATCAGAAGCGCGGGAAACTTTGCCGATTTCAAAAGTTTGCAATGTTTGACATTTTAACATTCTTGATTGTTGGGTTTTTA
The DNA here is from genome assembly GCA_026005395.1 of Asobara japonica. Lineage (NCBI taxonomy): Eukaryota > Metazoa > Arthropoda > Insecta > Hymenoptera > Braconidae > Asobara > Asobara japonica. The sequence continues at coordinate 445,175 of BQMI01000533.1, read as the reverse complement.
TTTCGATTTTATTGTAAACCTAGTTTAGGGTTTTTGGACGTTTAAAGTTTTGAAACTGTGCCGGTAGCGCGCGTTCTTCTCTTGGACGGACGCTTGTCGTCTTTTGCACACACACAGAGGCACATGAAAACACGCGCTAGCGTACCGGGTCAAGTGACTTTTTGGATGAAATTTCCCGCTCTTTCGCCCCGTCGAGATATATATATATACATACCCGCACAGTTTTAAAAGTTTAAAACTCCAAAAAATATTCTATGTATATATATATATATATATATATATATATGGGGAGGTGATTTCTTGCCCAAATTACAGGATTAAAAAAAACGTAAAAATTCTCAAATCCATAAAAAGCCTTAGCGCGTGAAAATTCCTTTTTTAGACTGCTCCGTCGATGAAACCGTTTCTGAAGACCGGAAATATTGCATAAACTAAAATAGACCGGAAGTTTGAAAATTGATAGAGCTCGAACAGTTTTGAAATGTTTTCTTTCAATTTTTTCGAAAATTGTTCGAAATGCGTTCGGAGAAAATTGCGAATTTTTTGAAATTGCCAACTTTTTCCACTTTTCTCGAAGTTATTGAAATTTTTTTTAGGGTTGGAGGGGACGAGACCTTCGGCTTTTCGAGCCATTTCCTCGATTGGTTATTTTCACGTGAGGAGTGAAAAAATGGCATGAACTCGCTATTTTTTACTGCATTTTTTATGGATGTACTTTCGTGATAATTGACGTGACCTTTTCGAAAGACTCATGTCTCTATTCGACGATTTTTGATACTAAAAAAAAAATGCCCCACTATTCCAAATTTGCTGAATTTTTTGTTCTGCTGCGAAAACATTTGAAAACCAATTCAATATGTATTATCCAACGTTTTCTTCCAACTTTCGTGAAATTCTTATTGAATTGGAAACGATTCTTTCGGACTGAATTTCAAGTATTGAAAATATTTTTTTTCTATTTTTGAGCATGTTTGATTTTTTTTTAAACTTAGATTCCAAAAAATATCGAAATGTTTGAACACGTGTTTATAATGTTGTGAAATTCCTCAACAATTTTGTGATTTTTCATAGTCACGGAAATGTGACTGCCCAGGTAACAATTTTTGCCGATACCATATAAAGTTCTCATATAAGATCGGCAAAATTTCGACAATTTACCGGTAAATTGTTATTGGGGTGGGTGGGTGGGTGGGTGGATGATTGGGTGGGTGAGTTGGTAGGTAGACGGGTCGGTGGGTGTCTGATTGGGTGAGTGGGTGGGTGGGTGAGTGGGTGGGTGAGTGGGTGGGTGAGTGGGTGGGTGAGTGGGTGGGTGAGTGGGTGGGTGAGTGGGTGGGTGAGTGGGTGGGTGGGTGAGTGAGTGGGTGGATAATTGGGTAAGTGGGTGGGTGGGTGAGTGGGTGGGTGGGAGAGTGAGCGGGTGAGTGGGTGGGTTGGTGAGTGGGTGGGTGAGATGGTAGGTAGGCGGGTCGGTGGGTGTCTGATTGGGTGAGTGGGTGAGTGGGTGGGTGAGTGGGTGGGTGAGTGGGTGGGTGGGTGAGTGAGTGGGTGGATAATTGGGTAAGTGGGTGGGTGGGTGAGTGGGTGGGTGGGTGAGTGAGTGGGTGGATAATTGGGTAAGTGGGTGAGTGGGTGGGTGGGAGAGTGAGCGGGTGAGTGGGTGGGTTGGTGAGTGGGTGGGTGAGATGGTAGGTAGGCGGGTCGGTGGGTGTCTGATTGGGTGAGTGGGTGAGTGGGTGGGTGAGTGGGTGAGTGGGTGGGTGGGTGGGTCAGTGGGTGAGTGGGTGGGTGGATGGGTGAGTGGGTGGATGATTGGGTAAGTGGGTGGGTGGCTGGGTGAGTGAGTGGGTGGGTGGGTGGGTGGGTGGGTGGGTGGGTGGGTGGCTGGATGAGTGGTTGTGGGTGGGTGGCTGGATGAGTGGTTGTGGGTGAGTGGGCGTAGTACTTCCATTCACGTTTTGCTAAGATATTCCTTTCCCCAATTTTTTTCATAATCAATCATAATTTATCGACAGTCTTAGCTACTTATGAATATTCGATCACTCCGCATAACATATGTTTTTGCAACGATAAATTATATGAGTTGTTAACTAATCACTCGACATAAAAAATGGGAAGTTGAGTCTGGATATCATATAAAATTGACAGTCATGATCTCGCTAATGATGAATCACTATTTTTTATGTAGCTCATTACAAACTCCGATAATTGCATTTTTTCAGTCTAATTAGAGCTTGGTATGCTTGCAACTTTATTCCAATTTGTTGGACTATATTTTGGCTTTGATGTTTTCATTTTTTACTTTTTTTTTGGGGGTATATTTTATTCACGCATAATCGATTTGTGAGTTGTACAACTATATAATCTACGTTTTTTTATTGACTTAAAAGTTGATCTTTTTGCGCACTTAAAAAAGGCTTGGCACAAACTACTCAATTATTGATAATTAACAATGCATGTGTCGGTGCATATGAGGACGATTATCGATTGCCGGAATTTTTTTTATTCAGCCTGTGACACAATCGCTTCGCACAATATCGCATTCCATTTCGAAAATTCGATAACGCAAAATCTGCAAAATTACATTTTAAATAGTGGAAATTGAACACTTCAAAATTCTTATAAATTTCGCAACAATTTACAAGAGTAAACTAAATTTTTCTAAAGCTCTAAGAATTTCGGAGCACTCTAAAAATTGAACAGACCGTGAAAAGTGAATCAATTTTCAAAGTTTGGAAATTTTTGTCAGTTTTGAAATTTGCAATTTCAAATTTTCTAAAGTTTTGGTATTTCAACAGTTTGGAAATGTAATTTGAATAAAATTTCAAATAAAATTTTTGAAATATCTAAATTTTCAAGTTTTTCGAAATTTATGAAAAATCTACAGAAATGCTCGAAATTCCAAAGAATTGCAAATGGAAAAAATTGCAAGCAAAAAATGCAAAAAAATTGCCAAAAATTTCAACAATTTTGAGATGAGAAAAAAATAGTTGATGGGCTCGTGGTTTAGGTTTCTCCATTTTTTTTCAATTGATGCACTGCTCTAGTTGGAACAAATGGCCATTGGCATGCAACTCACCGCAATTTTTCTCATTCGACCTTGAATTGTTGCCACTTTCCTCAATTTACTGTTGAGTCATAGTCGGGTGCAAATGATGTCACAGTAGATAGTGTAATGACTGTTCATGATTATTATTTATCGTCCGGTGAGACATGTGAAAGGGTAAAAGCACGAAAGTTCGATTTTTGCAAATTTTCCGACGGCTCTTTTAGCCGGGTATTGATCTGCCACAGTCGAGGTGCCATCTCTCGAGGGTTCGGCTTTGCTGAACTACAGGCTGCCGGCACAATGCAGCAACGGAAAATTTTCCACAATTTTCCCGAATTTTCCGACAATTTTCCAGAAAAATATTCCAGAAATTTATTCAATCCTACCATTTCTATCAGGATTTTCCTCAATTTTTCCGGAATTTTCCGACACTCCGGAAAATCTCGTGAATTTTCCGACAAAATATTTCCGAGTTTTTTCTAATCTTAAATGCCTACGATTTTTACCAGGATTTTCCTGGAATTTTCCGGGATTTTCCAGAGTTTCCCGAAAATTTTCACAACTTCCCAGAATTTTCCGACAGAATATTTCAGTGTATTAGTCAAGCGTGAATTTTCACGATTTATATGAGGATTTTCCTGAATTTTTTTCGGAATTTTCCGGGACCTCCTACAATTTTCCGAATTTCCCAAAGTTTTTCCGGCTTGTCTCAAATTTTTTTAGATACTGATTTGCTACGGTGGGGGTGCCATCTCTCGAGGGTTCAGTTTTATTGACTCCTGAATTTCTACGATTACGTTCAGGATTTGCGTCAATTCGGGGATGTCTATAGTTTTTCCTAAATTTTCCAGGGGTCGAAAATTTTCCGAATTTTCCTTAATCTTTATGATTCACTTTCAATCTTCTTAGATATCGATTCGCTACAGTCGGCATACTATCTGACGAGTGCTCAAAGTTCTGAACTCGAGGGTGTTGGGAAAATGCAGGAAAAAATTTTCCTGAAATTTTCCGAATTTTCCCGAAAATTTTCCGACCGAATATTTCCAAGTTTTATTCAATTCTGCTTTTCTACGGTCATTTTCAAAAACTTTGCAAATTTCCCAGAGATGTACATCCATTTTCCTAAATTTTCCAATTTTGGAAATTTCCCGAAATTTTTTTTACCCCCGAAGGTTCAATTTTTGGAATTCCATGCTTAAGTCATTCAAGAAAAATGTTCGTGGAAAATTTTCCAGAGGTTTATTTAACCATTGAAGATCTTTGAAATTTCAAAAATTTCCCAAATTTTGAGAATTACAAAAATACCAAAAAAATTGCGAACATCCAATTTTTTTTTAAATTGAAAATTAAGAATTCTAAACTTACATGATCGACGAAAAATCCCATAAAAAAACCATTAGTTGAAATAAATTAGTTTTTCATGGCGCAATATATATACGTCATTAATGGAATTTTCAATGACACAAAAAAGTTTTTCTTAATTTTTTCAGGGATAGGGAAAACGCAGGGAAACAATAAAAAATACCTTTGCAATTTTTTTCAGATTTTTTACTCCTAAACTCTCAAAAATCCTTCTCATTTTCACATTTCACGTTAATACATAAAAATAATGAATATTTACAAATGTAGAATAGCGTTAGGCACTCAATGAAATTAAACAAATAAGGATGTGAAAAATTCATAAATCTAACCAAATCAATTTTTAGTCAATTTTTTTCGAAAAACATTTCTGGAAAATTGATTGCAAAAATAACAATTTCCTAAGTATCTAGATTCTAATTTTCAAATTTCGAGGAATTTTTAAAAATGTCAGAAAGTCTTCAAAAAATTTCCAAAAAAAATTTTGAAAAAAAAAAATTCTCGAAATTTGTATTTTTTGATTTTGCATTGTTTTTCCAACTGAAAATTTCAGATATTGTTTTTTTGAAAATGGGAAAAAAATTCTCCAAATTTCGTAGAAAACTTTGAATAATATTTTTGAAATTTTGGACTTTAAAGAAAATTAATTCAAGAATTTAATTAAGAGAAATAAAGAAGGTAGGTAACTGTAAAATTTACAGTTCTATATGTTTATCGAATTAGTTACTTTTTTCCAATGACAATGCGGATCTGGAATGTTCAATGCGCACGTGATAGTTGATAATGTTATCGTTCTCAGCCCTTCCCCCTCATTCGTAATTGTCGCTTCGGCAATTGCATGAGCATCGGCCAATTTCTGAATGAACGACAACACTAGGAATAATATAACATAATTATTTTGATCTTTTCTTCTCCTACTTTTTCACTTTGACACACTTGACTGGCCCTTTTACTCATCAAGGCATTCAATTAACAAGTCGTGAATTACACAAATACAAAAAAAGTCAAACCTTGTAAATGGAAAATTTTCAAAAATTTGTCAAATTTTCGGAAATTTAAAAATTCAAAAAATTGAAAAAAAAAATTCGCAAAATTTCAAGTTTAAAATCCAAAAAAATTCAACAATTCCAATTTTCAGCTTTTTCCATGGTTACGAACAGAAAAAAAAGTTTCACAATTTTTTACTAAATGCCTTAATGATTCCCGAGGTATAAAAAGTATCGTAGAATTTTCGCAAATATATCTGACATATCTGGTATATCTCACTGGGAACATACTATATACTATATAGTATTTTTAGTAAATAAGTCATTGACTATTGACGACGTAGAAAATAAATTGCATGATTCAATTTTTCTTAAATATGTTTTCTGAAAATCACTTAAAGGACGAATCTAATTGAGTTCTGGAAATTTTCAAAATAGCACAAAAGTATTCCAAAACATTCTAACTGATTAAAACATTCAAGATTTTCAATACTTGCCAAACTTTCCTTTTTCAATTCACAAATCTCATTTTCAGAATTTCAATTTGTAAAATTTTCAAGAGTTCAAAAGTTTGAAATTAGATAAATTTTCAATCAATTTCCGAATTCTAAAATTTCAAAAATTTTGAGATTTTGACAAATATCGAGGTTTTGACATTTTGAGAAATAAAAAATGGCGAACATTTTGTTTTGGATTAAAAAAAAAGTAATTAGCTACTGACGACGTACAAAATCACCAAGCCCCACTGTTAAATATCTTTTAAATATATTCTAAATATTTTTCTTCGTTTTTCCGACTTCAATGTTCCTATAGAATATATATCTATATAGATGTTATCTTACTACTTGGGAGATTGCTTTTTTCATTTTTCAGATTTTGCTTTTTCTTTTTACAAATAGTTTTATGAATTTATCAAATTGATAAATGGCTTGTGGCTTGGAAAAAAAACTTGTCTTGATTAGGAAGAAATTTGATTTTTTATTGACTTCCGGTAGAATTTCCGGAATCCAGAGGAAATGGAAATCCAGAAGATTTACAAATCTTGAGATTTTTTAATTTTGAAAATTTTTCAAAATTGCCAAAATTTTTCAAAAACTCGAATTTTCAAAAATTTCAAATTTTGAAAATTTCAAAAATTACAAATTTGGAACATTTCAATTTTCAAAATTTTTTTTTCAAAATTGCAAATTTTGGAAATGTCAAAAATGTCAAATTTTGAAAAAAAAAAATTGAAAAATCGATTCCTTCATTCCTCGAATTATCCTTAAAAAATTAATACCAAATTTTCCAAACCTCACAATTGGCCAAAATTGCCCCCCCCCCTTTTCTCGGCAAACCGTAAAAATTACAATTATTAATATTAAACTTTGGGTGTAAGAGCCGTCGCCTATCGAAACCCTAAAAAATCGGTTGATCGAGAAAAACAATGATTATTGTTCCATTGACTTTTGTACAATTTATACAATTATACGTTTGTTCTCGTAATTAAATATTTAAATATTGATATGGTCCTATCTCTCATTTTTACATTGTTCTATAGTTCTGTCACCAGCAGATCTTTCCGAGGTAAAAATGCAAATTACGAGATTCACTTGATTAAGGTAGCTTCGCCATTTCTTCTGCTATATATTAGGAAAAATTTCAAAAGTCCATAAGACAAATTGAAAAAAAAAAAAACAATCAACATCATTTAATTTTAATTCCTGCTGTTTTTGGTTTAAAATAAAATTTTCCAAAATTTCCAAATTAAATTTTTTGTTAAAAATTCCAAAGAAACTGGAAATCTAATCCAATTGTACAAGATTCGGAAAATTTTTTTAAAAAAATGGAAAATCGCAAATTTCTCAATACGCCCAAAAATTCTCAAAAAAATTTTCGAATCATCCAAATCATTAGAATTTCCAGAATGTGCAAAGCTCCAAAAACTTCAAGAAATTCTCTTGAAGATAAATTTGAAGATGTAAAATTAAAAAAAAATTATGTTAAATTTTTTCGGTCGCTTTTTTTTCAAATTTTGATTACGCTCCAGCTACCTCAATCAATCCACTCGATTCCTCGGCCCTTACCCCCTCGATAATATCACAGACGAATGAGTTTCCGTGTTGTGCGTTGTGTGTCGCTATCTAAGATTCCTAACAAGTGAATTGACCCTCTCAATTTTATCGCTCAGCAATCGGCGCTCGTTGTCCAAAGCTTGGCGCGCTGATAACAGCTCGTATCTGATCCTCTCGAGATGAATTGCTTCCGAACGAAGGACATTCGATTCTGATATCAATTTTGACATTTGCGATGTGAGGATTTTTCGCTCGAGAGATTTTTCTGCAAGAAAAAGTAAAAATAATTAGAGCCACGCTTTTTGAAAATTCTTAAAAAAAAAATTTTTAAGTCAAAAATTTTTTCGAATCGTCAAAAAATTTTTTTATATGTTGACATTTTTTTTTTTAATACCTTTAGAGTACTCGTTGTATGCAAGCATAATGTCTTCGATACCGCTCCACGTTACTCTGGGACTCACGTCTGGCTCCTTGGGCTTTTCTGGTGGCTCCTTGAGTTTGTGTGTTTGTTTAATTTGATTTTGGACTAGGGCGGGCGAACCTGGCCGGTATGTGGCGATATTGTGGACGAGGGGGGGCAGGGGCGCAGGTCGCTCCGGAATTGACTTGACTTTTACCCGGTCCAGGAGACGCATCTTCTGGGGAGGCTTGGGGGTGGTGGGAGGAACGCGAGAGTAGACCTTCGCCACACGGTCGCAATAGACTGTCACGGAATTCGTCGTTTTACGCTTCTTTCGGTCCTTGAGGACGTATTGCCAGCTCTCTTCCGCTTCTGAAATTGTAATTTTTTTTTTTTACAAATTTTGAGGTAAGTACTTTTTTTCAGAAATTTCAGAATATTTACAAATGTATAAATTTCGATTTTTTGTAAATTATAATTTTGAAAATTTTTGAAATTTTTGAAATTTTTGAAATTTTTGAAATTTTTTGAAATATTTGAAAGTTTTGAATTTTTTGAAATTTTTGAATCTTTTAAAATTTGATTTCGTTCACCATCTCTTTTATTTGGCGGCATGACATCCAATCCCATAGTCTTTAGAAAGCCGACTTTGGGCATAAAATCAGATGAATTGAGCAGGACATCTGGATGATCCCTAGGAATCGGCAAAACTGATTCGACCAGCGGTTCTGGGGAGTCCAAAGGCACTTCCGGGGGTTCTGGGTTCAATCTGTACCTTTTCTCCAATTTACATAATTCGATTTCTGCAGAAATAAGAAATCATTCATAAGGGAGATCCGTCAATTTTTTTGTGACAAAATCAAGTTTTCTAATATTTGAGTATGCATGGGTGCATGTACGTGTGTCTGTGTGTGTGTAAGATGAACAAAAATATCAAGTGCGAGAGAAACCCATATATATATATATATATCACTTTTGCAAAAAAAAAAGAATTTGAAAAATGAAAAAAATTTAATTTTTCAGTTTCGTAAAAACAATTTTCTAAAAAAAAAAAAAAATTACCGTTCCTAGTGCTGAGTGTAGTCAATCCAAATATCGCCAAAAAAGAGAGTTTCTTTTCCGAACAAGCCAATTTCGCTGGAGGTCCTTTGGTAATCCATAAATCTGCATGGATGTCAATCTCCCCCTCAGACTCCGAGCTCCTTGCTGTACCATTTTCCCTCTTTCGCTTTCTTTTCATCTCCGCTAGGTCCAGCGTGGATGTTAAATCCCTAGTAAGTTTCTGCTGGAACAAATAGCAATATCGACTTTAATCACATTTTCCAGAAACTTTTAGAGTTTCCAAAATCGAAAAAAATTAAAAAAAAAACTCGAAAAATTTCGATGTCCTAAATTTTCCAAAGATTCGAAAATTCTTCCAAAAATTTCCGAAATTGTCTAAGAAAAAAAAATGCAAAACAAAAAAACACGATCTAAAACCTAAGAAGCTGAAAAGACAAACCTCATCATGGCCGTCCTCCACCTCCTCCGCCTCCTTGGCTGGCGGCACACTGATAACCGGATCACAATTGACCTTGATCTTGGTCAGATTATTGCACTTATCAGTATAGCAAAAGGAGCTCTTAAATTCGCTGCTGGAAAAATTCAGTAGCTTCTCCTGGTACTTGGGTATCTGCAGAAGTACATTCGAGACATTCTGACACGTTCTCAAGACCTCCTCGGACTTGATGCTCTGCATGATTTGGCTATCAATGGTGGACTTGTGATTGATCTCAGGTATGGAGAACCTGAACGGTTGATACTGGTGATTGATCCCCTCAACTTTGCCCTCCTCTCCCTGCAGCGAGCCCTTCTCTCCCGGAGCTGCTCTATCCGAATTGGCGAAGACCTGATTGACCTTGACGGAAGCCTCCTTATCACTCAACTTCACTTCCTTCGGCTCAACCTTACACACCTTCGACATCAAATTCCCCTCGACATTGCTGTAAAAATTAGCGTTGACCGACTTCTCGTGATCACCAGCAATTGATATTCCATTTCGGGGATTTGACTCGGACAGTTCGGAATGAACTTTAGCTCCATTTATCATCAATTTGACTTCTCCGTTGGTCGCGACAGGTTTGCTATGGTTCGGCGGATTGACTTGATTGACTTGATTGATGTGATTGACTTGACTGGCTTGATTGATCTGAGTCTGTTGGCCCACATGATTGACCGGATTCACATGGCTCATCGGTTGATTGACCTGCGTCACCTGATTCACCTGGTTCAGTTGCAAAGGCGTGAACGCTTGAGGCTTGAAGACAGCGGAGACCTGGGACACTGGTGGATGATGGTGGTAGCTCTGGTGCGGTGCCTGAAATACAGTTTTACCTCTTCTTTACGATAGTTTCTTTCCTCGACTGTGTGACGAAAAAAAAACGATCTACAACACTGAGGCTCCGAAAACCAGTTAGGTAGGATTTGAGATTGTCATCGACTTTACTGGTGAATATCTTGGAATCTAAGGGAGCCAGCGAAATTTTGATGAACACACTTTTTGTTGCTCATGAAATTCTCTACAAGAAATGTTCTCAGCAACATCTCCGTATCTCCCTTAGTTTCCGAGATATCGTGATTTTTCTAGACCAGTATCTCTCAACTTAATCATTGCAAATTGAGAAAATTGGAGTTTTACATCTCAAGACCTGAGTCGCCCAGGTCAATGACCTTGAGATCGTTCAGTGACCTTGGGACGTAAAAGTCCGGTTCTCATCGATTTGAGCGTGTCAAGTTGAGAGCCGCTGATGGAGGGGGGCGACGCTACCCTCTGATTGGTCCACCTAAGAATTGGGGTGGGGGGATCGTTAAGATCAGTTGAACAGGAACCTCCATCCCCAACTTCAGAGTACCCACTTTTTGCACTGTCCATAAAATTGATTATTGAAATGGCACACTAGAGAAAAATCATGCAAATTGCCAAGACCCCCTACCGTGTCCTGATGACCCTGTGACGTTGTCACGGGAGTCTTCGCATCTCCAACTTGACTCTGTACCCCATGACTTCGCATTGTCCATATGGCCTTGGATCCCCTGAAAGAATCCTCGAAAGGTCTCACAAATGGCCGCTCCCCGGTCGTCGTGCTAACCTGACTCATCTGGGATTGACTAACAATTTGACTTGCTGTGGTGGTAAATGTTGAGCTAGTTGATAATCCTGTGGTCTCCTTGATCCTCATTGGTGCAGGTGGTGATTTACGGCAGATCACGTGATTCACTTGATTGAGGGGATTTTGGGGGGCATGGGTGGGGATGGTGCCACTGGCTAAAAGTGAATTCGTTGTCGTTGTGTAGGAGTTTAGGGTTTGGGCTGGATGGAGGGGGTTCAGTGGGTAGGGGGTGGCTACTGTGGTGATGGAGGGATTGAGGGGGGTATTGCAGGGGAGGGGGACTGATGTTGACTAGAGTGAATTGTGGTGGGGGGCAAGTGTAGGGGAATCATGGGGGCTAGGGGGTGAGACTGGAGGGGTGGTACCAGGTTGAGGGGGCCTAGGGGAGCGGGGAGGGGACCGGAAGTGTTGAGGGGGCCGAGGGAGGCAGGGAGAGTGGGAAGGGGACCGGATACACTGATAGGGGGGTTTAGGGGAGCGGCAGGTGGCTGAAAGTGGGGAAGGCGGGGGTGGTGGTAGACGGGGGGAGGGGGCTCGGAGGGGGGCGTCAGTTGAGGGGGGATAGGGGAGGCGTGCACTGACTGGGGAGCCATGGGGGGGTGGGGGTGGGGGTCCTCTTTGCGAGGAATGGGGTGGTGGTGGGGGAGGGGGGGCTTGTGGGGAATTGGGGAGGATTGGGAGTGGGGATCGGGAGGGGGAGGCAGGAGGGGGGCTAGTGGGGCGGCTGAGGGGGGCGCGGGACGGTCCCGGGGATCCCTCTCTGGATGCAACTGGGCTACAGGCGGCTTCCTAGCTGAAACAAATCCGGACCACACGGTGCTTGATAATGATACGGTCAGTATTCGGCGAAATTTGGTATTGTAATTATTGGTGATTAAGGTAGCCCAATCTTGTTGGGATTTTCAGGTGTTTTTGGGTGGGAGGAGAAAAATCAGATCCGAAATAATATTGTTTCAAAGAAGCATGTGAATAACGACTGGAAGCTGAATATTTTTATACAAAATTTGGAAATGAAAAATGATTAGAATTCATTAGCGTGGAGAAAATGGGGATGTCACAACATTTAAATTGGATAGCAATGTGGTACGATTGTTGGAAATTTTTGAATTAGAGATTTGTTGGGAGTTTGGAATCTAAAAATTTGGGAATTGAAAGTTGCACGATTTATGTTATCTTGGGCAAAAAAATATAGGGGATGATCGAGCTACCTTGATCACAGGGATAGTCAGTAATTGCGTAGGCGAAAATGTCCCCTTCAAAAATTTTCCGAAAACGTCAAAATGCAAGAATTATAAAAATTATGAAAATCTCAACCGCGAATTTTTCTTCGGAACTTTACATCGTCGTCGAAAATTTAGGAAAATTTTCGAGTTAATTTTGTAAAAAAAAATGTAAGAAAACTTTCTGGAGAAATTTGGGAAAAAGCAAAAGTCAGTTTACAATTTTTCCGAAAGATTGTTACGAATTTTTCCAAAGAAATTTCTGTAGAAAATATTTGCTAAAATGTTTAGTTTGACACTTTTTTTTAGAGAACATTCATTTCGGAAATTTTTCAAAGGGAAATTTTAACCGCAATGTGTACTCACAATTATTGCAATTTCGAATTTTCGATTAAATTTTGTAAGTATATGTTTTTTTCACTAGAAATGATCAAAAAATTAGCCAATGATGAAGAATTTGGAAACATAACGTTCGTTTTTTTGACATTAGAATTGCGTAATTTAGATTACGATAAAAAAATAAATTCGCGTAACTCAGAAAAATAATTTTGTTCTTTTGGACATTTTGGGTTTCGCTTCCCATTTGTGTATTGTTACAAAAATACATAATGAGATTTGTTTTTTGTCACTCACTTACCTTCCATTTTCTTTTTACCTTTAATTTACATAATTATTCTAGACCTTAATTTTAATTATTAATTAACAAAATTTATATCTATAGTAAACGACATTTTTAAGAGTATTGGGGATGATTTCTGTGATAAATATGGCAATAAAAATTCGCTGCAAAAATGAATGAATTAAAAAATTTTGGTAAACAGAAAAATGATTAATCGATAATGAAAATATATATATATATAATTGAAATAAAAAATGGACACAAAATACCAGAGCGATCGTAATCTCATGGAATCCACTTCTTCCAATACAATGCGTTTTGGTTTTTTTCCTTTTTTTTTTAGCGAAATTTATATACAAATTCGACATCGAGACTTGTGGAAAATTCTGAGAGATTTTCCATTTTTGAAAACTTCAAAAACAATTTAGAAGCGTAAATTATTCCCGCATTTGGAAAATTGGAAATTTTGGAAACACTTGACATTTTTGAACACTTAAAAAAAGTGAAAGGAGCCAAAAAAATTTAGATAATTTTTGGAATTTTTATAAAAAAAAAAAAAAATCCAAAAATTCCCAAAAATGTCAAAATTTTCAAAAATCAGTTGTAAAAATACTAATTTTTTTTTCCAAATTTCCAAACTTATCGTCTCCAAAAATTGATCACACAATCCAATAACAGATTGACCATTAAAAATCTAGCCGAATCTTCCCCAAAACTGTTTCAGAAAGAATTACACTGAAAATTGTATATCCATTTATTATTACTATTTAATCCAGGGTTCAAGAATTCCGAAGAACTTGCATCAAATTTTGATCTCACAGTTGTTGTTTTTATTATTATTATTTTTTTTGCAATGTTTATTTTCAATTAGTCCAAATATACATGTTTACATAATAAATTATATAAAAATGGTATAATTTTGACAAACAAAAGTGAATAAATGTGTGACAAAGTTATTTACATTGGTGGATTTAATTCCGTTTGTTCAGTCAGTTGTATACTTTTTTTTTCATTTATTTAGTTTCACTAGGATTCATTATTAATTCACTCATTCGTCCTTCTTACAAAAAAGTAGAAGAAGGGTTCAAATCCTGAATTTGTCCATTAAACTGTGAAATAAAACATTTCTAAAACAGTTGCGGGTACTAGAGAGTGCACAGACCCAGTCAAAATTTTCGATTCATTATTTTTTTTTCCTAATTAACAACTAAAATTGTCTTAATTTTACCTAAGGCCCATGCCAATTGCTTACCCTAAAATTTTCAAATTTTTTTTTGAACAATTGTCAAACAAGTGCACAATTCAAAAAAATAATTTTAATTTTCCTACAGTACCAAAAAAAAAAAAAAACAATTAAACAATATTACGTTGTTAATACTTGATGAAATGTGGGTAAATGAATATCTGTCGCAGACAAATGAAGTGTACATTATCGGGAAAGTTGATAAAAAAAAATTGAATGAAATTCGCCACGTTAAAAACAAATTTTCCCGCCAAAATTCACATGCTTCATTCCGCTTCTTCGCTGAAAATTTCTTCGAAAAAAAAAGGGTTTTAATTGCGTGTAAAAAGTTGTGCGGAAGTGTTATGAGAAAAAACTTGGACGGAATCTCTCCCGCCATTGAATTGAATTTTTTGCGCTAAAAATTTGAATGCCGATTTAGATTCAGAAATTTGAACGCAGAATGTTCCCCGCCCAAAATGTGAATTGAATATTTCCCGCCAAACGTTTGAAGGGAATACCCCCCCCCCCAAAAGTTAAAATCAATTCTTTCTGTAAAAAATGTCAAAAAAAACTTCCATACCAAAAAATGGAATGGGATCATTCCCGCCAAAAATTTGAACTTTTCGTACTTTCGAAATTTTGATTCAATTTACACAAATTCGGATAAAAATTTCTCGCCTAAACTTTTCCATTGAATTTTTCCCACCGAACATACAACCAAAAAATTTTCCCGCCTAAAATTTAAAAAGTACTTTTCCCGAAACCCTGAACCCCCTTTTTTCGCGCCAAAATTGGCATTTCCCGGCGGGAAATTCAAACAAAATCTCTTCGGCAAAAACATTACCTCATAAAAAATGTCTAAAAATTTGTTTGCAAATTTAAAAAAAACTAGGTATCGTGCACTCTCATGTTAAACACGCGCCATTAGTTAAATTGTTTCACAATTGAGTTAATTAAAATAATTACGTATCTTCACTGTTTCTTCTTCTAAAAATAATAAAATAGTGGGGTGGGGGTGGGGGCTTGGTTGCCAAGTTATTTTAAGGGTTGGGGGGTGGGGGTGGGTGGGGATAATGACCAGAATGACTTACTGCACTGCTATTATTATTTATCGTTCAGATTTTACTGTTATCAGTCAGCCTTCGGTATCGTCCAGTCTAAACAGAATATTTTCATTTTTTTTTGTCGTCTAAATATTTTTCTTTCAGTTGCCACTCCATTGGGCACCCAATGAATGATCAATACAAAATGGCCCTTTTTCATATTTTTTTTTTTTGCCTCTTTTCCTAAATTTTTTCCCCTCATTTTCAGGCGTTCAAAATTCATTTTTTATTCTTTCGTTCATATTGAGATAACAGTCCCTACAGACTCTGATTTTCTATTTATATTCACTCAGTTATTGTTCGTTAATAATTATTTAGTTAACTTTGCTTCCTCTTCGACTTTCGTGGAAAAGTACGAAAATTTAATCTCCCTAAAGGGGTTTTACTTTAGTAATTGATGTAATGCGATTTTCAGGTCTTTGAAGTGAAACTTCTAGAGTGCTGGGGAAAATGTGACTGGGGTGGGTCAGAGGAAAAAAATTGAACCTTGGAAAATTATGATTTAAAATTCCATTGAAAATTTCAAAAAAAAAAAAATCGAAAAATTTCAAAAACTACTAAAACTTTAATTTAATAGAAATTTCTAACAATCAAAAATTCCAATTAAAAAAAAACTCAAAAAACTTGACCTTTCCAAACAATTTTGAAAACTCAAAAATTTCACAAATTTGACATTCACACCAATTCAAGAGCTCAAAAAATCTGAAAATCTCAACAACAAAAATTTGAAAAGACTGCTAATTGCTCCGAAATTGTAGAACTTCTATGAAAAAATCTGAATTTTCAATAAGTTCCCCCAAATAATAAAAAGTGCAGAGACCTCATTAAAGTTTCACTTCAGCCGCGTGTCTCCACGCACTCATTATTATTATTATTTTTTTTCATATTTTCATTATTTTCATTTTCTCGTAATGGTTATGTGGAGTGGGGGTAAGGGCTCAGTAGACCTCTCGAATCCTGGTACGCTCTTATCTAAAAAATATTAAACCTATGGCTTCATAAGAAACGATTAATTATGACTATCAACTTTCATTATTTGCTATATTAAACAGTAGAAGCGTAGTATGTTGTTCTCAAATCCAAAATTTGGACTTTCATTTTCTTCTGTTTTGTTTTGTGGTTTTTTTTTTTTTTATTATTTTCACAGTCGAAGTAGTTTTTTTTTTCAATTATTTTGTTCCTATGAATATTTCAACAACGATCACACGCGTTTTCTTGTTATTTACCTTTATTTAGTTATTGTTATTAATTTTATTCGATTTCTTAGTGTTTCTTTTCTACTTATTATTAATTGTACCACAAAAAAATGTTTTTTGTGGCTTCATGAGGTTTTTCTTCGTTCAGTTAAGTAATTTAAGGAAAGTTCATGAGAAAACGATCGCTTGGCATTCGCTCTGGGGTACAGTAAATTTTATTAACCCTTTAGTAGTCGCATCTCGTCGCCCCACGTGATCGGTTGCAGAATGAGCGCTGCGCATGCGCAATGTACTTGTCAATTGTGAGAGAACAAAATGCAAATTGTGGGATCAATTGTCAATTTAGTTAACCGCAACTGCGCGATTCGGAGCAAAAATGAAATTTTGTTTGATTGAAAACTGAAAAATTTGGGAAACGACGGAGCTGACCAGAGAGGCTGCGACTTCTCAAGGGTTAAAAATTTGAAAAAAATATTGAGATCAATAAAAAGAGATGGACAGTAATTGTTTAGAGCCAATTGGTGGGGACAGGCAGTGGTGAATTTGTTAGTTATGGAGGACGGGACTGCGTTGTATATTCCAGTTTTTTTTGGGGGGCTGTCAATTATTGAAAATTGACGACTTTTTGAACGGTCAACAGAATGTTCCATCGAACTGTTTTATGGTATTTTTTTGGGGAAAATTTTAACGGAATTTTTAGAGTGAAAAGAGTGAATTTATTGGAAATGGGACACCGAGAGACATTTAGATGTGGTGTTCTTCCGGGAATTTGAAGATATTTTTCCCGCCAAAAATTGGGATATTTGAAAATTTGGAAAACCTTGGAGTCAATTCGCAAAAACATATTTCGTCTTCCAAACTTCAAGAGCCGAAAAAAATGTGAACAATTGGGGCAATAACAATGAAAGGTTCTAAACAAATTGCAAAAATCTTGATTTTTCAAAAAAATTGAGTATTAAATTTTTTTTGAATCCACATATTTCAATCCAAGTATTTGAAAGCAACGAAGAATGTTAAAAAATTAATATCTCTAAAATGTACAATTTGGGAAAATGCAGAACATTAAAAGATCTTTCAAAAATTTGAAAACGTTGAAAAACTTTCAAACAATTAAAAAACAGAAAAAAAAACGTAACAAAAATTAGCAAAAGAAAATATAGACATCTTATTTGAAAAATGGTCCATTGAAAATGGATTAAGGAAAAATTGAATTGAAAAAAAATGGCTCTCATATATTAGAATTTTTGGCGCGAAAAACACGTGTCTACAGGAGGAATCACGGTATTAGTACATATGCAAGACATTCTCATAAAAAAGAAATTTGTTGGTGAAAGAGTGAACGGTGGTTATGGCACGTCCGTACCGAAATTCGATGACGCAAAAATTTGGTGTAAAAAGTTGAATTATCTCTATTTGTCGCAATTGTTATTCCGCCATCCTCAATTGATTATTTAACTAACACTGGCTAATGGTAACGTGCAACGGTTTACCAGAGTATTCAGTCGGATGAGTTTTCAACAGAGAAAAAAAAAATTAAAAATTGTGAGGGGCCACTCCCACGCTTCATGTGACGTGAAAACAAAATTTAGGAAATGGCACAAATTTGAAAATGTTGAAAGTTTCAAAAAATTTTTAAATTCTGACTTTGGAAAATTTGAGAAAGTTTTTTTGGAAAAGTATTCGCATTTGTAGAAATGTTTCAATTTTTTCAAACCTTGACGATACTTGAAATTGCAAAAACCAAATTCATTCAAAATATTCAAATCTTAAAATTTCTTTGAGACATTTCGAAAAGGTCAAAATTTCAGAAATTACTTTGTTTATAAATTTGAGAAATTTCAAAAAATTTTAATTAAAAAATTTCGAATATTACAATCTTAAAATTTCACACTTCAATCATTGTGCCTATCACACGATGCGCAAAGGTTATTCCACCGACAAAAACTGTGAAAATCTGGTAAACCAGTTAACTCTCGTAAACGAGTACACGACGTTTTGTTTCAGTTAATTATGCTTTCATTTAAAATATCTCTTTCCATATGTCTAATGGTTTTATTCGTTTTCAATGGAAGGCAGTGGGGGGTGGAGCGACTCGCTCACCTGCTGTATCAGCTGATGCTGTGGCAGGTGTTGCTCCTGATGACACAGAATTTCTCGCTGCTCTTCTCCTTTCTTCCTCATCTCGAAGTGCTGCTTGTTCACGCACTTGTCGCAGCCTGTGCTCTTCTTCCATTTTCAATCTGTAATTGAATCATTAAATAATTAATAACAAATTCCTATTTTGTGCACCAGAACATGGACTTGAATATCTCCCGGCCAAAAAATTAATCAACATTTCATCATCTCAAAGAACTAACTTTAGTAAGCAAAATTGTTTTTATAATTTTTTCAGGTTTTCTTTGAAAATGTGATATTTTCAAAATTTTGGGAAATTTACAATTTTTGCAAATTTCAGCAAACTGTAAGCGTAAAAAAAATGAAAGCCTCAACTTGTTTTTCAAATTCAGAAAAGCTTGTCATGTTTAATGATTTTATTCTGAAGTTTTCATAATTTCGGAATTTTCAAAATTTTCCCAAAAATAGCAAACTGTCAAAATTTGTGAATACTTGAAATTTTCTTGAAAAAAGTAGTAAGTTTCACCTTTCATGCATGACTGGAGACATCAGGCCAAGTGAGGCCGGTGGTAACATTTCGGGGCTGTATCGCAGCCCATAGAGAGGATACGAGGGCATTCCCGGGAATAATGGCGGCCTCAGCATCCCGACCCTCTCCAGATACAACTGTTCCTCTAATCTGTGAAACAATACAAACGTAATTGGATTAGATTCAGTTTAATCTGTTTATTTCCTCATATAGTTTTATGCCCAGAATGAAAATATCAGATATTTCAGGTGAATGGGTTTTAGTAAATGGCAAATTTTAGACAATCCTAGAAAAAAAAAAAAAAAATCTAGAATTTCGTCGTCTTTTCCTTTTTTTCTCATTTTCTTTTTTGGAATTCTCTCGAATTTTTAAAATATTTTGGCAATTAAAAAAAAAAAATTCTACGTCAAAAATTTTTGTTAAATTTTTTTTTTATTCTCATGGTTTGATATTTTGAAATTTTTGAATGATTCAACAATAGCAACCTAATTGGATTAGAGAGCCCATTCACTTTATTCGGTTTATTCTGTGATATTGTTTCAACAGAGGATGAAAATAACTTGAGACTGGGACTTTTTGCAGTGGAGAGCTATGAATCCATTTCGCTTCAGTTGCTCTTCAGTTATGGGGACATTAAATTGCGCAGTCGAGGAGAATAAGGGGCTTTATTCGCGAAACTGAAGCTTTATAAAACATTGGTGAACAATTGATTCATCCTAGTCTCAAGATATTTTGAATTTCTGAGATTTTCCTACTTTTATTGAATGATTAAAGGCTTCCGGATTTTCGAGAAGGAAAAAAGACTATGAAATTTCTGAAAGAGGCATTTTTTTTTTAACGGACAACTCAAAAAATTCAAGCTTCTTCCAATTTGCAATTTGGAAAAAAAAAGAAAATAAATAATCTCAAAACTTTCCAAAGAATTTTAAAAAGTTACAAAAATTTGAGGACCTTCAAAAAATCTAAGAATTCGGAATTAGAATTTTCTAAATTCAAAGCTTGTAAAAGCTTTCAAAATGGCAAAAAAGACTTGGGAAATTCTGACCAATTGTGGAATTGATGGGCAAGTGTTTGTTGAATGGTTTGAAGTATGTCATTATGCTTAAGGTTGGTGAAAAAAATGTAACGATTGTGTGGTTGCTTACCTATAAGCGTGCTGGAGGTGGGCTGGGGGATAGAGGCCATGATGATAAGGACTGTAAGCCGCTGGGTCCAGAGCGAATGCTGGGGGTGGTTGGGTGGGATGATGCTCGGGCCGATAGGGTTGGAAACCAGACCGTGCCAGTAATTCTGAAGCTGCTGATGTCACAATGTGTTTGCTATTTTCCGGAGCTCGCGCCGTTGTGTACATTGACGGCATTTCCTCCGGCCTTCGCTCGTGAGTCGAACGCTCCTGAAAATTACAATTTCAAATTTATTTTTCCCATTTTTTTTTTTTGCAAATTTCAGACTTGAGGATTTTTTTTTAATTTGCGAACTTTTGTACTTTTTTCATTTTTTCAGGATTTGTTTTTGTTCTTGAAAATCGTTTCAAAAAAAATTTTGAAATTTTTAAAATTGAAAAAACAAAAAAGGAAGTTTCATAGTTTGGAGATTTGCAAATTGGCAAATTTAAAATTCGTGATAATTTCCAAAAATTTAGAAATTTCAAACGCTTCAATATAAAAAAAAAACAATTGAGAATGAAAAGAAAATCAAATCTCGGCGAAATCTAGAGCAAAAGCGACATAATAAAACATGTGAATGAAGTAGATCAATATTCTACACTTCCCGAAGCACCCTTTGATCCCCGATTATCTCGAGTGAACAACAATCTCGCGTTTCTCCAAGACCTTTTTCATTTCGAACAAGATTGGGTGGGCACATCCACGTTTATCCCTTTGTGAGTTGTTTGAGTTCCTGACTTGGAGTGACCTCTTCCTTTTTCCCACCCCTATTTTTTTTCCTTTTACTTCTGAGGTGAACAACCCCCGGATGTAAAATTCTCAGCTTTACCACAAAACTTCTTCAGCGGAAGAGTAATATCGACTGACACCATTTTCTGACGCTTTTTTGTCTCAATCAAAATATATCGAACAATTACAAATTCCAAAAACGAGAAATCTATAAAATTTTAAAAACTCAAATTCACCAAAAAGTTTCAAATGGACAAAACAAAAATTACCTTTCCAAAATCGTCGAAATTTGATAAACTCCATAACTATAAAACTTTGCAAAATCTTCAAAAAGTAAAAATGCTCTATCATTAAAAAAAAAAACCTTTCCAAAAAATAAAAAAAAAAAACTTCAAAGGCTCCGACAATTGGCAAAGGCCTCGCATTGCAAATTCGATTGCCACCATACGGCGACTCGTTTAACGTTCAACAATGCGGAAGTGTTAAAAATTGCATTTCAAGTGTTTCGAAAAAAGCGGGAGAACTGGATTCGCGTCACGAGCCACTCAGATGGTATTTTTATTGGCGGTGTTGGGTGGGGGTTCATGGGGTTCATGTGAAACTGACCTTGGCGGGTGAGGGACCGCGAACGAGCGGCGGTGGTGGTCGATTTTTGGGACTTGCACGTGGCTCCTCCTCTTGGGGAGCCGGTCCTGCTTGTTTGGCAAGGTTCCTCAGTGCAGCGGCAAAACTTCGGCTATTTTGTTGTCCACCTGGACCTGGTCCTGGACCCGGTGTGTGACCCTGGGGTAATACACCGGTGCTCGGACGGTGAGACTTGCCAATCGGCGTCGGTTGGGCTTTTGTGCTTGCCGGCTGGAGACCTGTAACATTAATAACAATCAGACATTAGTCTCTTCGTCTCTGAAGATGAGCTCTGCAAATCCAAAAAAAATTGTGTACAAAGACAAATTGTCAACACAATTTTTCCAAACAATATTTCTCATTGAAAGACGAGCGGGTTCTTTAAATTATTCCACAAATTTTTAATTCGCTAAAATTTTTCAGCATCGTCGGTCAGAGAAGTAACTGGATAACCAAGTAATTATCAAAGTGATCCCTAATTACTAATTCACGTAAATTAGTCGAAGTCGACATAAGAAGCCGGTGGAAAAGCCCGGGGCTCCGTCTACGGCACTTTGCACTTAATCTCAAGAGCCATAAAAAACCCATGAGCAAAACTTAGGGGGGGGGGGCAAATATTAAATCTGTACAGTGGAAAATACTCGGCGTGGACTTGGTAATTTACGCAACTTGGGGGAGGAAAAAAAAGGCGGAACCCTGGATTATGAGGAGACAGAGTGTGCTTCAGAGGACACTGAGGAGATAAGAAGGACAAAGGATTATCAGGAATTTGAATGGGGCAAATACCACTCTTCGTTTTCCTCTTTATGTCTTTCCATTGAGAGATTTTCGAGGGGAAGAAATTAAATAAAAATGAGAAGAGGTAAAGAAGAGAAAAAGTCTTGAAAAAAATGTTTGTATTTAATTTATTTTACTCAGTTTAGGAACTTGGAGGTCTTGGGTTCAAATCCAGTCTCCGGCGAATTCTTTCTCCCCTTTGACCTCTAATTCATCAGAAAATCGTGTTCGAGCTTCAGTACCATCTACTCCAGCAATATATGACCCAAGATAACGGTCCAGGCCAAGAGCTTAGAGGTCGCGACTTCAAATCCGATCTTGGACAATTTTTCACGCGAATATCTCAAGTTCCTAGTGCACTCGTATAAATTTCCCACGGGCAAAATTTCCTCGAAAAAAAATTCCCCCGTACAAAATGTCCTCAATAACAATTTCCCCCAACCAAATTTCGCCGAAGAAAAATTGTCCCCGACGAAATTTTGTCCGATAAATTCTTGACAGGGGAATTTTATGGTCGTGGAAATTTTTTCTCGACAAATTTTCCCCGGTGGGATTTTTTTCGGAAAATTATGCTCGAGGAAATCTGGTCGGGATGGCCTGAGACCATTTTTGCCGTGTCTACAATTTCATCCCCCAAAACTGAGACCAATCAATAGATCAATGAGGACGTGAATAAATCATAAAGTTAAGGGCATGGGAGAATTAAAGCTGTAGTGACAAGTATTGCGATGTGAGCCCATGTGTTCCCCCGGTGAAAAATCAAGAGAAATACGAGTGGAAAAGATAAAGAAGAAAATCGGGTGGAGATGAGATGGGAGAGACACGAATGGGGGTTTGGCATTTCTCCCGTTGGGCGCCCCCAGAAGTGATTCGCCAAGGGGGTGGCGGGCGAACAGGGGGATGGACGCGGGCGTTCGCGAATTTCCGTGGCTGGGGGGTTGGGATTTAAGCGGCTTACAGTCGGTTACCATGGCAACACCCACGGCATAACCACTGAGTGAGAGGGAAAATTGGAAAGAATGAGAGACCAAGGTGCAAACTGGTCTTCCAATATTTACGGAAAAAATGGGGGTCTGCGTGACACGCACACTCGGCGACAAATTATTTTTTAACAAATAAGGGAGATGGTTGCTGGTAAGTGGGGGAAGAATGTGTGGACAATATTTATTGGAAAATGTGCCACCAGGCGCTAAGTGAAGGCCTCGATGAATGGACCAATCAGAGCTATCCTGCACTATCTGACTAGAAAAATATATAACATTAATTGTTAAATCAATACTGGAGACAATTGTGACCTTGAGAACTGGAATAATTTTTCTACCATGAAATACTGGATGAGAAAAAAAAATGAAGTAAAATGCAGGAAAGTGACGATTCCGGTGTCTGGGGATTTGCGGTGGACGTGAGACCGGAATTTCCATATTAATTCGTTTGCCCGGCACTGGGAATTCTCATGGAATCTCGTTTTCTCGGTGGTTAAATGGGGAAAACTTTTCACCTCTTCCTCGCCTACCCACTACTCATGAATTTGATAACATCCGAGTGGATAAAATAATTAAATCAATTTGATTTTTTTTTGCTTTGGCCTCCGCTTGGTCATTGGATTAATTCATTTGAGCCTCCTCAATCTATCCTTTCCGTGAGAAGAACTTGTGGTACCACAGATTTTTTGTGTCTGAAAAAATCCCGAAGCTCGAAAATCGATCAATTGAGTAAAAAAAAATTTACAAAAAATTGAGCGTAAAATGTTATGGTCCGACAATTCTCGTCAACTATTTTCCGCTGTCTTCTGCCTCAACTTTTCGGCCCCACGGGGCGCTTATGCAGGGGGTGAAAAAAAGAGAAGGGCGCAATTACTGAATCGATGCCTAATCTGTCCCACGAGACTTTGTTCCACCCTCCCCCCCCCCCTCCTTTTGTGTTTGTCTCGTCTGACTTTTTTTTATTCACCTCCACCCCCGGATTTTTTTGTTTGACTTTACTACCCAATGGTCCACTAAAATAAACCCTTCACGAGAGCCCAATCGATTATCGTTATGCGGGTGCACTCATTCGGTTTTTATTTGTTATTTTTTTTTTTCAACACAAAAATCTTTTTTGGGGACTTTGACCTTTCATTTGTATTCATCTGATAGAGAAATATATGGACCATTTTTTTTTTGGCATAAAAAAATCATTTAGAACGAAGTTTTGGGCACTGCATATTGACCGCAGGGTACCATCCCTAATTCGATGGCTGAAGAACAACTTCAAAGGTCCAAAGTAATGAGTGATAGAGATTCTAAAGATTTTTTCCCCGCGACGAAAATTGTACCCAAAGTTGTAAAGTTCCAGAGTACTTGGTTTTTCTTTTCTTCACTTCAAAGGAGAAAAAAAAAGGAGTCTAGCTCGCGCAATCCCCTACGTAGATTACCAACGTATATAGTACTTTTTGCGCTTGGCTCCCGCTGGCAAATGCGCCAAGTAAACACTCGACACCGCCTTCATTACCAAAGTTTAGCTTCTGACAGAGACTTTCATTTCCCGTCCAGTGGCCAAGTTGCTTGGTAAAGAAGACGGAATAAAAAGTTTTGGGGGATAAGCGAGAAAAGAATGAACAAAGAATTTCAATCTTGTGTTGTTTATTCGCGCAAAAGTGGGATGGGTCATGTGGAAAAGAAGGTGGGTGGAAGCTCCATATTCTGTCAAAGCGGGCGGAAGATGTTGAACAATATTTTGGCAAAGTCTTGATAATTCGTGTCATTGACAATTTCATAATTAACAATCTGATACATTGGCTCGAAGGACCCGTTGCCCTATTAAGTGGTGGAGGCGGACGGCAATGGTGAATCAGGAAAGCCAAAAAATTGCATTTTTTTTCCAACTCTGAGGGCTGGAAATGAGGCTAACTTTTTTTAGGGACCTTTGAAAATTTACGGATCGTGTGAGGCTACACAAGTGGACAGGCAAAGGGCGTTCCCAGTGGCACTCACTAGTAGTCCCATCGATAATCGCGTTTGCGTGTCTCGAGTAGTACACTTTGTCGTGTGGTAATTGATTCACGTGATGCTGGAAATGACATTTCCGCTTTTTGGGGTTGAGTGGAAATTAATTAAATTCATTTCTCACTTTTGGGAGTTCATTAATTTACGGGGGAGCTTCATAGAAGCTGAATCATTGATTAATTTCAATCATTTGTGTCCGAAAAAAAAGTAGAATGACATCATAATTTTTCTAAACCAAAATCGCCTCAAAACATTATAATGACAGCAGGACAATCAAATTTTCGCATTCCGGCAAGCTCATTGAATTGTTCCAGCGAAAAATTGGGACACTGTCCCAATTGAAGCCCAGAATATTATCTCAATGCAATTGTCCCATTCGAAAATTGGGACATCGTTCCGGTGAGTATTATAGCACTGTCCCATGGGAATATTGGGACATCGTTCCGGTGAGTATTATAGTACTGTCCCATGGGAATATTGGGACATCGTTCCGGTGAATATTATAGTACTGTCCCATGGGAATATTGGGACATCGTTCCGGTGAGTATTATAGCACTGTCCCATGGGAATATTGGGACATCGTCCAGGTGAGTATTATAGCACTGTCCCATGGGACTATTGGGACATCGCTCGTTCAAAGGCTGGCCCATCGTCCCATTCAAAAATGGGACGGTCATACCACTTAAAGCTCCAGCCATTGTCCCATCTCAAAGTTGGGACAGTACCTCAATTGAAGCTTGCACATCAATTGGATGGCTGACCCATTTGAGTTGAGTACGCTATTTCCCGCTCAACTCATTGTCCCATGGCAATATTGGGACAGTGTTCCATTTCAAATAAACTTCATTCTGCCAAAACTATCTTCATTCAGGCGCACTTTGATTGTAGAAAAATATACTTATTGCCAGTTCTCTTGAAGCGTTAAGGGTACGGCGTTGTCATCCGGCCGATAAACCAAATCAATTTAGCGAATCTTGTATGAGTACTTGTCTAGTGTCTGTTGGTAATGCGCGTGCGTAACTTCCACATGTAAAGGTGGCAATAAGAGGAAGGGGTTGGCCATTGATGATGGCGTTGGTGGAGGCCACTCGGCGAGATAACGTTCGGAGGCTTATGTTTAAAGTGAAATTGGTGGGAGGTGGGGGGGGGGGGGGGGGGGGGAGGAGGAGGAGGAGGAGGAGGCGAGGTCAGGCACTGGGTTATGCCGATGGCATTTAACAAGCCCGTAAGCCGATGACTCCCGGAGTCATGACAACGTCGGCGTACGACCGGGTCAAATGGTGCCAACCCGGGTCAAATGGACAATCAGCCAATTGAGTGCTTGTTGGGAAACAAATTTCATGGGTGATACATTCCTATGTGCTGACCACCAGTTTATTTCTTTATTTATTTATTCAATAAGGTCTTACTGGCCGGGACAATAATAGATGTGACACTCAATACTACGTGCGGCCACACATACGCATAGGAAGAGACGGAAATTATTTTAAGGCGGTTGGACTTCAAGGGGTATCGAGCACTTAAATTAAAACACTGAGATACATTGAGTTAAGGAGGTCGAGCTACGGCATTTAAGACGGTCGAATGTCTTAGTTTAAGGTAGTTACGAGGGCTTAATTGTAGTTTAGCTGTCGTAATTCAAAGCAGTTCGATAGTTCGAAAATCGAAATAGCGCCAATTGGAGACAGCAAAAAGCGAAGAAAATCACAAAAAGTGATTCTCACCCATCCCAAAATCACCTGAAATTCCAATATTTTTTCTAATTTATCAGCCCGAAAAATAATGGAAAATCAATTAAACTCATGTCACTCATTTCCCCTTTGTCGCGTGAATTCGCTGGCTCGTTCTAACGACGCGCGATTTATTGCGAAAAGAATGCCACGCTCGATAAACTCCCCTCGGAATTGCTCAGCGCATGCTCTCTCCTTTTCGATTTTTCTCCGCAAAAAAAAAGAACAAGAAAAAAAAAATGGGAAAAAATTGACCCGAGTGCTCGAGCATAACTGAAACAGTACGAATTGCGCGGGCAAATGGACTGAATGCCATTTCTTTCAATTGCTTTTTATTTTTTCAATATCAATATCAATAAACGAAAAAAATTGTACGTCAAACAATTTCAAATTGCAATTTCTGGTATTTCAACAAAGGTATTGCAACGTATTTTTTTTTAAGTCCTCCCAATTATTTTTTTCATTTAACTAATCTTCATTTCTGTGGAATTTGTATTTTTTTTTTTTAATTTTTGTTGAAACGTGTTTAGATTTTTCACATTTACCAAGTCTAGGATTGAGACTTTAATCTTGGTCGACCCTTGAAAGTCTCAGTTGGGACTGCAAGGTCTGCATTTGCTTAAAAGTCTTGGGTCGCGACTTTAAAGTCTTGCTTTGACTTGGAAATATGAAAAAGCTCAACTCTGCGTGTAGAAAAAATGATCTTTTTGCAATGAGGGGGGCTCAGAGAAGTTAATCGTAGGTGCATGGGCCAATCCGCGGTGTAATTGAAAGGCAAACGGGGCATACATGGTGCTAACGCAACATATAATCCCATGGAGTAACATCATGGGGGATACGGTGGCTACAGCGCATGCGGCCCAGCGGTTATCGTGGCTAATGGGGGCGGGGGGTGGAGATGTGGGAATAACAGGGGCTTGCGTGACTCTGATCATTACGAATTAGTCATAAATTGTGGGATCTTGTGGAGCATGCTACTATTTATAACAGGGTATTCGCGGTCCGGGGATGCTTCAAATATTAAGCTTAAAAAAAAAAAATTATTTTTTTCGGCAATTGCATTCACAGAAATTTCATTCAGCTCTTTTAGTCACGGAACCGATTTATTTTATGTTGCTAATTCATGCTTTTGAAATAAATTTCACATCATTCAGGTTTTTAAATTGTTACCATTGCTTATTATGGTTTAAAAAAAAATTTGTTTCGATTTTTTTTTCTCATTCCATTTTTCATATCTCAGATTTTTGTAATGAGCTTTTTGGAAATAAATTGAAACATCATTAGTAATTTTGTAACAAATTAAAAAACTCATTGGAAAATTGCGAAAAAAATGGAGGTATAGAGAAGAGGGCAAACGGGTATATATAGATATACCGTGGGGGTGCGGTGAAGCTATTGATCGAAATCAAGGGGGAAAGAGCCCATGGGGCGGAGGTTTGGCTTTCCTCGACTCACCCCAATCTCCATCCTTAATTCATGGGCTTTTTCTCGGGTCACATTTGTCTCGTGGAAGTAATGTAATTTCTGGGATTTTAGGGGTGGAAGGGAAATTAAGGAAAATAAAAAAAAATGCTTTTTGTACATTTTTTAGAGACACGTAATTTTTATCCCCCAAGAACAAAATTAACTTGAAAAAATTATGAACCATTTGGCAAATTGTGTATTTTTGGGCAATACATTTGGGTAGAAATTTTAATATAAAATTTCGTCGAGATCCTGAATTTCAGGTTTTTCCCTTCTTGTTTCGGATTGAAAAAAAAACTGTAAGACCATGTGGATAAAATCTGTTTTTTTATTTAAAAAATTAATCTAGAAAATTTTGTTATATATTTTCTCAGAGAATTAAAAAGAATTTCGTAAAATTAATGGTAGAAAAAAAATCACCAGATGCCAAAGAGTTCTTGTAATTCACACACACACAAAAGGGGTTACGTATATATTAACAGTTGTGTGTATGCGTGTACATGAACATTGGATAGTCCTAGGGTCGAGACAAAAGCCCCTGTTCAAACAGCCCCTTTATAATAGCGCCATGAGACACTTGGGGGTGGGAAAGGCCAGGAAAAAAAAAGTTACAACTCGCAATTATGGACGTTGTCTTATTTCCCCTTTTTTGTTACCGTATATAACAAGAAAATAAAATAAGTTATTTCATGGCAAGGGTGTACAGTAATGAAAAGCACGGAGGCACAAATGGCAAATAGTATTTATGTATTACATAATCGTAAAAATGGGAATTCAAAATTTCCAGGAAAGTTTTGCAAAAATGTTTGTATAAAAAAATGAGGAAAAAAAAATAAATTTTATTTATACAATTCCTTCAAGAGATGTATGCAAAGAAACAATAAAAAAGAAATCGGTCAATTGCAACATTGAGGAATTGATGTTTCAATGGTTTGATTTGAATTTCCCGCGCTTCTTTTAAACCGCCAACTTCACGCGGCTCATCGGCCAATGAGGACGACGCAAGACTTTTTCAAGGTAATTCGAGATGAAACTTTATGATATATGGAACGTTTCCAGGTAGGATTAAACTATGGACGATTTCCCACAAATGACAGACTGATTTTAATGTTCCGCGCTTTATTTGAACAGCCAATTTCGCGCCAGTCATGGACTAATGAGAAATAGCTGATAAATAGACTCTATGAAGTATGGAATTTTGACATATCATCAAAATACGAATAAACAATTTGTTAACCATACATGAGGAACCAATTCGAATTTCCCGCGCATTTGTCTTGGTTAGTGAGGCGTACTCATGCCCTGATCATATCGCTGCCCTCCTGATCATGTCCTAATGAAGTTCACCTGGTCGTTGGCCAACGAATTCGTGAGATGAGCCTCATGAGGATCCCACTTTATCATAGACAAATTTCTACTCGATATTGAGATTGATTGCATAATTGGCCCACGGGAATGCGTTTGCGATGGATTATGACTACACAGATACACCGTCCCACGCACACCCATACACAGGAGATGGTCGATGCTTTGGTGCAGTGGGGAGGTGGGAACCCAGAGGTCCTGGGTTCGCACCCGGCCTCTGGAGCGTTTCGTGTGTGTTGTCGATGGTACCCATGAACTAAGAGTACCTGTGTGCGTGTGTGTGTGACCTGGGGGGGGGGGGGGCGTTCCGAGGCGCCCGACATCAAAACCCAGGGGTCTTACCCTGGGGTCAGAGATATGAAGGCAGAAATGGCAAAAGTCAGCCTCAGAGCCGCTACCGTGCGGAGCGGAGAGGGGGGGGGGGGGGCGAAGCATTTTCCATCCAGAAATGATGAACGCATTTGAATTTCGCGCGCTTTTGCCGAACGCGCGGGCACAAACTGACCAATGAGGTTCAGGCTCCTTCGAGATATTGCGATATGAGACAACTTCATGACCCTCCGACCTTTCTTACCATTAAACTATACTAAAATCATTTCCGCAGTGTATTTCTATTATATTTATGTAAATGTGGGCGTTTCCTCCGTTACGATCTGAAAGGAGGCGATCAAATTGCCGACCCTAAAAAAATTGTTAGGTGGTTCGTGAAGGTAAAAAAGGACTCCCTCCCCCCCCCTTGCATGCCGCACGCTTGACAATAGCATAAAGGGAATTTTGGGTTTCTTTATTACGCGGTAAACAGAAATTGAGACCGGAAACCCGAATATGGACCACCTGGCGTGGGTATATTAGTCCGCAATATTTTTCACAGCCCCTTTGAACCGTTCCTCATGTTTAATCGCTCTCTTGTATTTATGTCTCATGACAAAATTGTTTTGAGTCCTGTAGAAAGGGGTTTTATGGGATTCGGTTTTTTTTTTAAAAGATTAAATTCCGGTGTCGATGACCAGCTGAGTAATGACACTTGGAGTTTAATTCGTAGGCAGGTAACACACTTGTTGAATGGACTGTCCCATGGGTGTTGTTTTAAAATACTTTTATTTTATTTATAATATTTGATACTGCCGCAGTTTCTATAATTTTTTTCAATATTTAATGCGAGTTATTCAGCAGTGGCCAACCAATTAATTGGTTGCTCTGAACATTGTCTCAATAGAGGCAATTTCAATTTTTTTTTTTTGTTTATTTGAACTAATTGGAGTGTGCATTAAAAGAAAACGAGTTTTTGGAGGTTTCAAAATTTGGTTAAAAAACCTTCAGCAAATTCATACTTTGGTGAAATAAAAAAGTACCTGAATAATAATACGGATGGCTGGCGTGGAGGGGATGAACGAGTGGATGTGG
The DNA here is from genome assembly GCA_026005395.1 of Asobara japonica. Classification (NCBI taxonomy): domain Eukaryota; kingdom Metazoa; phylum Arthropoda; class Insecta; order Hymenoptera; family Braconidae; genus Asobara; species Asobara japonica. Next base: position 413,928 of record BQMI01000533.1, on the reverse strand, counting down.
CGCTCGAAAATCCATTTTCCCAGATAATTAAAATCCCCACACTCTTCCAAATGAAAGAGAATGAATTATCACTGTCACACCACCACCCGCAGGGGGAAAAAAGCGCGCACACAAACACACACTCACACACGTTTACTATCCAACGATCTCACTCGGACGACTCTTTATCGTTCCCCGCGGCATCGTACGAAGGTGAGTTAGTTTTCCCGATCAATTTTCCAATTCTCAATGGGCCAAAATTTCACAAACTGCGAGGGCGGGAAAACAAGTGAAATTTAAATTCAAATTAATTTTTTTCCACATCGATCATATCGCCTTCAATAATTGTTCAAATATCGAGGTCCATACAACACATGGCCTGGGTCCGGAAATACTCAAATGTCATCGCCAATTTTTTTTCTCATTTTTTGAAATTTTTTTTGTCAACAATTTTTGATCTTTCAAGTTTATTGATAATTTGTTAACATCAATAAACTCAATTTTGATCATCGTTCAAGCATTGAGTTTGAAATGCTCAAGTGTCACTTGTTTATTTTGATTTTACGGTAAACAATTGAGATGCGCAGTAGGAGTTTGAAAAATCTTTTTTGAACTGTAAAAAACGCGCGGTGTGATCACAGATTTTTGAAGAATAATTCTTTTTCGCGAAGTGTTGGAGAGGTGCCCGACGTTTCACTCAGTTTAAATGTTTTTTTTTTTGCGCCTCCAACAGATGAGTGGGGGTTGAAACGCGACGCGAGACTGAAGGCAAAAGCGCTCACTTCGGCTTTACCCCCTCCACGCGTCTCGGCTCGGGTGGGGTGTAGAGGGTGGTGCGCATGCGCAAAAGGTCGTGTGGCCTTTAGGCCTTTTATGTGTCGTCATTCCGTCCCTTTTCCACTTCCGCCGATGCCGTTGTTTTTTATCCTTTTTCTCGGTGGATGTAATGACACACGCACGCGTACTATCAATGGATATATATATATATATATATATATATATATACATATATAACTTGGGTAAACGTTTGTTGAGTCATGATTTTCGGGATTCAGCTGTGATTTTTTAATCGGCAAACCGGAGCTGTTGTTTAACATGTCGTCAAGGTTTTTAACCTTGGAAACATTTCGAAGATTTTCAAACGATTTTCTAAAATTTTGCCATTTGTACAGATCTCTACAATTTTTTTAAAATAAAGTCAGCTCAAAATTCTTCGCAATGAAGTGGTTTTTTTTATGCAAGCAAATGGATGTAGTGAGAATGTGAAAAAAAATGTAATTTCGACTTTCCCCTTCTGCAAAATTGGTGGAATAAAAAAAAAAAAAAAACAAGGGAGCTGTTGGTCTGGCCCATTAGAATAAATTACGAGAGTAGACCCTGACTCTCCCTGTTTTACGGGGTGAGTAAAACCCGTAGTTCAAAGTATTTTCATTTTTCCTCTCACGGAAGTACTCGAGAAACATCTGTCGTTGATCGGCACGCGCCCCCCCCCCCCTCCTACCCCCTAAAACCTCGGGTCCAATTTATCATCCGGGTTGACCGGCTCACACCTTCCCTCAAAAACATTTTCTAAATGCTAAAGTTTGAAATTTTTCTAACGTTTTTTCAAAAATCATTGGATTTCTGTAATTGTGGAGGTTGCCTCCAGACTCGTTTTTTGGCGAATATCTCGGAAGCGAGGAGAGACATGGCAATTCTCATATAGAACTTTTTGTAGAGACAATTGAGCTGTACAAAAAAAGTTCTCATGAAGATTATCTGAAATCTGGCAGATTCTGAGATATTCATCAAAAACCGAGGGTAGCGATAAATCCCCTTATCTTGCTTTACCACTCTGCTTCTGACACAATCTTCATTTTGTGGAATGATCAGTTAAAAAAAAATGTTTGTATTTTTTAAATAAATGATACTGTTGTAAACTTCGACAATTTAAGAAACTGCAGAAAAAAAATCTCCTTTCTTTTTTTTTTAATTAATCAAATTTTGGAACTTGAAAATTTTTTTGTAATCTGCAATTTTTATTTTCTGAAACTGAAGAGGAAACTTTCACACAAACACTTGGACATCTGTCGCCATTTCTCATCGTGGTTGACCAGTTGGCACTTTCGCCTCTCAAAATCACTGACCCTCACCCCATTTACCCCCCTCTCCCTATTCTGGTTTCGTCCTGCGGGAGATCAAGAGGTTGAGGATTGACCCCTAAAGTACATGACATTGTCAAAAAAATTTATGTCACTTTTATTAGGGGAGAAAGAAGATAAAGATAAAAAATTGCGCGCTCGGTTGACAACTAAAAATTGACCATTTGTAGATGACAAAGAATAACATTTTTAATTTTTCATTTTTCATTTTGTTTGCTCAGCAACTTGATGCAGAAATTTTGGAACTTTTGAAATGACTGAGGACAATTTTTTTTTCTACTTTTGAACTTTGCTATTCTCGGATTTTTTTAGGATAGGCGAGTAGAATGTCTGTCTGACGGGCCAAAATCAATGCTTGGGCCGACGACACGGCCTCTCCACCCCTACTGAGCCCCGACGATTCTACATCCGCATCACTCCCTTATGTGATAACCACTTTTTTCTGATTTTCGGAATAGTTCCAATTTTTCGACCTTTCGATTTTCGAAAAAGGTCCATTTTTTTAAAATGCGATTATCGAAATTTTTGAGATATCTGAATGTAGCGAATTTTTTTGAAATTGTCCAATTTTTTTTTGTAACTGAAAGTTATGAAACTTTCGCTATTTCTGGTCATTAAAAAAAGTTCAAAGAAAAAATTTGCTATTCTGGAATTTTACATCAAAACCCTTTCAATTTTCGACGAAAAAAAAATAATAGAATTTTCGAAAGTCTAAATTTTGAGACTTTTCAATCCTAACAAGACCTTCCCAATAAAATCTTGAAGTTAAGAAAAATGTTGCAAATTGAGAAAATTTAACATAAACGATTTCAGTTTGCCCAATTTTTCAAATTTTTTAATCCTCTTTTTTCTTTAAAATATTGAAGGGTTTACATTGAGCGAGGTTTATTCCAGTCATTATTGACAAAGTTCAATTAAGCGTTTAGTACGTTTCCGGTAGAATTGGTCCTAGGATGGAACAGCAGGAGGAGGAGAAGGGGGGGATCCCACACGCCCACCCTGTTGCGTAATCCCTCGTATTTATGAAATAAACAAATGTAATTTAAGAGTTGCGAACTCTTGCGTGACTGATAAGCTCGCCGATTATCCACGTGTGCTGTTATTTAATTATCCTCACTTTTACTGACGCGGGATAATTTTGCAATTAACCGTGATTAGTCACCATTGAAAAAAAAATCCAATTATTATCGTTTATTATCATTATTATTCAGCATGTAAATTTGCACCTTCGATATTTGTTCTCCTGTATTAGGAAATATTTAGAAATTTCAAGAAATAAAAAAAAAATTGTAACAAACTTTAAAAATCGTAAATTTTAAAAATTCCAAAAATAGACGGAAAATAAAAATTACAAAAAGGGCGTAATAAAAAAAATAGTGGCCTCCAATATCCGACGTTGATATCGATTGCCAAGGGCAGGAGCAAACCCTCCACCCCCACCCCCTGGGGCGGCACAGTGCAAGAGGCCAATGAGGGGTGTATTGCGGTGAGCGACAGAGAAACCAGAAGCGGGGTTGAAATATATTCACATTGGGGTTGTATTCGTACCGAACGCGCCTCTTATAGGCCATGGGGGTTCAAGGGGGTGCAAGTTCACGAGGAATCGTGGAGGGCTCTCCCCATTTTGAATTTAGGTGTTGAAAGATTGGAATGCTTGAAACCAAGTGTTAGCAAATAAGCTTTTTTTTTTTTAGTTCTGCATGTTTTCGAGTTTTTTCATCTGAAATTTACCTTGGGAATCTCCAAAGCTCCTTCTAGAAATATTGCAAGGTAGAAAATTTTTTTTTGCTTTTCATTTTTTAACAGTTTTTCATTCCCTTTCTAAAAAATGGAGACTGGAAAATGTCGAGGTTCAAATTTTTTAAATTTACGAAAATCTCCAGGTTTGCAAATTGATGAAAATTTTTGGATTTGAAATTTTTTTTTTTATTTTTGAAAATGTTGACTAATACAAATGTCAGGAGCATACTGATATCGAGTTTGTATACGTGCTGAACGAGCCTTTCATAGGGCATAGGGGCTGTTTGTGGGGCTGTTGGTGGGTGGAAGTTGACGAGAAGCGTCGAGGGCCCTCCCTAATTCGAATTTAGGTGTCGGCCTGGTTGCTAAGTGGGCGCATTGCGGTGTCACGCTGCGGGAATTTCTTCTACGTCTACAATTTTTTCCTTTTTCGTCACCGTTTGACGAAAGCGTTTATCTTCGTGTTTACGTGAGGGTTATCGCAAATTAAATCTGAAGGAGTTGATGCGGAGCTTGTTTCAGAGGATAAGTCAAAAAAAATGGAAAGAAAAAATTATGTACCGTAGATATTTTCCCAAATTGTTGGATCGATTTCTTGGAAAATATATTCGTTTCAAAATCGCAATAGAAAAATTTAAAATGCAAAAAAAAAAAAAATTGGAATCGAAAAATTTTGAAGGTAATAAAAATGGAGAAATTTCAAAACATTTATGTTGACGTAAATAATATAAATAGAAAATGTCGGTACACTCCTTTCATCCCGACCCCCTCAAAATAAATCGATAAGAGCAATTGATGGTTTAATTATCACTTGGCCCCATGAGATCAAAAGTTATCTCGAGCCAGGAGTGTATCACAATCTCCAAGAAAAAGGAAGTGATAGAAATAAATAAAGTGCGGCCTTAGCCGGGGGTCACCCGATGTACATTACTGCCCCCCCCCCCCTCCAGTATATATAGCATGGTCCAGGGGAGTTTGGAGCGGTCCTATGAGAGGCTGTGCCTGGTAAAACGCAGATAGCAGTGAAATATTGCCAGATAACCCCGAGCTCTGGCAAATATTGGCCTCCAACATTTTTTATCCATACATCTAACGCCTTCGCTTAATTTTTCGTCCATCAAATCTACGTGTAATTTAGTGATAGAATAGTAACATAAATTTTTACATTTTCGCATAGTTTTTTTTAGCTGTTTTCATTTTTTAACGAAATTTGACAAATTTTCAGATTTCACAAAATTGCGAAACTAACCAAAACATTCAGAATTCTTGTTCTTTTTTGTCATTTTCGTCGATTTCAAAGTTGACTGTGAAATTCATGAAAATTTACCTAAGTATCCTCAAAGCCTTCGATATAAGATTCAGTTAATATAATTTCCATAACTAAGAGAAAGGGCGAGGGTGACACTTGGAGAATTCTCGGGGTAAAAGCGGAGAATGGGAGATGATAAAATCATAGAATATTCAATTGGATCCCAGGGAAAATCTTGTTGTTTCTCCCGGGATTTCTTCGGGCTCCAGCGAGCGAATATTTGAGTTTTATTCTAACTTTTCGAATATTTGATTAAATTTTCTTTTGCATTTTCAGAACCTCTATGCCTTCTGAAATTATTTGACTGTTTTCTTTTCTAATTTTTGAAAAACTTTTAAATCTTTGTTATTCGTATTTTTTTGAGAATGCAAACGAATTAAGCAAAATATGCAATTGGTAAAATCATATATAGTGAACCTACCGGGTTGCTCTTTTTCCGCCATTTTTGGGGGTGGCTTCTTGTCCGGAGCTTTTGGAGAACAATTTTTACGAGCCGGTCTTGCTGTCAATGTTGGCGGTACCTGAAAGTAAACACACTTTGTTAAAGTTTTTCAATGCTCAAAAAATTTGGAAGATTTATAAAAATTTATTACTTTCCCAACCTTTTAAAATGAAAATTCAGAGACGTACAATTTTCGCTCTTTTAAAAACAATTTTAGTTTTCAGTAAGTTTTCGATTCCCACAATGAATAAAAAATTCCAACTTACGACTTTTTCCGAACGTTCCCCCGAGGGTAGCCTTGCTATAGAAGCATCTGGACTGTCCTCTGGTGGTGGTGGTTGTACAATCCAATTGTACTCCCTTTTTTCGATGGGAAGTCCCCACCTAAAATGATAAAATTTCTCTGAACACTTTTGATACCCAAATGTTAAACAATTATTCTACTACAAATTTTAAACTAGAAAGATAGGAAAATATTGAATCATTTTTTTCTCATTTACAAAATTTTGTAGTCTCGAAAATTTGAATATTTGGAAAGAAAATATATATTTTTGAAATAAAAATAGCTACAAAATTTTATTTTGGAATATTCTTCAGAATTCCACAGAAGAGAGAAAAAAAATTGATGTGCCTGTTTATTACTAAAATAAAACCCACCTCTCGTATTCTAAACTTTGAGTTCTTAAGGTTTCGTAGCAATCGAGACAGACGACCGCAAAGTCCCCATTTTCCAGAAGCAAACTTTTTTCGGGCTGCCTGTGATACCTCAAAAAGGGGAAGTCCTTAACCGGAAGTGCCCTCACCCTCTTGCGATATGTTGTGATTCCACAAACGTAGCACCAATAATCGTGAGTATTATATTGTCGCTCATTTGCGGTAATTTGTTGTCCAGTTGGCAGCGACTCGTATTGTCTGGTGGAAAAAAAAATATTATCATTTCTGTGAATTCATTACTTTTGATTACTGACTAAAACTTGTGAGAATAATCATAGTTCATATATGTAATAATTAAAAAAAAAAATTCAACCTTTTAAAGGTTGACTATTTTGGCAAATTTGACCCTTTTGGAAAATCATCATTTTTTTGTTTCAATCTAAAGAGGCAATAGATATCGACAATGATTGGATGAAGATTCGAATGATCGATTTTAGATCCATAAAAAATCGTCTATATGTAGCCCACATTTCAAAATGACTGGCTAATGGAACAAACTGTCTTAAAAGATTTACTCAAAAATATTATTGGGCTAATAAATAGCGGAACATGAAAATGTTACTAGAGGATTCCATTTCCACCAAAAAATCTCTCAAGTTCCTTTCCCCTAAGCCGTGCTTACGAGACATGTTGCCAAGAAGTTGAATAGTTTTGGTGGAACTGTTGGCTGAAGAAATGCTCACATACACACACATGCTCAGACAGACTTCCCCCAGTAAAAATGTAACATACAACAACGTTCCCTATGGAAGTTAAAAATTCCCGATTCCCTTAAAAAAATTATGATGGTAATGACCTCCACTGAGCGAGTAAAGAGTGGTAGCAGAATGTGCAAACGAGTGCAGAGCCATCATCCCGAAGTTGCTCAGCATTTGTTGGGCTCTGATGTCTCAAAAGTTCTGGAAAAAATGGTGCATGTCGTCCTTGGGGACGTCCGTAGAGAACTCGAGCGAGAGTTAGATCGCTGTGAAGTCCACATAAGAAGCAATAAATTGAACTGCTTGCGCCTGTATTGCTCGCGAATGTTCGCTCCGAACTCGAACTCGGTGGTGTCGCGATCGAACGACTCACGTCTCCATTTGGGTGTGGGCTTGGTATGTCGTAGCGACGGCGCTCCAGGGGCACACGCTCTGCGTCCATATTCTCCCACTGCTGAGCCAAGTGATTCACGCAGTGGCTGCACGCCAACACACGCCCGTGACTATCCATGCACGCATTCTCCGACGTTCGCGCCATTCCACGCAAACAGGGAAAGTGCATTGCGTGAGAGTTCATGCCCTCTGGACTCGTTGACAACCTAGGAAATTTTGAAAAATTAAATTATGCACATTTGAGGATGGAGATGTAACTGGGACCGCTCTTAAATTTTTTTGGAGATTTTTACTGTGTGTTTTAATTTGTTAATTTCAAATTTCTATTTTAATTTGATTGCGTATGCAAATACTTTCTCAAGATATAAAAAGATTGTCCAAAACAATCTGCTTAAGTCTGCTAAAAAAACAACGAATAATATCAGCAAAGTCTATCATGAATATTGAAAAAAATTACCACTCCATTTGGGTTCTTGGATACAATCTTTCACAAATGTAACATCTATAATTCTGTCCGCCAGCAACATTTCCATTTTCAGCTGGTGGACCACTACTGCTTGGTGAATTTCTCTGGGAACTTTGTATTTTAACATTGGCACTCCGAGACTTTGCTACGGGCCCAGTCGACTTGTTCAAGTCGTAGGGCTTGAAACGAATATCACTTCCAGCTGAATTTGCTGGGGATTTAGCTACTACTGGCCTTGGGGATGGACCTGCAATAATTACCAAAAATTATAAGAATTAATCTGAGGAAAAAAATCAACTGGAAGTTCCAGCTATACCAAATATCTAATTTTTACGAAATATCCGAATTGTTAGGAAAAGTTCCAAATTGAGTTGACACATTCGTTTCAAAAATGTGGAAATGTTTCAACGATCTTATCAATGTTCCACTTTCAAACTGTTCCTAATATATTTTAGATTAAATATTCATATATTCCATACCGTACAAATGTTTACCTTGTTGACGAAATTCTGTGGCTTGTACAATTGGCGGTTGAACTTCGTTGTTTTCCCCTCCGAAGACCTGTTGTTTCTGTGGTATGGCTTTATAACAGATGGAACAAACTTGCACCATCCCCTGAGGACTAATGGGACTAGCTCCTGGTGGTGGTCTTAACGAACATATAAAGGGAAAGTATGCCTCCTTCTCGGGATTTGGACAACAGTAGAGGAGTCTAATACTGGACGATGGATACTCCAATGCACACGTGTAACACACAAATGTCGCTGGCTCCACCGTCGGTGCTTGACGTTTACGCAGTGTGTAATTGCGCTCCTCGTCCGGCGTACCCTGGCGCGTGTAAGCCTTCCACTGGAGTAGCAAATGGTTCTGGCACGCTGAGCACGACTGAAAAATTTCATTTGGCCAATTAGTTGTCCATACATTGACGCTTTTATGTATGCAATATTTTGACAAAAATCACAGTGTTCAAAAATTGATAAATCCTGAAATTCCCACCAATTCCAAGGAGTTGAAAAGTGAGATTCCTTTTTCTTTTTTAATTTCCCATTTTTTTTTCGGAGTGAATATCTGTAGTTTATGGGGAGGCAAAATGGATTTTGGGGAAAAAATTGATTTAGCGTTTTATGAAAATCTTATTAATCGAACGTTCCCTTTTATTGCGTTTATTAATTTTGGTTTTGTGCTTACCTGAACTCGACCAGCACTATCCATAGGTCGACTTCTGCTTGGTCTAGGATGTAGCATCAACGATGGAAAAAATGGCGATGGGCTACTGGGTGGATGGGGCGGAGTTGGCAGTGCTAGGGCTGCTATATGGCTCAAGGAGCCCCTCTTAAATTCGTCACCACAAACGTAACAAACTTCGGTAACTGAATTCTTGTCCGGCATTGATAGATCCAAAATATCAGTCCCAACACTCGAAGACGAGCCCCCACTGTACATTCCTGCAAATTAACAGAATCGTTTAACTATCGGCGGATAAGAATTCCGGCTCATTCGTACAAAAATTGAGTGCATTTTTGGTCAATGGAAATTTCCGTAAGTCTATCAAAATTATTGAAACAGAAAGTTTCAAAAAGGAGAAATGAAGAAAAATGTAAATTAGAAAAATATGCTAATTAAAAATAATTTCAATAATTTCATAGATCGAAAAGATCAAAATTTGCGGAAATTTCAAAATATTCAATCATATAGAAAACTCCGGAACATCAAAAAATGGGACATTTTCCATAAGAAAATTATGAAAAAAGAATATTTCGCGACTGTCAAAAATAGAATAATCCCACAATAATATCAATAAATTGTACCAAGTTGATAACTTGAACAATTTCATTGACACCAGCAATTGCTTTTTTTTCTCCCCATTTAATTTTTAATCTTGAGTCGCGACCTCTTGGCACGAGTGATGACACTTTAGCCAGAATTTACTAAAGTTCAATGCAAATAAAAGTTGATAGCTTGATTGTTTGGTTCAAATATTGGTTCACTGATAAATAAACAAAACGCAGTTGCATTGATAATAGAGATAAGAAAATTCACTGCGTCATTAGTAAACTTTGTTTCATAATTATCAGACGGCTTTTTTCAGTTACGAAATAGTAAACATAATTATAATAATGAGGATTGCATAACCGGAAGTAGGTTTTTCAAAATGTTTTGACAATTGTTTTTCCAGTCTCGAAATTCCTTGATTTTTTTCATTTTTTTATAGAAAAAATAATTTAACTATTTCCTTTGAAAATTTGGATATATTTCTTTTTTTTCTAATTGTGAATATTTTTGACATTTCCAAGTTTTTGAGCCTTTTAAAATTGTTGAGATTAAATTTTCTTAAGACGTATTTTTTGCTGATTATCGAGTTTTTTTCATATGTTTAATTCAAAATTTTTTGGGATAAAGTGACGGTGAACTCACGATATAAGTGACCTTCCACGAATTTAGAATCAAGAGATTGACTAACAAATTGAGCAATATTCAGAAATGGAAACCAAATGTTCTGATTTCGTTGAACCAATTGAGGTAGTTCAGATTTTACTCTGACTTCACTACAAATTCCGCAACTTTTAAACGGCCAATTGCATTTTTTTAAAACCAATTTATAATAACTTTATATTTGTATAAAAGAAAAGAAAAGAAATGAAATCCCATGAAAAAATAGAATTTTAAAAAATCGAACAAATAATCAAACCATTTGATATTTCGAATATTCTGAAAAAAATATAAACAATTCGACCATTGCAAAAGTCCCAGAACAATTTTTACTTTTGCTCGATGAGGCCAATTTCGAATTTCAAAAATGTTCTAATCCTTGTTTTAGAAGCCGCAAAAAATTCCAATACAAAAAAATATCAGCATTTTTGAAATTCAAACTTGGGAATACTAAAGAGCATGTGGAATCAAAGAAAGAAATGGCAAATCTCCAAATGTTACAAATTAAAAGAAACCCAAATTTCTAAAAAAAAAAATGTTAAAAATTTCAAGAAATCTGAAATTTGCTCCGAAAGTATTCCCTGCGTAATTTATGTTGATGTAAATTTTCCAAAAACTTTATAAAAAAATTGTCGACAATTTTTCCAATAAATTTTGGGCGGGCATATCGAGCAGCCTAATTGCTGAAGAACTTTCAGAGGGTTCCAAAATATGGGCACATGAAGTTGGTTCAGTATTTGACGAAATGCCCCATAATGTTCATGGAAGGACACGCCCACACCCTGCGCCTTTTTTTTACCTTGCGCCTGAGACTGAAGATTGGCCTGGGGCGCAGGTGAACTCCTGGGTGCATGTCTTAAATCAAGTGCCTCATTTGCCCTGTTCTCCTCGACGTTTCTGGGACTCTGGAGTCTGGAGTGAGGTGACTCCATGGTCAACCTCACCTGCTCCAGGTGCCTGGGCTCCTGAATGAGTCGACTGGTGTCCGAGCTCGAGGGCGGTCGTGTATGCTCAGCTCTAGGGGATGGGGAATTCGGGGGCAAACGGGGCGATACTCCCAGGGGCCTGGACTCTTTCCCCTGCACAGACTCGTTCGTCAGCCCAATTACTTGCGCTGCATACTCACCCTGAAAAAAAAATTGGAAATTAATTCAGAATTTTTTATTATAATTTTCAGTACTTAAAATTTGTTTAAAGCTGGAAAAAAAATGAAGTAGTTCAAATATTTCAAGTATTATAAAACCAAAAAAAAAAATCCGAGGACTTTCAGAAGTTGGAAATTTATGAAAATTTAGTAAGTAGAGGAAAAATGATCAAAATTGGTTAAATGTGCCAATACAATATGAGTTTCGTATGTGTACCTGCAGAGTCATTTCCGCCCCTGTGTATGGTCCACCATCACAACGCTTCATCCAATAAATCCTTTGGCCATGGGGTTTCGCTTCCCGCTCGAAACTCTCCCATTGCTGTAGTAATAATGCGTAGCACAAACTACAGGACCTCACAGCTCCACTGCGAGCACTCTCACCTGGGAATTCATGATTTTATTCAATTATTCAACATTATTAACAATTTGTTCTTAACCCTAATGTACAAAAAAATTGAAAATTAAGAAAAAATCAAGGAAAAAAAAATTAAAAAAAAAAACTTTTACTCCCATTTCCAGAGTTTCACAATTTTCGAAAATTAGGATGATCCCATAAATGCACCCCTAAGGTTGTAGAAATAAACAAAAAAGAACCTGAAAAAGTCAAAAAATAATTTTTTTTTGTTTTTAAAATTTCGGAGAATTCTGAAAAAACTGCTATGCGTTTCAAAAAAGTCGTATGGCTTTTCATTGCGCCGTTCGCGAAATATTGCAATGTGCATTTCGCTAGCTATGAGCTCAGACTTGGCTCTCAGCGCTCAACAGAGTCCTTATATACCTCGTGACGGTAGGAGGGGATAGGGAGTGGGGTGGGGGGGTAGAGTCACGGTGTGACGAATCGCGTTACGACAGCCAGTCAGAGTAGGAGTTGAGTAGAGTTAACTCGCCCCACCATCATCGACGCATGCGCGTCGCCATTTAACGTCCACTCAAGCTCTACTGAGGGGTGCGGTGGTGGACAAACCAGCATTGCCAACCGTACCATTATCATGGTATTTATACCATGAAACTAGGCCCCATACCCCATATACCATGATGACGGTCACGGTATCATGGTATACTTTTTTTCGCGGGAAAGGAGGGAGCAATGGATTTGAAGGAATATTTTTTTCATAACTTTATTGAAAAAAATTCCATGGTCATATTCCCGTCGATTTTGGGTCAAAAAAGTCAAATTAATTTTTTTCGATTTTGGCCAAATTTAACATTGGGACCTTATGGGGAGGCAAACTTAAATTTTTTAAAATTGAATTGTTGGTCCCTCGCGCGTTGATACTATCCATTAGGAACCCCTAGAAGATATTTCCGTCGAATTTGGGTCGAAAAAGTCAAATTAATTTTTTTCGATTTTGGCCAAATTTAACATTGGGACCTTATGGGGAGGCAAACTTAAATTTTTTAAAATTGAATTTTTGGTCCCGTGGGCGTTGATACTATGCAATAGGAACCCCTAGAAGATTATTCCATGGAATTTGGGTCGAAAAAGTCAAATTCATTTTTTTCGATTTTGGCCAAATTTAACATTGGGACCTTATGGGGAGGCAAACTTAAATTTTTTAAAATTGAATTGTTGGTCCCGTGCGCGTTGATACTATCCATTAGGAACCCCTAGAAGATATTTCCGTCGAATTTCGGTCGAAAAACTCAAATTAATTTTTTTCGATTTTGGCCAAATTTAACATTGAGACCTTATGGGGAGGCAAACTTAAATTTTTTAAAATTGAATTTTTGGTCCCGTGGGCGTTGATACTATACAATAGGAACCCCTAGAAGATTATTCCATTGAATTTGGGTTGAAAAAGTCAAATTAATTTTTTTCGATTTTGGCCAAATTTAACATTGGGACCTTATGGGGAGGCAAAGTTAAATTTTTTAAAATTGAATTTTTGGCCCCGTGCGCGTTGATACTATCCATTAGGAACCCCTAGAAGATATTTCCGTCGAATTTCGGTCGAAAAACTCAAATTAATTTTTTTCGATTTTGGCCAAATTTAACATTGAGACCTTATGGGGAGGCAAACTTAAATTTTTTAAAATTGAATTTTTGGTCCCGTGGGCGTTGATACTATACAATAGGAACCCCTAGAAGATTATTCCATTGAATTTGGGTTGAAAAAGTCAAATTAATTTTTTTCGATTTTGGCCAAATTTAACATTGGGACCTTATGGGGAGGCAAAGTTAAATTTTTTAAAATTGAATTTTTGGCCCCGTGCGCGTTGATACTATCCATTAGGAACCCCTAGAAGATATTTCCGTCGAATTTCGGTCGAAAAACTCAAATTAATTTTTTTCGATTTTGGCCAAATTTAACATTGAGACCTTATGGGGAGGCAAACTTAAATTTTTTAAAATTGAATTTTTGGTCCCGTGGGCGTTGATACTATACAATAGGAACCCCTAGAAGATTATTCCATTGAATTTGGGTTGAAAAAGTCAAATTAATTTTTTTCGATTTTGGCCAAATTTAACATTGGGACCTTATGGGGAGGCAAAGTTAAATTTTTTAAAATTGAATTTTTGGCCCCGTGCGCGTTTATACTATCCAATTGGGACCCCTAGAAGACATTCCCGTCGATTTTGGGTCGAAAAAGTCAAATTAATTTTTTTCGATTTTGGCCAAATTTAACATTGGGACCTTATGGGGAGGCAAACTTAAATTTTTTAAAATTGAATTTTTGGTCCCGTGGGCGTTGATACTATCCAATAGGAACCCCTAGAAGATATTTCCGTCGAATTTGAGTCGAAAAAGTCAAATTAATTTTTTTCGATTTTGGCCAAATTTAACATTGGGACCTTATGGGGAGGCAAACTTAAATTTTTTAAAATTGAATTTTTGGTCCCGTGGGCGTTGATACTATACAATAGGAACCCCTAGAAGATTATTCCATTGAATTTGGGTTGAAAAAGTCAAATTAATTTTTTTCGATTTTGGCCAAATTTAACATTGGGACCTTATGGGGAGGCAAAGTTAAATTTTTTAAAATTGAATTTTTGGCCCCGTGCGCGTTGATACTATCCATTAGGAACCCCTAGAAGATATTTCCGTCGAATTTCGGTCGAAAAACTCAAATTAATTTTTTTCGATTTTGGCCAAATTTAACATTGAGACCTTATGGGGAGGCAAACTTAAATTTTTTAAAATTGAATTTTTGGTCCCGTGGGCGTTGATACTATACAATAGGAACCCCTAGAAGATTATTCCATTGAATTTGGGTTGAAAAAGTCAAATTAATTTTTTTCGATTTTGGCCAAATTTAACATTGGGACCTTATGGGGAGGCAAAGTTAAATTTTTTAAAATTGAATTTTTGGCCCCGTGCGCGTTTATACTATCCAATTGGGACCCCTAGAAGACATTCCCGTCGATTTTGGGTCGAAAAAGTCAAATTAATTTTTTTCGATTTTGGCCAAATTTAACATTGGGACCTTATGGGGAGGCAAAGTTAAATTTTTTAAAATTGAATTTTTGGCCCCGTGCGCGTTTATACTATCCAATTGGGACCCCTAGAAGACATTCCCGTCGATTTTGGGTCGAAAAAGTCAAATTAATTTTTTTCGATTTTGGCCAAATTTAACATTGGGACCTTATGGGGAGGCAAAGTTAAATTTTTTAAAATTGAATTTTTGGCCCCGTGCGCGTTTATACTATCCAATTGGGACCCCTAGAAGACATTCCCGTCGATTTTGGGTCGAAAAAGTCAAATTAATTTTTTTCGATTTTGGCCAAATTTAACATTGGGACCTTATGGGGAGGCAAACTTAAATTTTTTAAAATTGAATTTTTGGTCCCGTGGGCGTTGATACTATCCAATAGGAACCCCTAGAAGATATTTCCGTCGAATTTGAGTCGAAAAAGTCAAATTAATTTTTTTCGATTTTGGCCAAATTTAACATTGGGACCTTATGGGGAGGCAAAGTTAAATTTTTTAAAATTGAATTTTTGGCCCCGTGCGCGTTTATACTATCCAATTGGGACCCCTAGAAGACATTCCCGTCGATTTTGGGTCGAAAAAGTCAAATTAATTTTTTTCGATTTTGGCCAAATTTAACATTGGGACCTTATGGGGAGGCAAACTTAAATTTTTTAAAATTGAATTTTTGGTCCCGTGGGCGTTGATACTATCCAATAGGAACCCCTAGAAGATTATTCCATCGAATTTGGGTCGAAAAAGTCAAATTCATTTTTTTCGATTTTGGCCAAATTTAACATTGGGACCTTATGGGGAGGCAAAGTTAAATTTTTTAAAATTGAATTTTTGGCCCCGTGCGCGTTTATACTATCCAATTGGGACCCCTAGAAGACATTCCCGTCGATTTTGGGTCGAAAAAGTCAAATTAATTTTTTTCGATTTTGGCCAAATTTAACATTGGGACCTTATGGGGAGGCAAAGTTAAATTTTTTAAAATTGAATTTTTGGCCCCGTGCGCGTTTATACTATCCAATTGGGACCCCTAGAAGACATTCCCGTCGATTTTGGGTCGAAAAAGTCAAATTAATTTTTTTCGATTTTGGCCAAATTTAACATTGGGACCTTATGGGGAGGCAAACTTAAATTTTTTAAAATTGAATTTTTGGTCCCGTGGGCGTTGATACTATCCAATAGGAACCCCTAGAAGATTATTCCATCGAATTTGGGTCGAAAAAGTCAAATTCATTTTTTTCGATTTTGGCCAAATTTAACATTGGGACCTTATGGGGAGGCAAAGTTAAATTTTTTAAAATTGAATTTTTGGCCCCGTGCGCATTTATACTATCCAATTGGGACCCCTAGAAGACATTCCCGTCGATTTTGGGTCGAAAAAGTCAAATTAATTTTTTTCGATTTTGGCCAAATTTAACATTGGGACCTTATGGGGAGGCAAACTTAAATTTTTTAAAATTGAATTTTTGGTCCCGTGGGCGTTGATACTATCCAATAGGAACCCCTAGAAGATATTTCCGTCGAATTTGAGTCGAAAAAGTCAAATTAATTTTTTTCGATTTTGGCCAAATTTAACATTGGGACCTTATGGGGAGGCAAACTTAATTTTTTTAAAATTGAATTTTTGGTGCCGTGGGCGTTGATACTATCCAATAGGAACCCCTAGAAGATTATTCCATGGAATTTGGGTCGAAAAAGTCAAATTAATTTTTTTCGATTTTGGCCAAATTTAACATTGGGACCTTATGGGGAGGCAAAGTTAAATTTTTTAAAATTGAATTTTTGGCCCCGTGCGCGTTTATACTATCCAATTGGGACCCCTAGAAGACATTCCCGTCGATTTTGGGTCGAAAAAGTCAAATTAATTTTTTTCGATTTTGGCCAAATTTAACATTGGGACCTTATGGGGAGGCAAAGTTAAATTTTTTAAAATTGAATTTTTGGCCCCGTGCGCGTTTATACTATCCAATTGGGACCCCTAGAAGACATTCCCGTCGATTTTGGGTCGAAAAAGTCAAATTAATTTTTTTCGATTTTGGCCAAATTTAACATTGGGACCTTATGGGGAGGCAAACTTAAATTTTTTAAAATTGAATTTTTGGTCCCGTGGGCGTTGATACTATCCAATAGGAACCCCTAGAAGATTATTCCATCGAATTTGGGTCGAAAAAGTCAAATTCATTTTTTTCGATTTTGGCCAAATTTAACATTGGGACCTTATGGGGAGGCAAAGTTAAATTTTTTAAAATTGAATTTTTGGCCCCGTGCGCGTTTATACTATCCAATTGGGACCCCTAGAAGACATTCCCGTCGATTTTGGGTCGAAAAAGTCAAATTAATTTTTTTCGATTTTGGCCAAATTTAACATTGGGACCTTATGGGGAGGCAAACTTAAATTTTTTAAAATTGAATTTTTGGTCCCGTGGGCGTTGATACTATCCAATAGGAACCCCTAGAAGATTATTCCATCGAATGTGGGTCGAAAAAGGCAAATTAATTTTTTTCGATTTTGGCCAAATTTAACATTGGGACCTTATGGGGAGGCAAACTTAAATTTTTTAAAATTGAATTTTTGGTGCCGTGGGCGTTGATACTATCCAATAGGAACCCCTAGAAGATTATTCCATCGAATTTGGGTCGAAAAAGGCAAATTAATTTTTTTCGATTTTGGCCAAATTTAACATTGGGACCTTATGGGGAGGCAAACTTAAATTTTTTAAAATTGAATTTTTGGTCCCGTGGGCGTTGATACTATCCAATAGGAACCCCTAGAAGATATTTCCGTCGAATTTGAGTCGAAAAACTCAAATTAATTTTTTTCGATTTTGGCCAAATTTAACATTGGGACCTTATGGGGAGGCAAACTTGAATTTTATAGAATTGAATTTTTCCATTTTTTAAGATATATAACTCGCAGTATATTGTTGTGGATGTCATTTGAAACATTTGATGTAAAATAATAGAGATTATTTGAATTTTTTTGAAGAGGCCTATTTTATCGATAGATACCATTATTTCCCCCGAAAGACCATTATTTCTCCCTCCCCATATCATGAACCGAGCTCCACGGGTTGGCAACGCTGGAATGGGGCTACGGGGCAGGCGAACAGGGCTGTGGCGGAATAAAGGATTACCCCCACTAAGAGGTCTTACCCCACCAATGGTTCATGAATCGCGCTCTGATAGGGTATGACTCTTCCGCATCCCCCACTCACCGACGATATTCCCCACCCTTCCCACTTACCCCCACCAGTCCTGAGGGGGTATATAAGGAGTTTCCATAGCTCGTAGAGCTTAGTGAGACTTTGTATACCTGAATAGCAGAATTACAAAATTTGCGAAACATCGGTGTAATGTCTTCACGTGGGTTGCAGTGGAAGCATAATATATTTTTTTTAATTTCAATATCCTTCGGCGGTTTTTGATGTTGCTAAAATTTCTGCTTTTAGAGAATTGCCAATCGCAAAATTTTTGAAATTCGATTTTTTTTTAGATTTACGAAATGCACAGAACTTTGAAATCTGCAAATCTGCATCAATTTGATTATTTATTGACTTTATTCCTAGCGTTTATTTAGTCTCCTTTTATGAATATACTAAAACATACTAACTTAATATTACTATTTTTGCTAATTTACTATTGCACTACTTTTTATCAGCATCCCAGTCTCATTTATGAATTTATCCAGTGCTGATAAGAGCGACGTTTTAATCGTGGATTTAATTTCAGAGTCGGCAATAAGTTCAGAGAGATCAATATTTGATTGAGAGTGGGAATAATTAGTTTAAGCACTCGATGAAAGTCATGCACAAAAGGGATAGCTTGTTGAAAAGAAAAAAAAAGACAATTATGCAAACTATTTTGGAAATTCTAAGAACTCCAAAATTTTTGAAAAAGCTGTAATTGCAGATTTTGAAAGTTTCCAAATTGGAAAAAGATTGAGGTTTGAAAATGGAAAAAAAACATGGAATTAATCAGATGTAGCCTAAAGATTGATGAGATGAAGTAGAAAAATTGGGCATGAAAATTCTCACCTCGATAGCCAATTGGTGGCTCATGAGATTCCAAAAAGGGAAAATAGGGTTCAGAGGGGGGACCCCCAGGTGTTGGCTTGACCCTCAACCAGTACTGGTCACTGTGGCCCAGAGTGCCACATACGAAACAAACACGACCACCATGATCCTCCAACTGATGGCCCAGGGAATTCAAGTGGGAACTTGGCGCCTCCAATCCTGGCTCATTTTTAACGTATAACTTGCTTTCCATCATGTCAGGAAATCATTTGGCGAAACGATTTTCAACGCTCCGTGATATGGCCTTCGGTTATCACCACTTTTAGTTTACCATATCCGTTTATCTGAAATTTGTTTAATGCATTTTTTATTAAGAAAACATGATATTTGTGGAGTGGAGTGGTCCATCGAGTTAAGTTAGTTTTTGTGTCATATCTCGAAATCTGAGAGAAATATAAAAAAATTACAGATGATAATATTTGTCGGTCTCACTGTCCTCTACAAAAAAGGTTTATATGAAAATTCTGTTAGCTTCATTCGTTTTTAAGATTTTGAGTGGAGAATGACGGCATGCGAAAACAAACGTAACTCAATGGCACACTTCACAGATTTATAATTTTTTGTAAATTTGATTGGCAAGTATATAAGTAAGGATGAAAATTTTTATAAAAAAAAATAGAGAAAATTCTTTTCGAAATTTTATGGAGTTCGATATGGCGTTAATGAAAAGAGGTTCATTTATTTTGAAACACAATGTGATAAGAAGCTAAATAAGCCAGGTAAATAGTCTCAGGGAACTTAACCAAACGTTTCAGAATAAATAAGAGGAATATGCAGCACTGCGAAACTAAGGCAACTAACGAAAACTAGTGAAAGAGAAAGGGACGACTCACTAAACTATCAACCATGTAAATTAACAGGGGAATGCTCCAAAGAACCGGTCATAGGTTAACGTAAAGAGGGTCGAGGTTATCTCTCTTTCTGCACTCGAGTAAAAAACTCGAGACATTGGAAAAAACGTCAATGGGGTTAAAATCAGGAAAACTCACTGGTCGTTAGTTTTCAAAATTTTCATGATTATCGAATTATTTTATTTCTAGTGCTTTATTCTAAGCATATTGAAATAAAACGACCATGAGGGTCACCCGGATATTTCCACGATTTAAGATTTTTTTCCAGCATTACCATTTTTTCCAAAATCTTACAATAAAAGGCAAATATCTCGGAAACAAGTGATTTTATACAAAAATGGCATAAAACATTTTTTGTAGGAAATTGGATTTTGGAAAGACAAGTCTTATCCCATTTTCCTGGGAAGGCCCAAAATTTCGGGATAAATCCCAAATTTCCAGCTAACTGGTTGGGACTCAACCAAACAATAAATGGTTACGAGAAATTATGTAGAAGGGTCTGAAAATTTGATTTCATCTAAAACACCGACATTTCACGAAGTCCTTTGAGTTAAAAAAAATTGAAAGCATTGACGAGTATAATAAATTTCACTTGGATTTTTATAATTTGCAAATTGGGCATTCTGAAATCATTCTTAAAATTTGAGAATTCTTTGACGTTAATTCTAAAGAATTTGGGGATCTTCCCAAGGAAAGAAGATAGTTATATATATGTTGAAAAAGCTCATGACATTTTCATGAGAAAAATCTTCGTATGAAGAGTCCAAATTCTACGCATTTTGAATGTGCGCAATTTTCCAAAATATTTCTGTACCAAAGTACGACGTTCGGGCTTTGCACAAAATTTCCCGAAATATTTGCCTTCTTCGGGACCCCAGGGACACACTTTCGGGTTGAATCCCAAAATTCTTTAGCCCCCGATTTTCGCAGTGAGACAAGAAGGACTTGGCTGAATTTTTCATTCATTCCTTTTCTCTATCCAAACATTTTCCACGAGAAAAAAACCGATCGATATTTTTCAACTTTCACTCGTCTTCCAAGAACTCAAGAAAATTGTTCGGGGCAAGTTCTGGGCTGCATCCGAGGGATTTTTGGCCAAAGGTTCTCATCGAATTCCGCAGTTCTGGAGTCGCCATGTATGCATTCCTCCCACAATTTTTTTGGAGTAACAGAGGCTTTGGCATTTGCACAGAATTTTCCTTCTTTTTTTTGCCAATGATTTAGAATTTTTGGGCTTTTTGTGGGGCCCGGGGATGGGTTTTTGGCTGAATCCCAAGGATTTTTAGCCAAAGATTTTTGGAGTGGGGAAAAAGGGATGTGGGCTCTGGCCACAATTTCGAAAGCTCTGGGGGACCTCAATCGGGCTTCTTATGGGACTTTGGAGTAGCGTTTTTCAAGCACCTCTAGGCTCTTCCATACGTTCTCATCCGCCGAATCGGGATCTCGGGTGTCACCTCAGTTGTTACGTTCCACGTCATCGTGAATTTATTAGTTTAACACTTTTTTTTCACACTTCACACGCGGGCTTTATGGGCTTATGGGGTTTTTTTGACTCTATGGGGGTCTCCGGGGGTGAGAAATATTTCTTCTTGGATGGAGCTCTATAAACTAGGCAATGTACATTTTTAACGGATGCTACAGCGCCGCGATGAGGGCTCAGACCACCGCCATCTTGAAAAATTGGAATTGGAGAATTTTAGACGGGGCTCGGGGAACTTCGTTGTACGAAAACACTCGGGCGAAGTCGGCGGCGGTGATTCTGCCGCGCAAAATTCAAATTGTATAGTGTCGGGTCCTGAATGTTTTAATAATTTTTTTTTTTTTTTTCAATTTTTGCAATGTCTGTGTAGGACATTGTTGACTTTTTAAATACTTGTGGGATGTCTTAAATTTTTGTCAATTTGAAGTTTCAATATTCGGACATTTTGGGAATAACGGAAGAGCGGGCTTTTTTGAATTTTCGTAAAGTTTGCAAATGAAAGTAGGGACGTTTTCGCATTGTCAGTATATCTATACATTTTTCACATGTTAATTCGGGCGGTCCTCGGGCAACTTCGGCTTTCGACAATGCTCGGGCGGAATCGGTTACCGAGATTGTACCGCGGACAATTTGAATTGCACAGTTTTGTGAAGACATCAATTTTTCTTTTCTTGAATTCGACGTTTTCGAATTTTTAAACTTCTAAAATTTTAAAATTTGTGAAATGAAAAAAAAAAAATTGAAGAAATTCTATGGATTTGGAATTTTGGAAAAATTTGGTAATTCTGTGAATATAGGAAATTTCTACACGCTTGACATGTGGAGGAGTTTCCGAACTCGTGATCAAAATTTCGAAAATTTTAGACGGGCTTCGGGCAGCTTCGGCTGTCGAAATCACTCGTTATTTGTCGGATGGGTGGATAGAATAATAAGAGAGGCAACTTCGTCAAGTGGGCATCGGGGAATGAAATAGTAGCGTCCCTCGTGGAGAATCATGGCGCAAGGTGATTGAGTCGCTAAAAGAAATGAGCGATGGAAGACGGCAATAGAGATCTCCATTCTGAATTTTACCTGTAGACATTTCCGCGGGTGTGAGGCAGCGGAGGCGCGAAATTCAAACCGGCAAGTTTCTGACAGCCTTGAACTTTTTTGATGTTCAATATTTGTCAAAATTTTGACATTCTTTAAGATTTTGAAACGCATTTTCACCAAAAATTGCGCGTTTTCCGAGAACTCTCCCATGTCGCCATCTATCCAATGTTAATTTTATCCCTTTTAAAATCTTTTCCCTCCCCTCTTCCGCTCCTGTATTTTCCCACAAATATGGAATACCAAAGGTAAGTACTCGTACTACAATCCTACAAAAATATTACCAATCGAATCCTTAATTATTTATTTCTAAAATCCAACCTTCATCGCCTCCCCCATACAAAAGCGCTCAACGCCCACGCATTGACGTCACTGGGATTTTCCCCGTAATCCATTCGCATTCACAAATACCCACATACGCGCGTGTATCGCAGATATCGATTGGCCCCCGCACGTTTTAGAGCCCGTGACAGCCGACAGGTGATCGCGCTTCTCAAATGTACAAACTAAGAAATAAATCGCGCAACTAACTAAACCATAAATCATAAATAAACACTTTCCAAGAATGAAGGAAACAATAATTGTTATTATTGTGACATTGTTATCACATATGTCATGGGGTTACAGTGTAAGGAAATATCCTTTGCTCATGCCAAATGTCAGGCCAAATGTGGTACGTAAATCTTAATATTTACCAATATTGTGAGGAAATCATTCCACTAAACTATCGAGAAATTTTTACCCTCTTCCATATGGACAAAAATTCCTGGAAAAATATATACGGTATATATGCAATTGATATATATTTTCATACCATTTTTTGCGTATTTTTCAGTTAGTTGAACTGTTATTCCCTAATGATGATGCAGTGATTTGCTTGCTTCATTTTTATGGTTTTTTAATAGTTCTACTTATCTAGAAAAAATGATACAATATATCATTCATATATCGTATATATTGTCTCCGTCATTTATACAATTTTTTAGCCTTGGAGCAATCCAGAGCTAAACATACTGCAAATGTGACGAATCAATTTTGTTTATGGAGTATAGAAGATTTCACCATGTTACTCTATACCTATATATAATTCAGATAAAATTATATATTCATATTTTTCTGGGCTGAGCTGTTATGCCCTCAATTGGATACCATTTGATTGTATAAGGAAATCATACCACGAAAATACCGATTCAGTAATCGTGCGCAGTTTATTAATGGAGTTTTAATAGGTTTTTCTCCTATGGGCAACAATATATAGGACATCATCTATGTTTTCCATTGGAGTATTTTGAATAAAAAAGATATAGGCTGTGTCTAGATTTTTGTGGTAAAATAACATTTATTGGGATGTTAAGCATATCTGAGAAGGGAGCAAAGGACGAAAAGTAATTGTTTTGATTATTCCTAACAGCCCGAGCTGTACCTGTGCACCCCGGCGAAGATCAATGCCACGACGAGCTACTCCATCGTGGGCTTCGAGCCGAAGGCAACCATGAACACCGCACACCATATGTTGCTCTATGGGTGTAAACGACCGGGATCTACTAAGCCTGTGTGGAATTGCGGAGAAATGGCTACACCAACCGGAACTGATATGGACGTTGCTGGACCCTGCAGTGATGGTTCAGAGGTGAATTTCCTAACTGTTGGAGTTTGGATTTTCTTTGAGTCCCTCAAAGCTTGATAGTATTTACTAGTGACTACTATCTAAGGAATTTGCACATCAACTGGGTTGGAATTGATTCTGCGTTTTAGAATCCCAATTTTTTATTTGACAATCAGAAAAACTTTGGCAATTGCAAAAAATACCTCACTCGAATTTTACACAAATTTTCCGATTTAAAAAAAAAAATTAAGGTCCATTATGACATCAAATTCTAAAAAGGCGATGACCGTATTAATTAAGGATTGTATATGTCGATTACGAAATGTCTATGAATAGAGGTACTCGATTTATTTCTCAATAATTTCATTGATAACGCAAGATATATTTAGTCCAGCATTGTCGGCGAGCTTCTTCTTCTTATAAATTTCGAGTAAAAAATTTCCTGGATGTAATCCAAAAACAAATTACATGCATATAAAAAAGGCGATTCATAATCTCTTGGAGTACAAAATTTATATTCTTATCAGATTGATTTTTATCGGTTGAGGAAAGTTCAGGGCTATCCAGCATTCTGACTCACATTTTGATTTTGTTAAGATTTTGCAATGACATAAAATATGGAATTATAGAAATTTTTTGACTTCCAATAACTTGTGCATTCTTTATATTGGCAATTTTTTTTTTATTCACACAATTTTTGTGCCTAATTTTGTAGACGGCATTTTTATATAAAACTGAGTTGTAGAGCTGACCTCCCTTTTAATAATAAAAAAAAGTGAGACCTACCAACTTTTTTTGCCTCATGGAAATTTCCATGTCTCTCTTCGTTTCTGAAATATCTAACAAAAACAGACTTAACTCGATTGATGATAATCGCTAATAAATTGTTGAGATTTATGCAAATTGTTAAACTTTCGAAATTGTTTGTAGATTATTTATGCATGGGCGCGAGATGCCCCAGATCTGTCTCTACCGGAAGGGGTGGGATTCAAAGTGGGAGGTGACTCGCCGATTGCATACTTGGTCCTTCAGGTACATTATGCGCATATTGACCACTTCAAGGATGGGTCCACGGACGACTCTGGGGTCATACTACGCTATACAGAGGAGACCATGCCAAAACAGGTCAGGGTTTTCAGATATTTCACGACAATCTTCGAAATCTTTCGATTTTAAAGATTTTCAAAATCTTTAATTTTCTTCAATTTTGAAAAATTATCAATTATTCAATTTTTTTTTCAATTCCTCGAAGTTCAATTTTTTTTCTTTAACAATAAATAAATTTATTACTTCATATAAGGCTGTTAAAATTGAGAAAAGCAAAAGCAAATGAAATTGTTGAACTTTTTATGTCTTTCAAACACTCTCTTTTTTATTAAATTTTCGCTACTTTTGACCATGGTCAAATGATTGGTAATTTCTGGATTTGCCATCATTGTTTGAATTTTTATGGAGTTAAAAGAAAAGATTTGGTTTTTGTAGAATTTCTCCAACATTTTTTTTCCAGGCGGGTGTCTTTGTGCTGGGGACAAGTGGGTCAATACCGCCCATGAAGACCGAAAAAATGGAAACAGCTTGTACTATTAAGGAGAAGAAGACCATTTATCCTTTTGCTTACCGGACGCACACCCACTCCTTGGGGAAGGTCGTCGCAGGGTATGTCTCCATTAAACAAAATGAGAAATTTTTTTTCAAAAATTGGAAAAATTCATATTTCATTATTTGGTGATTATCATATCATTAATTGACGACACATGTCTAGGTACCTCATAAGGAATAACGAGTGGATGGAGCTGGGGAAGAGGGACCCATTGACCCCCCAGATGTTCTACCCAACCCATAACAACATGACCATAACCGAAGGGGACACCCTGGCAGCGAGGTGCACCATGCAGAGTACCAGACATCGATGGACCTATATTGGCTCCACCAATGAAGATGAAATGTGCAATTTTTATCTCATGTACTACGTCGAGAAGGGCGAGCCTCTGAAGACCAAGTACTGCTTCACCGAAGGACCACCCAACTTCTATTGGGAGGGGGCTGGATTGATCAATATACCAGATATACAGGCATCTTCATTATAAATGAAACAATGTTGCGTGTGCGACGAAAACGAAAATTACGAATTTGAGTGGCCATCGGGGGTTTTCATCGACTGAGAGTAACTCGCACAAACTATTTTTTTTTTCTTTCTATTAAATACGGATTGAATCTTGAGACAGAAAAATCTGGGAATTTGGAAAATTGACTCTCAAAAATTTTGGATTTTGAGAATGGTTCCAAATTTTCGAAATTTTCAGATTTTTATTTTTTTTATTTCTTGACATTTTTGAACATTTTTAAATCTTCGAAATTTTGAAAATTTGGAATGTAGAGATCTTTTCTTCAAATTTTCGAATTTTGCAAATTAAATTTTTTGGCTTTGGAAATTTTTAGCTCATGAACTACTTCGATAAGAGAGAACACCTGAAGACCAAGTACTGCTTTACCGAAGGACCACCCAAATTTTATTGGGAGGGGGGCGGACTGATCAATATTCGAGATATTGAATTATCACTGTAAACGACATGATGTGTGTGCGTATGTTGGAAAGAAAGGGTCAATAGAATTTTTCACCGACTGAAGTTGATTGCACAAAATATTTTTTTAGCTTGGAAATTTTAGAGATTTTTGAAAATTTTGAAAATTTTAGAAAGTCTAAAGTTTTAAAAGTTTCGCAGGACTTTTGACAACTTTGGAGAATTTCGAAAATGGTGGATTTTTGGGAATTTGAAAAAATCTTGGCAGTTTTTATTTCTAAAAACCAAAATTTCCCAATTTTTTTAAATAATCAAACTCAAGTGAAAAATGTCTATTAACAATTTATGGAGCGTTGATAATTTTGGGAGATTTGCACAAATTTTATGGGAATGGCGAGAGTTTCTCTGTACTTACCTTTATTTTCTGAAGGCATTAACGTGAAATGTGAATTTTTCATGTTTCGTATGAGAGTTGAAATATTTTTAATGTGCGAGTCAATATTAAATGTTACAGATGTAAGAAATTTTAATTATTGCGAAGATTTTACAAACTCTGAAAATATTGCAATGGAAAAAAAATTGAATATTAATATTCAAATTTGAAGATTTGAAAAAGTTCAAAAGTTTCGCAATTTGAGGATTTTGAAAAAATTCTAATATTCAGAAATTTTAGTAAAATTTTTTTTTCGTAATTTTTGAAATTTCAAGAGTGCTAAATCAAAACATTTTGAAAATTTTAAAACTTTTCAGTACTAAAAAAGATCGATCTTGAAAATATTCGAGGCCTTTTAAAAAATGGGAAAATTTCAAATTTTCAAATTGTAAAAATTACGAAAATGGAAAAAAGGGCGATAATATTTCAGGAGAGTAATTTGTGGTTATCAATGTGGGCCTATTGTACGATTACAAGGGTCTAATGAGTGTGCATAATCAAGTACTTCATAAACTGAAGGAACTGCGTGTATGTATCAACATAGACCAATCCGTATTTTTCTCTGCTGTACATGGAAATCAAACATATGTATAAATAAAACCTATTGTATATGACCGTGCATTACAAAAAAAAATTCCCACAACTTGCCAGATTTTTCAGCAATGAAAAAAACTTTAAAAGAAAAAAATTTTTTTATTAAAAAAAAACTAAAAAAAAATTCACAAAACATTCTCAGGTTGTTGAAAAGTTTAGCAAATTTTTTGCAAAAAAAAAAACAAGATATATATATATATATATATATAAATCAGGATGGCTAAGGATTCACTTTAAGATGTACCGAGATTTTTCTAGCATGATAATTCATCTTTCATTTTTATTCTTGCAACTCACGAAAGTCATAAAATTGCGTTTTAGTCGAATTACGAACGACATTCCCGTTGATCGGTCCCGAAGCAGCACTTTATGGCCGATCGAGCGAGGCAGCCGTAAAGTGCCGTTTTAGTGACAAGGGTAAAAGGGGCTTTTTGTTAGCCGGCTCGCGGACAGGGTTTCCCACACGCCATATTTTCGGTGGGAAAATGAAAAAAATCGGCATCATTATAATCGGTTTTTAAAAAATTGATAAGCTCATTCAAAATAGGGCAAAGTGGGGAAACGCTTGGATTGGAGTAACGTTCGGTGCGACCCACTTTGGCCATACATGCGGAATGCCGAGAAATGCCTGAGAATCTTCGAACTATTCGACCGATCATACTGTGCATATCTTTCGCAAGATTGAATGAAGAACAAACCGGTTGTGACCATCTCCATTCACTAGGATTCTCACGTTAAATAGTGTAAACAGTCGGTGAGTATTTATGCCAATTTCCGTCGTCATTTGAATATCAAAAGCGGCGAGATGTGCCGGAAATCTATTAGCGGGCGAGAGAGTGAAATTTCCCAGAATTTTCCGACCTTTTTTTTCGTTTTTTGGTGATGAAAATTTCTGCGCCAAGTGAGTAGAAAACAATTTCGCGGAATTGACGATATGCGATGGTCATTGAAGTCGCGTTGTAAACTTTTCGCGGAATGAGTTAATCACTTTACACTCGCGGTTTTTTCTCAAAATTGTGATTTACTGCTCTGACTTCGTGATTTATGATTAACATAGATCAACGGCGATGCACGGTTGCAAATTCAAAATCGTGACTTCCGGTTTTCGAGATTTTGCAAAGGTGAATCACGTTTTCATTTTCCTAGAAAATCACTAGTCCAATTGAAAAATGAAAATCCGGAAAATCACTTTTTTTATAGAGAAACAAAAATCACGTTCCCATACTTTTTGGATTTGCACGGTTTCGGTGGAAAAGAAAAAAAATTAAAAATCACATTTTGATTTGGGTGTGTGGGTAATGAATGGATAAATCGGTTGGACCAATTGATGGCATATCGCGGTTGAAAGTAAAATTGGGTTGCGCACATGCGGCAATTGGAATTGAGTCGAGTCATTAGCCGGTGCAAGTTGTCACAATAAAGAATGAGGGAATGCGAAAAAGGCGGGCAATTTGCCGGTGTATGGTTTATGGTTTTAGGGCTTAATAAGCGGGATAGGCCAATGGGGAGGACAAGTGGTTGCATTGAGTCAAAGGAGTCTTGAGGTGAGACGGGAGGTGGATAAACGACGCAGACGACTCGAAAGTGAGACCTCGATCACGTTCCACGGTCAACTCTCTCAGGGCTTAGGGGCTTGGCCTAAAACTCCACTCGGCACTATCGTCACCTCCTCATTATCCCTATATAGATTGGAGCGTTTGTCATTCACGGGACGACAACTTTTTCTAGG
This sequence comes from Asobara japonica, assembly GCA_026005395.1. NCBI lineage: Eukaryota > Metazoa > Arthropoda > Insecta > Hymenoptera > Braconidae > Asobara > Asobara japonica. Next base: position 384,670 of record BQMI01000533.1, on the reverse strand, counting down.
CGAGTGCACATCGCCCCAGTCAATTATATTTACTTCCAATTTGTCCCATTTTTTTTTTGTATCTCAAACTTCCATTTCTCAACGTTTTCGATTTTTTCGACTCATTTTTTCATTGCCCAACTTTCCGATTTTTTTCTAAATTTCATTTCTGGAAAAATTGTCTAGAATTTTCTAGGGAATCTGCTTTTCCTACGGGAGCATCCGACGAATCACATAGACGCGCAATTTGCAGAAATCACAGCTCACCTGAATTTTTTTACCCCCCTCCGTTGAATCGTGACTCGCGAGTTTTAAGCCCGCGGAAACTGAGTTTTTTCATCATCGCCAATAAGTCTGCAGTGAAATGACGGATCGGCCACACGTGCGATGGGTGGGTCAATGAGCCATTTCAGATTCCCATGAGAAATCTTGATTGGCCAATACTGACATTCTTAAATTGAGTATGCTTGCAATTTTTTTTCTTTTTTTATTTATTGCAGAAATTTAATTTTTTTTTTAAATTTTTTTCATTTCCGGAAATTTATTTGCAGTTTTGTGAGTCTTGGGATCGCAATTTTAAATGACAAATCGACCACATATTCCTCCAATTTTTTTGTTTTAAAATAAAGAAAAAAACAATTGTAATTTCGGAATTTTTCCAAAATCTATAAAATTTCAAAAACTTGAACGGAGATGAAATGATTCGGAAGCAAAAAAGTTTCTGAAACATTCGAAATTTTTTGAAGTTTTTGAAGAATTTGTGAATTTCCCCATTTTGAGAATTTTCGGTGATTTTGGAAACTAAATAATTTGGCAAAATTGATGGGGGGTGAAATGACAGATCGACCACACGTGCGCAGGGTGCATGGGGATTGGTCAATGAGCCAGCTGTAGATTCCCATAAGAAAATAGGGGAAAAAGCGAGGAAGCGGACAGACGTGCCGGCCGGCCGGCAGTCTCGATCTCGACTACCGATCACTTCAGTCTTTCGCTGAGCTTTGAGCAATACGGTACAAATCGCTCATCGCAATCTCTGATCGAACTTCGAGTAGAAATGATGAGTGCACGTCGCAAAATTACATCGTTTCATCATTAAATCATTTTTCGGTTCGTGAAGTTTTTTCCAATTTCCTCCGTTCCTGGACCGAACACAGTGCCTTGGGCTTTTTTCTTTTTCATTCAGGTTTGTATATTTTTTTAAAATTCAGATATCGCAGAAAAACCCAAAATTTTAGAAATTTTTCAATTTTCAAAAATGTTCAATTTTGAATTTTGAATTTTCGATTTTTTTTTCGCCCCTTTGAAAATTTCAAAAGGTTGCAAAAAAAAAATTCAGAAAAGAATTTTGCTTTTGATATTCAAAAGTATTGAAAATTTGGAAAAGTCAACAATCGTGGATTAACAGAAAAAAATTGAGAAATGAGAAAAATACAAATTTCCGAATCCTTGCAGAAGTGGTAAAAAAATTGAGAGGAACGCAACTCTTGCAAAAATTGTATTTCATCAGTCGCAAAAAACCTTCGTTTGTTACGGACAACGAAATCTCATGTAACAAGTATGAAAAAAAAAATTGATTTTCAAGTTAATCGACGCAAAAATGGTTAATTCAGTGGTTCCTGTCAGCCATACGTCGATCCGGTTTCCCCTGCGATCCACTTTTTCAGTTTGGACTGCCCAACGATAGTGAAACTCTGTAATCTCCAAGATTTAATTAATCGGCACACATACTCGCTCCCATTACTCAAATTGTTATAATTCGCGCAAAAAAAAAATTGGCAAGTCCCTAGCCCCTAAAAAAAAATTATTGAAAAATTTTGCAAAGCCCCGTTACAAAAAAATTTCGGGAAATTTCAAAAAACTATTTTTCTACAAACCCACTCCGAAAATTTTTCCTCTTCGAAGATTCTTCCCAATTTTCTCCCTTTTTTTCTCTCTCTCTTTCAATGTATAATTAATTGTGTTTCATCGGTTACATAGTTACCAAACCTTGTAATTTGATTTCTAATGCGTAGATAAAAAAAAGAAATTTAACAAAAAGAGAGAATATGAAAAGAGAGAATGGAAATTGTGAAAAAATTTGCATATTTTTTTTATTCATGCATTTTATAATTGACGCCGAAAAATGGGCTCACTGATAACGCGCTATCATTGGCGATTCAATGCAGGCGCGTGACACTACTTGACACTTGTAAAGTGGGAGGCGAGCATGGAAATAGAAATTGCGGTGTGAGACAGGTGAGGCACAGGTGACTCGCATACGTAATATTATTGTAGACGATATATAGGCCACTGTGCGATGACCCAATGGGCCCAAATCACAATTATCGAAATGAACACATGTGTAGCTTCCCTCAAAAATTTCCAATTTTCCAAATTTCCTGAAGAAAAATTGAAACAAAAAAAAAATGAAAACAAAAAAAAATTGAAACAAAAAAAAATTAAAACAAAAAAAAATAAAAAATTAAAAAATTAAAACAAAAAAAATTTTAAACAAAAAAAAATTGAAGCAAAAAAAATTTCCAAACTTGTAAAACAGTTTGAATGCTCAACATGGAAACTATATTAGCGGATATTCAAAAAATTGTAGGGTGGGAAATGCAAATGTCTCATAACAGCTTTCAACGCCCACTCCACTTCCGCAATTTTCCCACAATTTTCCGCTAATTATGATTTCGAAAGAAAATCAGTTCATGAGAATCGACACATGCTGATTTGATTATTCCTCAGAATCCTCACCACTCGACTATGCAGCATTGAGCTCTATGTTGGGCACTGTGAAATTTTCAAAATCAATTTTTTCCTTAATTCGAAATTTTCCAAATTCGTAAAACGGTGACAATTTCGTGTTGAATTTTTTGGCGCCTATGACGTCACGCGCGTATGTATTTAGTTGCCACTATGTTCGGTGGGAGTGCTACCTCCTATTTTCGCTGTACGTTTCGCCATTGACCCGCGGGGGTGGTAGGGGGAGGGGGAGGGGGAGAATTTTGGCGGATTAAAAAAATCTGAAAAAATAAAAAATCACAAGAATGTCAAAAATGTAAAAAATGAGAAAAAATATTGTCCCAAAAATGGTGAAGAGTCCCGATAAAATGCCATCGAGATTGAGCGTCAAGGGCTGGGAATTTGCTGAATGACCCAAGAGTACTCTCCACTCATTCGTCGCTCCCAGCGTCGTCTACCGTTACCACGTGCGCTCCCCCCCCCCCCCCTCCCGCCACCCCAATCCGCAATATCACGTATTCAGTGGACCTGTTCCCATCTCTTATTTTCCTCTCAAAATCACTTGCCCATGTAATGCAATCAATTCCACTTCCCACCATTCACCCGTTCCATTTCCCTCACAAATTACATCGAATTAACATAATCATCATATCTTCCCTCATTTTCATTATTCCTCCCCACACTGCACATATCTTTTTGCGCAAAAATTTTTCCCCTCATTAATTCACTCTTGCGAGTAGAACTAATTCGATGATTGGTGAAACTGTGAGACACAATTGGGGGAGACAAAATTTATGCTAAGAAAATTGTTATATATGGAAATTTGAAACAAATTTGAAAGTCGGAAAATGTGAAAGATTTTCCAAATTTTGGAAAAAAAAAATTGAAAATTTGGAGAGGAAAAAATTGACAAAATTAAATAACAAAATCGTAAAAATTGATGAGCGTTTAGAAAGTCAGAAATTTGCGAAAAAAAATGAGCGTTAAATTCTGGAATAAAATGAAATGATTAGAAATTGTATTGAAGTGAAAGAGCAAAAAGTTGTCCATCTATGTGAAGAAAGTATCGCGAACAATTGAGTAAACAACAAAACAAAATTCCGGTAATTCTCGAACAAGTGCAAAATAGCTATCCATATCATGGAGCCCCCAATGCCAAGGACTTTCTCGTCGTATATATTGGGATGAGTGTTTAAAAGTTGTTACGATGGTGAACTCGCACAAGTTAAACAAGTCTCGGTACAATCATGAAACCTAGGAAACTTGTTTTGCTCACCGGGGGAATTCGTGAAAGTATATGCTGGAGATGTCATGGCAAGGTCGACATTGACAATCAGAGGAGCACTTGAACCCGGGTACATGGAATTCTTTTATTTTTTTTTTGTAATTTGTTATTTTTTTCATACGATTTTTTTAGATACATTCTATCCCCTTTTTTTTACAAAGATATAGATATACAATATGATATTTCAAAAAAACCGCCGGACGCGCCCGCCACCTAGCGCCGCGGAGTTCACAACTCACCTGAAGTTCCGGTCTTGAATGGAGAGTCGGGGGAGCATTGCGCACATATTTTGCTATTGTGCATTTTCCGAATAATTAAAATCGATCAAGCGCAATTTATCCATCCCCACAGACCAGAGCAGATAGTATACATTTTTCAGTGGATTTTTTCCCAAGGAAATAATGACTGAGGGTGAAATTAAAGGGCAAAATTTACACTCAAAAAATTATACAGAATTCGAATTTCCGGTTTTTCTTTAAATTGCAGATGAACGTGAAGGCTGTTAGCATGGCCAAATCCTTGATCCTGGGATATATTCTCATTGTGTGCGTGTACGAATCCTTCGGAGACTCCTATCAATCCAAAATTGGTAAGTACTTCGTTCTTATGAAACTTTTTTAAATTTCCTTTGAAAAGTTTTCCCAATTTTTCACTGCAAAATCATTCAAATTGCTGCAAAATATTACCCATGGGTTCGCAATTCTTCTCGAACGGTAGGGTAAAATTTACGTAACCGTGAGGGTAAAATTGACCGAACCATATTTAGTATTGCAATTGAGATGGCAGCTTTTACCGATAAGATCATAAAATGCACACATCCGAGAATAACTTTTGGTTCCTCTTTCCTGGGCTGCATTGCCAAACGCAAACTCATTTAAAATAACAGTTTTTACATGAAAAAAAAAATCCATCCTGTAGATTCACCAACCGGAAGGGTAATTTTTATGAGACTTTTCTCTTCATGAAGTGTATAGTATCTCAGGCGTGCGCAGTTGTAACGATGATGGGTCAGTAGGTCATACTCCGCATCGTGCTAAGAGCTCGGTATTTCGCCGTGGACACGTGTTTCTTTCTGTCAGTAGCCGAGGTTTTATGCTTAATAAATCTAGGATCAAGGGACGCGGATATTCCAGATTTTTTTTCGCTGCATCCAGGGGGGAGGGGAGGGGGGAATGGGAATAATGAGCCAACAGCTGGCATGAGAAAGCCGGGGAAATTTTCGATTTCAAAGGGGGATTACTACATTTGTTTAACTTTCTAGCATTTGTCATAATTTAGGGCTCGCAAGTTAATCTAAAAGCGTGGTTGATCATATTTTCCTGGATTTTTTAAAAATATTCGAAAATTATTAATCATTATAACTTATAATATTTTTATAAAAAATTTATTCGCAAAATCCCAGATACCTCATTGGAAGCCTCCCATAAATCATCCCTACCCATCCTCTTATTTCTGATTTCATGACCGCAGGCGTCAACGAGAGTACGCGAATATTTTCACCGCGAATGGACTACGACGAGTGGACGCCGCTTGGTCGAGGTGATCCGCTGAAGAACGACCCGACCTTCGACTACGTGCCCCCAGTCCTGGACCGCGTTCAATATTGGTTAGGAGAAAGCCAAACAACTGAGCCATCTTCAAAGCGTGACGTTCTTGTTCTGGGTGTAACCGCCAAAAAGACGAGTCCGCAGATTCCAGAGCACTTTCTGAAATTCATGGACACGCAACAAAAAAGTTACATGACCCGTGATTTTACCGGGAGCACGGGTGCAGAACCCCCCAAGTTAATCCGGAATACGAAGTTCCGAAGCGTCCCACCAGGGGACTTCAAGCACTCGAATAAGCCCCACTACGGGTCCTACGCAGAGCCATCCGAGTTCTTCTACTCGGACAACCAAAAGCCTTACACAATGATGCTGCCACCGCCCCTGAACTCAGTTCCCAATGCCCTGCATTTTGGGCCACCTCAAAATGTCGCGAATAAACAGAACTACGCTCCCGCGGATGCTTCCACAACGTCATCATCGGTAACCTTCGAGAAATCGAACCTCTTGTATCATCAGTCGAGTCACCAGACCCTGGATTGGCCCTCCGCAAGTCCTCTCTTAGCTTCCAATCATCATAACCGGCCGAAGGATACCTTTGAAGGGGACCATCATCATTCAGCCTCCATGAATCACGAAATCATCATAGGGCCCAATGCCAACATCATCGTTGATGCGAGTGACAATACTGAGGATAAAGGAGAAATCGTGATGGGTCTCAAGTCCCCGGATGTGAACATGTCTGTGATTATGGCGAATGCGTCAACAACTTCTGGGGATTATGAATCGAAGGGTAACGTTACGGTAAGCACTGTAAAGTTGTTTAACCACCTCATTGTAGCCCTCGTTCTCAAGCTTTTAATTCTATACTTAGAAGCTCCTAATTATTTTGAAAAATGATTAACCTTTATCTTGAATTCTCATGCATGTTGATACCTCCCATTGATAAAATCTTGCAATTTTTTTGGTAACAGGTAAGCATCGTGATGCCGACGAACTACCGGGATACGACGAAGAGCATTTCCGGTACACGACCGCACGTGACTGCAGCGCCAGCGTCGGTGGCGTCCTCAACTGCTTTCGCAATGAGCGCGACTACTCCCTTCGTTTCTTCGACGACGATGCTTCCTATTATTATGTCCGTTGATCCCGACATGGCCTGGCAACAGGATCAGGCTCCGCCCCCCATGTTTCCGGTGAGGACTCCTCCAAAGGTAATTTCGGCAATTTTCGATTCGTCTTCCCAATTTCCAAAATGTTTAAAAGATTCAAATTTGCAAGCTTGAAGAAAATCGAAAAGGGTGCAAATGTTTCCTGTGTTTCGTGTAGTCTATGTAGTACATTTCTGATCTTCCACAGGTCTTCAGGAGGCCCATGAGGCCTTTCTTCGGTCCAAGGCCCATCATGTTCAGTCCAGATGGATTCAGACCGACAACTGTGCGATCGGTTCTTGGAAATCTCCTGCAGAAGGAAACCCATAAAGGATTCAGACCTACAACCACGACCAGCTCTAGTACTACTGCCAGAGCTACGACTACCACATCCACAACTACTAGTACTGTACCGCCGCCTACAACCCCAGTTAGTGACAGCTTTACAACGGATCCGATCTTCTCGCATTATAAACAACCATCGGCACCTCTGCAAGGTCCTATGTACCTCATAATTCAAGGACACTCCAAGGTTAAAACCTACAAGCCCACCGTCAACAAACATGCCATTCCTGCACCGATTGAAACTACCAGTAGACCGATCTCCGAATTCGAGCAGTTTGTTAACGAGAACACGCGACGCGTTACGAAGACTACGACGGAGAAGATCGTGGTCAAGGAGCAGAGTGGAGTTGACAGCCTTGTCAATCTTGTGGAGAAGGGAGTCTCGGCCTTTGGTGCTTTTGAGGATAAGCAGGTCTAAGAGACTCGAATTTTTTCAAAATGTAGCTCCATAATGCTTCTCGTGATTCTTCAAGTTGATTTACTTGATGGTCGAAATCACTTGGCGTCCATAGGAGAGAATGTTTCGGACTCCCCCGGACTTATAGACGTCAGCGGTGGAATTCTTGAATATCTTCAAAACTAAGGGAATTACGGGATCCGTCAGAGGACCTTTTTTGTAGCTCGAAGTTGGCTCTACAAAAATGGTGTCTATGAAAAATGCGCTATCTCCCTTACTTTTTGGTATATTTGAGCTTAGCTTAGGGGTGAGAGTTTGTGGGAGGACGCGCATAAGCAACGATGGGGAGTGCCACTGACGGGTCAAATCTGAAGGTATAAAATTTTGCCAGTGCCAGTATACGATATGGATAGATGTTGCTTAGCTATAGGGTGAATTTAATTTATTATTATTAACACTAGTCTTATATTTCTTAATCAGTTACCAAACAGTATACGTTATGTTAACACGATTGTTGTTTAGGAATTGTATTTATTTGATATATTGCGTTGAAGTATTTGTTTTCGGAGCGATTTTTAGGTTCTTCTTTAATTTATTGAGATTTTTTTACAGTGAATTTATTTATATATTGTTCATTTATTGAGTTTTAAATGTTGTGCCGTATTTTAGGTAGTTGATTATTTATGTTAGTGTTTATGGGGGAAATAGGATATGCGCAGGTGGTTTGCGCACATCAGAACATTCCGACGATTTCAAATCATTTTTTTTTTGCATCCGCTCGCGTAATAATTGTAAATGAATTTTTATATGTGCAAATTGTTATGGTCTATTAATAAAATCTGAATGTTCAATGTCAATTGATGCGTACTAACTTTTTCAGATGGGTTTTTAGCGTTTGACATTGGAATGTGACATTTTTAAATATCGCAAATTTCCAAACTTGCCGATTTTGAAAAAATTTTGAAATAGTAAAAATTTAAAAAAATATCAACTTTAAGTTTTTCCTAAATTGCGAAACTTTTCAAAATTTGATGATTTTTCCAATTTCAAAATTTTCCAAATTCTTAGATCTTTTAAATTTGAAAATTTTTGAAAGTTTTTCCAGATCTTCAAATCGCACCATTTCGAATTTTTTTTTCGTTGTTTTTTTTTTTGCAAAGCTTTACATCCGCCACTCAATTTTTTCCCTATAATTGATCAACAATTCAGCCTTGAAGTGAAAGATCTGTGCGCGATATACAAGTCCCCATTGCACCTAGTGTGGAAACTGGTACGACGGTAAAAACTAACCCAATATTGTGAATCGCACATTTATACTGAATTGAAATACCCGGAAAATGTCTGTCTATTTGTTGCATCTATGCTACATGGACACTTGCTTGTCTTTGTCCGGTTTTAAAATCCTACGTGAGTTCCAGAAACACACTGACGACTCTCAACAATTCTGCGAATCATCCCGAACGCGATATCGGCAACTTCATTCCTAAGGAGTCATTCCAAACACTTCCTGTCGCCACCGACATTTCAGCCTGAAAAGAGTTTTCCGGTTTCCATATGGCTTCTCCAATCTTCCCGCATTTTTGAGGTGTTTAGTTAGGTTCGAGGTCTCTAATTTACCCCCCCCCCCCCTCCCCCCCACATAATGATGCACTGATAGGAATTTTGTCTAAGATCATAACGCCATGTTCTTGAGCGAAGAAATCCTATAGTAAAAAGGAGAGACAAAGGAAACTATCGATATATATCGAAATGATCAATATATATCGGAATCATCGATATATATCGAAATTATCAATATATATCGAAATTATCGATATATATCGAAATTATCGATATATATCGAAATTATCGATATATATCGAAATTATCGATATATACCGAAATTATCGATATATACCGAAATTATCGATATATTTCGAAATTATCGATATATATCGAGATTATCAATATATATCGAGATTATCAATATTTATCGAGATTATCGATATATATCGAAATTATCGATATGTATCGCAAATATCGATATATATCGATATATATCGAAATTATCGAGAACCGTAAGGCCGAAACCGACGTGTCACCAGCCCGTGCACCGGAAAAAAAAATGCGCGTGCGAAGCACGCGCCACCGAACTCGTGATTTAAAAAATAAGAAATTCCCGCCGTCGTCCAAGGCTCAATCGGTTGAGCGACGCTTTGAAGTCCCGGGCTCAGAACCAAGGCACGCCGCCTGGTTTGCGTACCGTAGTACAGTTCCGCGCTAGTCGCGACTACTCACCCGCCCATCCGGTGGATCGCCATCCGCGGCGACACCGCGGATGGCAAGCACGCGGGGGATGATTGGTTTTGCATGGCGTTACATGGGGAGCATATGTGTCCGGTCAAGGTGACCAGGATTGGTCTTGGATCAGCATTGGGAAATGGCCGTTGCCGAGACCGGAACCGCCGGAACCGACGTCATGGACCCGCAATTTTTTTTTCAGCAAATGCGTTCTAAAAAAAATAATTTGCACTCCAGCGAAATTGCGGGTTTAATTAATTTGCAAGGAGCTCGATTCGCTTAATTGGATCGGCGCGAAGGAATTCGCTTTTCTCTTCTGAACAATAGAAAAGTCATTCATTATTCATTGGATGACCTCTTTGCAATTTCGATTTATCGATGAAAAAAAGGAATTATTGTTAATATGAGGGTCTTTGGGGCAGTGGGGAGTGCAACGGCACCATGCGTGATGAGAAGTCTAATGCATTCGGTTTCACATTTTGCGGTCAGCCAATGGGCTTTACAAAGCGTAATGAACCAGTGAATGAAGCGAGAAGACAATGCTATTATTTATGCGCAAATCAAAGAATATTTAAATGTCAGAACTTTCTGTTCTCCTGAAAAAATGCGCTTCTCTAACTGAACTGGGCGCAATTAGTCACATTCCGGAAAATTCTTGAATTTTCTTTTCAAGATTTCTGCACTCCACAACATTATTAAAACGCATTAAAAAAAAGGAAAAAAAAATTGACCCACTCGTTTAATGGTTTGAAAAAAAAAATTCCGACGCGCGCAGACGCACTTGCACGGATCTTATGCAAAAATGTCGGGAGAGTGTCTTGAGAAAAGTGAAAATTCCAGCGATGCACTCTTGATCGATTACACGCTCCATCGATAATTTCCTCTTTCGGAAAATTATAACAGCGAAAAAATGCAAATTAAGGCCTTCGATAATTGCAGTAGCACGAGGCGGATGTGGTGCTCAGGAGAGAATATTTTCTGCGCTAACGATAGAGTAAATTTCGGTATTTGAGGTTTCGAAATTTTTGGGAAAGTGAATTTTCAAAGCATTTGAAATTTTACAATTTTTTTAATTTTGGCAGATTTCTCAATAACTTGCGTAAATTTTCGGCAGCTCCCAGATTTTTTTAGGCCCTAGAAATATTCCAATTTTCGAAACAACTTTTCGGTGCTCTTTGAAATTTTGGAAGCACAGTTTTGCAATGGGGGTACAGAGATCCTCAATGCGGAATGTTGAGAAAAAAAGGATACCTTCAAGATATAATGAAACGGTAAAATATATGTCAAGAAAATATTTTTTGAAGGAAAAAGGTAAATTAAGGCCTTCGATAATTGCACATATATGACGAAGCGGATGCGATACTAAGAAGAAAGTGTTCCCTGCACCAACTTCCGGAATAACCAATGACTCTCGACTTCTCACGTCATTAACAGAGGAAAAAAAATTAATTATTCTCATCGTCAGATCAGAAGAGCCCATTGCTGTCTTATATGATTATAAAAAAATGGAAGTTGATGGTAAGAGCTAGTAATCCCCATAATTAATGTACCTTTGCCACGTTCTTTTAAAGTGAGAGTATGCTCGATTTTTTTTGGTATTTTTGGGAAAAGAGTCAACCTTTCAAATTTACGAACAATTTTCAAATTTTTGGAAAAACTGAAAAAAATTTGGTCCTGCTTGAAACTTTTGAAATTCTTGAAATTTCATTTTTTTTAAAATTTTTGAAATTGTTTTGCCATATTTAAAAGTTTCAGTTTTTTCTGAGAATTTTGGAAATTTCGAAAAATTGCAATTTTCAAGATTTCTTACATTTTGAAAAAAAATTGGATTTTCCGAGATTTGAAATTTTTTTGATTGCTAAAATTTCTGATTTTTTGAAACGTTTGAACTATTCAAACTTTCAAAAATTTCGAAATTTTTTTTGAAACAAAAATAGTTTTGAACAATTGCGACGTTGATGCAAGGAATTTAAAAAACAAAAAACAAAACAAAATGTAAATTACTAGAAATGATTTATCATGCAATATGCACCGAGTAGTAATTGTTTGCACTAGCATTATCCCCCCCACTGAAAATATCCCGAGTTATCGAGTAAACACCGGTAATTCATTCTCAATGTTATTTATCACTCAGGAGGTGCGCAACTGCCAGGAATTTTCCATGCAACAAAAAACCCATCAATTTCAGGTAATTCATGTTTATTGATAATTAATATTTACGAGAGGAAGATATAACTTTATATTATATCACAGTGAACAATAATGTAACATTAAATCTCCGCATCTAAAATATAACGAATGTTTTACTCTATTTTTTCTACTAGTTTTAAACTAATTCTAGACGAGAAAAATAATGTAGATGATTAGATAGATCTATATATTTGTCAAGATATATATTTAAAATTTCGTTCGCGTGGATACGTCTATAGTTTCAATTTGCGCGCCATTTTCAAATGCACTAGCGCCATCTGTCGACAATTTAAAATTCCAGGCGACTCAGGTGAAAATTTTTAGAAAAATAAAAATAGTTTTGAGGAAATTTTCAATCATGCCGGCATTTCGATGAACATTTCAGCTTCTCCAGATACTGCATTAGACAAGCTATATAAAATTGTATTCGTCAAGAACAATTTTTAACCTCAAACTTTCGATTGAAAAATTCCACTATTTTCGCTTCTCCACTTGTTATACGTTATCTCAATTGTTATAAGAAATTTTCTAGAAAGTCGAACACACAAATGAAACTAAAAAAAATTGTAACGTCGAAATTCTATCGAGTTGAGAAAATCGAATAAATTTAGGCGGTAAACATTGAGATCTATATATAACATTCCCATAAATCAATGTTTCGTTTTTATGTTGAATACGTCTCAAAAATTCGGAAATGTTTAGCGTATTTTACATTTTTGTGTGAGAATTCCATAACCGGAAGTTATGTTTCTCTTCTTTAACTCGCCTTTGCTGCACAAATAACAATTTTAAATGCGTATTTTTTTTAGGCATGATCGATTTTTAGATCGGCTAATCTTGGGGGAAACCAGAAGACAGCTTTTCTTCATATTGCATGGTTATACTCCGCTGTGGTCAGAACAAGAGTTGGCCTCGGACTGCGGGCCCGATGCCCCCCACCACTCGTCACGCCTGCGCATCTCCATTCAAGCTCCCCCCACCACCACCATCGACCAACGCTATGCGCATGCGTCAGCGGTGGTGGGGAGGATTCGGCGCGAAATCGGAAGACACCTCATAATGTCCCGACTATAATTTTGATAACCAAACATAATTTCTATGCTAACAGAATTAACATGTCTGGAATGTCAAGACTAATGTTCTAACATTGCTTTAATCATTCAGCTCACAAGTAAAATTCAGCCAAGTTCATAAAAAAAAAATCTTGTTCTGCTATTCTTGCAATATGGCCGCAATTTCTCAAGTTAGTCTCGTAGATTAGTTTACAAAAATTGCAAAGACCCGAGCTTTCGGATCTTCCAAACAGTTCTGGGAGCCGGTTTTCGGAATGTACTTGAAGATTATGGAGCCATTTGGCAGAACCCATAGCCGTCTCCACGTTGAAATTGTACGCTTGTAGCCCTTGTTTTTTCATCACCTTCAATGGAATGAACGTTAGAAAGTCGCTTCGATCGAGTTTTCAAGTTGATTCAGAGGTGGTACCAGTGTCTGAAGTGAAAAATATCGCGATCTGTCAGCTGCATCAACGCTTGTCACGTGCTGGAATTGACAGGGCTGACTTATATTGCTCTTAGCAGGTAGGACCAGCTTCTTAACCGGCGGCTTTTTGCTTTTCTTCTTATTTTTACCAGGTACTGAGAGACTTATGTTCTCGGGACAGGAGACTAAGCGCTCTATGTGCTGCCAAAGATCGTTTGCTGCTTTTGCATTGTCAAAACTCAGTCCTGCCAGTCTTGTGTGATCGGAGGAGAGGCACATTGTATGAAATGCCGGACCTGACACCTGCAAAATTGCAAAAGAAAATATTAGTACTCTAGAATTTGTTCTTTCGCGGAAATCGCGTCGACAGATTATGACGGACCTCAGCAGATTATGTCAACAGAGTCAAAAAATTCTCCAATAAATAATTGGTAAAAAAAAACAGTGAGCTTAATTGACAAAAAAAAATTGGATTAAATAATTGAGATTTTTTAGTATTGAGAAAATGAGGAAATTTACTTTATAAGAAGATAAATTGTCGATAGTTTCACGCCATAAAGTGAAACAGGTTCCTCGCTCGGCGAGTAAAATCTGAATTTGTCGTTTGGATCTCGATCTTGTCTCACCAAGGTCCAGCACCACAATTGGTATACCGGTGAAGCGTAGCTCCCAGTTTCCCTGCGCTTGAGAGCTACTTCCGAGATATAAATTGGCGAGTGACTCACACACGTATATCTGCGACAAGAAAATCGTAAAGCGGTGAGGTTGTTGTTTTTCTTTTTATTTTAAAGCGGTGAGACTGGTGATAAATTTTAGGGGCCGTAAAATCCTCCCGCAAGAGTCACCTTGCGTATTGTAATGCTTATGCTTCAAAAACAAGAAATGCCATTTTCTTCAAGGTGAAAACTGCTTTTTGCGCGCATTAAGATACGAGAGTTTGATTGTCAGTGGTGAAAGAAATTACGAAATTTATTTTTGCCTGGGTGGATTTTTTTTCGATTTTTTTTTTCGTGAAAATTGGGAAGGGGAAAAAAATCAGCCAAGTCTATTTTACATTTTTGCTAAATATTTCCAAAATTAAGAGCGCTATCAAAAATTGTTGCTATACAAAATTGTAGGTCTCAGTTTGCTCCACAAAAAAGGTGGTGAGGAAAATGCCGCTATCTTGATTACATATTGAGATATTGGCGGGAAACGGACTGGCCACCTGACTATTAAATTTCCACATGAAAAGTTTTTTGTGGGCTGGATAGCGTTGGGGATAAAATCACTACCTGTGACTTCAATCCCCTAAAAAATGTCTCCAATTGTTCCCTCTCGGCTTGGGTAACAGGATCGAGTCGGGTTTGATCGTCACTGTTGACAGAACTCCCTTCGCTGCCCTCGTAACTCGATGTGGCCGAGGTATCAGCGTCGCCCGTCGATGACAATCGTCTACGCCCACGTTTCTGATGACGCTCTCTTCTCTGGCTCGTACCACTGTAATCACTGTAATGGCACGAACTGTGCAGTGATAAATTCGACTGCAATGCCGGGCAGGATGTCGCATAAACTGCGCTATTCATTTTTTCCCCCTGAAAATCATCAAAATATAAATTATGACGTTCAACAATTCGTTTTTCTCAGGAGAAAAATTTCGAAAAATTTCGAAAAATTTCGAAAAATTTCGAAAAATTTCGAAAAATTTCGAAAAATTTGAGTTTTGACAATTTCGAAATTTTCTAAATTGCAAAAAAAAAGAAATTTATCTGAAAAATTTGGAAAATGTTTAAAAAATTGGGAAATTGCAAAAAAAAATTGAGAATGAGAAATTTTGAAAATTCTAATATCTCAAAAAATTGGAAATTTTGAGAATTAAAAAGTTAAAATGTTTGGAAATTTAAAAAATGGAAAATTCAACTGCAAGGCTAGAGAGGAAACAGCACATAGTGCGCTATCCACTTTTCCCTGTGAAGACTTCAAAATATGAGATGTAAAGTTATTCCAATTAAAATACTGATGTTGTTCAAATGAGGAAAAAACATGAAGTAAAAAAATATATATTCATGGAACTAGGCTGCAGGTATGAAAAAGACGCATATGACCTATAGAAAGTTCTATGGAAAATTCTATAGAAACCTGGTAGAGGATTCTACAAAAAATTTCCATAGAAGATCTCGCAGAGAATCTTATAGAAGATCCCATAAAAAATCGTGTGCAAAATCCTATAGAAAATCATATAGAAAAAATTTCGTCCAAAGTCCACTACATTTTTTTATTCTACCGCTCTTCCAATTAGACAAAATTTCTGTTCGAATGTGGGGAAAAAAATCTTGAAAATTTGATTTCATGCATTTTCCTCCGGAACAAATCCATCTATATGTAAACTCGTTTCAGTCACTATCCCCCAAATAAAAAAAAACGGGGTCAAATTTTTTTGGGAGAAATGAGGAGAATTTCCCATTAAAAATCCAATGTGCGATCTCATTGCAAAATCCATTAAAAGATTTTCATTTATTAATTTATCCCCGTAGATAAAATATGAGATGTCAAATCGTTTTAATTAAAATGCTCATACGCTGCAAATGATGAGGGGAAAAACTGGAGTGAATATTTGTTTTTTTTTTCCACTGCACTCCTCATTATAAATCATTTTTTTTCGACGAGGTAACCCCGTCAGAGATTTTAATTGCAATTAAAATTAGTCAGGCTGCTTATTACTTAATGTTTTCCAGTCCATCATGAATTATCTCCAAGCAAATTGATGATTGAAGAAACCTAAAACATCCTAAAAAAACTTTTTTCATTTCTGTTTACCAAATTTTAAAATTTTTTCAACCCCAAAAATTTCGAAAATTCCAAAAATTTGCTGATTGTCAAAAATATTTTTTTCAAAAATATCACAAAAAAAATGTAAGATATTAATTGGAATTAGAACGCTTCAAGTATTTTGCCTAGCGAGCAAAACCATATATTCAAATCGGAATGCATCGAGAGTGTCAAAACGTTCCCGTCATTTCGTAACTTTCAATATTTTTAAAAATGGGACTGCATCGTTGGCAAAAACTTGTCTTCTACATCATCATTTTCCCTGAAATGTTCACCAATTAACAAAAAAACTAAAAAAAAAAAAAACCAAGATTTGAACATAGAGATTAATGCTAGATGGTCTCTGCTAAAAGCCTAATAGATCGATGATGTTGGCATAATAAAATATCCATTCGCATCCACATGAGCATCATGGAGTAACAAAAAAAAATTCAAAAATTTAGCCAAATGCCCCCCCCCCCCCCGCCCCACTGCGCTTGCCGGGACTCCGAAAAGTCCGCGAATCTCCCTCATTAATCTCCAGTTTCGAAATTTTTCATTCCAATTTACACGAAATAAAAAACCCCCCATACAATACGACGCTAATAATAATAAGATAGCTGAGATAATGGAATGGTAGGAATAATCAGCAAAGCGTGGGAACGGCGCGTGTACAACACGATGATTCAGCTTGTGAGAAAAAAAAATGGGGCCTGCAAGTACGATCGCTCCGATCGATCCAATGCGAGTTTATTATACATAAAGTACCCAAGCTGTTCGGTGGGACGTGCTGGTTATACGAGACATGTGAGACATAGGTGGAGGGGGCCTTATCGCATTTCGAAACAATAGAATCAAGCCGCTACCAAGTATATACGGACTTCCGCCGTTCTTGGATCCGGACAGTGCGTACGAGTGGGTGCAACGCACTGGCTCCCTAACGACGCGGAGATGTTTCATTAAGGAACGCTGATGCTTAATTAACATTAAGGAGCTGTATGCTACGAGCAGACCTATCGTATTCGTACTTTAGCCTGCCTCGGTATGCTAAAAAGTCCTCTTCCGCAGCAAATCGCACTGGGTTCCCTTAGACTGCCTTGCTATGTTAAAATAGTGAAGCTTTAGTGAATTGACGGCGATGGCCGAGTGATTAGAGCACGAAATTTTGGCATTGATGGAAGCCGGAAGACCTGGTGGCCGAACTCAAGTCTTCTTCTGGGTCCCGTCAAAGGAAGGACTCTGCAATCTACTGTAGAGTTGGGGAACAAGTCGGCTTCCAAGCGCTGCAAGGGAAGAAATTGGAAAGACCCGAAAGAGTGTACGACCAGAGGGAACTGAACTAAACCAGTAAATTTTGGGAGTGGCCAAGGAGTACGGGTGCAATCCACTCCCTAACGTCGCGGAGACATTTCATTAGGGAACGCTGATGCTTAATTAACGTTAAGGGGGCTGAGGGGCGACGCGCGAAAGCAATTGCGACTTGGTGTTGGGCGAGCTTAAAATGATTCAGAAAATCCATTAGCTACTCGCTCGTTAGCATACTGAAAACGAGTGTATGTGTTGCATAGTATGCTGGTTAGGAAGTGTTGCTGGATTAAGGTGGCAAATCGGAGTGTGCTGAAATAGTCCATCTTGAGCGTGACCTATGCGTACGCGTCGGTGCAACGCACTGGCTAGCAGTAGAGATGTTTCATTAAGGAACACTGAGGCTTAATTCACATTAAGGGAGCTAACGTAAAAAAAAATTAAAATTAAAATTAAAAAAATTAAAAAAAAAATGAGGGAGCTTAGAAGGGAAACCAAAAATTGCTTTGAAAAATTGATCGGAAAAATTACTAATTAAGCGTAAAAATGACCTCGAGAACATTTTGAAAATTCGAAGGAAAAGTTTTAGAAATAAAAAAAAAACTCATTTTTGGCAAAAATAAAATCATTATCTCATCATTTCACTTATTTTTTTAATCATGGCCTCATCTTCTTTTTCCCAATTCCGCCACTTTATAAAGCTGGACTGATGACGACCATACGTCGCATACGGGAAAAATCATTTTTAACTACTGACGTAATTCATTAAATGAGACACGTAGTAAGAGCTTATCGCTACGTCTCATCAGCACGCTGAGAAAAAAATTAATTTTCAACAAGTGAGGCCGAGTTGGAATAAAAATTGGAAATACTCAAATTTTGCACTTTTCACAAATTTGAAGAATTTTCAAAAAAGTCTCGTTTTTAAATTATTTGAATTCTAATTTTGAATTTCTGAGGAAAAAAAAGAATTGACAAATTTAGTGATTTTTTTTTGTTCATAAGCAAATATTTTTCACTCAAAAAAAGATTGTGAAAATGACAGAGAGCCCAAAATTTTAGAGAGCAAAAATGCTGAATTTTTTTCTTTAATTGCGATGCACTCGAAGTTTCGCTTCTGTCACGTTCACGTACTGTACCCACATTCTTCTAATTTGTTTTTCTCCATTTTATATTCATTGAGCGTGCCTCTGAGCAAAGCACCACGATGAGACATCGGTCGCGGATGGGTCGCGAGGGCGAGTGACGTAATGTCGCGCACCCAATCTCTTATGCATAATTCCGCGTTTTTCCGCGAAAACGAACATGAGCAATCGTTGAATCGCTTCTTTGTGCAACTACTTCGTGCCCCATGTTATTAACAAATTCATTTCGAATACCGATTACTGCATCTTCGGGAATATCCGGCAGTTGCGCTACAGTTGACAGCGCTGACTTGAATTTTCCAAAATTCTACATTTTCAAAACATTCTTTTTTTTTTTTTTTTTTTTTTTTTTGGCGCGAAAGGTTTATGTAGTTATGTGTATATAGTCAATTAACATATTTCAATTTTTTTGCAACGCAGGTTATGGGGGGTGATGGGTGGGAGGGGGGAGGCAGGTGGATTTGGCGAATGGGTATGGGTATGTAAAATGGAGTAAGAGCGCCCTGGGGCGCGAGGACCTGGATGTCGTTGACCGGGAGGCGGGTTCCTCTCGTCGCCATCTTCTTCGCCTCTTTTTACCCAATGAAAAGGGATTGATGAGCTTGAGGGGAGTTTTTGCCCCGCGGATTTCGCTTGTTGCCGGTTTAATTACGGGAAAAACTCAGTAATTTGACGAGAGTAAAATTTGGAGTAAATATACAACAGATCGAGCAAGCCCGTTTTATTTTCGTTATTTTTGAAAATTTTTTTGGATTTTTTATTATTAATGGAAATTTTGGTAATTTTAGTATTTTTAATTTTTTTTTCAATTTCTTAAATTTGAATCGTTGAAAATGTTCTTATGATTTTTGAAAGTTAAAGGTAATATCGAGAGACGGATGGATGAAGGACGATTTGTAAAGTAGTTCATACATTTCGAGATTTGCGACCGCAAGATAACAGAAGTTGCACCACCAAAAACGGCAATTTTTCCCGCCCCACAAATGGCTTACGGTTGTCTTTCACGCATTTGTGGCTTTGTTTATTCTGGACCAGTGGGTGCAGATGGGCGCATCCTGTTGCAAGAATTCTCAACTCGAAAGACGCGTGCCAAGCATTCTAGGGACTTGGTGAACCGAGAAATCGCTCGCCGCGATTCCCAGGCAGCCGCAACATCGCGGATAAAAACCGGACCCATCGGAAATTTCCAAAATTGCAAGGCTTCTTAGAAGTTGAAAAATCATAATGGGAATCATTGATCGCGTTGAAGAAGTGAAAATTTTCAAAATTTAGAAATTTTGAAAATTTGGAAATTTTAAAAATTTGGAAATTTTGAACTTTTGAAAATTTTGGAATTTTGAAAATTTTGAAATTTGGAAATTTTGAAAACTTTGAAATTTGGAAATTTTGAAATTTTGAAAATTTTGGAATTTTGAAAATTTGAAAATTTGGAAATTTGGAAATTTTGAAAATTTTGAATATTTTGAAAATTTTGAAAATTTTGAAAATTTTGAAAATTTTGAAAATTTTGAAAATTTTGAAAATTTGGAAATTTTGAAATTTTGAAAATTTTGGAATTTTGAAAATTTGAAAATTTTGAAAATTTTGAAAATTTTGAAAATTTTGAAAATTTTGAAAATTTTGAAAATTTTGAAAATTTTGAAAATTTTGAAAATTTTGAAAATTTTGAAAATTTTGAAAATTTTGAAAATTTTGAAAATTTTGAAAATTTTGAAAATTTTGAAATTTTGAAATTTTGAAAATTTTGGAATTTTGAAAATTTGAAAATTTTGAAAATTTTGAAAATTTTGAAAATTTTGAAAATTTTGAAAATTTTGAAAATTTTGAAAATTTTGAAAATTTTGAAATTTTGAAATTTTGAAAATTTTGGAATTTTGAAAATTTTGAAAATTTTGAAAATTTTGAAAATTTTGAAAATTTTGAAAATTTTGAAAATTTTGAAAATTTTGAAAATTTTGAAAATTTTGAAAATTTTGAAAATTTTGAAAATTTTGAAAATTTTGAAAATTTTGAAAATTTTGAAAATTTGAAAAATTTGAAAATTTAAAAATTCGAAAATTCGAAAATTCGAAAATTTACAAATGTGAAAATTTGAAAATTTGAAAAATTTGAAAAATTTGAAAAATTCGAAAAATTTGAAAAATTTGAAAAATTTGAAAAATTTTGAAATTTTCAAAAATTTCAAAAATTTGAAACATTTGAAAATTCAAATCTCTGAACATTTGTATATGTACGTATATGTTCACCGAATTTTGAGTTTTAGGGCGCAAACAAGTGCCGGAAATCGACCAATCAATCAATCACTCATGCGCGGTGAAAAACCGATTCTAAAAAAATTTAATATCGATTATAACAACAACTGAATGGAATCCGTGACACACTGATCCATTTACCGGGCTCCCCTGATGCCGCACCGCCTGTACTCGAAACTACCGCCCAATTAGGCATGGGCAAATGACACAGCTCATGATAAATATGCATGAGAGTACATCCTGGCTCTTCACTGCTCCATACCATTAAACGAAAATTCCTTCCTTCAATAGCAGCTCTGATTTCCAAGTGCGAAATTTCCGAGAGTTTTGAAAGATTTCAGGGCAACATTGCGTAAGTGACTCCATTTTTTAAAACCATTTTTGAGGCTTTGGTGTATGTGTGTTTGTGTGTGTGCGCGGCTATTTCTTCCCCTCCCTCCTTTATCCCCATAGCCAAATAAAGCATTTTTCCCCTTTTGGGACTAGTGTTTTTGATGGTATCCAGTGAAATTATCTATGCACAGATAAATAAATCCGTAAATACGCACTGATAAGCTATCACGTTATGACTGTCATTTTCATTATGCAGACTTTTCAGAGCTAAATGAAGCGAGAAACAAATTAAAAAATTGGTCAGAGCTTCTAAGATCAACAATTGACGAAGCCTAAAGGATTTCAGATGCCCCAAAAACTTCATAAAAATCCGAAAAGTGCATTGCTACACAATCAAAAACGGAATGTTCATGTGTCGCTCCAAATACTCGTCCAGGAATTTTGTGACATTTTTCACACACACATGTTCCTTGATATTGATAAGAATATTTTCATTGTTGAGATTTAAAATTGTGAAGTTTCTGAATTTTCCAAAGAGTTATCCGATTATTAATTTTGAGAGATACCTAAGTTTAAAAACTCGGAAATTAAAACTTTTGAAAACTTGTTTACATGTACATGTATTGATATGATTTTTGGGGATAACTATAATGGTAACATTTCCGAAAATTTTGAAAATTTCAGAGGAGTTTTTCGTGAAATTGTTCGTACACACCTATGTGCTGATAAGATTACGCGCGATGAGTGTGCCTTATCTTGCGATAACTGATAACGGGAGATGTTAGCGATTG
This sequence comes from Asobara japonica, assembly GCA_026005395.1. Taxonomy (NCBI): domain Eukaryota; kingdom Metazoa; phylum Arthropoda; class Insecta; order Hymenoptera; family Braconidae; genus Asobara; species Asobara japonica. The sequence continues at coordinate 362,683 of BQMI01000533.1, read as the reverse complement.
GAAAAGCAATTTAAATTCCTCGATTTGCTTGCAACATACCTTGTTTTAAGAATTTCTCGAACAATCGGCGACTCAGATATTGCCCGAGGGCATTGTTTATTGCAATAATGATAATGATAAATAGTTGTTGATAAATGAGGTCCACATTGCACGTTTCACTTGGTGAGATTATTTATTTTGGCCGTAATGGGGGGGCAAATCGATGAAGCAACAGCTTGGAATAATTATTTGTTTAGGAGAAAACCGGACGAGATGTTGGCCCGACGATGAATGGACGGGTACTGGTGGTGAACTGGTGGACGGGCGGAGAGATTGGTGGCGTGGAGCACGGGAGAGACGTGCGTCATGAGTGCCGGCGAGGCCAATGCGCACCAGACCTCGCCAAGCCGCCTGCGGGGACTGGCCCGGGTAATGCACTGCGGGCTCCTTTCAGCCGTATAACACCATCATTTCATTTCATCTTTCAGTTTTCAATTTTTTTCTTTAATTTTGGAATTTCGGGATTTTGGAATTTTTAAATTTTTGAATTTTGGATTTTTTTAATTTTTGAATTCTTGAAATTTCGAGTTTTTAAATTTTTGAATTTCTGAATTTTTAAATTTTTGAATTTTTGAATTTTTGAATTTTTGAATTTTTGAATTTTTGAATTTTTGAATTTTTGAATTTTTGAATTTTTGAATTTTTGAATTTTTGAATTTTTGAATTTTTGAATTTTTGAATTTTTGAATTTTTGAATTTTAAAATTTTAAAAATTTGAAATTTTTGAACTTTTGAATCTTTGATTTTTCGGATTTTTGAATTTGGGAATTTTTGAATTTGGGAATTTTTGAATTTTTGAATTTTTGAATTTTTGAATTTTTGAATTTTTGAATTTTTGAATTTTAAAATTTTAAAAATTTGAAATTTTTGAACTTTTGAATCTTTGATTTTTCGGATTTTTGAATTTGGGAATTTTTGAATTTGGGAATTTTTGAATTTTTGAATTTTTGAATTTTTGAATTTTTGAATTTTTGAATTTTTGAATTTTTGAATTTTTGAATTTTTGAATTTTTGAATTTTTATATGTTTAAATTAAATTTGATAAATTGAGAGCATGAAAAAAAATTCAAAAATTTGGGAGATTGCCGAAAATAAACAGTACAGCACAAAAACTGGCTAAGCGGCTTACGGACAGTGGCCTGGGCGATGGCTACGGATCCGCGATCGAAGACGATACTCTTTTTTTAAATTTCAACTTTGCCATTTTGCAATTCCCAATTTTGCATGCTCTCAAAAACTTACACAATTGGAAAGGTTTAAACCATCCATCCAATGCAGAATTTCAAAAACTTTTAATTAGAAAGCTCCCAAATTTGTAATAAATAATTTAATAAATTCGAATAATTTGAAAATTTTTGTAAAGTAGGAAAACACGAAGAAGTCAGTTCTGTTATCGTTTCAATGTAAAAGTTAATGAATTCCTTCAGATGCTCAAAAATTTCCCTACATTGGTGTGTATAAACTGCGCTCCATAAATTGGAATTTTTGTGGTGATGACATCGATATATATAGACATCATATACATTGCGCATTAATTGAAATTCCTCATGCGGTTTCGGGGGGCTAACGATTAACAATAATGGGTAGAAATTTTTCCACAAGTGGCTTAGTTTCCAACTAAAGTTACTTACGCGGTGTGTTTTATCTGTAATGACTATTGAAGAACTCAGTATTACGTAGGAAGAAAATTCTATGGAATTTCCACAGGAATTTCCATAGGACCTTCTAGAGCAATTTCCATAGGGATTTCTAGAAGAATTTCCATTGGGATTTCTATAGGAATTTCTACAGGAATGTCTACGGGAATGTCTATAGGAATTTCTATAGGAATTTCTATAGGAATGTCTATGGGAATTTCTATAGGAATTTCTATAGGGATTTCTATGGGAATTTCTATAGGAATTTCTATAGGAATTTCTATAGGAATTTCTATAGGGATTTCTACAGGAATGTCTATGGGAATGTCTATAGGAATTTCTATGGAAATTTCTACTGGAATTTCTATGGGGATTTGTAGAGGAATTTCTAGAGGAATGTTTATGGGAATTTCTAGAGGAGTTTATATAGGAAATCCCACAGGATTTCCCACGGAAATTCCATAATAATTGTCATGGAAACCCCAGCGTAATGTCCATAGAAACTGGCATAAAAGCTCTTATAGAAATTCCTATAGACATTCTTATGTAACCGTGTGTCATATACTAATGCTATTGGATTTTTTTATACGAATTGTTTTAACTTTTCAGACTCGTTGAACAATTTGAATTTCTGTGATCTTGTACACATTTTTTGCCTCCTTATTTTCTCAACCTGTTCGGCGAAGATTGTAATCCTACAAACATATCAATATCGTTTCTAACAAAAAGCTTTGCATAAATGCAAAATTTGGCGACAGTTCGTATGAGTTTGCAATGACTTTTCTGATTAAAAATGAGGAAACAAGTATGGAATGGAGGATAAAATTTTACATAAAATCCAAAGATCACTTAGGTCGATTCTGCATGTAAAGCATCGCGTATTCCCTACAAATTGTAGCAATGTTTTATTATCCTCTTTCTATTTTTATCGCGTTGTTATATTCACACAATTTGCACGAGAGGCTTAGACACTATTTCGAAAAGTACAAGTGGTGTCTCTAACTGTTCTGGACGTTTTATTTCCCATAGCAATTCATTTCCCTTCTGCAAATTTTTCAAGCTTTTCAAATTCTTCAGATTCATTAAATTTCTGGGAAGTCTGGTTAGGACTTTTAGCAAGTTTTGAACATTTTGACACTTTGGGAAGTCTCAAGCATTCGAATTTTTTTCAAAATTGAGCCCTGAAAAGTTTCGGAGCTCTGAAAAATTTCAGACATCTGAGAAATACAAATATGGAGATTCTGGAAATTTAACAGAGAATGTGTGGACTTCATTTTTATAATGTGTAAATGTTGTAATTTTTTTAAATTCTCTCTGCCATCGCCATTATTCCCAGGGAGCTAAAAAAAAATTATCACATCCCTTCCTTCCTAGTCATCTTACTCTACAATTCTACATTGTAGATTGTGTCGTCTACAATCGAGCGGTTACAAACAATCGCAGTTGACACTCACCATTCAGTTCATTCGTTACCTCCTGAACTAACTCCATTGTCTAAGGATAATGACTCGGAGAAATATCGTTGCAATTAGTGCATTTGTAATGACTTTTCACTTGTTACTCTTTGACTTGCTTTTCTTGCTGGTTTTTTTTTCATTTCGTTAATTATAGAAGATCCAGACTGGAGGGAATATGTATAGAACATTTGTTTCTCTAATTTTTTTTTTCTAATTTTTTTTCTAATTTTTTTTTTCTAATTTTTTTTTCTAATTTTTTGTCTAATTTTTTTTTCAAATTAAAAAAAAAAATTTATTCTAATTTTTTTTCCTATTTTTTTCTAATTTTCAAAATTAAGAACACCTTCCAAAATTTACAATTTTTTAGGATCGATTTTCAATGGTTTTTTACCCTTTGGGAATTTTGAAATTTTCTTTTTATTCGCTCAAGTACAGAAAATGAAGATTTTAACTGCAGAAAAGTGCTTTTCATTGAAAGTCAATGAACCAGCGGTATTAATAGGGACTATCGTGTCAAGTAGAAAGTTACGCCGAGTAGTAACAGCACTGATGTCAGACTCTGGGCAATTGTCGAAGACGAATTACAGCCGTCCTTATCGTTGCATGTGCTACAAGTGACATCGGGATACTTGGATCCCAAATCCTCGCAGGTGAAGCCTGATGGAATGCAGCCGCGCTCCACCACTTTTTTATTATTCTCTGAAAAAACCATTTCCTTTTAATATTTTGAAATTTGTGCAAATTTAAAAAAAATTTCACGCGACATTTGTTTTTACAAAAATTGGAGATTTTGGAATTCTTGTAATTCTTGCAAATTTTTTTGAGACTCTCTTGTCTTGACATTTTTTTCATTTTTGAAAATTGTTGAAATTTTGGAAGTTCCCGCAAATTTGTGAATGTCTCAAATTTTAACATATTTCAAGTCTTGGCAAGCTTCAGAATTTTCGAAATTCATCACTTTTCCATTGAATAAAATTCTGCATACACTTTGCCATGGTTAATCCGCAATGTTCAATCATTACTTCAACCTGTAACACTCTAATGTTAAATACACCTCCATAATTGGTCCACACCTGACTATATATTCAGACAATCGCCCAAAACGAATGGCAGCCCAACGAAACGAACGAATATTGACTGTTCGTCTCGAATGTTGCGATAATTCATAAACACTTGATCTTGAGTGAGAAAAAAATAATATCTGGTATTTGATTGTGGGAAATAATTGTCGTGATTACTCATCAAGCGATAACATGTACTTCAGTGACTTACTCGTTCCTGAGAGCTTGATGCACTGTTGATCAGAATTTTTGGCCTCGCGTCTCTTCCGAGTTAATTGGCTCACTTCGTAGAATCGAGACATGGCAAGTGGGTTCGATTCTCCCTGGGCAGGAGCGACCGTTGTTGTAGTTGTAGGCGCGACAGTTGTTGTAGTTGTAGGCCCAGCAGTTGTTGTAGTTGTAGGCGCGACAGTTGTAGTTGTAGGCGCGACAGTTGTTGTAGTTGTAGGCGCGACAGTTGTAGTTGTAGGCGCAGCAGTTGTTGTAGTTGTAGGCGCGACAGTTGTAGTTGTAGGCGCGACAGTTGTAGTTGTAGGCGCAGCAGTTGTTGTAGTTGTAGGCGCGACAGTTGTAGTTGTAGGCGCGACAGTTGTTGTAGTTGTAGGCGCGACAGTTGTTGTAGTTGTAGGCGCAGCAGTTGTTGTAGTTGTAGGCGCAGCGGTTGTTGTAGTTGTAGGCGCCGCGGTTGTTGTAGTTGTAGGCGCCGCGGTTGTTGTAGTTGTAGGCGCAGTAGTTGTTGTAGTTGTAGACGCGACAGTTGTAGTTCCTGGATTAACAGACACTGTTGTTGGAGCAGTTACAGATGGAGTCTCGGATGTAGGCATTGACGGGCACTCTTTGGGCTCGAAACTTTCTGGATTTGTTTCACACTTTGCATTCTTCTCTGATGAACAAATTATACATTTCAAGGAGTTTCCTGAAATTCAAAATAGTTTTCAGGCATCTGTTTATGAAAGACAATGTATATGCTTTTAAAATCAAAGTACCTCGACTGAACTCGCCGATGAAAACAAGCGCAAAAATTGCGTAAATGACGGTAGTTTTTTCAAACATTTTCGATAGTCCTACTAATGAGGTCCAATGAGTGGAGAAATAATTTTTTTTTTATATTTTGATAATTAAAATATTTTAGCTGAGTGGTAGATTCGGGACTAAGAATCGACGCAGACTGATTACTGCGGAACTGCCCACAACGCTGATCTCCAGGGAAGTATCATCGAGTACTTGTGGTCATACGGTGCAAAGATAAAGTTGATAAATTTTTTTTCTTGTTCACATTACGCCTGTCAAAACTGATCATTGTTGAGATATCGTGTGCTATCATATATTTTTTTGTTATTTCATTACTTGGACGGAGATTGCCGCTGTACCTATCTATCGATAGTACTTATCAATGACAGTTTTGCCGTTAATTTCCTCAATATGAAGCCTTTTCAAGACTGGGCCGAAACAATTTAGTTTTGTCATCAAAAAGAATTGCTCGATGCTAAAAGAGAAAATGCTAATATTAAGAGGCGGATTGGGGGGGAAGTAATACTTCGGGGGATAAATCAACACATTCGGGTTGGGAAGAAACGGTGAATATGGGATGACTTTCGAGTCTAGGAGGTAGAAAGTTCAGCCTTGAAATTAAACACTCTGTACGGACTATTCAACTCGATAGATGGATACACGATTGTAACAATAATCGTCATCCTTGGGGGTTAACATTTCTCACTCCTTTGAAATCCCTTGAGGCTCTATACCTTTTGGCATCTTAATCTTATTGCCATTTTCAACAAACTCATATATTTGATTTTTTATTTTCTCTTTTTTTTAAAATTAGTTTCTGTTCATTCATCGTTTTTTGGGAATTTTTGAGAGTTTAGACATTTTTTTCACACCTTTGTTTTCACTTAAAACATTCAAATTTAATTCTTTTGAGTTTTCCAAAATAGACAATATATGAGAATTTTTTTTTGCAATTCTACAGAATTTTGTAAATTTTCTCAACTTTTTCAAAATTTTCAATTTTTTAAAGTTCAGCGAATTGGAGACACTGAGCAGTATTTCATGACACGTTCAAGGACACACCGATAACAAACCTTAACATAGAACGAAATTAACAAGACTCACATTTCGCTAGAGCAAGGTAAAACGATAAGCTTTACAACTGTCATCCCACATTTGTGGATAATAATTGTGCTCGTAATTGTACGGAAAAACCAACGAAAAACGAACGGGTTAACTTCCTGTTGGCCTCGTGCCTAATAACACTATTTCGTTAAAGTCGCCTTCCTTTTTCTGCATTATATTTTTTTCGAGTCGAGGTAAGGAGGACATGGCAATGCCGTGGGATTTTTTTCTTCATGGTGAACACATGGGAAACACACAAAATGATACACAGAATGTGAGTGTGACCCTTGATGGGTCACACCCATAACTTCCCAATAGAAATTCACAGAGTGGATTCCTAAGATTTACTTAAAACATGATTAACTTCTTAACAAGTGACTTAACACGAAAATGTTATACTACATTTTTTCTAGAGAATTTAATTTACTACAAAAAATCATTAATGTGATTTTCACTTAAATGAATTAGACAGCGAGATATGGTGCAAAAAATGTTGAAAGAAACGTTAAATTTGTAAAATCTTTTTTTCATAATTTCTTAATTTTTCCAATTTCCTTTAAAAGTTGACTTGTTGGGGTAAAGAGGACATGCCACTGGCGTGAGATTTTTTCATGGTAATTTTTTTCCAGTGTGTGTGTATGTGCAATAGAGCATGGGTCCCTGTTTCTTAGGGAAAAGTCAGGGGGCCCCAGGCATTCACACAGTGACACGTTAAATTGTTGAATTGTGTCCCCACACATGGGAAATAGGGACCATCGGGAACTCGTATATGCATGCAGAGACTTCCGCCGCTTTTTTCCCAAGTTGTGTGTGTGGATGTGGTCGTCCGGGGCTTCGGCTGGCTCGTGAACGTCTGCCTCGTGGAATGCGGTTGTACCACTCACAATGTTTCTCCGCACTCGTTCACCGACTCATCCTCTCACTTCATCCTTCGATATTTCGCCTATACGTTTAATACAAAAGGTGCTACACTGTTAGCAATGGCAATTTGTCAAATTTACCATTTGGCAAATTTGGAAAATTTTGAGAATACGAATTTTGGAAATTTTGATAATTTTGAAAATTTTGAATTTTTGTAGATTTGGAAAATTTAGAAACTGTAAACTTTGAAACTCGAATTTGAGATTGTGCTTTGGAATTTTTGCCGTTTATTTTCGGTGTTTTTTAAGGCGTCTGAATTTTCAAATACTTGGAATTTCCAATTCTTTTCAAATTCAATTTTTAAACAAAATTAGCAATTGGCTTTAGGAATTATGATTTTTGTACAAGTATAATTCTCTGTAGCTTATTCCAGCCAATGCATTTACATTAGCGTTAGCACATCACACTTACACTCTAATGGTTCGCTGCTAAAAATTTCAGCTGACTTCGAGGAATTAACGACACATTTCTGATATAGCCATTATTTTCGTTTTTTTAATTTCTAAAATTTCTGAATTTGTAATGTTTTGCAGAAATCTCTTTCATACATTTTTTTTCTCCTGATTTCACTTGTCAAAATTTTTCAAGTTTTTAGAATCTGTGAAATGTTCATAATTTTTTAGATTTTTAAAAAATGTAAATTGTTGAAGCTTTAAAATTTTTTGGAATATTTCGACAGAAATTTGTGAATTTTGAATTTTTAAAAAAAATTTGCATTTCATTGTCTTTCAATTTTTTCGTTGACTTTTACATAAATTTGAAGGAAAAATTACTCGTTGGAATTTTCTAAATTTCAATTTTCCAATTCTTCAACTTTTAATATTTTAAGAATCTAATTTTTTTCTCGTTTTCTTGAGTCCACCTAATCTGATTACGTCACCTAGTTTACTCTCATCACCTTTCATCAAAAAGGGTTCTTACAAAAAGGCCACAATTTCTCACAATTTTTTTTTCTCAGACTCCGACACATTCTTGAAAAATGATTCGACTCGAAATTTTTTTTTCCCACGTTGTCATCTTCCAGGATTAATCTAAAGAAAAATCAAATAAATTCTCAATAGTACGTGTTAACCTGAGAGAAAAAGCTTATTGCCAGTGGCAATAATATTCTCCCACATTTCCAATTAATTACGTTCATTACGATTACCTCGGTATTTATAGGGCCCTTAATGTCACTCGTTTACTCAAGACATAAATGAGTGCATTAGGCGCATAAGATAAGTATGTTTCAATGGTGGGTGTTATTGCGATATTAAATTCTGAACACATCATGGGACATTTCACATAGCCTAGTCAATCTAAAATTCGAATTCTTCCAAAATAGAATTAAAATAGATTCATCTGTGATAAAATTAAGAACAAAATAAAATCCAACACCACTAAAACTTAAAAATCTGTCAAAAGTTTGACAACTTTCAGAATTCAAAAATGTCTGAAAATTCTAATATCAAAATTCGGAAATGGTCAATTTTTCTTCAGTTTGTGAAGTTTTTAAAAATTCCCTAATTTTCAAAATTTTAACAATTCTGAAAATTTTCACAATATCACGATTTTGAAATATTTTCTAATTTAAATATTTACACTTATTTGAAAGGGAATTTTGGTACGATAGTTGGCAGAATGGAGTATTTAGATTGATTGGGCTACGATGACGGGTGGATTATAGGGCAAATTTAGTCCGGGGTCATGGGAGCAAACTGCTGCGAACTGGGCGTTTGTACTCGTCGTCGATATCGTGGAGGTCCGGAGGATCTGCGTATCCACTGTCGTCGTATCTGGTACAGCGAGAACCTGGGGAACGCGGTGGATGTACAGAGTGAACTGGATGAATGCTGTAACATATTTCAATTTTGAGTTAGTTTTCTTGCATCTCTTGTTCTTCCTGGATATCAAGAAATTTGGGCGAGAAGAACACACACACTCCTCTCCACCCACCCACACCCACCTACCCAGCCACCCGCCCGCCTACCCACCCACCCACCTACCCGCCCACCCACCTACCCACCCACCCACCTACCCACCCACCTACCCACCCACCCGCCTACCCGCCCACCCGCCTACCCGCCCACCCGCCTACCCACTCACCCACCCACCCAAACACTCACCCACCCGCACACTCACCTACCCACCCACCCACTCACCCACCTACCCACACGTTTACCGATCGACCTCTCATAAAAGGAAAGTTGACTTTTCATTTTTGGACCGACAGCAATAAAAAAAATCGTAAAGTTCAAAAATCGTTTATAATCGTGGATTAAGAATCTTGGTTTTTTCCGCGCGCGTCGCATGTAATACGCGAAGGATGACTCGCCAGCGAGATGACGTAGATCGTTGTAAACTTGAGCCGCTTCATTTGCAATTATTGATTATAAATTAATCCGGCCATATTCAATTATATCTATTGCGAGTTATCTGTGTAATGAATAGATATGTATTAATACGGCAAATGGAAAACACTGAAGCTCATGCACGTATTCAATTTTCCTTGATGTTAATTCAGATAAATAGAAAGGCATCAATTGAGGTACAAAATCATGGTTCTTATTATTCGATGTCTCAATATTCCATCGCACCAATACTGCATGATGAAATAGTATTGGAATACAATAAATATGGGGCGCAATGAGAATTTTTATTACGATATATTGCAACCTTTACAGTCCATGTACCTGAACATTTTTTCTCTTGAACTTTTGAAAAATCTATAAAAAAAATGTTCAAAAATCTCTAAGATTTCCAAAATCTGAGATTTGCCAAATTTTGGAAAAAAACTCACGATTTCAGAAGCTTAGAAAAATAAATTGAAAATGCCAATGAATTTTGAAAAGGTTTGAGAATTTCCAGTTTCTAAAAGTTTGAGTAATTCTGCAAAATCTAACCATTTTCGGAGAAACTTTGATATTTCAGTAATTGCAAAATTTTGAGATTTCTAAAAATTCCAAAAATGTCAAGAGAAAAATTGAAAATGGATTTTGGATCTTCTCCGAGACATGAACTCACCTGGTGCACCTGGAAGGACTAGTCTCCAGAGGTTCATCATACCTCCTGGACAGCATAGTAAAGTCCCTGTGAGCAGAAACCAATTTTTGCAGTCGCGAAATGATTTCATAGTCAGGCGTGCAGATGGGCTCATTGAGAATTTTGGCGACAGAAACCCTGAAGCTCTGGAGTTGCGACTCCCTTCGCGTCACCTCCGCCAAATTTTGCTTGACCTGGGCAATTTCGTCCCGCAAAAGTTGCAAGGAATGATCATTTATCGATCTCTCTTGATCGGCACTCTCAGTCGTCGTACGCATTTGATCCTTGAGCATGCCGAACTTTCTCGTGTAGCGTGTTCTCAGCATTTCACTCTCAACCAAACGCTTTTGAAGTTCCTCAATTTTTCTGCTTCGCTCCAATGCCGCTATCTACACATTAATTTTCATTAGAATCTGTCAATTAATCAAAGCCTTCATACATTAATTAATTATACACTTTGCAAAATCATTATTTTTCCGATTAATTATGGAATTAATTAATGAAACAATTAAACGATTCTTCCATGCATAAATAATTTATTTCACCAGAAAATTTTGTCATTTTCCAAATTATTTGATATTTGGAGGCTTTCCAAATTTTCAAAGAATTGAACAAAAAAAATTCCGATCTGGAAAAGTTAAGAAAAAATCGAAAAGTTGATAGAATTGAAATAAAAATCAAAAATAAAAAAATAATAAATGTCAAAAATTTGTAAAAAAAAGAATCGTGTGAGGACAACTATTTTTGGTTTTCAACAATCATCATCTTAAATCTGCAGGAAACATAAAAGCCGCCGCGCAAACTAATAGCGAAAAGTGTCTATCACAAAATGGCCATAATCTCGATAAAATATGTGATTATTAACCTTGTAATCAGCCGCCTCGGTGAGTTGAGTGCTGAGCTCTCGATTTCGCGACTTTTCTTCCGCCAACTGCATTTGCAATCGCTCCACTTGCTTCGCCGCTTTCTTGGCCCTGAAAATAGTAATGATATTTTAATAAGATTTAATGAGACGGCCAATTAGGTGGGGAAACATTTACCGGAGATTGGCTTCATCCCTTTCAGCCTGGAGGATCGATTTTATTCTCACGCCATCCTCCTGCAATGAGAGCTTTCTACGCAAAAGATCCAGGTGCAAATCCCGACGCTGCAATTGCTCCCGAAGTGTCCTCACGCGACGCTGAAGCTGATAAACCACGGATGTCTGCAATATCCACATTAAATATACATTTTCATTACTTTATTTTGCATTTTTATTTGGAAACGAGGTATCGGAATAGGAAAAGAAGGCAGCATGCTGTTGAAAGAAAAACGTGGCAGCTTTGCACATTGAAAGAAAATTAGCGCAAAATATTTCTCAAGAGAGCTAAATGTTGCTGAAGAAAAGAGCCTACCAATCAATTGCTAAATTCCCGAACATAAAAAGAACCTAAAAATTCTGAATGACAGTGTCAGTTTCAAATTTCGTGAAGCGATCAATAAATGAAAAAAGAAACAGATATTTTCATGGAAATTTGAAGCCCCTAAAAATTGATTACACTCTTGTTCATCCATTCGTTACTGCTGGCTAAAATACTCGTAAAAGAATGTTCTAAGCAATTCCTGTCTACGCGCTTACTTCTTTGAGACAAGGAAGCTCGAACGACCGCTCCCGTCGAATCCTGGGAAATGTCGTGTAGTTGTAGACTAGCTGCAGAATAAAGCCACACGAAAAAAGAAAAACAAAGAAAATGACAAGACAGAAAGGGGTGACAATGAGACGACATGAAAGCGATCAAAACCACAATTGAAAAAGAAATAAAAGAAATATTTTTTTATAGTTAATTTTTTTTGTCATTCAATTGACTAAAAAAAATTTCTTTTTTTCAAAAAAAAATTTTCTTCAAAAAAATTTCCCTTTTGATTTAATGAAACAAATGTTTCTCACGATTTTTTATGGTTTTTTTCATTTGACAAAATATTTTTTTCGTCATTAAAAAAAATCTATATTTTTACATTTTTACATCCTTTTGATTAAAAATGATATTTATTCTTGAAAGCACAGTTGTTAGAATAATTTTAATTAGAAAGAAAATCTTTTTTATGGGGAAAAAATTTGTAAAGAAATCTTTTTGTCTTTTTTTCATTGTTTTTTTGTTTTTTTTTTTGCCATTATTATTTCACCTTGTCGACGAGTTTGTCAGTCTCTAAGCGGGCCAATTGTTCAGCGCGTACTAGTAAGGCCTCGGTCTGTAAGTCAAGGCCTATCTCTTGGGAAATTTCGTCCATCTGCATTGCCTTGCCCAAACGCTCCAGAAATATTTGAAACTGAAATGGAGAAGAAAATTTTCAGGTAAACCAGCCAACTCCAGAATCTCATGTGGTCATATTAAACATTTGACAAATTGTGAAAAAAAATTAAACTGATTTTTCTCGTTAACTTTGGACATGTCCTTTCGAAATTCTTGAAATTTTTCGATCATCAAAAAATAATAGAAAATACTTTCTCACACTCTGTTTGTCCCTCCGCAAAGATTCTTTGGTGAGTTCGCAACTGGTGAGCTCCGATTCTAATTTGTGAATTTTCGCCTCCAGAACCGCCCGATCTTCCTCAATATTTCGCATTTTTATGAGACTCGACTCAACCAGCTCAGTTTGGCGGCTCGCAGTCTCCGTAGCTCCATTCACCTTATCCTTGAGAGTCTGAATTCTCTGAAGGAAAAGCCATAATTTCTCATAATTCATTTGATTTTCTCGAATTTCTCAACATGAACTTCAATTTTTCGAATTTTCACTTTTTGTGAGTCAAAGCTGGATTAGATAAAGTATATTTAAGCTTTGGAATTTTATATTTTCTGTAAAAATGATGCTTTTCATTAAAACGTGAAGAATTGCCGATAACAATTGTGGATGATGTAGTTTAATGCGAAAGGAACGTGTTCCTAGATAAATATTATCTTAAGAATTAGATTAGATAAGTGTGACTATTATGAGACAGGTGATAAGGCTAAATTACACTCATTTGCAGGGGGGAATCCAGGAGTGATAATCACACGAATTGCAAAAATTAATTACACTTAGGAAAATTGGGCCATAATGGTACTCGGGCTCAAATTGGGACCTGGTGATCCTTGCCCAATCTGCACTCATATCTCCTCCTACCCCACATCCCATTATGCCCCAGTCTTCCCCAGATAATTCATGTCATGTGCTTGGACTATATGCAACTGTGTTCAAAAATTCTAGATGTGTTGCATAATTTTCGAGCTGGGACACTCACAGGTTTTTAACATGTGATAAAGTAGATGATCACAATTGTGTTACGAGTGAACGTGGGGCAATTTAGTCGCATACAAAATTTAATTATGTTTACGAATTTAATGTGGTTATTTGCCCTCTGCTGTCTCAATGAAGCAACGAAGTAAAATGTCTTACAATCGCTTGATCCTTGCTATCGGCCAAAATCTCTCGTATCCTGTCCTTGATGGCGTTCTCATGGGACTCAACGAAACGACATGGTGTGCTCAAAAGAATCGCCAGGGACTCGAGAAAATGACGCATTTCGTGCTGTGCCCTCTGCGCCTTTTCCTCACGATTCTTCGAGTCATCTGCATTATTCCTATTGTGTTACAAGTTGCTGACGACAACAATAACCACGCTATTACGATTATAACGAAATGATGTGCGTACCTCGTAGCTGGCAAATAATGGCTTCCTGGTTTGTAACATTTCCTGTCACACTGCTCAGACTTCTGTTTGCGTTCACCAATTTATCACGAAGTTCACTGTTCTCCCGTTCGGCCACTCTGTACTGCATATCCAGGCACTCCTTGTCCTAATTACAAAATTAAGGGAAGTCAAATGAAAAAGTACAGCTAAATTTCGCCACTAAAATTTCCCACACAAAATTTTTGGTTGTAAATATTTTCGAAAATTCACAATCCAGGAAAATGACCGTACTTTATAAATTTCAAAAAAGTTTTTGAGCAAAAAAACGTAAAGCATTGAAACATTTTAAGGTATACTTCACATACAGGACAAGCTTCCTAAAATTCAAAATCATCTCAATTGAATCTAACTTTCTAATTTCATGCATTGAATCCTTGTAATTATGTGCGGTATTTTTTTTTCACACGACGTTTTACAACCGAGATTATACTGTGAATAACAGAAACGGAAAGATCACTATAAAAACTTCAGCATTTTGAATTTGAAAATTGAAGGATGAGAAAGACGGAGTATGAAAAAAGACATCGAGAAGAGATTAACATGCAAATTTAGAAATGAAAATATATTAATCATAAATGTCATCATTGTTTTTATCCCAACCCATCCTTCACTTTCACCTGGCGCAACCGATCAACTTCAGCATTCAAAGTAGCAATCTGCCTCTGCATCTGATCTCTGTCGATATTGGCTCTATCTAGGGCGTCGCGTACACTCTTCGCATCAACTTCAACGGACGTTAAGTGGCTTTCTACACTGGTCGTCTTCGTACGCAGCCTATTGACCTCTTGAACCAGCTCTTCAGCCTTGTGGATCACCATTTCCGGACTGTGTACATATGAAAAAAATCTATGAGATAAGTCCCCCGTTAATCGTCGGCTAAGTTAAACCTTCAGTCTGTGCTGCTGTCAGTCTCTGAGTTCGGAGTCCAAAGGTGTACCAACCTCAGCTCAAGCTTGGCCTGCAGGCCTATACGCTATTGCAAGTGTAGCCGGTTTCAATACGGTAAAGTTCATGCTTGATGCTTGACCTTCAATCTTACACCATTTTTGGTTCAAGCCTAACATCCAAGATTGGACCACGCCCTTCACGCAGATCAGCGCGTGTAGTGAGGCTCAATTCAGTTTGGACCCCCTAGGGTTTGTACAATTTCGAATGGCAAGCTTGAACAAATGTTCGTTCCATTTTGTTCAAGGATAAGCTTGAACTAAAGTTGGTAGCATCTGCCATGAGTGGACCAAACTTGATACAATCTTGCATGTCAAGCAGGGGGCAGATTTCGAGCAACTGTGAATGTCGGACTTAGAACCGGATTGGTACAGTCCGAGACGAAAGCTCCTAAGCGATTAACGTTAGGTTGTTAAGAGCTATTCACCGAAGCTTAGCACCCCACTGAACAACCTTGGGGGGAGGGGGTGGGGCTAGTTCAAACCTAATATTCTTCTTTACTCAAATCTCTCTTACGTATGGTGTGGCCCGTCGCAAAATTCGCTGTTCAGGGCGTGGGCCAAACGTCGGACGAAGTCGTGGAGATTCAAGCGGGCCCGCTCTTTCAATTCGATCTCCTCCGAGAGATGATGCTCCATCTGACACATTTTTTTCTCGCACTCCCGCTGCTTGTCATCGTGGTACTTTAGGTCCCGCTGGAGACTCTGAACGGTTATCTCAGTACGGCCTTGGCTGGCGTAGAGGTTTCTCTCCCGCTCTTCCAAATCCTAAATGGAAAATTAAACAACAAGCGTCTAACGAGGACAGAGAGTATATGGGGTGTTTCCTCACTTTCTCAGACTTTTGTCCCGATTTTTTTATGATTACTCGATTAAAACAACGTACTATGGAATTTTATTAAAAAAATAATTTTCCCTGAATATTTTGTTTTCCTCTGTCAGGATAACAATTTCAGGGAATGAACGGTTTTTTACCTGTATTCTTTTTTTGAGGCTCGAAATTATCGAATTTTGTCTTGCCGCCTGTTCCCTGAGTTGATCAGCCTCCACCTGCAGCTCCAGAACGCGAGCGTCCCGCGACCGCACCGTCGACTTCATCTCCTCCAACTGAAAGGCAAAAAAAACTCACGAATTATCAAAATATACTCGGTTAATTCAACTCGTTTACTCACTTCTGCAGAAAGTCTATCCCGTTTGTATTCCAACACCGCCAATTCGCTCTTCAGGCACGTCGTGACATCGTGGGTCATATCTTCCTGCTCCAACTGAAATATTGTTGAATCGATAGTGACCCAATACTTTTACCTCATCTCAAACACTAGTTTTACATCCTAAGCAATTCGCGGTTTCTATCCAATCAAATTCTTCGTTCCAATTCTACTGAACCAGCCTTAACAGAAATTGGAATATCAAGTATGAGCCAGATTTCGTACGTTCCACTATGCCAACATGGAGCCAGCGTTGCTACAATATTGAATGCCAATGCTGGAGTAAGGTTGGTGGAATGTAGGGTGCGAGTTTACCCTTCGCAATAATTTGAGTGCCTCAATCTGGCTCTACCGTCCAATCTCGGTACAATGTAGGCCACCCAGCATATACCACGCTACAATGTTGGAGGCTATCTACTAAAAATGTTCCCAAATTTGGCATTTATTTTTATTCAATTCGGTTCAACCTGACCTCTTACAATTTTCGAAAATTTCAAAATTTTTACATTTTCAAAAAATCCCAAAATTTCCAATTTTGTGCGCGTTCAAAATTTTCCAAATTTCTGAAATTTCTGAATAACACGTGCTTTGCCAAAGGAACTTCAATTGTCCATGAAAAAAATTCAACGAACCCGCGAAAATCCGCGAGCTAGCGGAGTCTTCTCTAAAAGCGAAACATCTCCATGTAAATCGTTTAGTACTCGTGATAGGGCATCTCGTGACACTGCGATCCATCCGGAAAGATCGCGACAAGTAATTGCCGATGAAAAATGCCAGCAGATATTGAACTAACTAAACACCCCAGTTTCATCTTCGAGCAAACGACAATGCAACAATGCCAAATGATATTTGAATGTCTCATGGCATTACAGAAAACCAGAGCCAATATACTATACTATATATACCTGCACGTGAACAGGTGAAAAATCGATCTCAATGTAATACTATGGCAACGCGCCCTTATTCACCCAGGTCAATATTTCCTGACGTCAAACTATTGTTTACGAAACAAGAAAAAAATCATTAAATCCGCCAAATTTGAGGAATTACCTCAAACATCAAAAATGTCAGAACCAATTAAAAAAAATTAATTACGACTAAAAAATTGAACAAAATAAAACAAAAATTGTGCATCCAGTTTTTGCCGAAATTATGTTTGTTTTTGTATATTCAAAAAAGCCATATTCGAGATGAAATTCAATTGAAAATTCGTGGCAAATTTTCCCGCCTTTTTTCCAACTCATGTTTACGTTTGAATTTTTGTGACGGACTTTTCGAAGTTTTGAGGAAGCGATGTCCTAATTTGAAAACATAGTAAAAAATCATGATTCTGACGAAATTGAATTATTCCGAATTTCCCGCCTTTTTCAAAAAAACATTTTTTTTAAGTTTTTTGGTTAATTGCAAAGCATTATTTTGGTAGCGTTTCAAAGAGTTTTTTGGGGAACACTTAAATCACTTAAGTTGAATTAAAAAGATTAAGTAAGTTGCATTGTTTTAAAATACTGTTTGTTTAAGATGGAGAATATTATGTGGTATTTTATTGACCTTGTCTGGTGTAGAAATGCACAGTGTTTCGAAAATCCTGAGATCCTCTTCTGTATTGCCAGGACGCTCCTTGGGAGAATCCTCGGAACTAGCCATTTTTTAAATTCACCCGCAACTTTTTAAAATTATTTATTTCAATTCTAATGGTTAGTTCCTATTCTACAAAATTCGATATGTTATGTACAAATTAGTATGTTTGTTTATGACGTCTTTCAGGAGACTTGGACTCCTGTTAACTTTGACATTTTCAAATCAATTTGAGATTTTTTTCAATTTCAAGTTTTCGGATTTTATTTGGGACATTAATGTTTTTTTTTTCCTTTGTGATGAACGCGGAAGGAGAGGAACTGGGAACGCGGAACGGCAAAAGTGTTCGACTTGAAGAAAATTCGATTGAATGTCAGCACGCGAGGCTCAAGGTTGCAAGGGCGGCCATTGCAGTTTTTGTTTTTTTATTTTTTATGAGATGATGATGATATTTTTGCTTTTTAGTTTGCGGTTTGATTGGGGAGAAATTGTGGTTATACGCCGCCAATTTGGATTCAGCGGGGGACTTTTAAATGGGGTACAGGGGCACGTTACCGAGCGAGTTTTTGGTGCGGCTTTTAAAGAATATCTACCTTACCAGCTCGCGCGTTTAATTTTTTTTTCTCTCAACTTGTTCAAGTTCTAAATTGTTGGAGCATTCGAAAAATGTCGGAAGTTTGAAATTCTTCAAAGCCTGGACTTTTTCAAAGCTTTTGACATTTTATGAATTTTGCAAATTTCAAGGATTTGACATTGAATTTCTTTAAAATTTTCCAACTTTTTAGATAAATGGAAATTTGTGAGATTTTTCGAAATAAAAAACTTTCTGATATGAAATTCAATTTTTGAATGTTCTAAAAAAAAATTGCCAAATTATTAAAATTCTTTAAGAGTTTTATATCGTGTCTATTTTCTATACTGTCGTCCCACTAGTCTAAATTCATCAAAATTTATAAAACTTCCGGATTTAATCAGATTGTTTCAACTCGACGGTCTCTAGCATGCTTAGGGACGCAATAATTAAGCTCTAAACGTAATTGCCAAACTATATTAGCCCACTCACTTACACAGAGAGACACTCTTAAGAACTGAGAATCCCAATTTTTTTTCTATCAATAAATTTAAGTCTTCGCATTTTTTTCCTCCACATTAAAAAGTATATACATTCACCAAATTCTTATGCGTATGTTTTTTCTTACATAAAAACAACCCTGAATATTGTTATGTATGAAAATCGAATTAATTGAATATATGAATATATATACTGAAATGTAATTCGAATAAATAAAATTAAATGCTTTATAAAATATGTCAATCTTCAAAGGAGAGCGCCAAAGAATCATATACTGTGAAATTAAGGGCAATAAGTTTATTCAATTGAGGTTCGTAAATGAATTTCCCATTTCTATATCGAGATTTTATATATTTTACAGTTCTACCGAATCAGTTAAGCATTTTTCTTTACTTAATATTTATATTTTCAAGAATGAAATCAGCGCAGTAGCCGAAACCGCCGACCATCATGGCGCAGGTTACTCCGAAAAGAACTTTGTCGCGAGCTCCTCCCATGAGGTAAACTGGACTTGTTCTCCAACCAGGTGGCTGAAAAAATAAAACAATAACAATAACAGTATGCAATATAAAAGAAAATTCTCAAGGTTAGTAACAATTTTAGTTTTTATCTGTAATTTTAGGAATCTCTGCAAGTGTGGGATTGTTACAATTCTTGTGTCCATTAGATTTTGTTTTTTTTTTGGTAAAAACTCCAAGTCTTTATAATCTTCAAAAATATTAGGCACATCACCATTTCGAACGATATGAATCCTTTTACATCGTCAAAAGTTCAAATTAGCTTGAAATTGTTGAATGTTTGAAAACTTCGAACATTGCAAAACTTTTATGTTTCTATATTTTTCTTTTTATTTTTCCGATTTTCAAGAGAAGAATTGGAAGTTTTTGTAGTTCCAGTTTCCAAATGTTTATAATATTTCCATTTCGTTCTGAATCTGTACATACCATGGATGATATACTGTGACAGTTGAATGAAATAAAAACATTCGAATAAATGAAAACGAAAACATTAATCAAACCTATTTTTAGGCGAAATTTTTTGCATTGAATCCAAATTATGGAGTGATGAATTCCTATTTTTTTCTTCAAAATATTTTACTAATTGTTGAATAAACTTCAATTTCTATAAAAAAATGTGGCTTTATTGGGGTACCTGGAATTTCCTCATGTTTGTCCTGACTCTCAGAGGAAGAGTGTCAGGTTTGCCAGTAGCAGTTGACATTCCCTTGGCGGTCGAGTCAGCTCTGGCGATCTGAGTTTTTATCGAATCGAAAATCATCTTCGGAGGATCTCCTGCTTGCAATGGATTGGGTGCCTGAAAAAAAATGTCGTTGAGAAAATTGTTTGTCCTATCTAGATACCGACTTCTCACTTCTGAATATAAAAAAAATCTTAGCGAATTTTTTGCCATTTCGATTCTTTTGCAAAGTTCAATTTGACGTTCACACTCAATTATGACCTGCATTTTAAATTTGAATCCATACTTCAAGAAGTATGAACGTGAACCCACCTCAAGTGGTAACAATTGAGGTTAGGTGCGACAATGAAATGAGCATGACCAATTGAATCGATCCAACCCTTGAAAAACAAATAATTGAGGATATTTTTATCACGACAAACTGCTTGCAATTATTCACTCATTTTGTTAGGCAGAGATAGTGGAAAATGACGGGAAAATCGTTTTTGAACACTCGAGTTGTGTAATCAGTTCGAGCAAGTTTATCAGTAAAAGTCACGTGTTCGCGTACAGTATTGTTCACCGGAAAGTTGATGAATGTGTTTTTAATGATGAAAATAAAGAACAACTCACAAGGGGATACAGTGGCTGCAGATTTGTAGACGTTTTCAGTCGACCTGTAAAATGATTGAACTGGTAAAATGGCATCTTGGGTGTTGCGCAATATTCACTCGGCTGCGCATGCGCACAAGCATTGTTGAAATATATAGATTCCATTATTCGGTATATCAAAACACAGAACAAGTTGTCAAAATCATCGAGAATTGAGTGGAATTATGAAAAAATGGACAACAATGAACCGCCGACAATTATTTTCCATCCAATTATCTCATCAATTCAGAAAATTGCATTGTATGAGACGAAATCTGTGAGTAGTAATGTTATGTTTGTTAACAAGTGACAAATAACCAACAAATATGAAACCGGCCAACATTTTTGGTGCCAAGGTGATGGATACTATCTAATTGGAACCCCTAGAAGACTCTCTCGTCGATTTTGGGTCGAAAAAGTCAAATTAATTTTTTTCGATTTTGGCCAAATTTAACATTGGGACCTTATGGGGAGGCAAACTTAAATTTTTTAAAATTCAATTTTTGGCCCCGTGCGCGTTTATACTATCCAATTGGGGCCCCTAGAAGACATTCCCATCGATTTTGGGTCGAAAAAGTCAAATTAATTTTTTTCGATTTTGGCCAAATTTAACATTGGGACCTTATGGGGAGGCAAACTTAAATTTTTTAAAATTCAATTTTTGGCCCCGTGCGCGTTTATACTATCCAATTGGGGCCCCTAGAAGACATTCCCGTCGATTTTGGGTCGAAAAAGTCAAATTAATTTTTTTCGATTTTGGCCAAATTTAACATTGGGACCTTATGGGGAGGCAAACTTAAATTTTTTAAAATTCAATTTTTGGCCCCGTGCGCGTTTATACTATCCAATTGGGGCCCCTAGAAGACATTCCCGTCGATTTTGGGTCGAAAAAGTCAAATTAATTTTTTTCGATTTTGGCCAAATTTAACATTGGGACCTTATGGGGAGGCAAACTTAAATTTTTTAAAATTCAATTTTTGGCCCCGTGCGCGTTTATACTATCCAATTGGGACCCCTAGAAGACATTCCCGTCGATTTTGGGTCGAAAAAGTCAAATTAATTTTTTTCGATTTTGGCCAAATTTAACATTGGGACCTTATGGGGAGGCAAACTTAAATTTTTTAAAATTCAATTTTTGGCCCCGTGCGCGTTTATACTATCCAATTGGGGCCCCTAGAAGACATTCCCGTCGATTTTGGGTCGAAAAAGTCAAATTAATTTTTTTCGATTTTGGCCAAATTTAACATTGGGACCTTATGGGGAGGCAAACTTAAATTTTTTAAAATTCAATTTTTGGCCCCGTGCGCGTTTATACTATCCAATTGGGGCCCCTAGAAGACATTCCCATCGATTTTGGGTCGAAAAAGTCAAATTAATTTTTTTCGATTTTGGCCAAATTTAACATTGGGACCTTATGGGGAGGCAAACTTAAATTTTTTAAAATTCAATTTTTGGCCCCGTGCGCGTTTATACTATCCAATTGGGGCCCCTAGAAGACATTCCCGTCGATTTTGGGTCGAAAAAGTCAAATTAATTTTTTTCGATTTTGGCCAAATTTAACATTGGGACCTTATGGGGAGGCAAACTTAAATTTTTTAAAATTCAATTTTTGGCCCCGTGCGCGTTTATACTATCCAATTGGGGCCCCTAGAAGACATTCCCGTCGATTTTGGGTCGAAAAAGTCAAATTAATTTTTTTCGATTTTGGCCAAATTTAACATTGGGACCTTATGGGGAGGCAAACTTAAATTTTTTAAAATTCAATTTTTGGCCCCGTGCGCGTTTATACTATCCAATTGGGGCCCCTAGAAGACATTCCCATCGATTTTGGGTCGAAAAAGTCAAATTAATTTTTTTCGATTTTGGCCAAATTTAACATTGGGACCTTATGGGGAGGCAAACTTAAATTTTTTAAAATTCAATTTTTGGCCCCGTGCGCGTTTATACTATCCAATTGGGGCCCCTAGAAGACATTCCCGTCGATTTTGGGTCGAAAAAGTCAAATTAATTTTTTTCGATTTTGGCCAAATTTAACATTGGGACCTTATGGGGAGGCAAACTTAAATTTTTTAAAATTCAATTTTTGGCCCCGTGCGCGTTTATACTATCCAATTGGGGCCCCTAGAAGACATTCCCGTCGATTTTGGGTCGAAAAAGTCAAATTAATTTTTTTCGATTTTGGCCAAATTTAACATTGGGACCTTATGGGGAGGCAAACTTAAATTTTTTAAAATTCAATTTTTGGCCCCGTGCGCGTTTATACTATCCAATTGGGACCCCTAGAAGACATTCCCGTCGATTTTGGGTCGAAAAAGTCAAATTAATTTTTTTCGATTTTGGCCAAATTTAACATTGGGACCTTATGGGGAGGCAAACTTAAATTTTTTAAAATTCAATTTTTGGCCCCGTGCGCGTTTATACTATCCAATTGGGGCCCCTAGAAGACATTCCCGTCGATTTTGGGTCGAAAAAGTCAAATTAATTTTTTTCGATTTTGGCCAAATTTAACATTGGGACCTTATGGGGAGGCAAACTTAAATTTTTTAAAATTCAATTTTTGGCCCCGTGCGCGTTTATACTATCCAATTGGGGCCCCTAGAAGACATTCCCATCGATTTTGGGTCGAAAAAGTCAAATTAATTTTTTTCGATTTTGGCCAAATTTAACATTGGGACCTTATGGGGAGGCAAACTTAAATTTTTTAAAATTCAATTTTTGGCCCCGTGCGCGTTTATACTATCCAATTGGGACCCCTAGAAGACATTCCCGTCGATTTTGGGTCGAAAAAGTCAAATTAATTTTTTTCGATTTTGGCCAAATTTAACATTGGGACCTTATGGGGAGGCAAACTTAAATTTTTTAAAATTCAATTTTTGGCCCCGTGCGCGTTTATACTATCCAATTGGGACCCCTAGAAGACATTCCCGTCGATTTTGGGTCGAAAAAGTCAAATTAATTTTTTTCGATTTTGGCCAAATTTAACATTGGGACCTTATGGGGAGGCAAACTTAAATTTTTTAAAATTCAATTTTTGGCCCCGTGCGCGTTTATACTATCCAATTGGGGCCCCTAGAAGACATTCCCATCGATTTTGGGTCGAAAAAGTCAAATTAATTTTTTTCGATTTTGGCCAAATTTAACATTGGGACCTTATGGGGAGGCAAACTTAAATTTTTTAAAATTCAATTTTTGGCCCCGTGCGCGTTTATACTATCCAATTGGGGCCCCTAGAAGACATTCCCGTCGATTTTGGGTCGAAAAAGTCAAATTAATTTTTTTCGATTTTGGCCAAATTTAACATTGGGACCTTATGGGGAGGCAAACTTAAATTTTTTAAAATTCAATTTTTGGCCCCGTGCGCGTTTATACTATCCAATTGGGGCCCCTAGAAGACATTCCCATCGATTTTGGGTCGAAAAAGTCAAATTAATTTTTTTCGATTTTGGCCAAATTTAACATTGGGACCTTATGGGGAGGCAAACTTAAATTTTTTAAAATTCAATTTTTGGCCCCGTGCGCGTTTATACTATCCAATTGGGACCCCTAGAAGACATTCCCGTCGATTTTGGGTCGAAAAAGTCAAATTAATTTTTTTCGATTTTGGCCAAATTTAACATTGGGACCTTATGGGGAGGCAAACTTAAATTTTTTAAAATTCAATTTTTGGCCCCGTGCGCGTTTATACTATCCAATTGGGACCCCTAGAAGACATTCCCGTCGATTTTGGGTCGAAAAAGTCAAATTAATTTTTTTCGATTTTGGCCAAATTTAACATTGGGACCTTATGGGGAGGCAAACTTAAATTTTTTAAAATTCAATTTTTGGCCCCGTGCGCGTTTATACTATCCAATTGGGGCCCCTAGAAGACATTCCCATCGATTTTGGGTCGAAAAAGTCAAATTAATTTTTTTCGATTTTGGCCAAATTTAACATTGGGACCTTATGGGGAGGCAAACTTAAATTTTTTAAAATTCAATTTTTGGCCCCGTGCGCGTTTATACTATCCAATTGGGACCCCTAGAAGACATTCCCGTCGATTTTGGGTCGAAAAAGTCAAATTAATTTTTTTCGATTTTGGCCAAATTTAACATTGGGACCTTATGGGGAGGCAAACTTAAATTTTTTAAAATTCAATTTTTGGCCCCGTGCGCGTTTATACTATCCAATTGGGGCCCCTAGAAGACATTCCCATCGATTTTGGGTCGAAAAAGTCAAATTAATTTTTTTCGATTTTGGCCAAATTTAACATTGGGACCTTATGGGGAGGCAAACTTAAATTTTTTAAAATTCAATTTTTGGCCCCGTGCGCGTTTATACTATCCAATTGGGACCCCTAGAAGACATTCCCGTCGATTTTGGGTCGAAAAAGTCAAATTAATTTTTTTCGATTTTGGCCAAATTTAACATTGGGACCTTATGGGGAGGCAAACTTAAATTTTTTAAAATTCAATTTTTGGCCCCGTGCGCGTTTATACTATCCAATTGGGGCCCCTAGAAGACATTCCCGTCGATTTTGGGTCGAAAAAGTCAAATTAATTTTTTTCGATTTTGGCCAAATTTAACATTGGGACCTTATGGGGAGGCAAACTTAAATTTTTTAAAATTCAATTTTTGGCCCCGTGCGCGTTTATACTATCCAATTGGGGCCCCTAGAAGACATTCCCATCGATTTTGGGTCGAAAAAGTCAAATTAATTTTTTTCGATTTTGGCCAAATTTAACATTGGGACCTTATGGGGAGGCAAACTTAAATTTTTTAAAATTCAATTTTTGGCCCCGTGCGCGTTTATACTATCCAATTGGGACCCCTAGAAGACATTCCCGTCGATTTTGGGTCGAAAAAGTCAAATTAATTTTTTTCGATTTTGGCCAAATTTAACATTGGGACCTTATGGGGAGGCAAACTTAAATTTTTTAAAATTCAATTTTTGGCCCCGTGCGCGTTTATACTATCCAATTGGGGCCCCTAGAAGACATTCCCATCGATTTTGGGTCGAAAAAGTCAAATTAATTTTTTTCGATTTTGGCCAAATTTAACATTGGGACCTTATGGGGAGGCAAACTTAAATTTTTTAAAATTCAATTTTTGGCCCCGTGCGCGTTTATACTATCCAATTGGGACCCCTAGAAGACATTCCCGTCGATTTTGGGTCGAAAAAGTCAAATTAATTTTTTTCGATTTTGGCCAAATTTAACATTGGGACCTTATGGGGAGGCAAACTTAAATTTTTTAAAATTCAATTTTTGGCCCCGTGCGCGTTTATACTATCCAATTGGGGCCCCTAGAAGACATTCCCATCGATTTTGGGTCGAAAAAGTCAAATTAATTTTTTTCGATTTTGGCCAAATTTAACATTGGGACCTTATGGGGAGGCAAACTTAAATTTTTTAAAATTCAATTTTTGGCCCCGTGCGCGTTTATACTATCCAATTGGGACCCCTAGAAGACATTCCCGTCGATTTTGGGTCGAAAAAGTCAAATTAATTTTTTTCGATTTTGGCCAAATTTAACATTGGGACCTTATGGGGAGGCAAACTTAAATTTTTTAAAATTCAATTTTTGGCCCCGTGCGCGTTTATACTATCCAATTGGGGCCCCTAGAAGACATTCCCGTCGATTTTGGGTCGAAAAAGTCAAATTAATTTTTTTCGATTTTGGCCAAATTTAACATTGGGACCTTATGGGGAGGCAAACTTAAATTTTTTAAAATTCAATTTTTGGCCCCGTGCGCGTTTATACTATCCAATTGGGGCCCCTAGAAGACATTCCCATCGATTTTGGGTCGAAAAAGTCAAATTAATTTTTTTCGATTTTGGCCAAATTTAACATTGGGACCTTATGGGGAGGCAAACTTAAATTTTTTAAAATTCAATTTTTGGCCCCGTGCGCGTTTATACTATCCAATTGGGGCCCCTAGAAGACATTCCCGTCGATTTTGGGTCGAAAAAGTCAAATTAATTTTTTTCGATTTTGGCCAAATTTAACATTGGGACCTTATGGGGAGGCAAACTTAAATTTTTTAAAATTCAATTTTTGGCCCCGTGCGCGTTTATACTATCCAATTGGGGCCCCTAGAAGACATTCCCATCGATTTTGGGTCGAAAAAGTCAAATTAATTTTTTTCGATTTTGGCCAAATTTAACATTGGGACCTTATGGGGAGGCAAACTTAAATTTTTTAAAATTCAATTTTTGGCCCCGTGCGCGTTTATACTATCCAATTGGGACCCCTAGAAGACATTCCCGTCGATTTTGGGTCGAAAAAGTCAAATTAATTTTTTTCGATTTTGGCCAAATTTAACATTGGGACCTTATGGGGAGGCAAACTTAAATTTTTTAAAATTCAATTTTTGGCCCCGTGCGCGTTTATACTATCCAATTGGGGCCCCTAGAAGACATTCCCGTCGATTTTGGGTCGAAAAAGTCAAATTAATTTTTTTCGATTTTGGCCAAATTTAACATTGGGACCTTATGGGGAGGCAAACTTAAATTTTTTAAAATTCAATTTTTGGCCCCGTGCGCGTTTATACTATCCAATTGGGGCCCCTAGAAGACATTCCCATCGATTTTGGGTCGAAAAAGTCAAATTAATTTTTTTCGATTTTGGCCAAATTTAACATTGGGACCTTATGGGGAGGCAAACTTAAATTTTTTAAAATTCAATTTTTGGCCCCGTGCGCGTTTATACTATCCAATTGGGACCCCTAGAAGACATTCCCGTCGATTTTGGGTCGAAAAAGTCAAATTAATTTTTTTCGATTTTGGCCAAATTTAACATTGGGACCTTATGGGGAGGCAAACTTAAATTTTTTAAAATTCAATTTTTGGCCCCGTGCGCGTTTATACTATCCAATTGGGACCCCTAGAAGACATTCCCGTCGATTTTGGGTCGAAAAAGTCAAATTAATTTTTTTCGATTTTGGCCAAATTTAACATTGGGACCTTATGGGGAGGCAAACTTAAATTTTTTAAAATTCAATTTTTGGCCCCGTGCGCGTTTATACTATCCAATTGGGGCCCCTAGAAGACATTCCCGTCGATTTTGGGTCGAAAAAGTCAAATTAATTTTTTTCGATTTTGGCCAAATTTAACATTGGGACCTTATGGGGAGGCAAACTTAAATTTTTTAAAATTCAATTTTTGGCCCCGTGCGCGTTTATACTATCCAATTGGGGCCCCTAGAAGACATTCCCATCGATTTTGGGTCGAAAAAGTCAAATTAATTTTTTTCGATTTTGGCCAAATTTAACATTGGGACCTTATGGGGAGGCAAACTTAAATTTTTTAAAATTCAATTTTTGGCCCCGTGCGCGTTTATACTATCCAATTGGGACCCCTAGAAGACATTCCCGTCGATTTTGGGTCGAAAAAGTCAAATTAATTTTTTTCGATTTTGGCCAAATTTAACATTGGGACCTTATGGGGAGGCAAACTTAAATTTTTTAAAATTCAATTTTTGGCCCCGTGCGCGTTTATACTATCCAATTGGGGCCCCTAGAAGACATTCCCGTCGATTTTGGGTCGAAAAAGTCAAATTAATTTTTTTCGATTTTGGCCAAATTTAACATTGGGACCTTATGGGGAGGCAAACTTAAATTTTTTAAAATTCAATTTTTGGCCCCGTGCGCGTTTATACTATCCAATTGGGGCCCCTAGAAGACATTCCCATCGATTTTGGGTCGAAAAAGTCAAATTAATTTTTTTCGATTTTGGCCAAATTTAACATTGGGACCTTATGGGGAGGCAAACTTAAATTTTTTAAAATTCAATTTTTGGCCCCGTGCGCGTTTATACTATCCAATTGGGGCCCCTAGAAGACATTCCCGTCGATTTTGGGTCGAAAAAGTCAAATTAATTTTTTTCGATTTTGGCCAAATTTAACATTGGGACCTTATGGGGAGGCAAACTTAAATTTTTTAAAATTCAATTTTTGGCCCCGTGCGCGTTTATACTATCCAATTGGGGCCCCTAGAAGACATTCCCATCGATTTTGGGTCGAAAAAGTCAAATTAATTTTTTTCGATTTTGGCCAAATTTAACATTGGGACCTTATGGGGAGGCAAACTTAAATTTTTTAAAATTCAATTTTTGGCCCCGTGCGCGTTTATACTATCCAATTGGGACCCCTAGAAGACATTCCCGTCGATTTTGGGTCGAAAAAGTCAAATTAATTTTTTTCGATTTTGGCCAAATTTAACATTGGGACCTTATGGGGAGGCAAACTTAAATTTTTTAAAATTCAATTTTTGGCCCCGTGCGCGTTTATACTATCCAATTGGGACCCCTAGAAGACATTCCCGTCGATTTTGGGTCGAAAAAGTCAAATTAATTTTTTTCGATTTTGGCCAAATTTAACATTGGGACCTTATGGGGAGGCAAACTTAAATTTTTTAAAATTCAATTTTTGGCCCCGTGCGCGTTTATACTATCCAATTGGGGCCCCTAGAAGACATTCCCATCGATTTTGGGTCGAAAAAGTCAAATTAATTTTTTTCGATTTTGGCCAAATTTAACATTGGGACCTTATGGGGAGGCAAACTTAAATTTTTTAAAATTCAATTTTTGGCCCCGTGCGCGTTTATACTATCCAATTGGGACCCCTAGAAGACATTCCCGTCGATTTTGGGTCGAAAAAGTCAAATTAATTTTTTTCGATTTTGGCCAAATTTAACATTGGGACCTTATGGGGAGGCAAACTTAAATTTTTTAAAATTCAATTTTTGGCCCCGTGCGCGTTTATACTATCCAATTGGGGCCCCTAGAAGACATTCCCATCGATTTTGGGTCGAAAAAGTCAAATTAATTTTTTTCGATTTTGGCCAAATTTAACATTGGGACCTTATGGGGAGGCAAACTTAAATTTTTTAAAATTCAATTTTTGGCCCCGTGCGCGTTTATACTATCCAATTGGGACCCCTAGAAGACATTCCCGTCGATTTTGGGTCGAAAAAGTCAAATTAATTTTTTTCGATTTTGGCCAAATTTAACATTGGGACCTTATGGGGAGGCAAACTTAAATTTTTTAAAATTCAATTTTTGGCCCCGTGCGCGTTTATACTATCCAATTGGGGCCCCTAGAAGACATTCCCGTCGATTTTGGGTCGAAAAAGTCAAATTAATTTTTTTCGATTTTGGCCAAATTTAACATTGGGACCTTATGGGGAGGCAAACTTAAATTTTTTAAAATTCAATTTTTGGCCCCGTGCGCGTTTATACTATCCAATTGGGGCCCCTAGAAGACATTCCCATCGATTTTGGGTCGAAAAAGTCAAATTAATTTTTTTCGATTTTGGCCAAATTTAACATTGGGACCTTATGGGGAGGCAAACTTAAATTTTTTAAAATTCAATTTTTGGCCCCGTGCGCGTTTATACTATCCAATTGGGACCCCTAGAAGACATTCCCGTCGATTTTGGGTCGAAAAAGTCAAATTAATTTTTTTCGATTTTGGCCAAATTTAACATTGGGACCTTATGGGGAGGCAAACTTAAATTTTTTAAAATTCAATTTTTGGCCCCGTGCGCGTTTATACTATCCAATTGGGGCCCCTAGAAGACATTCCCATCGATTTTGGGTCGAAAAAGTCAAATTAATTTTTTTCGATTTTGGCCAAATTTAACATTGGGACCTTATGGGGAGGCAAACTTAAATTTTTTAAAATTCAATTTTTGGCCCCGTGCGCGTTTATACTATCCAATTGGGACCCCTAGAAGACATTCCCGTCGATTTTGGGTCGAAAAAGTCAAATTAATTTTTTTCGATTTTGGCCAAATTTAACATTGGGACCTTATGGGGAGGCAAACTTAAATTTTTTAAAATTCAATTTTTGGCCCCGTGCGCGTTTATACTATCCAATTGGGGCCCCTAGAAGACATTCCCATCGATTTTGGGTCGAAAAAGTCAAATTAATTTTTTTCGATTTTGGCCAAATTTAACATTGGGACCTTATGGGGAGGCAAACTTAAATTTTTTAAAATTCAATTTTTGGCCCCGTGCGCGTTTATACTATCCAATTGGGACCCCTAGAAGACATTCCCGTCGATTTTGGGTCGAAAAAGTCAAATTAATTTTTTTCGATTTTGGCCAAATTTAACATTGGGACCTTATGGGGAGGCAAACTTAAATTTTTTAAAATTCAATTTTTGGCCCCGTGCGCGTTTATACTATCCAATTGGGGCCCCTAGAAGACATTCCCATCGATTTTGGGTCGAAAAAGTCAAATTAATTTTTTTCGATTTTGGCCAAATTTAACATTGGGACCTTATGGGGAGGCAAACTTAAATTTTTTAAAATTCAATTTTTGGCCCCGTGCGCGTTTATACTATCCAATTGGGGCCCCTAGAAGACATTCCCGTCGATTTTGGGTCGAAAAAGTCAAATTAATTTTTTTCGATTTTGGCCAAATTTAACATTGGGACCTTATGGGGAGGCAAACTTAAATTTTTTAAAATTCAATTTTTGGCCCCGTGCGCGTTTATACTATCCAATTGGGGCCCCTAGAAGACATTCCCATCGATTTTGGGTCGAAAAAGTCAAATTAATTTTTTTCGATTTTGGCCAAATTTAACATTGGGACCTTATGGGGAGGCAAACTTAAATTTTTTAAAATTCAATTTTTGGCCCCGTGCGCGTTTATACTATCCAATTGGGACCCCTAGAAGACATTCCCGTCGATTTTGGGTCGAAAAAGTCAAATTAATTTTTTTCGATTTTGGCCAAATTTAACATTGGGACCTTATGGGGAGGCAAACTTAAATTTTTTAAAATTCAATTTTTGGCCCCGTGCGCGTTTATACTATCCAATTGGGGCCCCTAGAAGACATTCCCATCGATTTTGGGTCGAAAAAGTCAAATTAATTTTTTTCGATTTTGGCCAAATTTAACATTGGGACCTTATGGGGAGGCAAACTTAAATTTTTTAAAATTCAATTTTTGGCCCCGTGCGCGTTTATACTATCCAATTGGGACCCCTAGAAGACATTCCCGTCGATTTTGGGTCGAAAAAGTCAAATTAATTTTTTTCGATTTTGGCCAAATTTAACATTGGGACCTTATGGGGAGGCAAACTTAAATTTTTTAAAATTCAATTTTTGGCCCCGTGCGCGTTTATACTATCCAATTGGGGCCCCTAGAAGACATTCCCATCGATTTTGGGTCGAAAAAGTCAAATTAATTTTTTTCGATTTTGGCCAAATTTAACATTGGGACCTTATGGGGAGGCAAACTTAAATTTTTTAAAATTCAATTTTTGGCCCCGTGCGCGTTTATACTATCCAATTGGGGCCCCTAGAAGACATTCCCGTCGATTTTGGGTCGAAAAAGTCAAATTAATTTTTTTCGATTTTGGCCAAATTTAACATTGGGACCTTATGGGGAGGCAAACTTAAATTTTTTAAAATTCAATTTTTGGCCCCGTGCGCGTTTATACTATCCAATTGGGACCCCTAGAAGACATTCCCGTCGATTTTGGGTCGAAAAAGTCAAATTAATTTTTTTCGATTTTGGCCAAATTTAACATTGGGACCTTATGGGGAGGCAAACTTAAATTTTTTAAAATTCAATTTTTGGCCCCGTGCGCGTTTATACTATCCAATTGGGGCCCCTAGAAGACATTCCCATCGATTTTGGGTCGAAAAAGTCAAATTAATTTTTTTCGATTTTGGCCAAATTTAACATTGGGACCTTATGGGGAGGCAAACTTAAATTTTTTAAAATTCAATTTTTGGCCCCGTGCGCGTTTATACTATCCAATTGGGGCCCCTAGAAGACATTCCCGTCGATTTTGGGTCGAAAAAGTCAAATTAATTTTTTTCGATTTTGGCCAAATTTAACATTGGGACCTTATGGGGAGGCAAACTTAAATTTTTTAAAATTCAATTTTTGGCCCCGTGCGCGTTTATACTATCCAATTGGGGCCCCTAGAAGACATTCCCATCGATTTTGGGTCGAAAAAGTCAAATTAATTTTTTTCGATTTTGGCCAAATTTAACATTGGGACCTTATGGGGAGGCAAACTTAAATTTTTTAAAATTCAATTTTTGGCCCCGTGCGCGTTTATACTATCCAATTGGGACCCCTAGAAGACATTCCCGTCGATTTTGGGTCGAAAAAGTCAAATTAATTTTTTTCGATTTTGGCCAAATTTAACATTGGGACCTTATGGGGAGGCAAACTTAAATTTTTTAAAATTCAATTTTTGGCCCCGTGCGCGTTTATACTATCCAATTGGGGCCCCTAGAAGACATTCCCATCGATTTTGGGTCGAAAAAGTCAAATTAATTTTTTTCGATTTTGGCCAAATTTAACATTGGGACCTTATGGGGAGGCAAACTTAAATTTTTTAAAATTCAATTTTTGGCCCCGTGCGCGTTTATACTATCCAATTGGGGCCCCTAGAAGACATTCCCGTCGATTTTGGGTCGAAAAAGTCAAATTAATTTTTTTCGATTTTGGCCAAATTTAACATTGGGACCTTATGGGGAGGCAAACTTAAATTTTTTAAAATTCAATTTTTGGCCCCGTGCGCGTTTATACTATCCAATTGGGGCCCCTAGAAGACATTCCCATCGATTTTGGGTCGAAAAAGTCAAATTAATTTTTTTCGATTTTGGCCAAATTTAACATTGGGACCTTATGGGGAGGCAAACTTAAATTTTTTAAAATTCAATTTTTGGCCCCGTGCGCGTTTATACTATCCAATTGGGACCCCTAGAAGACATTCCCGTCGATTTTGGGTCGAAAAAGTCAAATTAATTTTTTTCGATTTTGGCCAAATTTAACATTGGGACCTTATGGGGAGGCAAACTTAAATTTTTTAAAATTCAATTTTTGGCCCCGTGCGCGTTTATACTATCCAATTGGGGCCCCTAGAAGACATTCCCATCGATTTTGGGTCGAAAAAGTCAAATTAATTTTTTTCGATTTTGGCCAAATTTAACATTGGGACCTTATGGGGAGGCAAACTTAAATTTTTTAAAATTCAATTTTTGGCCCCGTGCGCGTTTATACTATCCAATTGGGGCCCCTAGAAGACATTCCCGTCGATTTTGGGTCGAAAAAGTCAAATTAATTTTTTTCGATTTTGGCCAAATTTAACATTGGGACCTTATGGGGAGGCAAACTTAAATTTTTTAAAATTCAATTTTTGGCCCCGTGCGCGTTTATACTATCCAATTGGGACCCCTAGAAGACATTCCCGTCGATTTTGGGTCGAAAAAGTCAAATTAATTTTTTTCGATTTTGGCCAAATTTAACATTGGGACCTTATGGGGAGGCAAACTTAAATTTTTTAAAATTCAATTTTTGGCCCCGTGCGCGTTTATACTATCCAATTGGGGCCCCTAGAAGACATTCCCATCGATTTTGGGTCGAAAAAGTCAAATTAATTTTTTTCGATTTTGGCCAAATTTAACATTGGGACCTTATGGGGAGGCAAACTTAAATTTTTTAAAATTCAATTTTTGGCCCCGTGCGCGTTTATACTATCCAATTGGGACCCCTAGAAGACATTCCCGTCGATTTTGGGTCGAAAAAGTCAAATTAATTTTTTTCGATTTTGGCCAAATTTAACATTGGGACCTTATGGGGAGGCAAACTTAAATTTTTTAAAATTCAATTTTTGGCCCCGTGCGCGTTTATACTATCCAATTGGGGCCCCTAGAAGACATTCCCATCGATTTTGGGTCGAAAAAGTCAAATTAATTTTTTTCGATTTTGGCCAAATTTAACATTGGGACCTTATGGGGAGGCAAACTTAAATTTTTTAAAATTGAATTTTTGGCCCCGTGCGCGTTTATACTATCCAATTGGGACCCCTAGAAAACATTCCCGTCGATTTTGGGTCGAAAAAGTCAAATTAATTTTTTTCGATTGGGGCCAAATTTAACATTGGGACCTTATGGGGAGGCAAACTTAAATTTTTTAAAATTGAATTTTTGGCCCCGTGCGCGTTTATACTATCCAATTGGGACCCCTAGAAAACATTCCCGTCGATTTTGGGTCGAAAAAGTCAAATTAATTTTTTTCGATTTTGGCCAAATTTAACATTGGGACCTTATGGGGAGGCAAACTTAAATTTTTTAAAATCGAATTGTTGGTCCCGTGCGCGTCTACACAATCCAATTGGGACCCCTAGTAGACACTCCCGTCGATTTTGGGTCGAAAAAGTCAAATTAATTTTTTTCGATTTTGGCCAAATTTAACATTGGGACCTTACGGGGAGGCAGACTTCAATTTTTCAAAATTGAATTTTTGGTCCTGTGTGCGTTTATACTATCCAATTGGGCCCCCTAGAAGACACTCCCGTCGCATTTTGGGTCGAAAAAGTCAAATTATTTTTTTTTTCAATTTTAGTGAAATTTGATATTGGGCTATTATGGGAAGGCAAACTTAATTTTTGAAGATTGATCTTTGCGTCATCATTGGATGAAATTATCCTGTGTATTATCCATCATACCTAACTTACGTAAATTCCTTCATTGATATTTACTAATCGATTTTGCAGAGATTCTACTTAATGGGTTCCAACAACACTCAAACTCGATTCCGAGTTCTGAAAATCGATCGTTTAGAGCCTCGGGAATTGACCCTAATTGACGACAAAGTAGAGTACACCCAGGACGAAATAATCGATTTGGTATCGATGATCGACCTTGGGAACCGTGCGAAGTCCGCAAGTCGCTCCAAAACCTCCGGAGTAGCTAAGTTGGTCTCTGCCTTTGGAATCGTCGGCTTCATTCGTTTCTTGGAGGGCTATTACATCATCTTAGTTACAAAACGTCGCCGAGTGGCAGTAATCGGCCATCACACCATTTACAAAATAGAGGATACTGTCATGATTTACATTCCGAGTGATTCGGTTCGCGTTTTCCACCAAGATGAGCAGCGCTACGTTAAGATGTTCCAGGTATTGTATATTGCGATAGGAGAAATGTTCATCCATTGTATCAATTTTCCTCTCCTCCTTCAAAATCATCAATTTCCCAAGTCAGTAATCAAGAGGTAAACTAGGATAAGTCGACTTGCATCGCAATCTTCGAAAATGTAGACAATTTTGTAAAAAGCTTTTTTGATCGAATCCATTTTCCTCTGCTACAATGATCCTATAAAATATTTAGCGACCGCCCCACTGCACACACTTCTAATCATGTTTCAGAGCATTGATCTGAACAGCAATTTCTACTTCAGCTACTCTTACGACCTTACCCAGACACTTCAGACGAATTCGGCAGCGCCAAAGCACATAAAGCCCTTCACCCACCAAAATTCGGACGATGAGGACTTCTTCAACATGTGGCTTTCTCGAAAGCATTGGAGGAGCGATGAGTATGGGATTCGAAGCAATCCCGAGCGCAGATTCGTATGGAATGATCATCTACTCCATCCAGTGGAGAAGCTTCTTCACAGGGACTGGATATTGCATATAACTCACGGATTTATCGGACAATCCAATGTCAGCATCTTCGGGAGATCCATGTACATTACCCTGATAGCCAGAAGGAGTAACAGGTACCAGGAACATTAATTTTTTCAGTCCCAGATAAAATTGCCCCATACTGAATACTACTTTATTCCCACCAGGTACGCCGGAACGCGATTTCTCAAAAGGGGCGCGAACCACAGAGGCGACGTGGCAAACGAAGTTGAAACCGAACAGATTGTGCACGATGCCTCCGTAAGTTCCCTGTACAACGGCAGATTCAGTTCGTTCGTCCAAATGCGCGGTTCAGTCCCAGGTTACTGGAGTCAAGACATCAGCAAGATGGTGCCCAAACCCACAATTTCCTGCGTTCTAGCTGATCCCTTTTTCGAAGTTGCTGGAGCGCATTTCAACGAATTATTGAAGCGCTATGGTGCACCGATAATTATTCTGAACTTGGTAAAAAAGCGGGAGAAGAAGCGACATGAAAGTATTTTGAGCGAAGAAATGTTCGATGCAGTGGAGTATTTGAACCAATTTCTACCCCCTCAGCACCACATACAGTACGTTAGTTTCGATATGGCAAGGACCAATAAAGGGAAGACTGCGAATGTTATGGGACGATTGGCGAATATCGCAAACAACGCAGTTCTGAAAACCGGCATTTTCCAGTCCCAGGAACCATATTACAACCAAAGAAAAATCCTGAATCCTTCTGGAGCCGTTAAGAAAACTCACAAAGAGCAGAACCCGAAGACCGATGTAGAATTAAATCCAGTGATCGAGGAGAAGATCAGAGAGCTGTTTCTGACGAAGGGTACCGTCCAAACCGGCATAATCCGAACTAACTGTGTGGATTGTTTAGACAGAACGAACACAGCTCAGTTTGCGATAGGCAAATGTGCCCTAGGTTATCAACTATGTGCACTCGGAGTTCTAGAGCAAGCCAAATTAGAGTTCGACTCGGATTGCGTGAGGATGCTGGAGGAGATGTATGAGGACCATGGAGATACCTTGGCGCTGCAGTATGGGGGCTCTCAGCTGGTCCATAGAATCAAGACCTACAGGAAAACAGCGCCCTGGACAAGCCAGGGAAATGACATAATGCAAACGCTGAGCAGGTACTACAGCAATACCTTCAGTGATCAGGAAAAGCAGCACACCATCAACTTGTTCCTGGGTATTTTCGTCCCTGACGAAGCCAAGCCACCCATTTGGGAATTATTGACGGATTATTATCTGCATAATAAACCTGCTGTGGATTATAGGAGGAGAACGAGAGTTCTGACCCAGTGGTGGGATGACAATGTGTACAAATGCCTGCCCTATGCTTACAATCAGGTTGCCAAAACCTGCTCGGAGATGATTCAGGTCCAGAGTGCTCAGGAGGAAATGGTGGATATATATTACGACTACCATAGACCTTTTGAGCTCGTTCAATTGGGCGATATTCATGCCTATCAGGTCAGTCACTCTGTCAGGGACTTCATGCCACATTTTACCACGAATTTCAGTCCATTCGCCGTTAGGGTGCGACCTGGACGGAGGAGGGAGGAAACTTCGAGCAAGAATGGAAACCATGGGCTGAGAAATCCCTCTATGACTGGGCAGAGCAGCACCAGCAGCACTGCTAGCAGCGCGAGTTCCAGTGTCGATACTAGTTCTGATGATGAGGAGGGACGCGAAGGAGTTGAAGGGCAAGGGGTGGTTCGCGAGGAGGGCATGAGCTTTGAGAAAATTTTCCCGGGAATGCGAGACGTCTATGGTGTCGAACCACAGCCCCCCAGGAGGAGCGATCTCGTGCTCTATAAGAGGTATTCAAGTTATTTTAATTGGTATAGACTCTTTAATTACTGAAATTTCTGTTTGAAATTTTTGGATTTCTGTGATGGGTGACTGCCGTATTTTTGAAATTCTTCTTTTGAACCACTTTTGATACGTTTGGCAGAGTTTGCAATTTTCAAAATATTTTAAGATCACGATACGATTTTCTTTTATTGAAATTTTTAATTGTTTTTAGAATGTGAAAGTTTTGAAATCATTAAAAATTTATCAAAATTGTTTAACGTTAAAAACGTGAAATTTCGAAGTACCAAGATTTGGTTTGCCAATGTGATATCGTTATTACCCATAAATTCTTATTCAATTAATTTTTAGATATGTGATGATGGGGAAAAATGCAACTCATCACAGTGAGCAGTCGAATTTAAGGAGCAAAATGGTCCAGCAAGCGACTTTCCCAGATGTAGCGGTCAGGGTCGAGCTTCCAGTTGTGTCAGGCCGAAGTGTCAGTGTCTATGAACAGTATGTCGAGAGGGGACGAAATGGCGGGTTCGCACCTTGCCCTGGAGATCTCAATCTGTATGAAAAATATGCCAAGCAGCAACAGATGGTCCTGGGGGTCAACTCTGGTGAATGTTTTTAATAAAAATTGCAATTTTGTAATTATGCGTTTCTCTCAATCAAAAGAAGAAAAAAATTGAAAAAGTGAACAATTTTCAATATTCGCAAAAAAAGATTTTTTCAATAAATATAAAATTAAAAAATTGTTAAAAATGAGAGTTTGAAATTACGCAATTGAAAAATTTGTATTAGTGAAAGATATAGATGTATTTGAAAATTCAGCAAAGTTGACAAGTTTGCAAAACTTGTAATTTACGAGTATAAAAATAATTTATCTTATTTATAGTGAATTTTTCTATTATTACGAGAAGTGACAAATGTCGGTGAATTAATAAAAAAAAATTAAGTAGCAAACTTTGAATTCATTTAGATGTTGAATTTATTCGTAGAAGTAAAATACAGGCTTTGCGGTTGTTCTGCATAATCGTAACAAAGTAAGAATACTTTTCGATAACCTGCAGAGGGATTTGCAGTTTACTTCAACTTCTTTTTGGGGCGGATGTTGTTTGTGTGTCCGCATTTCTTCTTGCGGCAATTGGTGGCCCTTGGGTGAAGGCGTGCGTAGCATTTACGACAGATCATCTTGTCGCAATTGTACTTCTGGGCTAGGATCCTCAAAGTGGGCTCAATCACACCACCACGAAGACGAAGTACCAAGTGAAGGGTTGATTCTGGAAAAAAAATATTTATGAATATTTG
This sequence comes from Asobara japonica, assembly GCA_026005395.1. Classification (NCBI taxonomy): domain Eukaryota; kingdom Metazoa; phylum Arthropoda; class Insecta; order Hymenoptera; family Braconidae; genus Asobara; species Asobara japonica. The sequence continues at coordinate 323,579 of BQMI01000533.1, read as the reverse complement.
TGAACAGACAAAATTATTTTGTATATTTTCAGACGATATTCTTCATAGTTCACAAACTCTGCTTGGTTTTTTTTTTTTATTTTGAAATTTTTCTAAATTTTTTTTTTTCAAATTTTTGGGAATGTTATGTTTTCTTGGAACTTCCAAAAGTGACATTTGTAATCATTCAAATTAACGAAAAAAAAAAAAAAATTGAAACTAGAGAAATTGATGGCCTTAAACTATTTAGAAGATTTATTTAGAGTATCCATTGAGCTTTCATGTAAGGAAAGGGCCAGTGAAAATTGTTTTAAAAAACACTTACCCTTCTGGATATTGTAATCGGAAAGCGTGCGGCCATCCTCCAGCTGTTTTCCTGCGAAAATCAGCCTCTGCTGATCTGGGGGAATGCCCTCCTTATCCTGAATTTTGGCTTTCACATTTTCGATTGTATCGGAAGCCTCGACCTCAAGGGTGATGGTCTTACCCGTCAAAGTTTTGACGAAAATCTGCATTGTGGCTGAACTGACAAAAGCAAAAAATTAAACGATTTTCTAAGAAAAAATTCAGGAAACAATTGCACCAGAGTCACAGTTCAGTGATTTCTTTAAGACATTTTGCCACCCCAATAGAGCTCTTTTGCTTACAAACCCAAAAAGTGAGTTTTTTTTTTAAAACTAATTAACTAATAAAATCACAAACCGGGCAAAATATTTCAATAAATTTATATGCCAAAATAACTGAATTTTTTTTTTAATTAACGTGAGCAACTCAAAATATTACGGTTTGAAATTTTGTTTTTTGGGAAAGATTTTCACGAAACAAAAATCGGTTATTTGCTTGCGAATAGGACAACAAACAAAAAAGGTGGTTCAGAAAAAAAAATCCGCATTAATTTGTTACCGCAAAAAAAAGATTTTGCACGTGGATCGTAGAAAAATCCACAAAAAAATTACTTGGACAAATACAATTGAAACTAAAAAAAATACAAATATAGAAAGTCACGAGGAAAAAGTAATTTTTGAGTAAGCAATCCAAGCGTTATTGATGACTACAAAAGCACAGAATTATTGAATAATATAATTACACTGAGAATTTAATTGAATGATAATTGACGAGAGTTAACCTAAAAAGTGAGCGACAGTTGTGTCAACTCGGTAACGACTGAGAGAAAAACATTTGAATATGGGTTTGAACAAAAAATGGCGCAGCGCTTAACCGCGTGTCTTTTGTTCATTAATTTTTTTTCGCTAATGATTTTTTTTCCATCAGAAAAAATGGATAATTGAAGTACTTACTGCGTCGACAACGTGCAGGCCACACAATTCTGCCAGAAAAGAATTTGTCGCGATAGGAGCGCCTTCAACTTCCGGTGAGCACGGCACGAGCCTTTCCGGAAATTCACGATCGCAATTGCGCGCGAGAATTTGAGTCACGTGGTACGCGAATGGCGCCACTATTTCTTCCAGGAAAATTTGGTTAGTTAAAAATATTACCATTGTCGCCGGCATTGTCCAATTGTTCAGAAAATTTTGGAAAAAGTACCATAAAAATATCCTTTTACGAAATTTTTATTACCAAAAAAAAAAAACTTGCGTTTATAAAATCTGAGAAAACTAAAAAAGAAAACCAATTAATTTTATTTCCATAACTGTTCTCGTTACCAGAGATTCAGCGAAGTACGCAATAAAATTCTTCATGAAGTTCACGAGGAATAAAGTTGGCTTATCGTACTCACTGGAAATAGAACAAATATTTGTTTCATAAAGAGCAGCAGAGTTGAATGCCAAATTGATACGAGTGCACATCAGTTCTGCAAATAAAATTCTAGTAATATCCACTTAAATAAATACATTGAGGCCACTCGGTCCATGGCCTCTCGAAATTCCTCAGATTAAAAACATCGATTGCGGTCCAGCAACAAATAAAACAAATAGAGCGAATAAAAAAACATTTATCTTTGCAGTGTACAGTATATTTCCACCTGTTACCTCGGTAACTCAATTACACGTAAAAAGCATGCAAACATCATGGGGGAATAGACTTAACCCAGTTTACATTCTCGCATGAATGCAATTAATTAATTAGATTATACGTGAATACGTCTATGGATTTTATTGGAGTAATATCTTGTGAAAGTTGATTGTGCTTAGTGCCACCTGTCGGAATTTTCGATTTTTTTAAAAGGTCTTGGAAAGAAGTTCTGGAACTCCAGATTTTTCGAAAAATGTTTTGTGCACGTCAATTTGAGGGTGAAAAGAGAATGAAATTTGGGATCGAAAGTTCCTCTTCTACTTTCCTCTCCGAGGCTCCCCTGCCGAGTTATTTAACTGTTAAGTGGGCCAATCAGAGCGCAGCTCCGCCCCCTCCACCAGCGGTGCGCAATTCGATTACTTTGAATTGAGAAAATTTTCTCAAGGTCACAGCTTGAACTAGTCGCATCTCTCACCGTTCTGTGACGCCACGACGCGCAATCCCAGATTGGCTCAATTTAAAATGAGAACCAGTGGTGGAGGGGGCGGAGCTACGCTCTGATTGGCGCACTCGAAAATCTGAATAACTCGGTGGGGGCGCCTCGGAGAGAAAAGTCGAAAAGGAAGTTTCGACTCCAAATTTCATCCTCTTTCCACCCGCAAATTTAATGAGATTTAATAAAATTTGAAATTATCTGAAGTTGTATAGACATATTCACGGTAAAATTTCAGGATTATATCAGGCAATTGAGATATAACTGTCCCTATTTTTTCTGAAACTAGTGAATACACATGGGAAATTGTACATGGGCCCCTCTATACATATGGCACGCAGATAAAACATCTTTGATTTCACCATAATTTATCTGTCACTCAACTCAATACTAAAACTTGGACATAAATGAAATAAAAAATGTTCATTTGCGACATTTACATATTTTAATTGACATATATCTTACGACGAGTATTAAATTAATCATAATGATAGTAACATAACTAATATTATAGATTGAATAGAGTTAACGATATGGGACACATATTGATACAAAAGTACGGACAATTCGAGAAAAAAAAACATAGTATATTATATCATATGGCTCGTATTTTCGAGGCCAAGGTTATACAAAAATTTTTTGGAGCGAAAAACGTGAAGTGAAGGGAGAATCACGGTTTTCGAGGCCTAGCGACATAAAACAGTATTTTGTGATAACGCGCATAGAAAAAGGAATATCGTGGCAATAGACTGTGATTCACCATTCGAAAAGTCTGTCACAATTACAAAATTTTAATTTAAAAAAGTAATTCACAATTTTGAATTTGGTGAATCATATTTCCAAAATTGTGAATTAAAATTGCAAAATTGTGGATGACAATTTCGGAATAGCGAAATTTTTTTGTGCTTATGATAATAATTATTAACGGCAGATATATCCCTTGAGGAATGAATTCAATAACTAGGCTGTCTAAATATTTTTTTTGGGAGGCACTCGATGATTGTTTCTTCGATTTTTTACAAATTGGAAAGCGATAATGGTCTAGGGAATTCAGCTTCGTTGTCTCGGGAAATAGTTGTTTAATGGATAATTTGCTATTGACTCAATTTTATCCTTTTTACGTGGACATCTGCCTTGGGCCATTATGAAGTCACCAAACTCGCATGTCGGCATTGCGCACTCCTGCTTCTGAATGCAACTGAACAAATAAAACACGAGTGATTAATTATGGGCTTAATGAGTCACAGGGCTGACGTTGGCTTTGGAAATTTCGCAGATAACTGCGTTTTTAATTTTTAATTGGGCACTCAAGACCCGCCATCAATTAAAAGTGCAATCAAACATAAATTATAAAAATGGGAAATAAACAAATTATCAATAATTCGTTCAATTATTTTTTTCGTTATAACGAGAATCTTTAAAATCGAAGAAGAAAAATATTAGAAACAATTTGCGCGGAATTGCAAAAAAAAGCGAACATCTTCAAGCTTGTAAAATTTGGAAAAGAGGAGGAAAAATTGGCAAGTGCAAAGAATTTGCAAGTGGCAATAACTTACATTCGATCACTCGTTGAGAAGAATACTTTTCCCTTCCTCGCGTGAGTGCACTCTTCATCGCTTTCGAAGCATTTGCATTGGCACTCGCCGCTGGGAGTGATCCTGGGAGTGAACTCGGAGGGGCACCGACACCTTTCATCAATCAAAATCGGGATTAACGCACTCGAAAATTGGGGATTAAAAGACAGATTCAAAGTCAAAAATTCCAAAAAAAATCCGTTCAAAATTTGAAAAAAATTGTAAGCTTTGGGAGGTAAATATTTTCTTCATTTCAGGGAATAAATAAATAAATGGATGAAGAGGCGCATACATGAAGCAATCTGAAACCACAATGTCGTACTTCTCGATGCAAGTTCACACATAATAACACTGTGTCAATAACTTACGGCTTCTTCTGCGGTGGGACCCTCATATTCTGCGGTGCTGGCGTTAGTTCATTCCTCGGATGGGCCTCGGTACCAGCCGCATAATCACTCTTTCCCCGGCATTCGCACTCTGTGTGATTATCGAAAGATAATTTCTCCACGACACTGCCCGTCCCAACGCTCGTTGCCTGCAATCAATTTTATTGATAAAGTCATCAATTCGAGGCTCGAAGAGACTGGGAAAGGTATTGTGAGTGCTCCGAAATGTTTGAGAGATTTGAGAATTTTTTTTTTAATCGTAACGGATTTTTTCAAAACATCCATCGCATCCTTAAAGCTCCACATATGCCCTTTAACTCGCTCCCATCTTCATCAAGGTCTCCTCCAAAATTAGCCGAATATTTTTCCGGCTCTCCCCTTTGAATTCCAGAAAATCCACACCCTCTGTTTATCCATCGGCACATGAGGGTCGTAAAAATATATCAATATTGTCAGAAAAAATAACCATTAAGAATGGAATAATATTTTACGATTTTTTAAGTGCCTATTAGCGAAAACATTTATTATTAGAATAAAACATTTAGGTTTGTGTTTGAACTGCCCCGATTTAATGTTTCCAAGATGGACAAAATTTCGGGAATATTTATTGCTCTTATTCGTCCGTATGTTGAGTAGGAACAGGACGTAAACCAGCATACGCGGTAGTGTGTCGGGCCAAGTCAACGTTTTGCAAATCGTTTTTAAATATACGTCTCTCTCAGATTTTTTTGAATTTAGTAAAAAATATTTTCACATTTGAATTTCGCGCGGCAACAACATTATGCAATTTTTTTTGGATTGAACTAGATCAATTCAAGCGACGGGGACGACTTTTTACTCAGATACTATGCTATAGTCGGCGGTCTAGTGAGTTATATAAATACGCATTATAGAGACAGCTTCCGCGATACCGAAATATCCACTGATTTATGGTGTTACCAGTAACAGCTATCGCTTCACATCGCGAATGAAGGAAACTGAGACATCTCACTGCACTTCATCTGCGTTGCACATATGCACATGCAACGCTCTGATGGAGTGACACGAATTTAATTGTGTCTCAGACCACATGGTGATTTTCTTGAGAGAATTGGCAGAAGGATCTGTCTCGGATCATCAACCAAATTTTCTAAACTTTCCTATTTTTTCTTCATTTATTTTTAATTTAACTTTCCTTTTTTGTTCAATATTGGAAATTTTCGAAGTCACAGAAATTTTTGAAATCACTGCCGTGAAACAGAAGATTGGTCCAGATGATTATTGGTACTTAAATTTCCAATAATCTCACCTAGACTCCATCTCCGTGATGGAATTTTTCGGTGGCGGAAGGACCGGTAGCTTTTAAAATTCTTCTCAATTCGAAATTGTCGAAACTCTCCTAACAGACACATTGCTAAACCCAAAATTCTCAGCGTTTCCAATTTTTTTATAAATATTTCTAATGCTTCAAATGATATAAAATAAGAAGATTTTCTAGATCATTTTCCCCTGAAATACTTATTCTAATTTCCTAGTAGTGAGAGAATTGGAAGGTTCCAGACCCCCCCATAACCTGAGAAGCCATCAAGATAGCATGAATGCATTTGGTATCTTGCAGTCGTTCGAAAAAATTCCTATTATCGCCCCCACAAATTTATGGGGCCCCCATTAGTTTTATCGCAAAAAAAGATGGCTGTAGGTGCCAGGGGAGCAATTTGGAGCCACCACCTTTTACCGCTCTGGTATCCTTTGAAAAGTGAACATGGAAGCCCGATCGGCCACGGAGATTTGTCACTTACATGACAGATCTCATCTTCACGTCGGACTCCTTCAACTTCCGTTCAGACATTATGAAATTTAAAATTCTAAAGAGCCTCCCCCGTTCAATACCTCATTTTTCGAAAGATAAAGCTGTCCAACTCGGCACAATATATGTGACAATGCATTAACAGGAGAAAAGGATAGAGAGCCATATTTTTTATTTTTTCTCACACATGGCTATTCACATGACACCGCCCAATCTAACCGAGCCGCTTGGCAAATCACTGATCCATCTTCATAGGCATTATTGTTGCCTCGTGTTATCTGCGTGCTCCGACGCAATTGAGAATTCATGAAAGAAGTTGTAAATAGTGGACATCATTTTATTTCTCATCTCAAAAGGAACGAGTCAATTATTCGTCACCACATGAACCCGCCTGACCTTGTCTGCCTCTCTCACTCCAGTTTACTCGCATGGTGAGCGATGCGCCGCCGCCTGCAGCTCTACCTTTCAGGAGGCAAAATGATAACTTGGCGTATGGGGAAGGTTCAACTCTATGAAGCTTTAGAAAATTCCGGAATGTACATGGTCCCCCACAACTGCCCACTCTAAATATAGGGGTGGATAGAGGGTGAAATTTGGAGTCGAAAGTTCCTCTTCCACTTTTGTCTCCGAGGTCTTCCCGCCGAGATATTCAATTTTCCAGTGGGCCAATCAGAACTTGTCTCTTCGTAGCTCCGCCCCATCGACCAGCGGTTCTCAATTGAATGGTATTAAATTGAAAAAAAGAGGATTTTATGTCTCAAAGTCACGTAATCCTTAAGTATGGCCAGTTTCGGTTTTGACCTTGAAACGTAAAATTACAGTTATTCTCAATTTAAGATGATTGAGTTGAGAACCACTAGTCGCGGGGGCGGAGCTATGTTCCGATTGGTCCACTTAGAAATGAAATAACTCGGCAGGGGCGCCTCGGAGGGAAAAGTGGAAAGGGAACTTTCGACTCCAAATTTCACCCTCTATCCACCCCCGAATTCAAAGTGCGTAGTTGTGGGACTGAGTGGTGAATATATGGAAATAGTGGGCAAATGTAATGAAGCGATTTCCCTCATTTCGGAGGACCTTTCTAGCTTCGCTTTAAAATTCTGCAATTTATAATACCAAAGAAAATTTGCCATTTTTATGGGCAATTTCTGTTTTTGGAGACGATGCCATCAGACGCGCCACGAAATATGTGACAATGCATTAACAAGGAGAGAATATGTTCTTTGAATGTTAAGAGCAGCTGCAGTTTGAGTTTCGTAAAGAAGAGCCGTGCCAAGAATTATGCGCAGACGTGGAATGAAAAGAAGTTGAGCCATTGTCTAATGAAGAGTAAGTTTTATTGCGACTGCTGGTTCGCCAATGTGCATTCCAGAATAAATTGTTGAAATTGTTGAAATTTTTTTAATGTCTCGAATATTGTTCAGTCCCTGATCGTTGCTGCGATTCTGAAAAGGGTTTCTTGGTGATTTTTGTGACTCAAAATTTTTCATTCGTCTTTAAGTATGTGGAAACTAATTATTTTATCTACAATCATTTTGAAATATGTGACATTTCGAAAAGGTTTTGGACCTTTTTGGGAATTTTCAAAGTGCTCTTGAGTTGTTTTTTAATTTCCAAATTTTGCAGAATTTTGATAGAATTCTAAGAAAAATTAATATTTTGAGAAGTTTTGAAATCTTAAAAAATTATAAAGTTTTTAGCGACCTCGAGGAGCTTTTCATAAAATCTTAGAACTGAGAAAAAAAAATGTGATTTAAAAAAAAATGAAATAGCCTTCCCTGTCTCAAATTTGTGAACTCATAGACGGATTGGCAAATGTACATTCCAGGATAAAGCGAAAATTCTTGGACATGGACTGATGTAGGGGCTAGACCATTTCTATTTTCGGCGAGAGACATCAAAAGGAGTTGGTGATTCATATGATGGGGGCTTCGGGGGTCGTCGATCACGACCAGACACAAGTGATCTGTTTTCAGATTAAATAACTCTTTTTTTGTTTGGTAAAAAAAAGATAGAGTTGCTTCCCTTTGCAGACAAATTCAAGAGTAATCTTCAGGATGTATTTCCGGCAATGAAACTTGCACATTTTCAAAAAGTAATTACGTCTGGGAATTTTGTTGAGGATATGTTGCTCAATTTCCGAAAATTTGAAGGTTTAGGAAAAATTCACAAATGCTGTCGGAGTGTTATATTAAAAATTTAATCATCGCACGTTAAATGTGGGGCTGGACAGAGGGTGAAATTTGGCGTCGAAAGTTCCCCTTCCACTTTTCTCTCCAAGCCCCCCCCCCCCGCCCCCCCCCCACCCGCTTCGACCCGTGGTTCTCAATTGAACCGCATGCAAATTTTTTTTAAAACTGGGTTTGTACGTCTCACGTTCACAGAACACTTCCGGACTTTTGCAAATAGGGCCAGTCCGTGACCTTGAGATGTGAATATTTTCGTGACTTTAACAGGATTGAATTGAGCACCGCTGGCCAAGGAGGCGGAGCTATGCTCTGATTGGCCCACTTCAGCATTGTATAAGTCGGCGGGGGAGCCTCGGAGAGACAAGTGGAAGGGGAACTTTCTACTCCAAATTTTACCCTCTTTCCAGCCCCAAAGTCCGAGTGCGCGGTTGCGGAATACAAGATATATATTATAAAGTTTCGTAAAAGGAGAAACATTCGAACTCAGTTCGACTCTCTCCTGACCGCTTATTTTTGAAACTAGGAAAATCAGTCCGGCGAAATGTTATTACTCATGAGACTTGGGCAGTCGAAGAGCTTCTGACAGTAATACGTGACTGGAGGGTCTATTATAGAGAGACCATCACGAATAGTGCAATGCTAGCGAAAATAGAAATGGCTGTTTGCATGAGCTAGAGTGTCCGGTATGTTGGTGGTTTAACTGTTGACACAACTATTTGCGGAGGGACATGATACCTGGCGACTTCGAGGGGAACCCCGTGTGTGGGCGTGTACATGCTAGCTATTATTCTGGGGTAATTGTAAAAATTTTCACGCGACACCCACGTAATTGAATTTTATCAAGATTGCCATTTCCGTTTCATGGATATTCTGAAAATTTTCAAGGTTTTTTCAATTCATAAAAATTTTGATTTGCGTGAGATTGGGAATTTATAAAATGTTAAATCTTTGAAATCAGAAATTCGAGAAATTTATGAAGTATCCTTCCCTGAAAAAAATGATTCTTGTGAAAAAAATTAATTTTCAGAAAGAGTGTCATTAGACTTCGTTCAACTCACTCTCAAATATCAATACGGGCATTTAGCCATGGCCATAAAGCGAAAAAGCTTTTCACTTGGACAATTCGCGACAGCCGATCGATTAGTTGAATTTATCACGCAATTGTATTTTGCGTATATCTTTATTGCCCAGGCGGGATTTGTACCGGCAAAGTTGTACGTGAAAAACTGGTTTTCTGAGGCATTGCCAGCCAACTCCAGCCAACAAAACAAGCGTCCAAATAATTAACATTGCAGCTTTCCGCAAAGCAATGTATTGGCGGATAAACGGGGGGACACGTGATCGCGGAAGTCATTGAGAATCGGAGGCAAATGGAGGGAATCCTTTTCTCTTGGGGTATGTGACACGCACACGCCATAAATCTTTGCATAAATAAATTCAAAGAAAATTTTTTTCAGGCTTTCTATTTGAAAAATTGCAAAACCATTTTTTTTTAATTTACATTAAATTTTTTTTTTTTTGATATTCCCAAAATTTTGGGAATTTTGACAATTTTGAAAATTATTGACTGACCCTAAAAGTTTTGGTAATTTATCAACTGGCGATTTTTTGTAATATGCAAAGTTTTTAAAAATGTCAAAATTTTAGAATTGTCAAAATATTCCAGGCTAATTTTTTTTCTTGGCAATTATGCGCAAAATTTTGGTAATTTGAACCATATTGCACAACTAGCAAATTGTTAGAATATTCAAAACGGTTGTTGCTGACTTTCAAAAATATCAGATTTATCATGAATTGGAATTTTTCAAAATTTCTAATTGTTCATTGCCATAGATAAACGGTAGACAGGTGATCGCGGAAGTCATTGGGAATGACAGGAAAGGGGGGGGGGGCGGGGGGAGCCTTTTCTCTTGGGGTACGTGAGTGGCGTACATAATCCACTGAATGAAAAATGAAAAAAAAAAACATAATTGAGGATGAAAATTTCAAACTCTCCCAATTTTGTAAATACTTCAAATTTTCTGAATTGTCAAAATCTGGAAAATGCTTCACATTTCAAAAAACGTCGAAACTTTTGAAAACGTTCAACATTTTTTTTCAAATTCAAAAAATTTCACATTTTCAAAAAAAAATATAAAAGCGTTTTTGCAAACCCGAATTGCTCCCCCTTCTCCCCCTCTTCCTCTTCTTGAATACACTCTTCAGAATGTGAAGTGCATGAGTAATCATCCACATGATTTCCCCCGTAGAATACCCGGGGCGATCACCAGAGGTTAATTAGCTCAAGTGCCGTCCCTTGGCCATTACCCGCGTATTTATAAATATATTTATACTCCGCCAACAGGCAAGACAGTCTCGTTATCTTCCTCGTAACTGAAGGCACACGTGTCAATTTTACTACCTGAGATTTCGCTTCGCGTGGCCCGCGGTTAAATCCGCGGCATAAATGCACTCTCTGATCCCCGATAAGTTGTCACGGGCGTGAATGGCTTGCAGGCATTATTGTCAGTTTAATCATATAAATGATAGACAAATAAACAATGCTTATTCCTTAATAACGCAAATTTTTGCAGTTTTCGAAATTCAGAATTTTTTGGAGCATTGTTCTTTGAATTTAAGAGTTTCAAAAGAATTGAGAAATCTGAAAAATCGGGCGATTTTACGACAAATAAAGCTCCAATTAACCCGGCCATATTAAAGGTCAATTTAGTTATACATTGGTTTTTCCCCCCGGAACGGGTATAAATCCATCTGTCTGCTAGTTGTCTGTCTAGCCAGCTAATAGAGGCCATCTATCTTTCTCCTCTGTTCCCTTTGCCTCAAGAACCGGTCACCCGCAGGTTAGATCGGAATTTAACTGGAGAATTCTCCCGGGCATAGTCCCGCGATATTATCGTCAATATTCCCCTCCCTCCCCCTGCACATTTTTATTTCCATTTTTAAAGGTTGATTCAACTTCCTGGTAAGTGAGGATATGGCTATTTTGAATGCGAACGCGTATATGGATATTAAAAAAAATGGGCAAAGCCCGATTTACCTCCCGCTGCACCGGGGCCAAATTTTTCCCGTCTACGCCGGAACGGAAAACGGTATTCTAAACCTAAATGAGGATCCCAAGTTCAGGTCCCCAATTAGCTGAGACTTTGTTCGGTCTATAGCTTTCTCATTGAGTGGCTTGCACCCACATGAGCTTTTGTGGTTTCCCATGTGTCATCATGGGAATGCATCGGTCTATGTTCCTCAAGCCGTTCAACGTGGAGACACATCCCGGTGCGAGGAAAAATTAATAATTTTCCAACAGATCTATTTTGTATTTTATATTTTTGAAAATGATTGAGCTACCTTAAGTCTCGGGCATAACTGCAGTTCGCGATGCCAGATAAATTGTCACGAGCGAAAATGGCTTGCAGGCAGTACCGATTACATGTAACGTGTAACGTTTGTTCTCAACGCCTCGTCGCGTGTACGCAACGATCTTGATCCATGTGCGTCGGACGTTGATTTATGCACTCGGTTTATCGTTAGTCACCACCAGAAATTACATGTTTCAGGGGGAATGGGGTGGGGCAGCTACCTGTCATCGGCTGATCATTGACATCAGTCGATGGTTTAATGTCGTATTCATTAGGTCGACGAGCTTATCTTGTTAAGTCCGGCATTTTCCTGAGGAGTCGTGATATTATAATTGTTGGGAGCTGTTCAACGTCGACTCGACTTGCCTATGGATTTATGCCATTTTTCTTCGTGCAACGAGTGAGAGGCAATGGGAAAAGGGTAGCGGACAAAATATCTGTGAACACAATATCCAATCAGTACTAATAAATCAGACTCATGTCAGATGCTATGCATCGCCAATCGACTTGTCTTACACTGTTCTCCAAGCGGGCGAAGGTGGTTGGAGGCTTTTTGACCCATCGTTGGTCACCCTAAGTGGACGACCCTGGTGCACATTGTTTTTCAGGGGTTGTCATCAACTGGCTAAACGAAAAAAAAATGGGAAAATGGAAAAGTGAACAGGATGGAAGAATTAATTAACCTCATTGAGTCTGAGAGGTGTAGAGTGATTCATGATATTGTAATTGTTGAGACCTGGCCCCTGTCAATGAGAATTGCATACAGATTTATCGGATCTTTCTTCATGAAATTTATTGTTCATATCAGTACGATAGTGGACGTAGTGATGGGAATGGTATTTAATTGAGGGGAACGGCTGTCGCGTTATTTATGGGAACCAGCCGATGGAAAAGGGCAAGTCGGAAAATTCTTTAGATCCAGTCGCTGCTGATTGAGTTGTTCGGAGCGGGAAAAAATTGCTCGGAAAAAAATGTGGTGGAATGTTCCACTCAAATGAACGGTAATTGCAGAACGGTTGAGGACATCACGTTCTTATGACGTTTGACAAACGTTTTAAAATTTGCAAAATTTGAACCATTAAAAATACACAGATAAAAATTCGAATCTTAATTGCATGTTTGCACATACGTTCTTTTTTTTTTAAGATTCCCCACCTTCAACTCACTGGTTTGTAAGCTCCTGTCATCGTTAAAACACCCCAAGCAATCAGTCCCGGCTCATTGATGCCCGGGCTTCCCCGATTTTCCACGTAATTAATTTTCCCCGAATGGCCCCATCGCCGGATGTCACAGGCCGTAATAAACGCTCGTAACTCGCCAATTAATAACCGTTGACGAATCACGAACTGTTCGTAAAGACTTCCTATTGTACACCTCGGGAAAGTGAGCATGCTCCCATTGTGATGTTAAAGTCATAACTATTGACCATTGGACAGCCGGACTCGATAATTGGCTCGACGCAAATCGACCGTTATCGCATCAAATGCTTCCGGCCCCTTGGGGTCGCCGAGGAGCCCATCTTGCCCCACATACCAACTACTTAGTCGCTAGTTTAATTAAAGAGAATTGAAATCTTCGGATTAACATTCGGATGCTTCTCAAAAATTAATCATTAAAAGTGGAGCTTGATAAAAAAAATAGATATATGTCTCTGTAGTACAAACAATTCGAGATTATTCCAAAATTGCCAGTTCCTCGAATTGCAAGAATTAATTAGCTGATTAATTTGCGTTTCAAATAATTGTAGAAAATTTGAAGAATGACAACTAATGCGCGTTTTACAAAACCAAAATTAACCGTTATCGCGTCATACACTTCCGGCATCTTGGGGTCTTTGGAGACCCCTTGTTGTCCCACATGCTTACCAACTACTTAGTCAGTTATGCTCATGTCTTTCGTGAATTTAATTTAGATACATTATCGGCTCAGAAGTAAGCGAGGGTTTATCTGGTGACCGGGAATCCCCGGAATTTCGTGGTTATCAGGGGAAATTGATTTCGCGGAATTCAATGACTTTTCTTTGCTAATGCACATTTCAGAACAACGCGGTCAATTGTATCAGGGCTGGTTTTTCATCGATTTCTTTGCAAATATTTTGAAAAAGAGATCGCCAATTATGATAATAAAATTGGTGTTGAAAAAACAGAGGCGGGGGATTTGGAGCATTTGCAAAAACATCATCTTCGATACGAGATTCTTCCCCAGAAAGCATGATGTCAACGATGATAAGAGTTGGTCATAAGCTATTTAAACCCATTAGTTTATTCAATGCAACTGAATTACAGCTGGAAATGATTAGAGTGATGATACATACGTAGAAATAGAGTTCAACGCGTTGTGACTGTTTTGGTACGCAGGTCAGCGCCTCCGATTCGCAGCAGCCAGTGTCATCCGTGCATCTGTGCAGTATTGCGCAGTGTGGAATGTATGTTGTTGCTATGTTTCGATAAACTTCGCGCACAGGTATTATTCGTGCTCTGGGCCACCGACAATTGCCCTCTCGTCCAACTTTTATCGCGTGCTGAATGGCTTCCTTCATGCCAGCTGCAATCGGTACATAAATATTAAAAATTAAATGGGATGGAAGACGCTATAGTGGAGAAGAATACTAAAAGAATTTATGTCCAAGATTCGTTTTTTTTCCTCAGCCATCCACAGCCACCTACCTACAACCACCCACCCGCCCACACATTCACATCCAGCCATTCACCCACTCCGTTCACAGGCAAGCACCCCCCGACCACCCCTTTCGCAGACACCCACCCACTCCGTTCGCAGACACCCACCCACCCATCCCGTTCACAGACATCCACCCACCCATTCACAGGCAGACACCCACCCACCCGTTCATAGACAGACACCCACCCACCCATTCACTGACACCCACCCACCCCGTTCACAGACACCCACCCACCCATTCACAGACACCCACCGACCCAGTCAGTCAACTTCGGTTGTATTGGCTGGGTACTCGTATCCGTAGCCCTGAAGTCATTAACTTCAATGAATTGAAATTATATTAGAAATCCGGAAGTTATTGATATAGCCACATTCACTCAACCTGCTTGTTCTATTTCACGCTCAAGCATGACAATTTAAAATTCCCTCTTTTTGTCAATAACGTAAGATAATATATTATCCTTATGGATTTGCACTCGTGATATCATTCGTTTCATAAGTGCCATTCAATGAAGTGAGGATGATTGGTGAAAGGTAGAAAGCTCAGGTCGCATAAGTGTTATTACTACTATCATGTGGGTGTGGAATTTTTGTGAATGGTCCACGCAATTCATCGGCGTCTATGACAAATTGATTTGACGGCGTGAATTAATTGAATGAGCAATATAATGTGGTAGCGAGGGATTACATGAGCTTATGTGTGGGCGATTTGTTACACCTCAGAACACGTGGAATAACAAAAGTTCAATAGGGCGATCGTTGCAGCAATGACTCGAGGTCCGGTCACCATTGCACACTATTTCGAAACTGGAAAATTTCTGAGATCTTCGAAATTTTGCTTTTTTCTCAATCTCAGCATTTGTCAAATAAAACTAAACTACAAAAATGATGTTCGAATTTTTATTGCGATTTTTATGGCATTCTCGAAAAAATTCCACGAGGTGTATATAATGATAAGTTTATTGCGCCGATGAAGTCATATCGTAATTTAATATGAGCTGGTTAGTTTCAGAGGGAGATCAATTAAGATATACCAGTACATTGACATTTTTCAGATAAAATTCCCATGGCCATTACATATTTTTTTCAATTTTTGTCTCACCCAACTCATATTCTCATTTCTGAAGATTTAGAATTTTGATAAAATTTGCACACCATCGAAATCATGCAGAGATA
This sequence comes from Asobara japonica, assembly GCA_026005395.1. Lineage (NCBI taxonomy): Eukaryota > Metazoa > Arthropoda > Insecta > Hymenoptera > Braconidae > Asobara > Asobara japonica. Next base: position 307,993 of record BQMI01000533.1, on the reverse strand, counting down.
GTAGGTACCAAAGTCTTATGTGACTGCATTAGTTAGGTAATCATTCGTTGATCGATAATTGCTGGAAGTAATTTACCTTTTAGCTTGGATTGGCGCACGATGGGCTTTGTCTTCGGAGGGGCCCGAGTCGATGATCCATTACTTGTCTCATGTTGCGAGAGACTTGCGTTGTTATGGCGCAAGTTGATTTTCTGGGTGGTAATGGTAATTGCAGGCCTTGAAGTTGGCTTCACTGGCGGCTTGGGTGTTGTTGATAACTCTGGAGCCGAAGTTTCGGGCTCAGGCGTGGTTTGATTCGACGGATACTCCTCAACAGAAGGAAAGTTATGGTTTTTCATTAGAGACAGAATGTAGATATCTTTGGTTTTCAAAAATATTCGTGCTTGGGAAATTTTCAAAATCCATGAAAACAATTTTATAGTTTAGGTGAAAGTCCAGATTTTTTTAATTTTTGGAGGTTTTATAATTTTTAAAATTGATTTTTAAAATTGATTTTTAAAATTGATTTTTAAAATTGATTTTTAAAATTGATTTGTGAAATTGATTTTTAAAATTGATTTTCAAAATTGATTTTTAAAATTGATTTTTAAAATTGTGGAACTTGAGAAAATTTGTGACAGATTTTGAAAGTAATTGTAAATCGATTTAAATCGAGTCACAGCGAAGAGTGTTTGGCATTGAATTGATTTGACCGATTTAGATTAATATATGAGGCAGTATTTGATCGGGAATTGTTTCTATTAGTCGGCAAAGTATCAAAGACGTGGTACAGATGTACCATACGGATGTGTCTTGGGCAAATAGAAGATTATAGTGTATGGTTACTCTCTCCGTGATGCCCTGGGGGCCTTGATCGCTCTACGACAAATATTATTACAGTGGTGATAATGCGATTCCAGTAGTCGGGGAGAATCGCGATAAGCAGCTTTCAAGAATGCCAAGTTTCTCATTTTAGAAACCATCTTAATTCAAGAAAAAAAAAGTTGGCCATTTCTTCGCCTTTCAGGTGATTGACGTGAACGTTTCTTGAAAAAAATCATCGAGCGATTTCCACCGATTTCAGAATGAACAATGCAAAAAAATTGAAGCAATATTTTTTTTTTTTGTCAATCACACGTGACATTAATTTTCATCCGTTCTTTTTGTTAATAATCACGTCTCATTTCATATCCCCTGGACAGTGCGAGCTTGTTCGCCACACCGAGCCTCTGTAAATCTCTCCGCATATACACATTTTTTTTGTTTAAATTTTTTTCCGGGGAAAAATCAACGCAGCTGGATCGCTGCAAGGAACAATGTAACGAAGCGTGAGAAGAAGAAGAATAAAAACTCTTTTTTACGCGCCCTTAACTACCGCCACTTGCGCGCTTCTTTTGAGTTAACATCACAGCAGTTGCTCCACCATTAAATTCTCAGCACAGACCACCCAAAAATGTAACATTGATGCAACAAATTTTCAGATAGTTCATGGTTAGAATTGAACCTTTTATTTGTAATCCTAGATGATGCAAATTTTGGAAATTTTCAAAATTGTAAGAATTGAGCAAAGCCTGAAAATTTTGGGAACGTGAAAACTCTAAAAAAGTTAAGAAAAATTTCCTAGCATTTCAAAAAAATATTTGAATGAACAATATTGAAAAAGTCGAAAGAATTTGCAATGAAGTTTATCAAAAAAAAAATGGATTTATTATCAAAAATTGGACATTTCCACTTGACAAACTCCATAAACCTCAAAGTCGCCAATGAATTACCCCGCCGAAAGAACAATACATAAAATGACTAAATTAACAAACGCCCACACACCGCCTACCACGCGCGTTGAGCGCGAATGGAGTAACTGTCAAATTATCGTTTATCCATCAGACATACTACCCGCGATGGGTAGGTCATTGGACAATCCCTAACTCCAGAGATTAAAAAATTAAAAAAAAATAACCTACCCAAAAAAATTGAAAAAGAAACTATAAATCTCGAAACCCCAAGAAAACCAAAACCCGTCCGAAAATTTGCAACCAAAGCAGAAAGCTCAATAATTGAGACCTCGGAAAAGTTGTCCGAAATTGGTGAAAAATTTGCACAATTAAGAAACACCCACGCGCGAATAATAACGCGGCGCGTTGAATGGGGGTGGAGTAACTATTAAATTAACATTCGTGCATCAGATATGAGATCGGACAATGCCTAGTACTGGTACCGGGGCCCCTTGTGTCTCGAAGGCACAGTCGATTGCATCCTGGATGGCCTGTCAGCGATGAAGACCACCCACGGAGCCCCCCATAAACCATCCGCCAGTTCATGCGCACCTCGAGCAAGGCTAACTCACAAATGTACGTAGGGCCTGAGAATTTTTTCTACCTCTCCAACACCTCTGACTCACCAAACAGATATTTTTATATCGACCTTACACATCCAGATATACTCAACACGCTTCTTATCTGTGCTCTCGTGATAAGGGAATCAAAGGGTTGCGCCTGCTGAATGAAAGAGAAGCGCTCTTGAGGAATTATTTTTAGATGATTTTGCATCGGTCGCAGGTTAAATTTGAGAATCGAAAATGTTTCAAAAAATTGCAAACTTTGCATTTTTCCCGTTCAGATCATGACTGGGAGGCCCCAGGGAGCATCCAAGAAAATGTAAATAAGCAAAATTGGCTGTAGATGGGAGAGTGGCTTGTGCAAAATATGCAGCTATTCCAAGAATGAAAATACCAGTCGCTGCCAGGCTGTCTGCTACTAACGACCATGACGCACAGTGGCACGCGCTTACCAAGATCACCATGGGGCCCCATGGAAACACGTAGCCGCTCAGCACAAAGGATCCCCCATTATTGACCATTTCGCTGATTAAAGTTTCGAATTTTCAGCATTTTTTTTCCTAGGGGAGGAAAAAAAAAGCTGGGGAATTCCGACTCCTGGGAAACATGAGAGTTGCGGCTTGCATTTCTTCCGAAGAATAGCGAATCCAGCAAATTCTGGGGATTTTTATATACGATTTTCGTGGTAATTGTTGCGCAAGGTCAGGACTTCTCGAAAAATGGTTTCACTACAATCAACTACAAAGTGACTTTGAAGAGTAACGCTTCAGCTGTAACGATTGACTTTTGGTTGAGAAATTCAACAGTTTCAATCTTTACGAGCTTTACCATTAGAATTTGTTTGGTAAAAATCATGGGGCCTGCAATCACTTTAGAATGATCAGAAGAAGGGCCTACAAAAAATGGATGTGCTGAATGTAGAGCCGTGTTACTCTGGCAGGCCATGGTACTTTGAATGAGGTCGTCTGTGTATGAAGTACCAACACTTGACAAATGTTATGGCCATTAATAAAGAAAAGGTGCAGCGACACCATGACATCATCTCTTATTCACGCCTTTTAGAAGAATGACACTCGATATGGCTGACAACAAGCCGAACACTCCTTAGAAAGTGCCTCTAACCTGGGGATAACAAGTGTTCAAATAATTTCACTTTCCCATCAAAAAATCGCCCTCCAGTTGCAGTGAAGCTAAAAATTTCAGTCCCATTACAATTGCCGGTAGAAATCGAGGCAACTCTCGAGATCGATCGATATAACACTCCGGAAATAAGATTGATAGATCGTTCAGCGGCAGAGGAGGATAGATGCATTGGAATCTTTGAAAATAAATCACAACCAAATCTGCCGAAAATTTTGTCAATTTTTTGTTTTTTATGAAACGCGTGTTTGTCCCCAAAAATGTCTTCTCAAAATTTTGGCTCGCTTCGATTACGGAGATTACCAATTTCGAAGTTTTACAATGACAAAAGTTCAGAAATTTCGTAATTGTGGAAATTTCACAAGTTCAAATATTAAAGAAATAAAAAATTTGGGAAATGTGTCAAATTTTGACCGTTTATGAAAATTTATTGAAATTTTGCAAAATTGCATGAGTTTTTAAGATTGAAAAATTTGGCGAAATTTGTAATTTAAGGTCAATAATTGATTAACTACAATTATGAAGATTATTGAATTACAAAAGATATTTCCCTCGCTCCAGAATTAATAAGTGCGCATTTTTTCTCTTTCATCTTTGTGTCTTCATGAATGATTCATGATTACCCACGCAGTGTTCTTTGGCATGATGCAGAATACGTTGTGTACCGTTATCATCAGCATCATCGTTTTCGAGTAATTACTTCGGGAAAACGTGTGTAAAGAAAGGGGCGGTTTCAGTGGTTGAATAACAAATTTGTATTGTCTCGTTGGTATGAATTATGAATTTGCAGTGGATGGTAGACAATGGCATTTTACCCGTTCTGCCCCTGCATTTCGAAATTTTGGGGGTGGGAAAAAAGTTGTGAAACTTGAATGGACAAAGATTGAGGTATTGATAATTTTAAAAATTCAGACAATTTTGCATTTCAAGAATGTTAAAATTTTGGAATACTGATCATCCCCTAGATCACCCATAACTCCCAGTGTTTATTTACACGTTGCAATTTTCCAATGAATATTTTGTGTTGTATGCAAATAGCCGTCAGTCACATTGCAATGTCTTCAAGATTAAGTTCAATGAGGTCATCAATATTCTACCGGCTCTAGACTGTTAATGGATATTTATGGGTTTTTTAATATAACAACCAGTGGCAAGCACCCACGTCAGGAATTCTTGATTCGTATTTATTAATTTATCGGTTCGGCAAAGCGCCGCCAATATTTCCAATCATATCGAGCCGCCAAGGGCGCACACATATTAACTAAAGGCGTAAATCACCATTTGGAAATCGTGATTCACCACGTCTCAATCGTGGATCAAGAATTCTGAAATTATGTCTCATGAATTTCAGCGTAAATCATCATTCTTGGAATTGTGAATCACCATATTCCCAGAAGCGCAAATCACGATTTACAGGATTGTGATTCACTGGAGTTTCGCTTCCAAAATGTGCAATCACAATTGTCTTGAATTTGATGTCTTCCATTTGAGAATTCATCATCCTTTTGAAAAGGAAAATCACAATAAGCTAAGAAGTGATGACTTTTGTAAACTTTGAATCACTATTTTCAGAATGATCACTATTTCAATATGGAGAATCAACATTTCAGAATATTGGGAATCACTATTTCAAAATTGTAAATCGCTATTGCAAAAGTGTGAATCATGACATCAAATTTGCGAATCACAATTTCAAAATGCTCATTCATGTATTCACATTTTTTATACACTCATTAAAATCACTAAGATAATTGTACATATTTGGAGGACGTATGGGGAACACTTTTGTATCCATAAAGAACGGGGAACGTCACGTACCAAAATCGTGACTCAAATGAACGCTCTGAGGATTTCCAGAAATTGCCGAAACTCGGGTTCGAATTAAATTGCCTACTATTTTAATCTACCCAACGTCAAAATCGTCACGTATGGCACATTCTTAGAAACCCATAAAAATTGCAAATGTTTGAAAATCTTTCTCCCCATTCGTTCTCTCCTTTCAAGAGCACAATTCACTTCATGATTAATTCCACTCAGGCCACCCATTTCTATGTCAAACTTGTCATAACAGAGACATTTTCCAATTGAAAAAGTGACCTAGATTTTTGGACCAAATACAAAAAAAGTCTTCCCAATTTTTACTCTTGGTCTGCCAATCTTGTTGATTAAGAACTTCTCCAGTAGAAGGCAAATTAATTTTCATCCACGGCATTTCTATTGATATGATAGAACGATTTTGCAATCTTGAATGAATCACTTGACCTCGTCGCCGCGGGGTCACCAGCGCGATTATCAGGAAGAGGGCACGGTGTCGCTATTATTTGCAAAAGTTGAGAAAAATATTTTCCAAAAATATCGTTTCCGGGCTTTTTCTTCTTGCCGCAGAGATCGTTATGAGAAGATCCACAATGTTTATAGCGCCTATAATTTTTTTTGTTTTTATAGGGTCATGATTTTCTAAGTAGTGACTATACTGCTGAAAAAAGGGGGAATTTTATAGGCAAAGTCTACTATCTTGAAGTAGTTTCGATAGTGAAAATCCTCAAGTATTTCACGTATGCCGGAAACTTAAACATATTTTCAAAATTGAAGTGTTGCAGGGAAACAAGATTCTAAAAAGAGTATTAAACAAATTCATGCGTTTATTGATTTGTTATTATTTTTTTTCTCAATGTTTTTGAGAAGTTTCAAGTAATTCAAGTATAAGTAGGACACGTTTGAGGTAAATTCACACTGTTGCGAAATGTGAATTTGATGATGTCCGCGCATTTTCGCATTTGTTGGTATGCAATTTATTTGGATAAATTTGACAATCGATGATCAATAAGCCATGATGATTACATACTTTGTGTGTGTGTGTGATGTGTGTAGGCGAATCAAGAGGTCTCGATGATGAACAGTGTATACAAACAAAAATATTCCTCGCGTACAAAAGCACATTGAGGCTTATTGCGGATGATGCGAAAGCGTTTGAATGTCGCGTGCGCGTACTCCACCGGATGGCCCACGGGAACTTGAAGTTTTGAAAAATCTCCAAAAAAGATTGCCGCCATGTATTACAATCGAAAAGTACTGCCGTGAAAATTGTCTCCATTTTTTTAAATTTCCAAAATCATCAAGGAACTCCAATTTTGGAAAAATCTGGCATAAAAAAAAAATCTCAGCCTGGCCAGACCTTCAAATGACAATCGAATTTCAAACAAAAAATAGAGACGTCAAATGAGATGAAAATCATATCCGCTGTAACTTACCACCTGCGTGTAATTCCCGTATCCCATAGAATCATTGCCCTCAGTCTCCTCCTCCTCCTCCGCCTCCCCCTTCCTCCCACCCTCATTATTACCATAGTCATCCACATAATCATGGTCCAGGCTCCTTGTACTCCCTCTCCCCTGACTACCCTTGCCCCCCTTCAATTTCCCCTCCCCCTGAGTTCCATTAAACTTCAAATTTCCGAAAGCGTCCTCCATCAAAAACTTTTCAATTCCACTTCCGGTGTTCCGGTAGTCGCGTTTTCCGGAATTCTCCTGGGATTCACCGGTCGTCAATCGCTTGATTATCTCGTCATAAGTTCGGTACGGCGGCTTCTCTCGGTCCTCCGTTATATCCTCAAAATAGTCATCATTGATCTCCTCGGAGTCATCAAAATCATCATCAAGGTCATGGGACCCCAGCTCCTTCCAGATGTCATCATCACTTTTCCGGAAATGATTGCTCCTCCATATTCTTTCAGTTCCAATGAGCCTAGGACCATCACTATCAACGTTTTTATGATTTTGATGATTTTGGCGAACTTGACGATTTCGGTCTTCATCATTATGATTTTTCAGATTTGCATTCATTTTTTTTCGTCCAACACTATTGAAGTCCGTATTTCTCCATCTTTTCTCATTTTCCTCGACATCAGGCCCATCATCATCACCGTAGTCATCCTCATCGTCATCATCTTCATCATCATCATCATCACCGTCATCGTCCTCCTCATCAGCAATCTTCCTTCCAATTTCTCTTCTTCTGAAGCTATCGATGTTCGAATTTCTCCATACCGGTGTTCTCTGCACCTCGTTCCTAGCAATATGGCGATGGTAGGGATGATGACCTGAATGACCTGAATGACGCGGTTGATCACGACTTCGCCAAGGGTATAATCTCGAGTCCGGGCGTGTCCTATGACCCCGAAGTCGGCCATCGTGAAAATTGGTTTTCGATAAGTCGTATCGATTTTCATGATTTTGATGATGTAGAGAATTTTGATGACTTTGATGATTCTGAAAATTTTTAGGATTCTGATTGTTTGGCTGTTTGTGTTGGGCTGGATGGTTTTGGAGATTTTTTGAATTTTGATGATTTAGGGAGAGTTGATGACTCTGATGATGTTGAAGAGTCTTGGGATTTTCATGATTTTCGATATGTTTCTGATTGTGGTGAGTCACTGGAGAGTCATCTAGGTAGTCCGTTCCATCGTAGTCATCATAATAATCATCATCATCATCATCATCGTCGTCGTCCGGTAATCGTGCAAATCTACGAAGTGGACGATTTTTTACCAACTCATTTTCCCGGTTATCCATCCGGCTCTTTTGCATTGTCAATTGGTGATGGGATTCTGATTGTTGATGATGATGACGATGTCTGTGCTTGGAGGGATTTTTTTCCTCTGGATGATAACGACCCTCGGCCAGCAACAATCCCGCTATCAGCAGTGTCACTAGCGGTAATACACGCACGCTAGTCATTTCGATTTGGGAGGGGGGAGGGGGGTGGCTGTGATTGTTACATAGCGGGGCTCACTTGTGTCGACCCATTTCATGGAGATTTTTGGCGCGAGTCGATTGTCGTCAAAGCGGGGTCAAAAACGGTGGCATAACATTTTTGGAGGCAAATTTCGGAATGCACGTCTGAAAATCTTAATCAAAAAACTTGGTCAAAGAATGATGCGAAAAAAAAATGGGAAGAAACAAGTCGCTGATAAGAATGGATGACTTTTTGAAACTCTTTTGGCAAGATTTGGGCGTTTTTTGCAATTTTTCAAATTCTTAAAAAATGTATTTTGTAAATTTGTGAGAAGTTCAGAATTTTTTAGTTGAAGCAATTCAGTTTTCGAATTTCCGGGATAACCCCATTATATGTCAAATGGTAAATTGGGTCGGAATTCTTAATTGAGTCAACTAATTAAGACATCATCATTGACCTAATTATTCACCAACAAAAAATTAAAATTGGGGTACGACTCGCTGACACAATTATCCAAATTGTTGCGGCTACTTGGGATGCTCCGATAACTGGATGGCAAAAAAATTCTATCTCTGTGCTTGACAATCCATCAAACTACAGTCGGTACCTCATAAGTTCAGTTCGAATTATCATTCCCTACCAAAAATATTTTTGACCAATTTCTTCTGACAAAAAATTTCCAAACGTCGACCCAAATTTCGAAGGAAGTTTTTCGCGGTTGCGTTAGATTTCTGACACTCAAGATTGAAAATGTCTATGGACAAAATTAAATGCACTCAGGGGCACTCAATGTCGCACATTTTTGAATTTTCACAATTTGTTTATGCCAAGAAATTGGGATTTTTTGAAGGCGAGAACAATTTCAAGTCAAATTTGTTCCCAAACTGTCAGAAGATTTTTTGGATGTACTTGAGAAATTAGTGCGTGAAAGTTGATTTTATGGGGTTTTTATGGGGTTTCGACAGCTTTTATCGCGGGGACTTTCGTGGATTTATGGAGATGTTTTACCGGTGTAATATACCCAATCGTATCGCGTACCGAATGTCGCGGGCGACTGAGTCTGCGTCCAGGAGCCGGTCAAGAGAACGCATAACCCAGAGCGCATGCGCAAATATGCTGGGCCATCCCCGCCACTTTATTATGGGAAGTTTGTCAAGGCAATGAGGATGTACTGTCCCATTTTTTTCGGGCTTTTTAGGGGATGAAGTGTCATTTCTAGCGGGAAAATCATAGCCTATGATAACAAATTTTGGATGTTTGAGAGCTTTTGCAATTTATTGCCATAGTTGACTTCCTTCAGAAGTTGAATTTTACAATTTCGTTTGAGTTTACAATTTTTCTCTGGCATTAATTTCTCATATTTTCATTAACGACAGCTTCATCCAAATTATAGATACGAAGTTTTTTTGGAGACAAGCTCTATAGAAAACTGTAGATATTTCGCCATAGTCATTCAATTTTTCATTTTATTTGTTGATTTATAGTCGTACGTGACGGAATTGATTTATTGAAAATGATTTCAGATATATTGAGAAAGATTAGAAAATCTTAGAAAAATTTGCCAGTCGCAATCTTGACAAATATTCTCAATGATTTATTAACATAAGTAGCAGATTGAGGTAACGCGGGGCATTACCCGGTCCATCTGCTGTCACATCTCTTACATCATTGCAGTTGAAATAGATGCAGGAACTATAAATAAAAAAAAATTATAAAATATATATTTAGGGATTTTCCATTTGATGTACTGCCATTTGATCTGCAGCCAATATTTTGCATTTTTTCTACCCGAAAAACAAATTTTCCTGGTCGAAAAGTGGGCGCAAAACAAGTATCAAATTTCGCGGTTTCGTCATCTACAGGGAAATGTATAAAAAACAAAATTATCCACCGTAAACATCAATAAATCATGCGACGATGGATTAATGGTAAACAGGTGCGTTTCCTGGCAAATTGCTCATTGATTTAACTCGAAAGCCCCGGATTCATTGACTCGAGGAACACTACTGGTTCATTCAGCGATTCCAGTCACGTTTAAGAGAAAAAATATTAATGTGAAAAAGATAAAGCCTGCTCTTTTTTTTTTGTAAATTTTCAAAATTTTGTAAATTTGAAAATTTTTAACATTTTTGTAACTTAAAGTTTTTCATTTTTGGAATTTTCTGCAATTAAAAAAAAATAGCAAAAACAAGAAAAGTTCGATTGCTGAAATTTTGTCAAATTCTGTCATTTCCACAATTTTCTGCACTCTCTAAATAATTCAACTAAATGGTAAATAGGTGGGGTAATATAGTTCACTTGGCAAATTGGTCATTGATTTAATTCGAAAGTCCTGGATTCATTCACCGAGGCTCTTATAGTTCATTCAGCGATTCGGCTCACGATTTAAACGTGAAAAAAGAGCATAATGAATTCTGCAAATCCGGCCGAAAAAGAGATACCATCGCTGGGGTATTCTACAACACCCAGTGTTATAGAACTTTTTTTTTCAAGCACTTGTTTCGCAAAACTGGTTTGAACCCATGAGCATCATCGTGTCGCATTCGCGCTTTTTACCGGCTTTAGCCCGCGGCATTCAGCTTCAAAGTAAATAAACATGCACTGTGTGTCGCTCCGGATGTCCAATGGGTAACTCACTCATTATGTTTAACCATTTAATCTCGCGAATAATGGAGAAAGAACACAGGGGATTTAATAACAGGATTTGGATACTTATTTCTTTTTAGGTTTTGACTTGAAAATTTTGGACCTTTGAAATTTTTAGGATATGGCGCAATTTTTTTCAACCTCAAGTAAAAAATCATGAAGCATATAATGCGTACTTTTATGTGAGGAATTTTTTTCTTTCTATACCCCGAATCTTTGCCCCACCATCTCTCATTTGTTTTCCGCATTTCTTGATTCATTTCGTCGCAGATTTCAATATTTTTTTTATTACTAAATGAAATATCATTTGCTTCATTAATACGTTGACTCACCTGTCGATCCTCATTTTGCAATACATATTTCTTGCACATGTCCATTAACAGGCGAAAGCTTCTACTTAGCGGACGTGCAATTGCGTAATAAATAAATGATGATGAATCGAATTTTTATGGCATTAAAACACACCCATATCGCACACCCAGTCGACCCCATCAGTGTCCATTACTGTGTACTTATCATTACACGTTTTCTCACAGCAATCAGAAATATGATGTACAAGTTTCTCAACTTGCGCGGTAACTCTTTCTTTTGGGGACAAAATTTCCAAAATAGGAGAATGGTTTGATATGTTTTCCACTGATATTTGTGCCTTGAGCATTTAATCTGCCATTTTGGCAATTTGGAAATTATCTATTTTTTTCGGAAATTCGGTAAATTTAAAAATGAATTTCTGATTACCATTCCCGGCCCCGTTTTCTTTTCTTCATATATAACGATTACAAAATTGCGGGATTACAGTGTGACGAGGAAAATTGTTAAGGAGAAATCATTATGGAGCTGTTTGGCTGTCGTATAAAAATTTGCTGTGGGTGCTGCTGAGTGATTTCACACTGGTGTGTCTAAGTGCCAGCTAACGAAGCACAATCAGGCCTTTATCAGATTGAACGAAGGTATATCAGTGACTGCTTTATTCCCGGAATGTCGACTACGTGATGGTGTCATTGATCGTGGGACCTCGCATCAATTTTTCGTTGGTAATCCACTTGGGAGGTTTAGAACTCCCACATTTCGGGGTTCTGCAGTTGAGAGTTTTTTTTGCCTACTCAAAATTTTTGAAAATTCTGAATTTTTTGAACATGCTATTTCATGCTATTTGAACACTTATTATTTTTTTTTTGGTATTTTTGAAATTTTCGGGCTTCCAATTTTTTTGGAATCTTTGATTTCCAGAAAGTTTCTCATGGTTTTTGGATTCTTGAAAAAACTGAGAAATTTCGAGATTCTTCACAGATGCAGAATGGGCTAAAAAATAGTAAACACTCCAAATTTTCTTTTACATTCCCTACGATAACACAAATAATAACAAAGGCTTCAATAATCAATCAAATCAAAAGAGTCATTTTATTATAAAAAGAAACATGGAAAAAATGGATGGGTCGAAATTATTTTTTACGAGTTAATAATGATTTTTTGTAGAAAAAAAAATATCGAGAGCCTTAACCCGTCGAGTGGTGACACTGTAAGAAAATCGAAAATAGTTATCTTCGGTTCTGCAGGGGCAGTCGCACAACGAACTGCGCTCATTTTTCCCTATGTTGTTTTCATGAATATTCCAGAATTTAGGGGAGATACAACGCAGTTGACAAAAGCTTTTTTGTGAAGGTATTATTCCCCACAAAAAGTTGTTCATCAAATTTTTCCTATCTCGCCTATTTCCTGAGATGTTCATGAACAAACCAGTCTGGAGGTAAGTTAAAATATCTACAATTGTCTTGTCTTTTCCATTCATAAAAATTCCAATTATATTTTCTTCATACAGTCCGAAGCGCAGTCGCGTCGGGATAGTATGAAGAAAAAGAGAACAATGCGAGATTGGTGAACACGTGGACCTAGTGAAACCACTTTTCCGACCTAGTGATAAAATCCACGATTGCAACACTGAGCCCATGGCAGTTTTTTGACTGAATTATGCAGACCACTCAGGGGTTAAAATTTGAGGAATTAAGTTTTAAAAGGAATGAAAAAGCCCAAACGTGGAAATCAGCATTCCAACGATCAGCAAAGTTGCGGAAGCGAGCGACGCTTTTCCCGCAGAATTCAGGTTCAAATCTCGCCAGACGGTGGCGGGGACATCAACGTAGGTTTTCTCCACGCCAACTTCTGTGATCAGGCTTGAAAGACTTTTCCGATCGACGGCGTCCCCCAAGGAGGACCAGACCGAGAGGGTTGATTTGTAGTTAGGAGTTTTCTTGACGAGGTCTTGCATTAGCGCGATATCGCGCGCCGCCAAGGCTGCTCGCACTGGGTACGTTACCGTCTGAGTAACATTATTCCTTGCTAACGCGTCCAGCATACTCCGAATGTGCTCTTTGGTGTATGCACCTGTGTAAGTCGCTGGGATAACTCCGTACCTATTAAATTTTTAAGTTATTAGGCAATTGAATATATATATATATATATATATATTTACCAAAAAAAAAAAACAATTTTTTTCTCAAATTTTTTAACGTTTCTGGAACTGGAAATTCTGTGACATTCAATGCTCATGAAAGCGATGGAATGTAATGCATTTGCTTTTTCATCCTTAATTTGAAGTAATAAAAATTCTACGCACTGAGTTTTCCATCCAACCGACAGCATCCCCTGGGGAAAGTGTTGCTTGGCCCCTTGTAGAAACTCATTCGCATCTACCGGTTTTTCATCCCCAGAATTCGGTCCTGGTAGAATATCGGCGTTGAGCATAACCGGAACTATCATCTGAATAAAACATATATATATTCTAGAGTACTGCATGTCTGACCTGAAACCAAGGTATTCCAGCAGAAAAACGTGCAATTGATAATGACTTGAAATTTATTGAGAACGTTTATGACATTGATTGAATTATGCATAGCTTTTACGTGAAACTTCTTACTCGAGTACGTGTGAATCTGCGTTCAACGTAAAATGAAACACTTGCAAAACATGAAACACCTTTGGAAGGTGCTGAGAATTATTGAACGGGACCATTTAGATTTTTAATTATTCAGGAACCCTTTTTCAATTAAAAATTGGCTCTTTTTCGAAACTAAAGAATTTCACAAATCATTCCAACTTAAAAAACATTTGGGTTCATTGGCACCTCAAACATTTTAAAACAATGTGAAAATTTCAACATTTCAATTTCAACAATTTCCAAAATTCCAAAACTAAAATTGTAAAAGTTTTTTTTTCAATTTCTAAAAAGTCTTGAATTTTCAAAAATGACGGAAGTTTCAAAAATTTCCAACACCTCTCAAAATTTTCAAAATCAGACAAAAATGCATGTTGGGAATTAATGATAAATTGTTGACCCATGCAATAAATGTTCTCCATAAATTTCTGCATTTTCCCCATTTTGGTTTTTGTGATTGCAACGGTAAATTCGCAAAATCAGTTGGACCAACTTTTTGGAGATTGTTTTTCAAAATGGGAAGACTATTTTTGAAGGCCTCGATGCTCTTGAAGTCGAGTTTTATTCCGCGAGTGCCACTTTTTAATGTTTCATTGAGAAACTCCTCGAGCGATAAATCACTTTCGGTGGCTGGCGGATGCGCCATAATCGGGATGGTGGCATTAGGATTTCCATACACTACACCCATTGACACGTCAGCCTCTATCATCATTATTCTATCTGCAAAAATGCCAAAATTCATAATTAATTCAAATTGTCCCTCAAAAATTGTCCTTATACAATACGAGACATTTCTCGTTTAATTACAATATCTATCAAATTCTAATTTTCAACATTCTCAATACTTCAAAATTAAAAAAGAATCAGATCCATAAACATGATTTTTATTTTTTTTTGCGGATGAAAACCCTTAAAAAATTTACATTTATCAGAATTTGACAGTTTTCAAAATTTGAAATTTATGAAAATTGAAAATTTCTGAAATGTTGAGATTTTTGGAAATTTGAGTTTTTCGAAGATGCGTGATTTGCAAAGAGGTCAAATTTTGGAAATTAAGAAAAAAACTAAATCAAAGAAAAAAAAACGAATTTAGAATAAAAATTAAGTTTAGGTCTGAGATGAAGCCAAAATGTAATTATAAATCCATAGCTCTCGAGAAAAATTGAAGTAGTTTGTTGAAGAACTGTTGTAAACAGATAACCTTCGTTATTTCGTAAAGAGAGATCTTATCACTTGCCACCTTATCTGTTGATTCTGGGTAAACATGGACTTACCATCAGTTAGTGCATCCGCAACTTCTTTTTTGCTGTTAGCCGCGTGTGCCCACGTGATTTTCGTGAGATTGGCCCCAATTTTAGCGGCAAAGAAATCCCGCGGATCTGGACACAGAGCCGCCATAGTTCCACCTATACATATACTGTAATTATCCAACAGACAGCTGATTGACTTTAACCCCGGAATTAACGACAGGATTTAGTCTCAAAGGCCAGTACTTAATACAAGGACGTTCCGTTGTTTTGTTATCGGGCAAGTGGAGGCATGACCAACTGTGGGTCTTTCTGCTCCGCCTATTGGTAGCACTTTTCAGGGCCCATTGTTCAAATATCTGCCGCGAAAATTTGCTTTTATTTTGCAAATATCAGTTTATTATTATTTTTTCAGTTTGAAAATTGGAATTTTTCTTTTGACATTTTGCAAATTTGCGAATTTTATCATTTTTTTGAATTTGTAATTTTTTTAAAAAATCTGTTCATCATTTTGAATTTTTTTTTAAATCCATTTTTTCAATAAACTTTCAAGATTCGTTATTTGCTTGAAAGTTTTGATTTTTTTTCCCAATTTTGGTGCACTTTTCAAGGTCAAACGTTCAAAGTTTGCAAAACGTATTTGCATAAAAAAAATGAAAAGCTTGACATTCGCGTTTGAGCATTATAATTAGAGTGCACTATTTGTTCCCATCTGTCTCCAATTACCGCGAATTCACAACTTTTTTTGCCGGCACATTTCGTCGACGCAGAATGTCGATGCAAAATTTTAGCGTGTACAAAAAGAGGACGGACTTTGCGGACAAACTCGAGACGCTTTTTTTTCTGCGGAAACAATGGGTCAGTGTCTACAAATTAGTGAAAGTGCTTTGTCCCCACTTTTTATGGAATTCCTTCAATTAATCATTTATTAAATTTCTTCAAGAGATGAATCATGGGTGCAAGTGACAATTGAGCCCTTTACTAATTAAAACCGGTTTCTGAAGTAATTATCGCAGTTTCAAGAATTACACGTTAACAAGATTCCATGAAATTCCCATAGAATTTTTTACAGTATTTTATATGGGGTTTTCCACAGGATTCACGAGAGGACTCTATAAATTTTCTATAGCTTTTCCCATAGGATTCCTATAGCAATAACTTCTTCTCCCATAACATCTTTTCCCCTGGAAATTTCCCTAATATCGTATAAGATTTTGTACGAGGCTTATGTACCTCTATGTGTGCGTGTGCGTGTGCGTGTGTGTGTGTGTGTGCACAGGTAGATAATTCTCTATAAAAATTTCCTCTGGAATTCCTGAATAAATCCTTGCATCAGTTATTATCACGAGTTTGAATTATGTATAAATAAAAAAAAAAGTTTGAATTATGTACAGACGCTTAGTTATGAGACCGGTCGGACATGGAGGAAAGAAATTATAAATCAATATGTTTCCTATTTTTGCACGATTAGCAATAAATTACAGTGCAATTCGACGAAGATCCGGTGAGTTTGTGCTGTCGTTCCGATAGCATCCTGTGGCTCAACTCCTCACACACTTTTCCCCAAATTTTCCAAACGAAAAATGAGAATCGACAATTCTGAAAATTTATAGGAGCATGAAAAATGCCTCTCACTGCTTTGCAAAATAATCTGTTGCTGGAGTGAGTTCCCACATCGAATAATTGTTCACTCATTGACGCACGAAAAAAATTGACAATAACCAATTGAATTTGGTATAGATTATTCTCTTACTGGTATACCCGAATTGCGTGTTTTCCACATTTTGTTTATTATCAATTAAGAGATAAATCGTTGGAATATGCCGCGGTGCGCGATAATGCATGTTTCTTGCGCATAATCAGTGCAATTTGTTTTTGCTGCAAATTGGTGTAGGTAACTTACAGTAGAGGCTGACGAAGAGCAGGACAGGTAAGATGGGATGCGGTGCCATGGCCATAAATTACTGAGGCCTTTTTATGCTTCACGTCGTTGAACCGTTTAACACGAGCGTCACGCAGCGACTGGCTTTCCGTCTGGCTATATAGATACTAACCGGCAAAAAAGTTGGCCGTCTCTATCGCAATGAGGGTCCGAGGGACACCTCATTGCAGATGCCTCTGGACCAACACGTGTTGTTCGCATCAAACGTATTAATTTTAATGGCAAAACCTACACATGTGGTCGTGATAAGGACCCAGGCTGTCACTTTTTCTTTGAAATTTCGGTAACACTGCAATTTTCACTTTTAGGAATTTCAATTCGATCTAATATGGAAGCATTGAATCACGAAATACCTGAAGACCCCTCGGGAAGTTTACCAAGTTTCTTGGGAGAGACATATGTGGTTGGCATTAAAAAAAGCACATGTTATGCCTACCGAGAGTACGAGCTCGTAGGTTCAGAATGAACCTCGCCCCACTCTGCAATTCTATTGCAGATTCTCAGGGAATATATCATTTTGTATAGGGAATGTGGAGCATAATACCTGCATATATTTTTGAAATATACCACATAGATTTTTCTGTATTGTTGTTTAATCAATGGTGCAGTAATGATGGAAAGGATACACGTTGATTGACACAGAATCACTATAAAAATATTAAACATTTATTAAACATCACTCATAAATTCATACGATCCTGCAGTGACACTTATTGCATAACTATGCTATTTTAGTATAGTTTTCATATACTTTTACATAAAATATAATGAATCCAGTAATAGCTACAGGTTGGAATGGCAAAACGCATATATAAAATTCACAGCAATGTATAGGTAAAAGTTCGTGACAGATGGCACGATAACGTGACGCTAATGAATTGTACACAAGGGTCAATGGTTTTCTTGAATTAGAGGCAGTGGTGGGTATGATAAAGCCTATCATCTAATTGCTCTTGATTTTTATTAATCATTATGGACACACCCACATAAAAATATATATATTCGAGACAACGAGTTTAACTGTGGTTGACCCCGACCATATATTTTCCATATATTTTTATATAAGGAAAAATAGGCAATGAAGATATCACGAGGAATATATAGTCCAATATGGGCAATTAATTTTTCAACTTCTTTACATAAATTTTGATCGTTATCCTAAAATGTGTTTTCTAAATTGTCAAAAAACATAAATTTGTCAGTTTTTTTAGTTACAGATTTCATTAGACGTGTAGCTTTTTTTGGTATGATCCTGAGTCCATTGAACTTTACCGTTTAGGAGTAACAGTTTGATATGGAAATTAAAGCGAATTTTAGTTTACTTATGAATGGCATCTTCATGTTTTTGGAGCGAAAATTTTCCGATTTTTCCCACTTTTCTTATTTAGAATTTTAAACATTCTACAAATTTTTAGAATTTAAAACGTTGCAAAGATGTCCAAAAGCGGAATTTTAAAAGAATTCAAGTTTTTTAAATTCAGACAATTCCTAAATCTCAAAGAGATCGGGCAAGAAAAATCTAAAAATATTGAGTATTAAAAGCTAAAACTAAAATTTTCCATTTCGAAAAATTTCTAAAAACTCTTCGGATACACAGTAGCGAATATATCAATATAGTCATTAAGAACGTGAAAACCAATAAACTTAAATCAACTGTTTTTTTTTGCAAATGACCAAAAGAATTTTCGTCTCTTCGCCTCAAAGTTTTGCTTCTCTTACACTCAGTACAAGCATTTATTTTCATTACTAATTACTGCTATTGGTCACGTACAAAAGTCATTTGGCACTTCATCTGATATCATTCGTATTTAATTCATATAAAAATTCCTCTGTCTTATTTTTTAATTGAAGAATAAGTTTATATTCTATAACACACTGTTAATTGCTAGATATTTTCTCTGGCCCCGATGTGCACCTGGAGTCAACAATCAATTCAGATTCAAAAATTTACAGAATAATCTGCTATCACTTCACTGCAGAATACAGCATCCATATTGATTCAATACCCGATCTGAGTATTTATTCTTTCACTCTGCAAGTATCACGTATGAAAAAATCTATAGATTTTGACCCCATCATTCATATTGGAAAAGAATAAGAGCAAAAGGGCACAATTGGTTTTCATAGTTTGATGTCTTAACTCTGACTTTTCGACTTTCGTGGGAAATTCTTATGGGATTCCATAGGAAAGTTCCTGGAGAAAAATCCAACAGAAAAACTATTGATTCTCCATTCCATTCTACAAAACGTTCTATAGCTGGGATATGCTCTAAGAAAGCTTATAAAATTCTCATAGAAGTATTATAGAAATTCTATGGACACTTAGAATTTTTTCAATACCATTCCCAACCTCGAATTCCCCTGAATATTCTAGAGCAAGTCTCTGGAGACATCTATAGGAATGCTATAATCTTTCCATACATGATTCTAATCTTTGACATGGAACCTCATAGTGTTAATGACCCTGTATGTTGAGAACATGTGACTCGCTTATTGAATAGGTGAATTGTAGTCTATCACTCTTGTAGTGAGCAAATTCTTCGAATACTTCGAGAGTCAGTTTAGGGTTGGATATAGTTGACGATCATTCCTCTCATTTTCGTCTGGAGTTATCGTCGTATCCATGTAGACATGCTCGGATTTCATGTCGCTCTTGTCGTTGCCCGACACCCATCCGGGTCTCTTCAGTTTGTTGTTCTGAAAATTATTTTAACAAATGGTTACATGAAGTCATTTGACTATGGCAGTTGCGCCACATACATCTATGCGCGCGCAACATGGGTTAGCTCATACAGCTTGACCTGACATTCAGAATACCCGTTTTTAGAAGGTTCGAAATGGATCTCGTAAAGCAATTAGAGGATTTGGAGATAATTTTAATGGACAATGAAACAGTTTTAGAAATCAACCTCTGACATTGTCCAAATCAAGTCAGAGTCCTACTGACTGCTATTTACTTACTTGAGGGTGGCTCCGTCCCTTGTGCAGGAATTGAGTCATGGCGATTGCTAGCAGAACTGTGCCACCGACAAATGCTATTATTATGCTTGAGTATGAACCTATACTAGGTACTAGAAGGAGCAGTCGTAGAGACGTCGCTAGATCCTCAGTCGTGCCTGCTCTCATGGAGAACCAGAAGCAGGGGAAATAGATCTTGGGGACATCTCTGAAAATTCTGCAACAAAATTCGGACAATCCCATTTTTTAAATGACAGGTTGAATATTCATTCATGAACGCTTAGCCAACGAATGATCTCGACTTTGAAAACAATTACAAGTTTTCGATTTGGATTTCAAGACAATTATTCAAACTCAAAATCGAGACATCAACATAACAATTGAGTCCATCCTTGGATCACGTAACGAACTTCTCTCAATGTGTCGCAAAAACGTATTCTTTTTTTTTTAATGGGTTCATCAAGAGGGTGTTTATCAGAACATCGAATTGTTTTTCACTTTTTACTGAATTTTTTATGTTACTTGCTTGGTAATAATTCTCTATTGGAATTATGGTCTACCTATTGACCTTGACCATAAGATGCTCTGAGACAATGAATAATTGATTAATTGTAATCAATCTATCGGATTAATTCGAATAGAGAAGGAGAAGCCGTTCTGGACTATTCATTATAGTGAATGGTTCTGATAAGCTCAGATCAAACTTTTCAACTGATTATTCGAGACCGCAAATTGAAAAAAAATGCAGACATTTATTATGAATCAATCACTTGTATACTTACGCTGCAAATTGCAATGGTTGTAGCAAAATGTTTACTTGAAGTTTAGCTTGCACATCAATTGGAACTCCGGTAGTCTGCAAAAAAACAATAGTTTCAATTGCAATCTTTTTTCAATTGTGGTTGATGCAAAAATTAAGAGCTCTCTGTTGGTCTGGAAATTTTTCGACTGCCTTTGATTGAGTTATTTAATTTCCGACAGAGTGGATCGTAGGGAAATGGACTTACCGGTTCCAAAAGAAAATAGAAACTGTGGTTCTTCTCATTCGGGTTGAGACCATTCACTTGTTCCCTGAGTGCAGGATCAGCTTTATAAAAGTGCGGAAGACTAACGAATCCTGGAGCACCATATCTGCACGCCGTTATGTTAATAAGTCCCATGGGACTGCATTCGCCATTGCAGTAGCATTTGCCCATATCAACGACATCAGGATCTGAAAAATCGAAGACACTCTTTCTCGTCGAGTGCTCAGCATGGAAGAAGTCTTCAGTCGTTGTTGTCCTGTCAAAATACTTTGCTGTAGAGTGCGGGAATTTGTGCAATGAACTATTGCCGAGACTCTTTTCACCGAGTTCATATTTGTAACCCGTGATCCCGTGGTGTGTCGCTGTTCCAACGTACTCGTACGTTATTGGTCTGGAAGGACAATTGAAAATTTGTTTGATTTCTCTGCATAAAACAGACACCATGATTTTTTCACAGCATGGTCGATAAAAAAAATTCGTTAAACTAGGTGCTGAAAGGTCGCGCAGCCCTGACAGTTGAAGAGAATAAATCCGAGAAGCGAAAATGAATCATACATCATCCCAAGACCATCGATATGGCGTTATTTCATGAGAGTCGGGAATGAGGTCAATGAGGTTGTACGATTCCTTAAGAGTACGTTTGTGTTGAACACCTCTATGGTAAAAACTATGTTAAAATTGGACAGATAAGCCAATGTGATAAGCGCGCTTGCTGCTGAATCAATTCTCGTAGTTGACTTATCCCTCGATGTCAGACTCTCCTCAAATCACCAAAACTAAACCCTTTCCCTTCTTACCTGCATAAGTCAGGAGTGAAGGCCGTGATTTCATTCATATCTCGATTAGGTGGCCAAAACTCGCCAGCACTTCCTTCCACAGTATTGCAAGGACTTTTGTAATAGCTCGTGATATCCTTATAATTCCACTTCTTCATCACTCCCAAATTAGCGATATCATCTTCTCCAGTTGCTACGTTGTAATGCCCATCGAAGAAGGTTGTTCCATTTCTCTGAAAGGAGAAAATAAGTCAAAATACATTTGGTAAATTTTTACATTTAATTCAATTGTCATATCCTAAATCCGTCCATTGCAAGTCATCAAATTGTTCCTACAATCAACACAATTTCTAGTACATACAATCATGACAGTTCCCACGAAGGGATCGCGTCATGTGCTGCACTGATATTAAAAGTGTTATGCAACTTAACCAAGCTGAATATGTTGGAAATAATAATGGATGATCGAGTAAAGCGGGATTTTTTAGTCATGCAGACTGCCACTATTACCCAGATGAATTCAATGTTAAGTAATGTCTTTGAGGAAATTACAGTACAATTGTATGCGAGAATGGAAACAGGAGGTTACAGGGCAACTTGGAAATCGGACTGACGGGAAGACGATAGTGATTGGTTCAGCTCATTGGTATCATACCGAAGGGATACAATTTCAAGGTCTTCTAAGAGGAACACCTAAGAATATTGAAATTTGGATTTTGCAATGGGTGCCAAGCGTCCTTGTGCCAAGTATATAATGCTGAGATGGTGCAATAGACGGATTTCCGTGAATTGCTCCATCAAACTCACCAAATAGAACCAGCCAAAGCGATCGAAGGGCGGAATATCAATGTCTTCATCCACAGCCAATTTGCCCATATCGATTAACTTATCCGGAAAGCCTGTAAACATCATCTGATCGACAGTCTTCACGATATGAATTGAGGAGAGTTGACTCAGAATAAGGGAGACCGAATCTTGCAAGAACGAGTGCCAGTATCGGACTTTGTTTGCCGCTGCCTGCAAATATGATTATTACATTGGTAATGTTGGCTTTATCACTGGATTGTTTGGATTTCATGACTACTCACCACAGCGAGTACATTCAACTGAACTATCGTATCGTTGAGTGTTCCATTGCTCTGCTTGGGATCAAAGTACCAGTGCTTTCTTACGAAGTAGCTGACGGTACTGTTCTCCGGATGAAATGTTATATTAACTTTTTCCGTCTTGTGGCTGTAAAGACAACATAGATCAGAATCTGAGTAAAAATTGGCCACTAAATACGGGGTTTGTAACTGTTTAAAACTATGTTCCTTGGGTAAAGATACCCTGAATCAGTAGCGAACCAATCACAACACGTAGATATGACGCTAACCTAAATGTTGCGCGCGCATCTCAAATTACATCATAATTTCTTTTATGCAATATAAGATGCGCTCGTCAATTGGTATTTACGAACGCACTGCTGGAACAACATCGTAGACGAGAGTTGAGATTCCAAAATAATGCATCAAAGGCACAACAGATAATTAAGCTTCATTACCGTTCACCTAATTCACTGATTTTATCGAAAACGAGCTTCTTTCCATTTTTCAATTTTTTTAGCACATCCTATAAATAGTTTAATGGGCTAACTTGTATATCCGTACCCGAGTAATCATCGACCCACCCACTATAAAATAGTAATCGAATAGCAAGACCGAATCAACTTCCACGAATGCCTCCTGGAATTCACATTCAAGCGGCGTCACATCACTCGAGGGTCCAATTGCGCCCCGAGAAAGTAATCAATTAGACAATTATTTAATCGCCAGTCTCATTTATTCGCCCACGAGCCTCTTATGATTCAACTAAAGGACATCACTCCCAACTGATGTATTCATCAAATTGCCAATACCTTGGGGTTAAACTACTGTTACCCTCACTGATAAATCTATCGTTTAAGCATATACAAGTTTACGATCTTGACCAAGACCGGCGACATATGCTCAAGGTCAAAGCGTAGGATCACGTTTCAGTGATAAAACGAGCATGGAGGACAGAAAGGAACTGGGGGACTGCGTGAGTGTCGCCGTTTAGGATCGCACAGTAAAACTTCCTGGTTTGTAATTTCCGTCTAAGACTGTTTCTAACTTAAAAAAGGAAACGAAAAAAATGTGTAATGACATGTAGAAATTTTCATGTAATTATGAACTTATGTTATGAGGGGTGCTTACTCCAATAAACCGTTATATACATACATGAATGTGTAGGGCCCAACTTCCACGAGATTCGGTTTCTTCCCTGGTATCTTAAGCTCTTCCGGATTGGTCCAGTTGAAGAAATAAAATTCCATGTTGAGGGGAATTTTGTCCCCCGTTGATCTCCATAGGTCGAAGACTCGCGAGGTCGGGGTAATCGGTAACTCCTGAAATAGATTTGAAATTAAGGCCGATTTATAGTGACCCAAAGTGGCAGCGTTGTAAATTGATGAAGACTTCAATCAGCAATTAAGAGATGATTATTGCATATTCCATTTGGCATGTTAGTCTTTTTTAGATCAGAAAGATCGTTAATTGAATCGGAAGATGAGAGAAGATTTTGCTAGGGAATTAGTTAATTTTTGTTTTGATTGATGATATTTCAGAAGAGTAGAAAAGTGTTGGAACAGTAAAATTTGAAGTCAATGAATTTTGAAAATTTTGGAAAATTCGTAAAATGTTTTCAATTCAGAGAGATTTTGGATTTGTTTTTTTTTTTGACTGTCTTTACCTTGCTAAGAATGTGATTGAAGAAGACCGGCCAGATGAATATCAGCCCGACTCCAATGAGAAGCAGCACAGCTCCGACAATGGCCAGAATGACGGTCCTATTTGTCCAGGGTTTCATGGCGGATAGTGTGTTTTTTTTCCGGATCGATGAACGAATTATTAGGCAATTTATTTTACTATTTACACTTGGGCGACCATCAGCTTAGCCGTACCTTCTCGCTGCCTCGTCTTGTCATCAATGCGCTGGAATACCAGATAACGATTATCTAATCTCGTAATACAGTGGGATGTGATTCACATGGTCAGTAAATACAATAATACATATTTATGGACCTGGCATCGATCGCCAATACTTCACATTGTAATTTTAATCGACAAGAATTTGATATCTGTAGTGAAGTGATAAAACGAGGTAAGAGTTACCTCTATACCATTAGGTTATACGAATGTCTTATGAGATTCTGAATACGCCGGATTTGGATTTTGATCGGGGAAGATTCTATCGGCCTTTGAGCGATGACAGATTAGATTGGAATGGTCAAGTTTCGTCTTATCACAATGTATTTTTTTAATGACATGGGTCTCAATTTAACATTATCTGGTGAATGAAGGAGCATGGTTCTCAAATTTTCGATGCGTGTGTGTGTGTAAATTACGATAAGTCAGTTTTTTGTCGTGCACCCTACAGGTCGCCCTAATGCACCCCCACTAGTTTATCATTGAAATTCTTGGAGTTCAATGCTAGTCTTCATTGAAGAAACTTCTCACGAATTCTTTGTTATAACATTGACTGTGATGAGATCGGCTACAGCGGACGTTGGTCTAATCTCCACTACAAACGTCCAACGATTATTCTATTTATGACAGCCTACAGTATCAACGATCCAATGTTCAATGCAATGTCACATCTTCGCCTGAGTCAAGCTGTGAGAAAATAGGATTCAATTTCATCGGTTATTCACTAATCGCTCCAATAATTTAACCGCGAAGTGGTAAGAGAAGATATGTCACTTTGACATTGCGATCAGTTTTCCATGAATATCTCGAAATCTAAGAGAGACAGTACTTTTCCATGGCAACAATTTTTCGTAGATCTCGGTGTCTTCGTCAAAAAAGGGTTTACATCAATTTTGATACCTCCCCTAGAGCCCAAAGCATTGACTACAAACTGACTGGAGAAAAATCGTCTGGAGAAAAACAAAGTAATTTGCATAACTCATTCATGCTTTATCTTGGCGATAAGGAGAAAAAGGAGAATGGCAAAAGTGATAGACAAGTCTAGATTAAATTCCTCAAATCGCAATAACCAGGTACCCAATTAAAGATGGAGTAAAAGCTGAAGATCAGATTAATTGCAATAATTAAAATTCATTACAGCAAAGTCAACAAAAAAATCACCGCAATTTTTTTTTAATTCCGAAAATTCCAAGAAAATTAATATCTCCTTCAAAAGTTTCCAAAGATTTCAAAAATTTCAAAAATTTCAAAAATTTCAAAAATTTCAAAAATTTCAAAAATTTCAAAAATTTCAAAAATTTCAAAAATTTTAAAAATTTCAAAAATTTCAAAAAAATTGAAAATTCAAAAATTTTGAAAATTTTAAGGATTTTAAACGTTTCCATAATTTTACCAAGGCTCCTTTTGCCCCACAATTTCCCACGTTCCTCTGACCAATCTAAGTTCGCATTTCCACTTAGCTCAGGATTTAGCGTAACCCAGCTCATGAATAATTAATTGTTTACCAGCAACGTTGAATAATCTCACACGTGCAACAAAGTCATGTGGCCTCGATAGAACATTGAATGTCATTACGATAATTGATTTCTAATTGAAGTCATTGGGCAATCTTCTCCCCTGAAGGTACATCATCAGCATTCTATGATAACGCTCTTCAATGCCCATAAATTGTTCCTAATTCGACCTTAATAATTATCGATCACAGCGGCAAACTGCAAATCACCAAAATTACTACTTATGAGTCTTATATAGCAACTATGCCTGCCTTTTGCAAAGTCCAAAGTTGTTTTGCAATGTTCAAAACATTCCCGACCAAAAAAAAAAAACGAATTGTGGAAAAAAGAATTCCCAATTTTTAAATTTCTGCAAGGGGGAATTTTTCGGACTTTCTAAACGCATCTAGGATTTTAGAGCAACCTAGAATTATTTTAAACTGATTAATGATTGTGAAAATTGCAGTCTCACAAATATTTGCACCTACAACCATCAAAGTTCTACCAATTTCCTGACACTGCAAACATAAACCATATGCCAAGCGATATCAGGTTTTCTGAAATTTGTTTACTCAGGCAAAATGTCAATTTTACGAACCGAGTACGTCAATTTTGTGTCACCCAATTTTTTCATAATTACTTATTCCAATCTATTTTAATGGCGACTGAGTTAGCGTGTGGGTCAAATCAATAATTTTCCGTTTGAGCTCTTGTTGAAAAAATTTACGAAAATACCCCAATCATCCATCACCCAATTCGTCTCATTTGCGCTCGTGATAATCGCGATTCGATAACATCTTCGAGACGACAAAATTATGGCGGTATGCTATCAAGATTGGCACCTGAAATCGTCTGGGCGTGAAGCTGCATTTTTTTTACAATATTTTTTTTCAGATTCGCTGAATGAATCATCACTTCCTAGATTGATTTGCATTCGTACAGTTTATCCTTGCACTTTTTAACTATCCTACTCTGGGAACTCTGTTTCCGGTCAAATATGAAAGATCAGCAGGTGATCATGGATGGATAAAAAAATTCCGTTCATGAAAATTTTTTCTCTCCAAAATAATCTCCAATAGTCAATCCGTCTCATACGCACTTCCCAACGGCGAGATGTAATTTCGAAAAAAAAAGAAAAAATCAAATTAGCCCAATCGTTCGACGGAAACAGGTCACCCACACGCACACACAGAAGAAACGCTGAGAAAAGACGAAGTGCACCGGCACTGTTTCTCATTTTCAAGATCACTCCATCAGCTTCCCCAAACGGGGAAGTCAATAATATTTGTTCACGTCATTTATGTAACATGAGGGAGCATTTTTTCATCTGTGACAAATCCATAATTTAGCCGGTCAGTGTCACGTTTAGAAGATTTTCCCGCATCTCAGAAGGAAACCAGTTTTTCTTCCTCCTAACGACCTTGGCTGCACTTGAGGAGATGCATGGAGAAATATCAGTGGAAAACCGGACCCCGGCATTTTTACGTGTCGAATACCCCATGGAACCGTCATCCCAACAACCCACACCAGTTACTTCCAAGCAACAGGCCTAAACGCACACCCATAACCAGCCTCACACGCACACAAAATGCTCCCCCGATCTCTTTGTGACTCTCCCTGTGGGATAATCGGCCTTTTCTAAGCTATATTTTCTCCGGACAAAAAAATTCCAGTGGGAAAACTCTCACAGCCTCTGCACCCTAATACTCGACTGCTTACTCCCAATTGGTCAAAATTAGGGAAGCTTCCAATGGTGATCGTTTGGAAAACACTAACCATGGCCACCATAAAAATTTGGAAAATTGCGCGAGGAAATGTGTTTTTAAACCCAATTTAAGGTGAATAAAATTTAAATTTTCCCCATGAAAATTTAGAACGTATCCAAATATGTCTTGGCACTAAGTCTCGTAAAAAGATAAAACGAGGAGATAAGCCACGGGATAAAATCAGAATCCCGAGAAATTGAAGTGATCTCCATGAAACCTTTTTTGTAGAGCTTAATTGTCTCCACAAAAAGTTCTACATAGACTTATCCCCGTCTCTCCTCAGTTTCAAGATATTGATAAAAGAACGGGTCTAGAGGTAGCTTGACATTCGACACTCACGTTACGACTTATGATGTTAATCATGCGGGTCCAAGTCAAGATTATTCGATGACGTGGTAGAATAGAGCCCAAGTTTATCAATAGACTCTTCAGGGACAATCTCACCAATTAAAAAATTTCTCGATAACTTCCACAAACAACATCTCCTTAAGTTCCCATTCGCGATAGTTCCTTAATCTCGGAATATTCTCTGAATTATCCAAAGCCTGTCCTCTGAAATTGTTCACGTCAAGTCTCAATCTAAGACCAGAAGTGGACCGTTGATCTTAAAGATCTGCATAACGCGGTGAAACGAGGAAAGTGCATTGGCACTTTCGGCTTCCGATGAATATCTCAAAATCTACCAACATTGAGATAATTTTCAGAGGACCTTTTCGATAGAGCTTGAGTCTCTGCACAAAAAGTTCTATATGGAATTTTCCGCATCTCTCCTCACTTCCGGAATATTCATGACACGAGGCCGGAGGCAACTGAACTCGGTTTTTTATGAAGATGCCAGAACACAGGAGAGTTGAGATAATTCGTCATAAAAACGTTTTTGTGTGTTCCCTTGGAGCGAACGGTTTTCATGGCTATTAATCATAATTGCTGTATTTCAGTCTGGACCACATGTAACATGATGCACAGTGGTAGAAGATATCTCATTGAGCCTCTTTAAAAAAAATATATGATATCGGCCAACAACGTATATCCTTCAAACATACATAAGAAGTATATGGAAGCTTGTTTATGTATGTATAAAAATAAACTATATAAATGCAAGTTCAGTTTCACTTTCATCTTCATTTTCATTTCATTTAGTGCACTCTTGCGACCTTAGTACATAGCGGCACTTGAGATAACAACTTGACGTAATAACATAACAATCGCTCCTCACTCAGATCTGTGATTTACCTCCCAAAATCAGAAAAAAGCACTAAAACAGATAGAAATTGTTTTGAAAAAAATATCCGGTATCTCGATAGATTCTGGGGCTGTCCTAATCTCTTATTTCTCCAAAGCTCTTTCCCAATCGTGGAAATTTTGTCCGCTAGGCTCGGCCTTGCGATAAAACGCGCTGGGTTGATCTTCAAGATCTCCGAAACTTTCCCAATAAAACCAGATACAAATGTATTTAAATAGATACAACTATTTCAAGAGAAGAAAAACAAAGTTGTGGCTTACTCACCCAGCATGTGTTTTAGTTACACAACAGTTGAATTTAATTGAAAACCGGTGTGCTAGTGGAGCCGCGGAAGAATGTTATTGGGAGGCTGAGGCAACACTTCGGGGATTCACGTGTTGATATTTAATCTAGGTCCACCAACGAGCCGCATAACTCCGGACCGAGAATTTAGAACTGTTCGGTCTTGAGGATTGGCAGATACTGAATGCCAGACTTTTAAAACGCCTCGGAAGGTACAACAGTGAGCCATACAAGTTGCTTCCCCTCCACTTAATGCAGCAGCAGATTCGTCATGCACCACATACTGTCAGTGTTAACCGTCATAAAACTTGCCTATGTTATCTTTGATTTTTCCATTTTTCGGAGATAATTGTAATGGCCTCGAAATCGAAATTTTTGAGTTCTACATATTGGGCAGCTATCTCACCAATTTCAAATCGTCTGTTATGTCATTCAAACGCATCTAGTTCAATGAAGCTGAATATGATTGCTATGTGTGTGTGTGTGTGTTTGTGTGTGTGTCGATTCCTGGCATTCGCATGGATCAAACTGAGGATTTCGTAGACCTAAACTTGGGACGGCTTCAAAACACGCTCATTCCTTTGCAGCGCAAATTGGTCCACGAATTGCACAATACTAATTTAATTCTACGGATGCGAAAATCGAAACAAAATGCAACAAACAAATTGCTGAAAAGTGTACAGAAAATTTGCAAAAAAGGAGGACGAAAAAAGGAATAAATATTGATATACGACTCTCCAAGATTAGGATGCTGCGTAGAAATTTTTTCCAGGATGGTATTTCGACCGCCAACCGAGAGGGCACACATTTGACGACAGCGGAGGCCTCTGCTATTTTTTTTCCTATTGCCACGTGGCCTTCAGGATTTTTTCTGTGCATTTTTCTTCAGTGAAAAAATGTCAAAACGGCGTTTCCGGAAATATCAGCGTCTAAATTTCTCTCGCGACAATTTCCGATATTCAATAATGGCTTGTTACTCCTATTAGCAGCTGGTGTTTGGTCCTAATTACTGTTCCACCCCTGAGCCCTCAGAATAGAGAAGTGCATGGGTACCAGTCCCGCATGCCTGCACAATTGTCCTAATCCCCATTGAACTTTTCGTGTATCCCGGGAACGTCTATCCGTACGAACCACTGGTATTAAAAGAAACATACTGTGAGATTCCTATAAAATTCCCCTAGAATTTCATCTCCAAAATTCTTGTTTATCTCTCAGTTTCATCTTTTCTTGGTATCTACGATGGAACGGAAACGATGTTCTGACCACGGGAGGCAAAAGGGAGAATCCTCATTGGCGTACTTACCCACCTCGTCTTCGCCAGAATTTTTTATCTTACCTAGTTTAGGAGAATACTAGATCCTAGTCCCTCCATTTTTTGTCCTCAAAAATTATTGATCATGAGTCGTCTGGACCACTAGTCAAAAATAATTTTTTTTGTACCAACATATACCCATATGAAAAATGAGTCCTTGATCGAACCCGAAAGTGCAGCTTGAGGTGGAAAAATAATTCCAACTTTCAACTTTCACTCATCCATTTCTTGCGTCCAAATATTACTCAATCTCCAGGTTCCCGCTCACGACCTCATTCTATCTTCAGATCAAAATTAAATCAATTGGAGGAACTCGTAGAAACTGATACCGTAAAACGGTGTAGCGCCAAGTGTAACAGAAGTCATATTTTGTCTTAGTACTTGTAACACAACGCGCCCCCGGGATTACTTCAGTGAAGCCCTTGAACTTCCCATTACATGTTCACTCATCGTAGACAGTATTTCATCATACAAGAATAACTCATATAACAACAAATCCGTATGTCACATTTTCTATTTCATCATTGTGTGAAACAAGATTATCCATTCAAGAGGAAGCGACATTCAACCAAATATCGTTTTGAGGAAGCGACAAATAACAAGAAACGTGTTTGTAACATTTTTTATTTAATCATTCTCTGCAAAAAGATTACCATGTATTTACAGTCGTTCGGGCGGAAAGTGATATCCAAGATAGTAGTGCTGAATCTTCCAAAAGAAAAAAAAAACGTATGAATGTACCAAAAATTTCCAAAACTGCCAACTGTTCAAGTAAGGGCGAACCAAAATTTACAGATAATCTACAATGAGTAATAAATAAATAACAATAAAACCGGAAGTGTTCCTTTAATCGATAGACTAAGAATATCGTATACTTTGTGCGATATTTTACTGCATTAATCGCATTGTGATTGCCGAGTTCATATTGAAGGAAGATGGTCTTATTTGTTCAATGAAGGCTGACAGAATTTTTTTCTCGCCCACCAAACTGTGGCCAATGCAGCAGCTAAAAATGCAATTCCTGCAACAATTCCCATTGATATTGCTCGGTTTCTCCGATAGGCAGGCACTTCCAATGTGAATTGGTCGCTTGTTGTAACGTCCTCGGCTGTGCTTATCACTGCTACTTCGAATATATAGCTTGTGTCCTCTTCTAAGGTTTTAACTGCAAATCATTGAATTTCATTAATGTAGATGTCTCAAATTTTTAGCAATCGCGCTTCCCCCGTCATCAGGCGCATATATGGAGGATAAAAAGGGGTGACTCAAACCAAAGAATCGAATGGACCAATATCGAAGGGACCGATCCGTTTCCGAGTGGGATCGGCTGTTCCCAGGCCGGAGAGTAGCTCGCGAGGGTGGAAAGTTAGCACTTACCATCAGCAGCTACTTTCCGACCCGGAAGGCAAGCACCCAGCGATCCATCATCTCGGAGCATAATAATAGTATAGGTGCCTCGGGTCGGAAAGTGTCACTTTCCGCCCTTGGTGCACATTATTCCATACCTAAGTAAAATGTATCGACTGTCTCGGCCCTTCCATAGAGTGTCTCTGCAGGATCGCGGAACCACCTAACGGTGTAGCTCTTGACCAGTTCCTTTCCATCAACAGGTGGCTCCCAAGTCACCAGATAGCCCTCTCCAGTCACCTGGACCCGTACATTCTGCGGGGCGCCCACACTCGTCTCCCCGTCTACTCGATAATTAGCACATGAAGCATGACTTGGTCACATTGAGCATTAATAATAAGAGGAATATACCTTGTGTGCTCCAGAACTCCGACGCTGAGTTGCGATCTATTGATCCTGGAAATAACTTGGTCATTTTGGGGAATTCAATGTATGCGGACGTTTGCATGGAAAGGGCCCACTTTGTCGATTCTAGGTTCCCCGATTGTCGGGTACTATTTTACTGGGCCGGTTTTTTTTGGCACTTACTAGGGATTGTCAACTTTCCAATAGGCGAAATTATTGTAGAGGGGAGAACCCAGGTGATTTCGAATGGAAATTTAGGCTCCCATGGGATGTTGGCCAGTATTCTACATCAACTGTGGGAGCGGGGGTGGGAGGAAGGGGTCGATTTTCAGAAGTAAAAAAAGTGGGTGATGAGATCAAACGTGTTAGGATTTCGGGGGTGTGAAAAATTATTGTTCAGTTTTTTCTGCACTATATCGACATAGTGGGCCCTTTTCACACGGTACGAGGAGTACCATATTTCATCAATGTTGGGTCTCTCGAGATATATAGATGCTATCGAAAGGTGCAATAAACTAAAACTGTTACATGGCATTTTAGAATAGCCTGCTTATGTAGGATTTCGGGGTGGCTAACATTCCTAATCCTATAAGCTCCCATCATGTAATTGAGTCTACTCGCCCCAGAAGTGATCATATAGTGCGTACTCAGTGAATGCGAATTAAGAGAAAAGACACAAGGGTGAACTGTAAAGATGCATGTATCACTTACATACCCCTGACCCATTATGCCCCGTCCTCTCCCACATATGCCCAATTACTATGCATATACATGGGGAAAAAATGTAGCCGACCGTGTCTGTAGACCTTAGTGGCTAATATTATACGAAAATATATTATATATTGGCTCATTGATTTTGTTCACTCTCATGGAAATGATAAACATTTGATAAGCTGAACTACAAATGTGCATTTTATTTTACGCCTCAACGAGACCTATGTATCTCAAAAAAATTCACATTGATTGGTTACCGCACTTCAAAACTGTAAACCTGTTTTAACATTCTGCGTTAAGACCCGAATGCTCTTGCTGAACATTCCATCTCCATGTTTGTCCTGACTAAGAACCATGAACTCATACTCTCGGCCTGGCGAAAGATTAGGGATAGTTGCTTCCGTTATCTTCTTAGATGGAATCTTCATTGTTTTCCATTCGGTTGTATCGGTGGGTCTGTACCTACGGTCATAAACAAACATTGGTCACGAAAAATGAGGATTCCATGCAGCGTGACGCATCAAAGTTTGCGGAAAATTCCTGTTATCCCCTACAGCAACTTACCACACAGCATACTCCATTTTCGGCCTTACGTATCCCGGCACCCATGTCAATGTAACTGAATTTTTACTACTATTAGCATTGAGATTGTATGGCGCCCGTGGTGGAACATTGAGCACCATGAGTTCAGCATCAGCGACAATAGTAGCAGCTTCATTACTCGCTGCACACTGATAGAGTCCCCTGTCCTGCTCCTGAATTCTTTCAATCGTCAAATTTCCACCTCTGAGAATAGCGCGCTCTTGGGGAAGAGGTGAGCCGTCCTTCTGACCGAACGCTGTGTTAGTTTTGTTCACAATATTTTCTTTTTTTTTTCTGAAGTGAAACTTCTAAGACTATATGGGTCCCATGTAACGTATTCAATTGATATGGAGGATGGTGTTATACTAGTGAGCTTGACTAATCAAACTCAAAGGGTGGGTTAGTTTGTCCGGCGGTTAGGCCTTCTCTGGACATGAGTGTCCGCGTGACGTCCTCGTCTGTCTTGGGTCATGCTAGTCTTCATTGGGTTCTTCACCACTAGAATTACATACTTGGGAGCCATATGGGCCATTCACTAATTTCTGATATGTCTCTGGAAAGGAGATTAGGCATGCGTATGAGTATCACAGTCAGAAACGCTGTGCGCATGCACGATTTGCTACGCGCATGCGGGTAACTGAATTTGGGACTCCCCAGAGAAGTTTCACTTCAATAGCGCGTAAACTACATGCCATTGTATTTTTTAAATATGTAATCTACGTTAATTGCGTCAACTTAGTAATTGATTATTTTCCTTTTTTCGTATTAGTGAATAAGTTTTGCTCTGAATAATTCACCTTGGAATTGTGAGGTATGTTTATTTTCACGTAGGGTACAGCAGAGGAGGGGATGAGTGACTATTTAAAATTTGAAACTACAAAAAAATTGTTGGAGATCATCACTCAACCGTAAAAAGTTATATTAAACGGGAAACATACTTTAAACCAGACGATTGTTGGCCTTTGGGACTGATCGCCGTCCCGGGCATCGCAGGGAATTTCCAGGCTCTCGCCTAACTTTCGCATATAGAGGCGCTGTGGTGTTACTGTGAAGACCGGTGGTCGCTGGACAATCTGAAGCATCGATTTCAGTTAGACAAAATTTTTCAATGATTAATGTTAGATAACTTGCTCCATTAGATTGGCCCAAATAGCGCTAGATGCAGATGAATCAAGTGATACAGATGAAATTCATTTGGAGCATAGTCAAATTGATGGATAAAGGACGTCAACTGGTCAATAGCGCTAATAGTCGCGCTATCAGCTGAACAATGTCCCTATGTATTCATAAATTTACCACTGAAATTGAGGGACTTGGACCCTCGGTGCCAAGTTCATTGTACGGAGTACAACTGTAGCTGCCTGAATGGGTCTCGTCGACTTTGCTGAAGTATAAGGAGCCATTTCTTCGGTAGAAAACACCGGGCACGTTGTAGGGATCGAAGAGAAAACCATCCTTTTCCCATCGCAGATTCGTCAATGGTGGATTGGCCCGAAAATGACAGTCCAGCAAAGCTGATTTACCGTAGGGCAGAAAAACTTCTCGTGGGGCGTATATCACCTTGGCCTTATCTAAAGGTGTGACAATAAATCGGTTTTGTTAAGCAATTTTCTGATCGAATGCATGAACACTGTTATAAATTGGTTCGCGCCACGTGGGGCTGATCTTTTGGAGTACGATTTTTTTGGAAAATTTCAGAATATTTCTAAACGATACAACGGGATACATAAAATAATACACGTTTTGAAATGTACAATAATAGAAACGTCTATGTTCCTTCTCAATGTTTTGTAATTTCCCATACCACGAAACTTTTCATAATTTTTTTATTTTTCTAAATGTCCCAGGTGTTCAAATTTTCCCTGATTTTCTATAATAGTCGGGAATTATCTATGATTTAATGATCCCTAGAAGGAAGCGCTTGAGGCGCAGACGACCTTGTGCTTATCGAATTGATAACAATGATTAGTCTTTGTATCTTAAGTTATTCATATAATCCTACTTGACTCCCGGGTTAAAAAAGTAAAACAAATACAATTTTTTTTAGTAATTGCCTGAATTTGTTAACATTTCGTTGTATTGTTCAGAATTTACGAAAATTGTGCATGATAGTGGATGTTATTTTCCGGGATATTCCACAATACACATCTATATGCAAGATATGGAAACCAAATTTTGTACTATACCCACTTCGAATATTTTTATATATTCCTTATATACATATATGTGTTGTGAAGTGTTACAATAAGCCAAATTCATCTCTCAGGTTTTTGCTAAATATCTCAGGATCTAAGAGAGATACGGTGATTTTCATTATAACTTTTTTTGTAGAACTCATCTTCCTCTACAAAAAGTTTTTTACAACTTTTTTTCCATCCCTTCTAACTTCTGAGATATTCAATAAAAAACTGACTTGAAAAAGGTAACTTAGCCCGTTTCACCACTACAGAGATATTCACTTTTTGGCGAATGAAAAAACAAGATAGTGTTAATAATGAACAATGATTACACTGAACATTCAAAAAGGCGGATGCCGATTGCTGATCTCCCAGGACATCAGTTACCACACACGAATATTCCCCCAAATCACCAATTGCTGCAGGACTTATGATTAATGTTCCATTTTCATTTGTCGTTATCCTGTCTCGAAGATCCTGCAAAGAAAAAATGAACATGATATTGAGGGTAATTACGCCTAATATCCCAAGAGCGAATGGAAACTTGAATGAAGTACAGTGGAACTTCCATAAGATTCCCCGTCTAGAGGTCGCGGGGGGACACTATCTCCCACTACTCAGCAGAATTCTCGCTCTCTGTCCGAAATAGACGCCCTGTCTTTCTCTGCTGCATGTGCGTCAGCGCGGAGAAGGGGGTCTTCTTAAACTATGCGTTCGTGGAATTGAAGCCCCGCCTGGAGTATAGTTATGGAAGTCCCATTATACCCACAACTTGTGAATAACTCAATTAAGCGTGGTCTTCGAAACCTATTACTGACAGCGATTTCGTTTTAAAAATTCATGAAACTCGCCAGATTTTAAGATTTGAGCATTGTCAAGACTGTTCTGAACTGTTCATTGTCAATTGCAGGTATATATGGATATAGGGGAAGCTGAAGTATAATTAATAGAGGCCATACTGGAGAGAATGATCACCTCAATTTGTTCGATCTCCAGACCATCCCTCAACCAATGGACTGTGGTGCTCGTATCCTTAGTGATGCACTCGAATTCGACAATTTCGCCCTCCATGACTGTTCGATTGACAGGCGGTACAGCGAGCAAGTTTTCACCTGGAACATTGTCGTCCGGTGGCGACAAACCTGGGTTAAACAATTTAACAAGTCTGTCCGATTTACGGTTAGTAAGTCAATATAGTCATTCGCTTCACCAGGCAACACTCAACATGTTATTTCGGCCAATGTGAGGCATGAGCACGTAGATGAAAAGAAGTTCCTACGTTAAGAATGATTGATTTCAACATGGCAATTTTTTCCGGAAAGGTTGAAGGTAGCGTGTTGGTAGTGAGAATTCGTACTCAGGTATTATTGAAAGATTTCAAACATCTTGACAATGTGGACGAACAATATCTTTTTGGTCAACATATAAATTTTTGGAAAACTAACGAAGTTGAATACCATCTGTAACATGGAAGAGAGTGGAAATTTGATGATGCTGTGCAAAAGCAAGTTTGCTCAAGTTCGAGTCTGACCTTATGGGAAGGCGAAACTGAATTTTTGGCCCCGACCGAGTGAATAATATCTAATTGAACCCCCAGGAACACATGCCCGTCGATTTTGGGTCGAAAAAGTCAAATTAATTTTTTTTTATTTTGGCCAAATTTAACATTGGGCTCTTATGGGGAGGCAAACTTAAATTTTTTAAAATCGAACTTTTGGCCCCGTGCGCGTTTATGCTATCCAATTGGGACCCCTGGAAGACACTCCCGTCGAATTTGGGTCGAAAAAGTCAAATTAATTTTTTTCGATTTTGGCCAAATCTAACATTGGGACCTTATGGGGAGGCAAACTTAAATTTTTTACAATCGAATTTTTGGCCCCGTGCGCGTTTATACTATCCAATTGGGACCCCTAGAAGACATTCCCGTCGATTTTGGGTCGAAAAAGTCAAATTAATTTTTTTCGATTTTGGCCAAATTTAACATTGGGACCTTATGGGGAGGCAAACTTAATTTTTTTAAAATTGAATTTTTGGCCCCGTGCGCGTTTATACTATCCAATTGGGACCCCTAGAAGACATTCCCGTCGATTTTGGGTCGAAAAAGTCAAATTAATTTTTTTCGATTTTGGCCAAATCTAACATTGGGACCTTATGGGGAGGCAAACTTAAATTTTTTACAATCGAATTTTTGGCCCCGTGCGCGTTTATACTATCCAATTGGGACCCCTAGAAGACATTCCCGTCGATTTTGGGTCGAAAAAGTCAAATTAATTTTTTTCGATTTTGGCCAAATCTAACATTGGGACCTTATGGGGAGGCAAACTTAAATTTTTTACAATCGAATTTTCGGCCCCGTGCGCGTTTATACTATCCAATTGGGACCCCTAGAAGACATTCCCGTCGATTTTGGGTCGAAAAAGTCAAATTAATTTTTTTCGATTTTGGCCAAATTTAATATTGGGACCTTATGGGGAGGCAAACTTAAATTTTTTAAAATTGAATTTTTGGCCCCGTGCGCGTTTATACTATCCAATTGGGACCTCTAGAAGACATTCCCGTCGATTTTGGGTCGAAAAAGTCAAATTAATTTTTTTCGATTTTGGCCAAATTTAACATTGGGACCTTATGGGGAGGCAAACTTAAATTTTTTAAAATTGAATTTTTGGCCCCGTGCGCGTTTATACTATCCAATTGGGACCCCTAGAAGACATTCCCGTCGATTTTGGGTCGAAAAAGTCAAATTAATTTTTTTCGATTTTGGCCAAATCTAACATTGGGACCTTATGGGGAGGCAAACTTAAATTTTTTACAATCGAATTTTTGGCCCCGTGCGCGTTTATACTATCCAATTGGGACCCCTAGAAGACATTCCCGTCGATTTTGGGTCGAAAAAGTCAAATTAATTTTTTTCGATTTTGGCCAAATTTAACATTGGGACCTTATGGGGAGGCAAACTTAAATTTTTTAAAATTGAATTTTTGGCCCCGTGCGCGTTTATACTATCCAATTGGGACCCCTAGAAGACATTACCGTCGATTTTGGGTCGAAAAAGTCAAATTAATTTTTTTCGATTTTGGCCAAATTTAACATTGGGACCTTATGGGGAGGCAAACTTAAATTTTTTAAAATTGAATTTTTGGCCCCGTGCGCGTTTATACTATCCAATTGGGACCCCTAGAAGACATTCCCGTCGATTTTGGGTCGAAAAAGTCAAATTAATTTTTTTCGATTTTGGCCAAATCTAACATTGGGACCTTATGGGGAGGCAAACTTAAATTTTTTACAATCGAATTTTTGGCCCCGTGCGCGTTTATACTATCCAATTGGGACCCCTAGA
Source organism: Asobara japonica (assembly GCA_026005395.1). NCBI lineage: Eukaryota > Metazoa > Arthropoda > Insecta > Hymenoptera > Braconidae > Asobara > Asobara japonica. Next base: position 268,634 of record BQMI01000533.1, on the reverse strand, counting down.
AGACATTCCCGTCGATTTTGGGTCGAAAAAGTCAAATTAATTTTTTTCGATTTTGGCCAAATTTAACATTGGGACCTTATGGGGAGGCAAACTTAAATTTTTTAAAATTGAATTTTTGGCCCCGTGCGCGTTTATACTATCCAATTGGGACCCCTAGAAGACATTACCGTCGATTTTGGGTCGAAAAAGTCAAATTAATTTTTTTCGATTTTGGCCAAAGTTAACATTGGGACCTTATGGGGAGGCAAACTTAAATTTTTTAACATCGAATTTTTGGCCCCGTACGCGTTTATACTATCCAATTGGGACCCCTAGAAGACATTCCCGTCGATTTTGGGTCGAAAAAGTCAAATTAATTTTTTTCGATTTTGGCCAAATCTAACATTGGGACCTTATGGGGAGGCAAACTTAAATTTTTTACAATCGAATTTTCGGCCCCGTGCGCGTTTATACTATCCAATTGGGACCCCTAGAAGACATTCCCGTCGATTTTGGGTCGAAAAAGTCAAATTAATTTTTTTCGATTTTGGCCAAATTTAACATTGGGACCTTATGGGGAGGCAAACTTAAATTTTTTAAAATTGAATTTTTGGCCCCGTGCGCGTTTATACTATCCAATTGGGACCTCTAGAAGACATTCCCGTCGATTTTGGGTCGAAAAAGTCAAATTAATTTTTTTCGATTTTGGCCAAATTTAACATTGGGACCTTATGGGGAGGCAAACTTAAATTTTTTAAAATTGAATTTTTGGCCCCGTGCGCGTTTATACTATCCAATTGGGACCCCTAGAAGACATTCCCGTCGATTTTGGGTCGAAAAAGTCAAATTAATTTTTTTCGATTTTGGCCAAATTTAACATTGGGACCTTATGGGGAGGCAAACTTAAATTTTTTAAAATCGAATTTTTGGTCCCGTGGGCGTTGATACTATCCATTAGGAACCCCTAGAAGATATTTCCGTCGAATTTGGGTCGAAAAAGTCAAATTAATTTTTTTCGATTTTGGCCAAAGTTAACATTGGGACCTTATGGGGAGGCAAACTTAAATTTTTTAAAATTGAATTTTTGGCCCCGTGCGCGTTTATACTATCCAATTGGGACCCCTAGAAGACATTCCCGTCGATTTTGGGTCGAAAAAGTCAAATTAATTTTTTTCGATTTTGGCCAAATTTAACATTGGGACCTTATGGGGAGGCAAACTTAAATTTTTTAAAATTGAATTTTTGGCCCCGTGCGCGTTTATACTATCCAATTGGGACCCCTAGAAGACATTCCCGTCGATTTTGGGTCGAAAAAGTCAAATTAATTTTTTTCGATTTTGGCCAAATTTAACATTGGGACCTTATGGGGAGGCAAACTTAAATTTTTTAAAATTGAATTTTTGGCCCCGTGCGCGTTTATACTATCCAATTGGGACCCCTAGAAGACATTCCCGTCGATTTTGGGTCGAAAAAGTCAAATTAATTTTTTTCGATTTTGGCCAAATTTAACATTGGGACCTTATGGGGAGGCAAACTTAAATTTTTTAAAATTGAATTTTTGGCCCCGTGCGCGTTTATACTATCCAATTGGGACCCCTAGAAGACATTCCCGTCGATTTTGGGTCGAAAAAGTCAAATTAATTTTTTTCGATTTTGGCCAAATTTAACATTGGGACCTTATGGGGAGGCAAACTTAAATTTTTTAAAATTGAATTTTTGGCCCCGTGCGCGTTTATACTATCCAATTGGGACCCCTAGAAGACATTCCCGTCGATTTTGGGTCGAAAAAGTCAAATTAATTTTTTTCGATTTTGGCCAAATTTAACATTGGGACCTTATGGGGAGGCAAACTTAAATTTTTTAAAATTGAATTTTTGGCCCCGTGCGCGTTTATACTATCCAATTGGGACCCCTAGAAGACATTCCCGTCGATTTTGGGTCGAAAAAGTCAAATTAATTTTTTTCGATTTTGGCCAAATTTAACATTGGGACCTTATGGGGAGGCAAACTTAAATTTTTTAAAATTGAATTTTTGGCCCCGTGCGCGTTTATACTATCCAATTGGGACCCCTAGAAGACATTCCCGTCGATTTTGGGTCGAAAAAGTCAAATTAATTTTTTTCGATTTTGGCCAAATTTAACATTGGGACCTTATGGGGAGGCAAACTTAAATTTTTTAAAATCGAATTTTTGGCCCCGTGCGCGTTTATACTATCCAATTGGGACCCCTAGAAGACATTCCCGTCGATTTTGGGTCGAAAAAGTCAAATTAATTTTTTTCGATTTTGGCCAAATTTAACATTGGGACCTTATGGGGAGGCAAACTTAAATTTTTTAAAATTGAATTTTTGGCCCCGTGCGCGTTTATACTATCCAATTGGGACCCCTAGAAGACATTCCCGTCGATTTTGGGTCGAAAAAGTCAAATTAATTTTTTTCGATTTTGGCCAAATTTAACATTGGGACCTTATGGGGAGGCAAACTTAAATTTTTTAAAATCGAATTTTTGGCCCCGTGCGCGTTTATACTATCCAATTGGGACCCCTAGAAGACATTCCCGTCGATTTTGGGTCGAAAAAGTCAAATTAATTTTTTTCGATTTTGGCCAAATTTAACATTGGGACCTTATGGGGAGGCAAACTTAAATTTTTTAAAATTGAATTTTTGGCCCCGTGCGCGTTTATACTATCCAATTGGGACCCCTAGAAGACATTCCCGTCGATTTTGGGTCGAAAAAGTCAAATTAATTTTTTTCGATTTTGGCCAAATTTAACATTGGGACCTTATGGGGAGGCAAACTTAAATTTTTTAAAATTGAATTTTTGGCCCCGTGCGCGTTTATACTATCCAATTGGGACCCCTAGAAGACATTCCCGTCGATTTTGGGTCGAAAAAGTCAAATTAATTTTTTTCGATTTTGGCCAAATTTAACATTGGGACCTTATGGGGAGGCAAACTTAAATTTTTTAAAATTGAATTTTTGGCCCCGTGCGCGTTTATACTATCCAATTGGGACCCCTAGAAGACATTCCCGTCGATTTTGGGTCGAAAAAGTCAAATTAATTTTTTTCGATTTTGGCCAAATTTAACATTGGGACCTTATGGGGAGGCAAACTTAAATTTTTTAAAATTGAATTTTTGGCCCCGTGCGCGTTTATACTATCCAATTGGGACCCCTAGAAGACATTACCGTCGATTTTGGGTCGAAAAAGTCAAATTAATTTTTTTCGATTTTGGCCAAATTTAACATTGGGACCTTATGGGGAGGCAAACTTAAATTTTTTAAAATTGAATTTTTGGCCCCGTGCGCGTTTATACTATCCAATTGGGACCCCTAGAAGACATTCCCGTCGATTTTGGGTCGAAAAAGTCAAATTAATTTTTTTCGATTTTGGCCAAATCTAACATTGGGACCTTATGGGGAGGCAAACTTAAATTTTTTACAATCGAATTTTTGGCCCCGTGCGCGTTTATACTATCCAATTGGGACCCCTAGAAGACATTCCCGTCGATTTTGGGTCGAAAAAGTCAAATTAATTTTTTTCGATTTTGGCCAAATCTAACATTGGGACCTTATGGGGAGGCAAACTTAAATTTTTTACAATCGAATTTTCGGCCCCGTGCGCGTTTATACTATCCAATTGGGACCCCTAGAAGACATTCCCGTCGATTTTGGGTCGAAAAAGTCAAATTAATTTTTTTCGATTTTGGCCAAATTTAATATTGGGACCTTATGGGGAGGCAAACTTAAATTTTTTAAAATTGAATTTTTGGCCCCGTGCGCGTTTATACTATCCAATTGGGACCTCTAGAAGACATTCCCGTCGATTTTGGGTCGAAAAAGTCAAATTAATTTTTTTCGATTTTGGCCAAATTTAACATTGGGACCTTATGGGGAGGCAAACTTAAATTTTTTAAAATTGAATTTTTGGCCCCGTGCGCGTTTATACTATCCAATTGGGACCCCTAGAAGACATTCCCGTCGATTTTGGGTCGAAAAAGTCAAATTAATTTTTTTCGATTTTGGCCAAATTTAACATTGGGACCTTATGGGGAGGCAAACTTAAATTTTTTAAAATTGAATTTTTGGCCCCGTGCGCGTTTATACTATCCAATTGGGACCCCTAGAAGACATTCCCGTCGATTTTGGGTCGAAAAAGTCAAATTAATTTTTTTCGATTTTGGCCAAATTTAACATTGGGACCTTATGGGGAGGCAAACTTAAATTTTTTAAAATTGAATTTTTGGCCCCGTGCGCGTTTATACTATCCAATTGGGACCCCTAGAAGACATTCCCGTCGATTTTGGGTCGAAAAAGTCAAATTAATTTTTTTCGATTTTGGCCAAATTTAACATTGGGACCTTATGGGGAGGCAAACTTAAATTTTTTAAAATCGAATTTTTGGCCCCGTGCGCGTTTATACTATCCAATTGGGACCCCTAGAAGACATTCCCGTCGATTTTGGGTCGAAAAAGTCAAATTAATTTTTTTCGATTTTGGCCAAATTTAACATTGGGACCTTATGGGGAGGCAAACTTAAATTTTTTAAAATTGAATTTTTGGCCCCGTGCGCGTTTATACTATCCAATTGGGACCCCTAGAAGACATTCCCGTCGATTTTGGGTCGAAAAAGTCAAATTAATTTTTTTCGATTTTGGCCAAATTTAACATTGGGACCTTATGGGGAGGCAAACTTAAATTTTTTAAAATTGAATTTTTGGCCCCGTGCGCGTTTATACTATCCAATTGGGACCCCTAGAAGACATTCCCGTCGATTTTGGGTCGAAAAAGTCAAATTAATTTTTTTCGATTTTGGCCAAATTTAACATTGGGACCTTATGGGGAGGCAAACTTAAATTTTTTAAAATTGAATTTTTGGCCCCGTGCGCGTTTATACTATCCAATTGGGACCCCTAGAAGACATTCCCGTCGATTTTGGGTCGAAAAAGTCAAATTAATTTTTTTCGATTTTGGCCAAATTTAACATTGGGACCTTATGGGGAGGCAAACTTAAATTTTTTAAAATTGAATTTTTGGCCCCGTGCGCGTTTATACTATCCAATTGGGACCCCTAGAAGACATTACCGTCGATTTTGGGTCGAAAAAGTCAAATTAATTTTTTTCGATTTTGGCCAAATTTAACATTGGGACCTTATGGGGAGGCAAACTTAAATTTTTTAAAATTGAATTTTTGGCCCCGTGCGCGTTTATACTATCCAATTGGGACCCCTAGAAGACATTCCCGTCGATTTTGGGTCGAAAAAGTCAAATTAATTTTTTTCGATTTTGGCCAAATCTAACATTGGGACCTTATGGGGAGGCAAACTTAAATTTTTTACAATCGAATTTTTGGCCCCGTGCGCGTTTATACTATCCAATTGGGACCCCTAGAAGACATTCCCGTCGATTTTGGGTCGAAAAAGTCAAATTAATTTTTTTCGATTTTGGCCAAATCTAACATTGGGACCTTATGGGGAGGCAAACTTAAATTTTTTACAATCGAATTTTCGGCCCCGTGCGCGTTTATACTATCCAATTGGGACCCCTAGAAGACATTCCCGTCGATTTTGGGTCGAAAAAGTCAAATTAATTTTTTTCGATTTTGGCCAAATTTAATATTGGGACCTTATGGGGAGGCAAACTTAAATTTTTTAAAATTGAATTTTTGGCCCCGTGCGCGTTTATACTATCCAATTGGGACCTCTAGAAGACATTCCCGTCGATTTTGGGTCGAAAAAGTCAAATTAATTTTTTTCGATTTTGGCCAAATTTAACATTGGGACCTTATGGGGAGGCAAACTTAAATTTTTTAAAATTGAATTTTTGGCCCCGTGCGCGTTTATACTATCCAATTGGGACCCCTAGAAGACATTCCCGTCGATTTTGGGTCGAAAAAGTCAAATTAATTTTTTTCGATTTTGGCCAAATCTAACATTGGGACCTCATGGGGAGGCAAACTTAAATTTTTTACAATCGAATTTTTGGCCCCGTGCGCGTTTATACTATCCAATTGGGACCCCTAGAAGACATTCCCGTCGATTTTGGGTCGAAAAAGTCAAATTAATTTTTTTCGATTTTGGCCAAATTTAACATTGGGACCTTATGGGGAGGCAAACTTAAATTTTTTAAAATTGAATTTTTGGCCCCGTGCGCGTTTATACTATCCAATTGGGACCCCTAGAAGACATTACCGTCGATTTTGGGTCGAAAAAGTCAAATTAATTTTTTTCGATTTTGGCCAAATTTAACATTGGGACCTTATGGGGAGGCAAACTTAAATTTTTTAAAATTGAATTTTTGGCCCCGTGCGCGTTTATACTATCCAATTGGGACCCCTAGAAGACATTCCCGTCGATTTTGGGTCGAAAAAGTCAAATTAATTTTTTTCGATTTTGGCCAAATCTAACATTGGGACCTTATGGGGAGGCAAACTTAAATTTTTTACAATCGAATTTTTGGCCCCGTGCGCGTTTATACTATCCAATTGGGACCCCTAGAAGACATTCCCGTCGATTTTGGGTCGAAAAAGTCAAATTAATTTTTTTCGATTTTGGCCAAATTTAACATTGGGACCTTATGGGGAGGCAAACTTAAATTTTTTAAAATTGAATTTTTGGCCCCGTGCGCGTTTATACTATCCAATTGGGACCCCTAGAAGACATTACCGTCGATTTTGGGTCGAAAAAGTCAAATTAATTTTTTTCGATTTTGGCCAAAGTTAACATTGGGACCTTATGGGGAGGCAAACTTAAATTTTTTAACATCGAATTTTTGGCCCCGTACGCGTTTATACTATCCAATTGGGACCCCTAGAAGACATTCCCGTCGATTTTGGGTCGAAAAAGTCAAATTAATTTTTTTCGATTTTGGCCAAATCTAACATTGGGACCTTATGGGGAGGCAAACTTAAATTTTTTACAATCGAATTTTCGGCCCCGTGCGCGTTTATACTATCCAATTGGGACCCCTAGAAGACATTCCCGTCGATTTTGGGTCGAAAAAGTCAAATTAATTTTTTTCGATTTTGGCCAAATTTAACATTGGGACCTTATGGGGAGGCAAACTTAAATTTTTTAAAATTGAATTTTTGGCCCCGTGCGCGTTTATACTATCCAATTGGGACCTCTAGAAGACATTCCCGTCGATTTTGGGTCGAAAAAGTCAAATTAATTTTTTTCGATTTTGGCCAAATTTAACATTGGGACCTTATGGGGAGGCAAACTTAAATTTTTTAAAATTGAATTTTTGGCCCCGTGCGCGTTTATACTATCCAATTGGGACCCCTAGAAGACATTCCCGTCGATTTTGGGTCGAAAAAGTCAAATTAATTTTTTTCGATTTTGGCCAAATTTAACATTGGGACCTTATGGGGAGGCAAACTTAAATTTTTTAAAATCGAATTTTTGGTCCCGTGGGCGTTGATACTATCCATTAGGAACCCCTAGAAGATATTTCCGTCGAATTTGGGTCGAAAAAGTCAAATTAATTTTTTTCGATTTTGGCCAAAGTTAACATTGGGACCTTATGGGGAGGCAAACTTAAATTTTTTAAAATTGAATTTTTGGCCCCGTGCGCGTTTATACTATCCAATTGGGACCCCTAGAAGACATTCCCGTCGATTTTGGGTCGAAAAAGTCAAATTAATTTTTTTCGATTTTGGCCAAATTTAACATTGGGACCTTATGGGGAGGCAAACTTAAATTTTTTAAAATTGAATTTTTGGCCCCGTGCGCGTTTATACTATCCAATTGGGACCCCTAGAAGACATTCCCGTCGATTTTGGGTCGAAAAAGTCAAATTAATTTTTTTCGATTTTGGCCAAATTTAACATTGGGACCTTATGGGGAGGCAAACTTAAATTTTTTAAAATTGAATTTTTGGCCCCGTGCGCGTTTATACTATCCAATTGGGACCCCTAGAAGACATTCCCGTCGATTTTGGGTCGAAAAAGTCAAATTAATTTTTTTCGATTTTGGCCAAATTTAACATTGGGACCTTATGGGGAGGCAAACTTAAATTTTTTAAAATTGAATTTTTGGCCCCGTGCGCGTTTATACTATCCAATTGGGACCCCTAGAAGACATTCCCGTCGATTTTGGGTCGAAAAAGTCAAATTAATTTTTTTCGATTTTGGCCAAATTTAACATTGGGACCTTATGGGGAGGCAAACTTAAATTTTTTAAAATTGAATTTTTGGCCCCGTGCGCGTTTATACTATCCAATTGGGACCCCTAGAAGACATTCCCGTCGATTTTGGGTCGAAAAAGTCAAATTAATTTTTTTCGATTTTGGCCAAATTTAACATTGGGACCTTATGGGGAGGCAAACTTAAATTTTTTAAAATTGAATTTTTGGCCCCGTGCGCGTTTATACTATCCAATTGGGACCCCTAGAAGACATTCCCGTCGATTTTGGGTCGAAAAAGTCAAATTAATTTTTTTCGATTTTGGCCAAATTTAACATTGGGACCTTATGGGGAGGCAAACTTAAATTTTTTAAAATTGAATTTTTGGCCCCGTGCGCGTTTATACTATCCAATTGGGACCCCTAGAAGACATTCCCGTCGATTTTGGGTCGAAAAAGTCAAATTAATTTTTTTCGATTTTGGCCAAATTTAACATTGGGACCTTATGGGGAGGCAAACTTAAATTTTTTAAAATCGAATTTTTGGCCCCGTGCGCGTTTATACTATCCAATTGGGACCCCTAGAAGACATTCCCGTCGATTTTGGGTCGAAAAAGTCAAATTAATTTTTTTCGATTTTGGCCAAATTTAACATTGGGACCTTATGGGGAGGCAAACTTAAATTTTTTAAAATTGAATTTTTGGCCCCGTGCGCGTTTATACTATCCAATTGGGACCCCTAGAAGACATTCCCGTCGATTTTGGGTCGAAAAAGTCAAATTAATTTTTTTCGATTTTGGCCAAATTTAACATTGGGACCTTATGGGGAGGCAAACTTAAATTTTTTAAAATCGAATTTTTGGCCCCGTGCGCGTTTATACTATCCAATTGGGACCCCTAGAAGACATTCCCGTCGATTTTGGGTCGAAAAAGTCAAATTAATTTTTTTCGATTTTGGCCAAATTTAACATTGGGACCTTATGGGGAGGCAAACTTAAATTTTTTAAAATTGAATTTTTGGCCCCGTGCGCGTTTATACTATCCAATTGGGACCCCTAGAAGACATTCCCGTCGATTTTGGGTCGAAAAAGTCAAATTAATTTTTTTCGATTTTGGCCAAATTTAACATTGGGACCTTATGGGGAGGCAAACTTAAATTTTTTAAAATTGAATTTTTGGCCCCGTGCGCGTTTATACTATCCAATTGGGACCCCTAGAAGACATTCCCGTCGATTTTGGGTCGAAAAAGTCAAATTAATTTTTTTCGATTTTGGCCAAATTTAACATTGGGACCTTATGGGGAGGCAAACTTAAATTTTTTAAAATCGAATTTTTGGTCCCGTGGGCGTTGATACTATCCATTAGGAACCCCTAGAAGATATTTCCGTCGAATTTGGGTCGAAAAAGTCAAATTAATTTTTTTCGATTTTGGCCAAAGTTAACATTGGGACCTTATGGGGAGGCAAACTTAAATTTTTTAAAATTGAATTTTTGGCCCCGTGCGCGTTTATACTATCCAATTGGGACCCCTAGAAGACATTCCCGTCGATTTTGGGTCGAAAAAGTCAAATTAATTTTTTTCGATTTTGGCCAAATTTAACATTGGGACCTTATGGGGAGGCAAACTTAAATTTTTTAAAATTGAATTTTTGGCCCCGTGCGCGTTTATACTATCCAATTGGGACCCCTAGAAGACATTCCCGTCGATTTTGGGTCGAAAAAGTCAAATTAATTTTTTTCGATTTTGGCCAAATTTAACATTGGGACCTTATGGGGAGGCAAACTTAAATTTTTTAAAATTGAATTTTTGGCCCCGTGCGCGTTTATACTATCCAATTGGGACCCCTAGAAGACATTCCCGTCGATTTTGGGTCGAAAAAGTCAAATTAATTTTTTTCGATTTTGGCCAAATTTAACATTGGGACCTTATGGGGAGGCAAACTTAAATTTTTTAAAATCGAATTTTTGGTCCCGTGGGCGTTGATACTATCCATTAGGAACCCCTAGAAGATATTTCCGTCGAATTTGGGTCGAAAAAGTCAAATTAATTTTTTTCGATTTTGGCCAAAGTTAACATTGGGACCTTATGGGGAGGCAAACTTAAATTTTTTAAAATTGAATTTTTGGCCCCGTGCGCGTTTATACTATCCAATTGGGACCCCTAGAAGACATTACCGTCGATTTTGGGTCGAAAAAGTCAAATTAATTTTTCTCGATTTTGGCCAAAGTTAACATTGGGACCTTATGGGGAGGCAAACTTAAATTTTTTAAAATCGAATTTTTGGCCCCGTACGCGTTTATACTATCCAATTGGGACCCCTAGAAGACATTCCCGTCGATTTTGGGTCGAAAAAGTCAAATTAATTTTTTTCGATTTTGGCCAAATCTAACATTGGGACCTTATGGGGAGGCAAACTTAAATTTTTTACAATCGAATTTTTGGCCCCGTGCGCGTTTATACTATCCAATTGGGACCCCTAGAAGACATTCCCGTCGATTTTGGGTCGAAAAAGTCAAATTAATTTTTTTCGATTTTGGCCAAATTTAACATTGGGACCTTATGGGGAGGCAAACTTAAATTTTTTAAAATTGAATTTTTGGCCCCGTGCGCGTTTATACTATCCAATTGGGACCCCTAGAAGACATTCCCGTCGATTTTGGGTCGAAAAAGTCAAATTAATTTTTTTCGATTTTGGCCAAATTTAACATTGGGACCTTATGGGGAGGCAAACTTAAATTTTTTAAAATTGAATTTTTGGCCCCGTGCGCGTTTATACTATCCAATTGGGACCCCTAGAAGACATTCCCGTCGATTTTGGGTCGAAAAAGTCAAATTAATTTTTTTCGATTTTGGCCAAATTTAACATTGGGACCTTATGGGGAGGCAAACTTAAATTTTTTAAAATCGAATTTTTGGCCCCGTGCGCGTTTATACTATCCAATTGGGACCCCTAGAAGACATTCCCGTCGATTTTGGGTCGAAAAAGTCAAATTAATTTTTTTCGATTTTGGCCAAATTTAACATTGGGACCTTATGGGGAGGCAAACTTAAATTTTTTAAAATTGAATTTTTGGCCCCGTGCGCGTTTATACTATCCAATTGGGACCCCTAGAAGACATTCCCGTCGATTTTGGGTCGAAAAAGTCAAATTAATTTTTTTCGATTTTGGCCAAATCTAACATTGGGACCTTATGGGGAGGCAAACTTAAATTTTTTACAATCGAATTTTTGGCCCCGTGCGCGTTTATACTATCCAATTGGGACCCCTAGAAGACATTCCCGTCGATTTTGGGTCGAAAAAGTCAAATTAATTTTTTTCGATTTTGGCCAAATTTAACATTGGGACCTTATGGGGAGGCAAACTTAAATTTTTTAAAATCGAATTTTTGGTCCCGTGGGCGTTGATACTATCCATTAGGAACCCCTAGAAGATATTTCCGTCGAATTTGGGTCGAAAAAGTCAAATTAATTTTTTTCGATTTTGGCCAAAGTTAACATTGGGACCTTATGGGGAGGCAAACTTAAATTTTTTAAAATTGAATTTTTGGCCCCGTGCGCGTTTATACTATCCAATTGGGACCCCTAGAAGACATTCCCGTCGATTTTGGGTCGAAAAAGTCAAATTAATTTTTTTCGATTTTGGCCAAATTTAACATTGGGACCTTATGGGGAGGCAAACTTAAATTTTTTAAAATTGAATTTTTGGCCCCGTGCGCGTTTATACTATCCAATTGGGACCCCTAGAAGACATTCCCGTCGATTTTGGGTCGAAAAAGTCAAATTAATTTTTTTCGATTTTGGCCAAATTTAACATTGGGACCTTATGGGGAGGCAAACTTAAATTTTTTAAAATTGAATTTTTGGCCCCGTGCGCGTTTATACTATCCAATTGGGACCCCTAGAAGACATTCCCGTCGATTTTGGGTCGAAAAAGTCAAATTAATTTTTTTCGATTTTGGCCAAATTTAACATTGGGACCTTATGGGGAGGCAAACTTAAATTTTTTAAAATCGAATTTTTGGTCCCGTGGGCGTTGATACTATCCATTAGGAACCCCTAGAAGATATTTCCGTCGAATTTGGGTCGAAAAAGTCAAATTAATTTTTTTCGATTTTGGCCAAAGTTAACATTGGGACCTTATGGGGAGGCAAACTTAAATTTTTTAAAATTGAATTTTTGGCCCCGTGCGCGTTTATACTATCCAATTGGGACCCCTAGAAGACATTACCGTCGATTTTGGGTCGAAAAAGTCAAATTAATTTTTCTCGATTTTGGCCAAAGTTAACATTGGGACCTTATGGGGAGGCAAACTTAAATTTTTTAAAATCGAATTTTTGGCCCCGTACGCGTTTATACTATCCAATTGGGACCCCTAGAAGACATTCCCGTCGATTTTGGGTCGAAAAAGTCAAATTAATTTTTTTCGATTTTGGCCAAATCTAACATTGGGACCTTATGGGGAGGCAAACTTAAATTTTTTACAATCGAATTTTTGGCCCCGTGCGCGTTTATACTATCCAATTGGGACCCCTAGAAGACATTCCCGTCGATTTTGGGTCGAAAAAGTCAAATTAATTTTTTTCGATTTTGGCCAAATTTAACATTGGGACCTTATGGGGAGGCAAACTTAAATTTTTTAAAATTGAATTTTTGGCCCCGTGCGCGTTTATACTATCCAATTGGGACCCCTAGAAGACATTCCCGTCGATTTTGGGTCGAAAAAGTCAAATTAATTTTTTTCGATTTTGGCCAAATTTAACATTGGGACCTTATGGGGAGGCAAACTTAAATTTTTTAAAATTGAATTTTTGGCCCCGTGCGCGTTTATACTATCCAATTGGGACCCCTAGAAGACATTCCCGTCGATTTTGGGTCGAAAAAGTCAAATTAATTTTTTTCGATTTTGGCCAAATTTAACATTGGGACCTTATGGGGAGGCAAACTTAAATTTTTTAAAATCGAATTTTTGGCCCCGTGCGCGTTTATACTATCCAATTGGGACCCCTAGAAGACATTCCCGTCGATTTTGGGTCGAAAAAGTCAAATTAATTTTTTTCGATTTTGGCCAAATTTAACATTGGGACCTTATGGGGAGGCAAACTTAAATTTTTTAAAATTGAATTTTTGGCCCCGTGCGCGTTTATACTATCCAATTGGGACCCCTAGAAGACATTCCCGTCGATTTTGGGTCGAAAAAGTCAAATTAATTTTTTTCGATTTTGGCCAAATTTAACATTGGGACCTTATGGGGAGGCAAACTTAAATTTTTTAAAATTGAATTTTTGGCCCCGTGCGCGTTTATACTATCCAATTGGGACCCCTAGAAGACATTCCCGTCGATTTTGGGTCGAAAAAGTCAAATTAATTTTTTTCGATTTTGGCCAAATTTAACATTGGGACCTTATGGGGAGGCAAACTTAAATTTTTTAAAATCGAATTTTTGGTCCCGTGGGCGTTGATACTATCCATTAGGAACCCCTAGAAGATATTTCCGTCGAATTTGGGTCGAAAAAGTCAAATTAATTTTTTTCGATTTTGGCCAAAGTTAACATTGGGACCTTATGGGGAGGCAAACTTAAATTTTTTAAAATTGAATTTTTGGCCCCGTGCGCGTTTATACTATCCAATTGGGACCCCTAGAAGACATTACCGTCGATTTTGGGTCGAAAAAGTCAAATTAATTTTTCTCGATTTTGGCCAAAGTTAACATTGGGACCTTATGGGGAGGCAAACTTAAATTTTTTAAAATCGAATTTTTGGCCCCGTACGCGTTTATACTATCCAATTGGGACCCCTAGAAGACATTCCCGTCGATTTTGGGTCGAAAAAGTCAAATTAATTTTTTTCGATTTTGGCCAAATCTAACATTGGGACCTTATGGGGAGGCAAACTTAAATTTTTTACAATCGAATTTTTGGCCCCGTGCGCGTTTATACTATCCAATTGGGACCCCTAGAAGACATTCCCGTCGATTTTGGGTCGAAAAAGTCAAATTAATTTTTTTCGATTTTGGCCAAATTTAACATTGGGACCTTATGGGGAGGCAAACTTAAATTTTTTAAAATTGAATTTTTGGCCCCGTGCGCGTTTATACTATCCAATTGGGACCCCTAGAAGACATTCCCGTCGATTTTGGGTCGAAAAAGTCAAATTAATTTTTTTCGATTTTGGCCAAATTTAACATTGGGACCTTATGGGGAGGCAAACTTAAATTTTTTAAAATTGAATTTTTGGCCCCGTGCGCGTTTATACTATCCAATTGGGACCCCTAGAAGACATTCCCGTCGATTTTGGGTCGAAAAAGTCAAATTAATTTTTTTCGATTTTGGCCAAATCTAACATTGGGACCTTATGGGGAGGCAAACTTAAATTTTTTACAATCGAATTTTTGGCCCCGTGCGCGTTTATACTATCCAATTGGGACCCCTAGAAGACATTCCCGTCGATTTTGGGTCGAAAAAGTCAAATTAATTTTTTTCGATTTTGGCCAAATTTAACATTGGGACCTTATGGGGAGGCAAACTTAAATTTTTTAAAATTGAATTTTTGGCCCCGTGCGCGTTTATACTATCCAATTGGGACCCCTAGAAGACATTCCCGTCGATTTTGGGTCGAAAAAGTCAAATTAATTTTTTTCGATTTTGGCCAAATTTAACATTGGGACCTTATGGGGAGGCAAACTTAAATTTTTTAAAATCGAATTTTTGGTCCCGTGGGCGTTGATACTATCCATTAGGAACCCCTAGAAGATATTTCCGTCGAATTTGGGTCGAAAAAGTCAAATTAATTTTTTTCGATTTTGGCCAAAGTTAACATTGGGACCTTATGGGGAGGCAAACTTAAATTTTTTAAAATTGAATTTTTGGCCCCGTGCGCGTTTATACTATCCAATTGGGACCCCTAGAAGACATTACCGTCGATTTTGGGTCGAAAAAGTCAAATTAATTTTTCTCGATTTTGGCCAAAGTTAACATTGGGACCTTATGGGGAGGCAAACTTAAATTTTTTAAAATCGAATTTTTGGCCCCGTACGCGTTTATACTATCCAATTGGGACCCCTAGAAGACATTCCCGTCGATTTTGGGTCGAAAAAGTCAAATTAATTTTTTTCGATTTTGGCCAAATCTAACATTGGGACCTTATGGGGAGGCAAACTTAAATTTTTTACAATCGAATTTTTGGCCCCGTGCGCGTTTATACTATCCAATTGGGACCCCTAGAAGACATTCCCGTCGATTTTGGGTCGAAAAAGTCAAATTAATTTTTTTCGATTTTGGCCAAATTTAACATTGGGACCTTATGGGGAGGCAAACTTAAATTTTTTAAAATTGAATTTTTGGCCCCGTGCGCGTTTATACTATCCAATTGGGACCCCTAGAAGACATTCCCGTCGATTTTGGGTCGAAAAAGTCAAATTAATTTTTTTCGATTTTGGCCAAATCTAACATTGGGACCTTATGGGGAGGCAAACTTAAATTTTTTACAATCGAATTTTTGGCCCCGTGCGCGTTTATACTATCCAATTGGGACCCCTAGAAGACATTCCCGTCGATTTTGGGTCGAAAAAGTCAAATTAATTTTTTTCGATTTTGGCCAAATTTAACATTGGGACCTTATGGGGAGGCAAACTTAAATTTTTTAAAATTGAATTTTTGGCCCCGTGCGCGTTTATACTATCCAATTGGGACCCCTAGAAGACATTCCCGTCGATTTTGGGTCGAAAAAGTCAAATTAATTTTTTTCGATTTTGGCCAAATTTAACATTGGGACCTTATGGGGAGGCAAACTTAAATTTTTTAAAATCGAATTTTTGGCCCCGTGCGCGTTTATACTATCCAATTGGGACCCCTGGAAGACACTCCCGTCGAATTTGGGTCGAAAAAGTTGAATTAATTTTTTTCGATTCTGGCCAAATTTAACATCGGGCTCTTATGGGGAGGCAAAGTTAAATTTTTTAAAATCGAATTGTTGGCCCCGTGCGCGTCTATACTATCCAATTGGGACCCCTAGAAGACACTCCCGTCTAATTTGGGTCGAAAAAGTCAAATTAATTTTTTTTTATTTTCGCCAAAGTTATGAGGCTGGCATCTCATGGTGAGGCGGACTTAAAAGTTCCAAATTTAATTTGCGATTTCAAAGTTTTTCACATGGGATGTGCATGTTTCCGGACATGGGCCACATCATTAACCCCCCTGTATGTATTGAGAAATTTTGGTTCCAGAGTCATTGCTAACCGGCGGAAACGCAAATTCCACATATTTGTGATCTGTTTACAATTCATCATTTTTTGCAACTTCCCTAGTACGAATAATCTGTCTCTAGTTTTTTCAAACCCGAATGAATATTTTCAATCCAAAGTGTTCTTCATTATGACCAATCTGGTAGTGCCATGAATCAGGGGAATGATTGTTTCGAGGATTAGATATCGTCTTAGAAAGCATATCGAGCATATTAATGTGTTATAGGAAATGTAAGCGGTCAGTGTCTGATGTTTAATGATTAGATTTGAAATGAAAAGCCTATTGGCTTTGACAAAGTACCTTCGATACTGAGATGAAACCAGGTGCCATTATTCCTGGAACTGGGAGATCTATCTGGGAACACAACCTTGCACTCGTACCACCCCTGATCACTTTCCCTTATATTAGTAAGATTGATACTTCCATGTCCGTAGTCACTCGATAAGTGGTCTTCTAGCAAATGTATCCTACCTGAGTAGTCATCCGCTATCGATAGAATACTATTTGCTTTCTCGTTGCCTGGTACTTCATACCAAGAGAACACGGTTCTTCCCTATTTAAAGCCAAATCTTATCATTGAAGTTCAACAAGAGAAAGGACGAAAAGAAATAGCTGATAATAAAGCAGTTGTAGTGAGTTCAAATTGCGCCTCACAAGGCCTCACTACGCCATATATATATATATATATTGTTGAGGTTTTAGTAATGTGACATTGCCTTGAATTAATATCTATCTAAACATCTAAGAAATTCCCATTAGGCAATTAGATGAGAAAAAATTGTGCAGGAAGAAATCAAGTGGGGAAATCACGAGCAACTCGAGTTTCCTAGTTGACGAGACACATAATACCCGTTCATTGTCCCATTAACAGTGACAACACTTGAGGCACGCAACTAGCATCTGCAGTACTTGTACAATATGCAGATTAGTCAAGACTATATATGAAGTAGGTTACGGTTAATTCAATGGGGGAATTCTAATCACTACTCATTCACTACATTTCGCATTAAATTTGCCCCTGCTGAGAGAAATTATGACATCTTCCTTTCCCATTCATTGCAAAATTGCGTAATCATTTGGCATATCAGGAAATTACTCAAAAGGTCAACAATTGTCGAATTTCGAAAAATTCTTAAGGATTTCAATTTTTTTTTCGAAATTTGCAAAATTCTGCAAAAATTACAATTCTTGAACACATGGGGATTACAGAGCCCTATATATGAAGTCGTCTAGGGTTAATGCAATGAAGGAATACTAATCGCTTCTCATTTTGCACATTCTGACTCGCATTCTGCATTATTACCAAATTGACCCTTGGTGAGAGCAACTAAGGTATCTTCCTACAGAATTGATTGTGCTATTTGAATATTTGAACTATTTGAATATTTGACGAAAGCACATCAACTCAACACACATGTAATTTCCCTTATGCTCTTGCTCGGTTACGCTATGAAGGGGCACTTATGCGCAATCTCATGGACTTCCAAAATTTCAGAAAGTAAGAAAAACGTTAAAAATTTTCTGGATTTTGAAAGAGCAATTCTGAAAAATTTTGAAACATTTAGAAATTTGAAATACCTCGAAATGCCAAAACGAAAAAAGTGGGCAGGACATTGTAAAAAAAAATACTCACTTCCCTGTTCCACGTTAAAATATAAGGTATCGGAATCTCATGGGGAAAATCGAGATGACAGTTGAAAACGACATACTCCCCAACCGAAACGGTGAAGTTTTTGGCATCCTTATCCTCATCCTGGAGCATTCCATATCCCAGAGCTTCATGGAACCGCACAAAAAAAATTAATTGATTAATTGCTAAATCCACTCCGTCATGATATTGACCCTACAGAAACCTGAGCATCTACTGTCCCCTCAGGTGTTAATTTCAATCTCCATCCACATTTCACATTACCTGAGTTGCAGAAGTACAGAAGAGCGAATCCTCTCACCCATTTGCCACAAAACCAACTAAGTAAATCCCTCATCTTCCCTCAGTTCAATAAAAATCAGCAAATCTGCACGGAGAGAAGGGTTTGATGAAAATTACCATTCCATTGGGCAAATATGTATTATGCACCATTCTCGATTTTCTTTTCATCGACAAATGCAGAAATAATACGAAGCACAAATAAATATGTATGCATAAATTTCACCTAACGGGCACATAGAAACCAAAATAGGTAAATTACCATAAAACCATGGTTAATTTTCTTTCTTACATTTCTCTCAAAAATTGAGATAATTGTTTTTCATGTGAATGATTTCGATTTCTAGAATAGCAATTTCGATTTTCGGTCAATATTTTTGCTGCATTTTTGGGCAAGAAAAACATCCGAAATTGGGCATATTGCGGTTCAAGACAGGTAATTTTTATCAAATTTTTCTCTTGGTATAAGTATCTCACATCTGTTCGTACACTATCACTTTCACAATCACAGTCATTTTTTCAAATCATTTTCCAAGTGTAAAAATGTCAGATCAGACCCAAAACTATGAGATTATGAATTGAACGAAATGTTTAAAAATGGGGAGATCTCATAATTGTCTTTCGAACTGTTAAAATTAATCGATGACTATCGATTGGATCGATTAATTGGCAGTGATGGACGGAATTTTAATTGCACTGAAACAACCGAAATAACTAATTTTTTGGTAAAACTGTGCGGGAAAATTTGCGAGGCCAGTTGGGATGCTGAGTGCCCCAATACAAGTGATCGAGGAGCGGTGGAGATAAACCAAGTAATTGTTGCACTCGTCCGCAGTGAAGCGGATACAAAATCGTGACAAGATGCGGAGTGGGGATTGAATTAATTCTGATACATTTTATGGGCTTGTCCCATACAGGGGCATTGTCGACGAAGGGCGCGGTGATGACAATCAGAATTGGGACACTCATGGGAAAAAATAGCTGCGTCTGAAAATTTTGTACTTCTGAAGAGTATTTACGGCCATCAAAACGAAAAGGTCCCACTTTGTCGATCCATGATTTTCACCCCATTCCATTCTATATTAAGTCATCAAATCCCACTTTACGTTCTGTCCCTGAGAATCCTTTTTCCACGGTCATTTTCCAAAATGTGTGTGCGTGTGTGTGTGTGTGTGTGGCCGTCTGTCTTCTGCATGACTCTTCCAAAATTCGTATTCACTCATAACATCCATCGCGATGTCTTATTTCGTGGGATGCAGTCAAATCTTAGCGCCTATGATGGGACCACCCCCGTCTCTCCCTCCTCCTCCTCCTCCTCCTCCCGTAGGATTGCGTTCCTGCCCAGTCCAGCCGTCTACACACACACACATACGCAGACAGGCATCATCTCAAGATTCACACAAATTAATTAAAGCTTCGTGATTTTGAAAAATGTGAGCAGTCCACTGGGCATAATTCGCGTGGGTGACCTCAAATTGCGTCACATCCGTCCCTTGGACGCATTAGCAGACTGCCCACAAGCCCACACAACCTTGTCACGTTGTTGAAGATAATAGATCCATTCGCATGGATCACGAACGTGGATTGGACGTGCACGGGACACTGGAGAATACATGTAATGCGCTCATAACAGAGGAGACGATGCCTGAATATATTACCTTATCAAATCAAATGAACGAGGTGTGGAGTGACATGTGCATTTCCTATGGGGCTTTTTTGGGCGTACGGGATTTTGGTATGCGTGCCTCATTCTAACGTTTACACCATCATTTGTTGGTCCATTGGCAACGTGTCAACCTTCTAAATTGCTTCATCGGAAATCGTTTTTCAATTTTTGGTCAATAATTTTTCGCAATTTGAGATTTTTTATTCGAGCTTTTTAAACTTTTGGAAACTGGCGATGTTTCAGCAGTTCGTCTCAATTCATGGTAATTCACCTTCTTTTGGAATTTCTCTAATTTCCGAACGAATATAAAGTTTCCATATTAATAACAAATTGATCTCTGAGTGCTTCTTTCTGCTGCCCTATTTTTCTATTAGCGACCTGGTGATAGAAAATTGTCACCAACCATATTAAATTAAAAGACATGTTAATTTGAAAAAAAAAACCATGTTAATACCAATATTTGATGCCGAGGACATCTGGTTTTGGCCAGAATATCGGATTCATGGAGACCTTGGAATCGTGCTGATTACGCGTTTCCGAGGAAGATTGAATGATCGAATTACGCGTCTAGGATTATACACGTGTGAGAAAGACTTAATAATAAGGGCATCTAGCCACAAAATGAGTCACAGACGTTGCACAGAACTTCGGTAATTCGTGAGTTAATGTCTTCCGCTTTCCACCCTGCCCCCCCTTAACAGAGTTTATTATTATTTTTCATGATTCTCCTCTGAGTAGATCCATTCTCAACATAAATCCCATAATTTAGGAGCGTTTCATCAAAAATCTAAGCAGCCCGCGAGAAGTTTCTGGTAAATAATTTTGCCTCCCACACACACACACACACACATCGGGTGAAATCTGAAGCTTTTAAGCAAAATCCCCTTTTGTTGGAGGTCAGGGGATTTTGTCCAAGTTCGTCTCATTCGCTTCGTCCGCCCATACTCGGAGAAAATAAATTCTGTACTTCCTGAAATGTCATTTTATTTTCACTTTTTATTCGGTAATAAATTGTCTACAATTCGTTCTAAAAATTTTTTTAGTCCGTCGTGGTTTTAGCATTCGAGAAATTTGCGAAAATTAGATATTAAATTTCGTTGGGACTTCGGTCTAAAACCGAAGGAATTTCTGCACTTTGAGGAAATGAAAATTTATTGAAAAATCCTGAATTGAAGCTGTAATCAATATTATAGTAGTGTTATTATTATCGTGTGTTTTTATCTTCATTTTCTATTTGTTCATTAGTTTGTTTTTCTCATTTTCACATAATTCGCCCAATTGAAATTGGCCGTTTTGCATCCATAAAGAGGACATCGGCAATAATTATGTTAGAGTTGCCATTTATTTATCAAGTTAATTCACAAGGCCAGTGTGGAGATCTGTATCCGACAGCCATTCGAGATTGACGATTAATTTCTCTTGTCTTGTCCATTAATTCTCATTACGTAGGAGGGATTGATCAGATTCTTAGTGTGGAAGGAAAACAACTGAACCTTATCCTCCATTTTTTTTCAGGTGGATAAGTATCATGATGAGAGGACAAAATTGGAGAGTTTAAAGATGTTGAAAAACCAGACAATCAAAAATTTTTTTCTCTCATTGCGCAAGCCTCAAAAAATTGAGAATTCAGAAAAAAAATTAAAAACATGAGGAAATTGGAAAAAAAATTGAAAAATTTGAGAGAATTTCAAAAACGCTGAAAATTTGGAAAATTTGAAAAATTTAGAGAATTTGAAAGACTTTTTCAGAAATGCCAAATTTTTAGTACAATTTTGTTTCTTATGACGTCACTGGCTACCACCAATATTTTTCTCTCATCATAATATACAATCTGACTTTCAGACCGTGAAGGAATAAAATGAAAATATTGGGCAGATTATCGGTGTAAGACCGATGGTCCGAAGAGCATAATAGATGGAAACTCTCAAGGACGACACACCAAATGGCTTTCAGGTACGGAAGTAGGTGGGTTGTTGTTACCAATGAATAGGAAAAAAAGAGTGTTCAGCAATGAAGCAGATACAGGAAAATCAATCAAGTCATTACTGGTATATCTACGTTGAACCAATTCACAGAAAGTGTCATCATTGATTCAAGAATATCCTCCCCACTTATTATTCATACTCGCTCCATCAGACAGATACAGGACTTCACCATTGATGAATGGTACCACAAAAAAAAATTCACTTAAAAACACCCCACTCATTTATTTCGTCGAAATTATTCTCAAAAGATTAAATGAAACTAGTGATTTTATCCCGTGATTTCAAACGCCGATTTTTTCGTCGGCATTCCTGACATTTCCAGCTGTCTCGCATATAAAAAAAAGTGGTGAGAAGAGGTACTAAATCCAAAAGAATTATAGATGAACTGGCGAAACCTTCCAGACAATCTATGCAAAGGTAGCCAGGTGTATTCTAAATGCAAATCGCCCCTTTCTCCTTTTCTCCTTCCAAGAACTCATCACTCAAAAATAGCATTCTTGATTCAACAATGTCCTTTTCTGTGGGGAAAATCGATTAAAAAAAATAAAGTTTGAGTCAAGAAATTTCGATGAGCAGTAGAAAAATTATATTTCACAAGAAAATAAAACCAATATCAATATAAAAAAAATGTAAAAGAAAAACTGAAAATAATGGTACGATAACCAGAAGATTTAGCGATTCACGTGTGTCCTCTTGAGATCCTTGTTTTCGTCTAACTATATGATATATCTACATTTCACTTATCAGTTCTACTACTTGCCTAAATAGAGTAGGGACCAACGACGCAAATAAAAAAGGCTCATAGCCCCCTTTTTTGAATATGTAACGTCGTAATTTCGCCCCGCCCCCTCCCCCCCTTCATTCATCATTTTTTTTCCTCATCGTCGTCCCGAGAATTTGCGCTGGGCACAACTAACTCGACGTAAACTATCAAACAAACAATAATAAGTGAATAGAACTAAGATATCAAATTGGCAAGATGAAAATATCCTTAACAATACTAACGGGCTATAGGCAAAGGCGTCCCCTGGGCTTCAATTTTTTTTTACCTCTCCTGAACTAGCCGCCGGACGTATCCACTGGCGAGGTGAGCAGCGTGCCGCCCCATGTATTATTCAAAAAAAAAGACGGAATTTCTACAAAAATTTTACAATTGAAATTTGAGAATAACAAAACGACGGCTCATTAAGCCAGTTCAAGGTGGTTAATGTTAAAATAAAAAGTGTCTGAACTCCCCTTGCCTATGAACCAATAATGAGCATTAAATAAAAAACAATATCTAATGGAAACCCTAAAATTAAAATTGCACGCAAAGTATCGGGACCACGTTGGACCACCAATACGAATAATCAAATATATTATTATAGTTAACTATGTTTTAATAATAATAAGTATGATACAACGGCAATTGGCAATAAATCGACAATGAATAGTCGTTAATGCCATTTTTTCATATTAAAAACACATCATTTTCTTTTTCATCCCTGCTTCCGTCGTCTCGTTGATTAATACGCTACAGGCTATATCGTTACGATTTACAATATCAATTAATTATCAAATTATTAATTCAGTTATTAGAATTACTTTAGAATATTGGTACTCTTGTGTTCTTCCTCTTAATTTTTTCTCACTCTCTCTCTCTCTCTCTCTCTCTCTATCTTTCCTCACTTGCCTCGCACTTCGTTTACAGTTTTTTTACTTAATTAATTAATTCATCACTCGGTAGTTTCATCCTCGCATTATCATTTTCACTGTGCAGACTCTTCATGCCTTAACCTCCGTCGTTTCATAATTAAGAGGGCACGAAAGTAGAAAAAAAACACATCGAATTGTGGGGAAAAATTCGCCACGCGATTTTCTCGTGGAAATAGCATGGAAAAATATGAAAAATAGAGGTAATGAAAATCACGCCCATACAGGTTTTTTCCGACTATTTCTCGTATTTTTTCATGTGAATTTAGTTGAGAATTCTGGAGCAAAATTTCTCCGGCACTCCGATTTAGTTTTTCACTCTCGAAGCTTCTTGATCTTACAATATTTCATTGACTGCATCATTGTGCTTAACGCAGCATACATTTTGTTTTAATTGTGTAGGACCCTCACTAATCTTCCTTTATCATTATTTACGTCTGTTACGTATTTATATATATGTATAGTGTCTTCTTTTAAATATAAATAAAATGTTTGTACTATATGAAGAGAAATTAAAATGCTTGGAGTCGGTAGGGAAAGTTTGCACTATTCAATAAGAATTAGTTTACCCTACTAACGCAAATAATTGATTTATAAATATATGTCAATGAAAAAATAAAATTTGTCGTGCAATAGAGGGATAACATAAAGGAATTTTCTTCCGTTCTTTTTTTAAATTATACAAATACATTTTTTTCGAATAGTCACTTCCCCTATCGACTCAACATAATGATCGTAATTACAATGCGTTTGGTGAAAGTTTAGGTGGGATATTTGAAGAATAATTATATTTTATTTATGCATGTCCAAGTGCGCATAGGTTTCTTCATTAAATACACAGCATTCATTTCGCAGGTCAGCCTTTCAATCTTCTAAAATAATATCATATGAATTGTGACCAAAGTACATCGAAATTGATCATCAATAGTCTTTATATAGTCTCGATAATTACTGATTTTTGGAGGTTACGTCATGAGATTTGTTCACAATTCACGTAATATGTCAATACCTGGACGAATGTCATTGTCAAATACTGATTATCGGCCATGAGAATTATAAATAAGTAGTTAGCAGCATAAATTTTCCTCTTTACGTGGAATGTAAACGAATAACCTGTACGAAGCACTTCAACTTTCAGTCCATGAATTCCCATCGTCCAGTCAATAATAGAATAAAAAAATCCTTAAAAAGCACATTCTCATCACAGAAATATTATGGAACCAATTGAGGGCATTTCGGGGAGTTTAACGTATTTTTTTACGATTCAAAGTCACGAAGTGAGGAATTGGTATAGACGCCATGTTGTATGAGTGTCCAAAATGGCGAAGCCTATGCTTCTCAAACTTTGGGCCTTCAATCAATTAAGAACATGCGACACTTTCTTGAATCACCGTCATTGGTTCCATTGGACTTCAATCATGGTAACAGCTTTTTACTAAATTATTTTTTGACATTATCATTACAAACGGAGAGATTTATGGAACTAAAATCCAACGGCTTCTCAGAGATTATTCTCTTCCAACTGGCCTCTTGAAATAATCTAGAAACTATGAGCGAGGAGTAACGGTGATTGTGACAGCCGCTTTTAAAATTGGCAATTCCTGTCATGTTCAAGGTCATTGGAGACATTAACATGGCAAAACCAAATATCAGAGACCGACCATGCTATCTCAATTAATTAATTCTCTTTATTGCTTTGTTCTCATCTGCTTTCATTAAAACACATTATTTTATAATTTATTAATTATAATATTAATTTACGTTGCTTAAGAAAAATTATTGTGCCGATAATATGTTGGGTTGCTAGCGAAACCCTAAATAGGCAGTGCAGTACGAGTGAGTCCTTAAGCAATCTCGAGGCAAGCTTCGGCCTAATATCACGTTTCGAGTCCATTGCTCATCGATTAATTAATTATTTTTAATTGTTTTGTGTGTGGATTTTTTTAACTTCTTCAATTGTGTCATTTGTTGCTCTTTATCAACTCAATGATTAATCAGTGATTAATTACATTATGATTAAATTTAACAGTTGCATGTCGATAAAAATGAATTTTTATACATCGTTGTGGTGTTTATCAGCAACTTTCTCCAATCTTTGGCGTATTTTCAGCCATTGCATGGGCTAACCACACTCATGTTTTTACCACGTTGAGCCTTTGGAAAACTTCACACAGAATGGTTATCCATGAGACAATATTTCTCATTATTATTAATCGTCGGTCCTTGTGATGGTATTTTTGTAAATTCATTTCTGCAGTTCTCCGATGGATAAGCATCTGATGTCACTCGAGTCCGATATGAGGTGATGTTACTATCCTTCTTTCACCTTATTCACAGATAATTAACGATTTTAAAAAAAATTTATTCATTGGTTTTAGTTCTACAGAAATAACTTCAGCTCCCAACCAGACACCGGTATTCGACGTCAGTTATAACATCCGAAATAACTCTAAATGTTTTTTAATGGTGAAAAATTATGCAGTGGTGATTGCGAGTTCGTGCATTTTTAGACTATTGGAATTGTCTTCATTTTCCACGGTCCCATCTAGCAGAATAATGTGTGGTTGGGTGATCTCAGGTGCTTGATGTTCGGAGTGACTCGGAGGGTGCGTAGACCAAGTAGGGCTATAGACTTTTGAATCATCGCGACACGGAGCTGGTACGTTGAATGTCAAAAAACACCTTGTGCAGGAAATAAGTTGCAGTTCTCTCATTCGCGATTATGTCATCCCATTCACAATATCATTGTCATCGGGAAACTTTTTATTGCCTAACTTTCAGACAGAAGTATCCATTGGAAATAAAGCTCCTGCACATGATATTCTTACGTATTATCCCACTGGAACGAGATCTCATCTGCAGACAGTGTTTTGACCTTTCACATAAATCCTCAACTTTTATTTGATCCGTCACTATCGATAACATCACATTCTTTCAGCTCTCCCAATAGCTCCAGCATTTTTCGCATTCTCAATTTGCATACATCATGTCTGAGCCCCTGTCCAGCACTCCCCCTCCTCCTCTATCGTCAGCAAGCACTCTCCAAATGGGCACTCTGTCGTCGTCTGGCCTGTCTCTGCCTAAACTGATGAAACTCAGCTTTCATAGCCTGCACCCTGGCCTCAATGTTATCCCGGGAGTACCTGGAAGTCGCCTGAGCAGTACTAGTAGTGTGAACCTGGTGTATATGTGGTAGATTAATCGTATGAATCTGATGAATTTGATGCACTGGGGGTCGCTCCTCTCGCGTCGGTGTGGAAGCTGATGTTGGTGTTGGAGTACAGCTGACAGGATCAAACTCATAATGCCCATCGACACTCCCCACGTCCACCGCAATATGAGCATGACTGTGAGGAATCTTTCCGGGAATCTGCTGGTGATCCTGCAGCTCGAGCCAGCGTCCAAGAAGCGGCGGTGGAGGCGGCCTGTAAGGAGGCGGACGCCACTCTGCAACTGTACTGCCACTCCTCGAACTCTGATTCTGCGTCTGACTGGTATTTTTGCTACCGAAGCCCGACGAGCTGGATCGACTTTCCGGCGACGTCTCAGTCATGTGCAGATCAGGAGATGCAGCTAATTCGGGAGCTGAGCGTGCGTGTCGTGCGTGTCTGGGAGGCAATCTAGCTCTGGGACGAATTCCTCCTAGAGGCTGTGGTGGAGAAGAAGTGGCTAGGGGCTGAACTGGGACAAACCTTCGGGATTCAGCGTGAATGGCTTTGAGCGAAGGAAGCTCCTGACTGTAACGCTGGTGGACACTTTTCAGCTGCAAGTGATGGTAGTCGGGAGTCAGCTCAGCCGGAAAAGAACGCTCACCCGAGGACGGCTGACGAACTGAGCTGAGATCAGTGAGATAGAGTGATGGGTTCGTTGTCCAGATGATTTGTCCACTGTTCGGGGAACTTGCCAGGAAATTTGGAGATGCTATGGCGCAAATTTTTTGGGGTTTGACCAAAGGATTTATCAGGTTGCTGAGCTGGTTGCTCAAGTAGCCCATTGCGCGGTTCGGAATGCCGAGAGAGAGGCCGCTGGTGTCAGAGCGCAGACTAAGTTGACTTGTGCCTACTAAAGGCCGCCGCCAGGATGATTTTAGGCGACTCTTCTTTGGCAGGAAGCCACCATCGTCTGAGCTTGAGGCGTCCATTATGCTGTTATTGGCTGAACTCATTAGGGAATCGGCTATGACAAAACGACCGTCCGCTGCTCGAGAAATTTTTCCCAGTGGACGACAACGGCAGGAGTCTGGGCTGTCTGGGTTGAGAATCTCGCGCAGGAGAGTTAGACCTGGTACTCGGCTTTTTCTAGATCTGCAGGAGAGAGAGAATAAGGTTAGTAGAGAATAAGTTATGGATTGATTACTGGGCAACGAAGGGCTAATGATTGAATCGATATTTTGGCCTAATTTTCGGGTGATAATCAATATATTCGTGGAAATGTCAACATTACAGGTTTTGGTTAACCGAATTTTCTTCTCAATTGAATATCATTCACTCGAACGAATTTCAATTATAGAACATTGAGATAATTGAAGTACTGTCACTGCGCAGGCAATAGAAACCCCTCAAACAAATGAATGAAAAAAATGTTAATAACGATTCAATCTTTTGATCTTTCATTACCCTGTAACAACGAAAACGTGCAACAATCACGACAATTAATAACGACACTCAACATCAACATGAAAAAAATGAAGAAATGAGTTAATTGAGGGATTAATGAGAACGTAAATGCTAGTACACTGATTGACTCGTAATTAATAAAATCCAACGATAATTATAAATAATGCA
The DNA here is from genome assembly GCA_026005395.1 of Asobara japonica. Classification (NCBI taxonomy): domain Eukaryota; kingdom Metazoa; phylum Arthropoda; class Insecta; order Hymenoptera; family Braconidae; genus Asobara; species Asobara japonica. The sequence goes on along the minus strand of BQMI01000533.1, from coordinate 240,235 downwards.
CGCCGGGAGGAGCATGCACATGCGCATTCCTGTGCAGTGGTAATTGGGTGTGAAGTTGTGGGAAGTGGGTGACATCAGTTAGGTGAACAGTTGCCAACTGATAATTCAATGGAATATTTAATCTCCCCAATAATGATTTCAATAATTTTTTAGTCAAGATTGCTTTTCTTTTTTTGTTCGTCTCTCAAATAAATCCAATTGAAAAATTATATATTATTTTTGAATCGTTAATGATTGAACAAAATAAAAGAGAACAATTTTTTTAGTGGTTGCAATCGTGGATTTTTGGTGCTCCGTGTCTCGTCACCTTTTTTCCTCCTTCGGGTCCGGCAGCAGGGAAAGAATCGGGGAGAGAGAAGTATGTAACACAACGATTACATTCACAGAGAAAAATAATTGGTGGTAATAATGATAATAATAACACTAAAATAAATTCCAATTTATATTTGTTTCAATAACGTTAAGGCGGTGATTAGGGAGCAAGTAGATAGCTTTAATCATATTTTAATAATCCGTTAAAACAAAAAGACATTATTATGAAAATAAAAAACAACTCTGGAGCACGACAAAATATAATTATGCACAACGAATCGCTGGTAACATGCCAACATAGCGAAAATAATGGAAAATTAATGTAACAATGGGAAGGACAATTATTATTATGGTTACCAGCTTGTGCAGGATTAAAAGTAATTTACCTACTTGTTTGGTTGAAGGGGGTGTATTAGTGTATATATATTTTTTCGTATTTCGGGATTAATTATTGATCGTCTAAAATTAATAAACTGAAACGAAGAAGAGAGAGTGATGAATAAATTTGAAGTTTTTTTCCTCGGTTTTGCATATATTATATTCAGAATAATTATCTACTCGAATTGAATGAGTAGTTTCGACTTAGCAGTTTCATCCAATGATTAACAGTCATGGAATAATTCGAGTAAATAATTTTTCTGAATCAACGGTCACATGCCATAATCTAATATAAAGCTTGAACTTCAATATCATCATGAGAAAAAAAAAGGAATGTTCATTTGTCGTGCTCATTAGGATGAATGATAGAATGTAAAAAAAAATAGTAAATAATAAACAATGATTGATGATTGGTTAATGACTGACAATGAGAAACACCTTGTTCGTTTTCTTTTCAACTCTAATTGACATCTATGTACTCCCTAAAAGCCGCCGAGCCAAGGTTAAGGGTACTGACTGGAAGAACTAGTGAGTCCTAGCTGTTTGCCTGTATTGCTCATCTCATCTACAGTCATGACAATCATCCTAAATAGTAGACAGTAGGTATAGTGGTTGGTGGATGTAGTTATAGGTCCTAGCAGGTAACATTGCAGAGCCATGTACGTTGTCTCTTAGTTATTTTTGTTTTGTATTATTTTTTATTTTTTTTTTTTTTGTTAATCAAGACTGTTTTATCTGGTGTGATAGCAACGGTTATGGGCGGTTATGGTAGCACTGGGTGATAGTGAATTTAAAAATTTGTTTAACGCTTCGAAGTACTTTTCCCACCGCTAGTTCGATTCTATTCAGATTGATCGTATGGTGGTTGTCGATCTGGGACTTGGTCTGGGTACGTAGCTGTGGCTAGCGGATGTTAGGCTTACTGTTCCGCCTCTCTATGATAAACACGCTCTCGTTATCTCGATTATCGAGATGGAGTGCATGATGGTCACGATCACGATTCAAGGGGGCCTCGTAGACCTGCTCCGAGGTGGCAGTGGCGGGGGTAACTTGCGTAGGAAGTGGTTGATGAAGAGGTTGTGGTTGCGGATTCAACGGGCTGCAACGGGTCAGCGTCGACACTGACTCGCCGCACGCGTTTAAGTTTGTCGACCTACAGAACATACAGAGGACATGGAGACACCACGTGGTGCTGTTTTTTTTTGTTTTCTGTGGGTCTGGTAATTTTGTCCAAAATCATTGATCCACTGATTAGTCCAGAAACCAATTGATCCACACTAGACGTCCAATAAGTTCTAGTCTTAGCAAAATTTCTCTCTCCTTTGACCATTTAGCTGGAGACTCTAATATGATGATGATTGAGTGAGCCGAACGGATGAATTTTCTCATTCGAACACTACTTGATTATTGAATCTTCACGAGATGCTGCGGATCGGTGTACCATTCAAATATCATAAAACAGTGATTTGGTGATGCTTCGATTTCGTCTAAATCTTACTCAGACTCTAAAGACACACATCCGGAGGTGGATGTCCCATAGAAGCCCAGAAAAGGTTTGTACCACGAATCGAAGACTTGTTTTTTGACCGATTTTATGGAATTGCTCATCAATAATAGTAATTGTTTCTTTTTTCCTGATTCAAGACTCTAACGCAACATAATGAGACACTGCCAATTGGACGAATAACAATGGACGAATAGCATTGTTGAACGAATTTACCGTGGACCGAAGGATATTGGAGCAAAGAACATCGGCCAAAATATACCGGTTCGTGTCTTGTTCAGGGAATTTTTTGACAAGTCCCGACCCACTGTTGGGGTGGACGGAGGTGAAAACAGTGATTCTTTTATTGACAAATCTAGGAGACAAGAAAAGAGCCACTGTCTCACCAAAGCTATTACCCCAGTTCCTTTCACTGTCATAGTTGTGGGGTGACGGTGTTCATTGGTGTATCATTTGTTTTTAAAGGCCAACACAGACTGGTCAGGACAATGGATCACTAGCAAATATCTGCGATCAACTCATCAATCTACACGACTGGTACACATCAATCTCCCGCAAAAGCTATCAGAAATGTGGACGTATTGATATCTAAGGAATTTTATCATCTTTCACAGATCCGTAATTACGAACATCACTCGAGCAGTTTGTCAGATTTTTGCCATTTCGATCTCATCTTCACACGTATATGGGTCATCCCAAATGATATTTGTGAATTCGATTTAACTGCACTCGACCACAGATTGGCCAGAGGAAGAGATTAATTTGATGTAAATAATAGAAGCCATTGTATGAATCATCAAATATAGATTCTATTACCAGGAATCACCCATATACGGTTGCATTTGGAGAAATTTCAACAAATCCACAAATGGCAGTTTTGTTAGTTGGATTTCGGTAGCTGACGATCAGCTGACGATCGACCAAGCACACAATGCGATGCCGGAATCAACTATCAGCCATCAAAGTTCACCACACACAATTATATTTGCTGCAATCAACAATACTGATGCGGCTGCTTCTAAAATATCAATCCATTTATAAAATTTTCATTTTTATTTTCGTGTCGAAGGATTTGTTGAGTGATCAATTATCATGGAACCCACTGGCCGACTTGCTAGCAACAAATTTCAAGGGAGCTAGATGATATCGTTTCGATATATAAAACCGGCAAATGTGTTGATAATAATCAGCTGAAAAATTATTGTTTGCACGACCGTCACCCCAATAGCCTATCGATTTATAAAAGACCGTCCAGCCCGTTCTGGATATTATGTAGGCACATTGATGATATTCCTTACAAAAATCCGTTTGCAGTGATAAATTAAAGTGAAATTAATCGCATTCGTTTTCATCCGCGAATAATGAAGAAAAATAAAGTAATGAGAAAATGAAAATAGTGCTCCTCTCCATGATTTTTCTTGATGTACACGATTGATGAATAAAACAAAAAAAGAAAAAGCAATGTGAAAGAACTGTCGATTAAGTTACAATTGATAATAATCCAGAATAGGCATCACTGCAGTCGTATTGTGGACTTTTGGATGCCATTTTCATAAATAATAATTTGCATTTTTTTATGATCGCAGTGCCAAATTTATGTTTCTAAATTTTGATTATTTTTTTCTTTTTTTTTCTGGTAAAAATGAGAAATCTAATTGCTGTGCTGTGGTGTATTAAATTAGTATTTAAACAATTCGAAGGATACGTTCTGCGTGCAATCGAGGAACGTGAGAGAAATAGAATCAGTGCATGTGATCGATTTCGTCCGCTCTCCATTGAATAACTTGTAGACTTATTAATCGGTGGTTTAATTGTTGTTTAAAGAAAAAGAAAATTTCTGATTGTTTCAAAATCATAAGTCGTTTAAAATGCACTACATCGCACTCCAACCTCGTCCAAAATACCTCTGCTGCTTCGGTCAAACCTGTCAATCGCTAAGTATCTAAGCCTCACTGTTTTCCACAGGTGAAAATGAAAAAATCAATTTTTCTTGAATAAATGACTCATAAACAAAATTTGAAACGTGGAATTTTGTTGTGAAATCGTTTTTTTCTTTCAATTTCGTAAAAGGAAATTTATTGTCACACGGACTCATCGTCAAATGATTGCAAATTGCCGAAAAAAGTTTGCACTTCATTTTACTCAATTTGTTATTAATGAAATTGGCCACAAAAAAAATTATTCGCGTTATTGAGCTAGAGTGAAAAGTAATTAATTCATTGTACCACGGTCGAATTTTTAATTGGCCGAAATTGAGTTCAATCACATCAAAAATTGCATATACATAATTAAATTCTCATGATTTTTTCATTTTCGTTTGATATTACGTGTATGGGCGCGCATAGAATTGAATAAAGTATTTATGCGGCATTTTCTGTCAAAGCAAACTGGTCCTGCAAAAATCTGGAAAAATGCCAGATCATTTCTATATTTTCTTCTAGTCTTCCCAAATTCATTCAGTGAATTTACTGAAGAGGTGGGGTTATGCACAAGAAAAAAATACTTAAAAATCCCAAAAAAAATTTAGTAGAAAACTGTTCTTTCTTCATTATTTCTTAATATGTCTGTATCAAGAACTTTGGAAGTCTGAAGTGACGTATAAAAAATATTCCGAGTATAAAGAAACAATTTGACTTTTTTAGAACAGCTCAGGACCATGAGGCACTGAAAAAATTTTTCTCTTGTACCTAGTAAATTTTTTGCGAGACAAAGTTCAAGTCCTTCAGCAAAAAGGAAACTTTTCTTGGTACTAAAAAATTAACTAGAAACAAGTTTTTTCCCCCTCCACGCCTGATTTGACAGATTATGCCGGTGGCACGGAGAGAAAAGTTTAATAAAAATTAGGGTCTCTTTCGGTAAAGAAAGAAATCTAGACCGGATAATTTTTCAGGCGGCAATGGATAAGTTTCATCACACTAAAACGATCACAATTTTTTTTGTTTCATTGGAGTCCGAACAAAAATCCTACATATGGTTGGATAAATTTGACCGTAATGAGCGGATGGAAAATATTCTATGATCACCAATGGCTGCATTGGTAGAGAAAAAGTGACCAAACGATCCGTAGACCTTTTAGTCAACTCAGAAAATTTTAAACCCTGTTGCGAATAAATTAATTCGATCAATTGAATTTGTAATTTTTACGAAACTTTTCTCTTCGTGTATGCATCGCCCACAATTGATTGAATTCTACTTTGATCGTGAGAGGTTTCGTTATTACTGTGGTGCTTCGGTGGCCTATTGCTCGGGGGCTTAATTACTAAAATTCTGACTAAGCTCGTATTACCAGAATTGCATCTGCATTGCGGACATTTTTAATATTTTTCAGACCCCCGTTTATCTTTCGTCATCTCTAATTCACTTTTTTTTTAATCTCACGAGCAAATGCAATTCCCTTTGATGAATGATTGCGAGCCCCGATGGGGCTTGCAACTCCAATTGATTTTTTTTCCTCATTCTTTTATGGTTGTATTTATATTTTAGTGGCGGATTAGAATGGTAATGGGTGGTAGGCGAGTGGGAAACTTACTTTTTCAAAGGCACTGTTCCCTGCGGACCCTGACCGGCCCCGTTCCGGGTGTCGGTGACTCTGCAGTTTACCATTTTATATGCTGAAAGTAGTTCTATAATAGAAAAACATACATTATTGAATTATCGATGTGATAATATTGATTTATAGTGAAGTTATAATTTTTCATTATCGAGAAAGCTTCAAGAAATTCTAAAACGTTCAAAAACTCCAATAAATCAATCTCAGAATTTTCTGTGTAGAAATTTCGCTAATAATTATACCCTACGCATACATTCGTAAACGTCGCAACTACCTTTTTGCTGTTTTCGTCGCTTTCGTTTATTGCATATTTTCACTGCACAAACGCTGAGAATAATGGCAACGATGAAGAAGAGTATTCCACCAACGACACCGGCAGTGATGGCTTTGTGCTTAACTCGTGCCGGCACGGGAAATTTGGTCAGGTCGCCTTCTCCGTAGTTTGTAGCAGAATGAGCTCGTACTTTGAAGTAATACGTTCTTCCACCCACTAGATTTTTCACTGTGAAATGGAGAGAATAAAATTAGATAACGCCAGTGCGATTGAATCAATCGAGAACTGATCAAACACCAGGGAGTTATAATTCAGTGACGAAGTCGTGAGCTTGGATAAGTGCATCTGCACTTCAACACAATCTTTGCCAAAAAATCTTTGCACAAAATATTTTCATCAAATAGATTTCATAAAACTACAAGACACCATTTTATATGCTGAAAGTAGATCTATAATAAAAAAGAAACATTGTTAAATTATCAAAAAGTGGCTGAAGAGCTTCAGGCAACGACCGTTTATAAGGTATCGTACAATAGTGGTCTTTGAAATTTAAGAAAATTAAAGGAAAAATATTACGATGTGGGAAGAAATGGCTTGAAAAACCTTACCCAGATAACTGGTCTCCTCAGGCCGAATCTGTCCCTTATTGAGTGGTTTCCAAGGCCCATCAGTTTTGTAAATAATATCATAGTACTGCACGAGATGATGTCTCTCACTTGGATGCTGCCAAGTGATCAAAAAGCCATTACTGATCTCGGTTACAGTGAGATTGCGTGGAGGCCCGGGTTTGGGTCCCGTATTCTCCGAGGCAATGCCACCGGTCGCAGGGGTTGTATTAGGGTTATTGGCCCCAGCTTCCAATGTTCTAATTTTCGTTACGGCACTCAGCATCCCTTCGCTTATAGCGTTTTTCCCGACCACCTGACGAAGAGATAATGTTCATTTTGATCTTGCAGATTTCTACTTTACCGGTTACAGAGCACATCGTCTATACGGTAGGGGTCAAGAGGTGTGCCCGAGTAAGATTCATGTTAAACAATAGTTTTTAAATGGTAGAAAGTAAGTGTCTTGCAAAGATGTTGCTCAAGAATGGTAATCCAATAAAATATGTAGTTATTCTAGTCTTTCAGTCCGCTACCAATTCGGTCGGTGCAACATGAATTGTGGGCAAAGTGTGCTATGTTACTTCGTCGGTACGTTATTTAGACATGTAGCCTGTGCTGAAACTTAGCCACGGAAACGTGGTCGCGCACAGGTACAATGAATTAATAAAATCCTACCTGAAACTCATAGATAGTCCCCGGCGCCAACTCGTTAATAGTAGCTGACGTTCTGCCCGATGGCGTAACGGGTATGGTATTCCAGTCGGTCACCCCCTCTTTCCTGTACCAAATAGTATAATCTTGTTTGTAATCTGGTCCTCCGGAATAGCCCGGAAACCAATGTAGGGTAACAGTGAATTGTGTTGCTGAGCCCGTGACATTGTGCGGCGCATGCGGTTGTGAGCCCTCGACAATCAATTGCGTAGACGATACAATGGTAGCCACCTCATTTGAGGCGACGCACTGATAATAGCCAAAGTCTGTTCGTTTGAGGCCCTCAATTGTCAGATTTCCCCCGACAATTTTGCCCCGATTACGCTCCAGAGGCGCTCCATTGCGCCTCTGCCACTGAATCGCGGGCTTCTGCGTACCCTCGGCCTCCTGGGCGTCACACGAGATCTCCACGCTCTCACCCACTTTTCGCTGGTACATCGCTTCCGGCTCGATTGTGAACACTGGAGGATTCCGCACCAGCACCTACAATTTTTTATAACACTTGACAAATTTCGCTTTTTATAGAATTTTAAACATTTTCACATTTTTTGAAAACTTGGTCAAATTGGAATTTTCAAAAATTCTTGTGCTTTCTCATTCATTTTTGAGGGTTTTTTGAAATTAATTTTTTCCTGCCAGCATACTTAAATTTTGCATTTCTTTTCATCAAATCTTAGTCCGATTGACCACTTCACGAAATCGGCATAAGTCACGGAATTGGTGAGTGATAAAACAAAAGTTGAGGTTTTTTCTATTTGTCTCGCATTTGCAATTGATTTCATACTTTTAATTTTCTGATTTTGGAGCATATATTGCATTACATACCTCCATCGGACCGGAGCCGCCTTGAGTGCCGTGGGCGTTGTACGGGGTGCATGTGTACTTGCCCTGGTGGTTCTCGTTTACCCGGGTAAACAGCAGGGATCCGTTGTTCATTATCACTATGTCCTTGGTCTGGTAAGGCTCGAGGAGACGCTTGTCCTTGGTCCAGGTTACGTACTGCAGAGGAGGGTTGGCTTTTATGTAGCACTGGACCACACCCGCCAGACGAAAAGGTAGAAATTGCACCGTCGGGGTAAATGTCACCTTTGCTGGGTCTAAACCATCAGAAAATGCGATTAAAATACATTGTCAAGTTTTGCGCCATTTTTTGTTTCAATCAAAAATTTTGAAAACTACAATCGGTGTATCGTCTAGTCTTTGTGTTTTTTTTTTATTTTTTCAAAAATTAGAAAAATCCTAAAGCTTTCTAACATTTTTGTAATGTTATATTCTGAAACGAAAGATCAATATTGACTAGACGAAAATTAAGGAAAAATATTTACACTCGACGTTGAGATAGGCGCTTGCACTCTGGGGCTCGCCAATGCCATTAGTCACTTCGCAGAGGTATTGACCGGTGTCGTCTGCACTCACTGGATTAATTACGAGGCTACCATCTTTCCGGATGGACACTCTTGTGTCTAGTTCAGAGACCTCGGTCACTGGCGCACCCTCGCGAAACCATCGAACCGTCACATTGCCCGGCAATGCTTTAGCCTCGCAGGGAAACTGCACCTTTTCGCCCTCCAGTTTAGTTTGATTGGTCGGGGCAACCATGATTACTGCTCCGCCTAATCAGGATTTATAAAAAAACATCGGAAATTACAACCTCCTCAAATGATTCTAGAATATTGCAAATTTTTGCTATCAGTTCCTATAAATTCTTAAAATTTTCCAAGTTCTAATATCAGTTTTGAATTTCAGAATATTTTTGATAGTTTCGAAAACTTATTATTTTAGCATAAAATTCAGAATCCATATTCTCCCACACAGCCATATAATTTTTTCCATAATTTGAATGCCCGGGTATACATGATAATAGGCTGTAATTGAAGCGATCTCACTTTGAACATAAGTTAGATAGACTCTTAAGAGTCATTCATCAAATTGTTTTCAGACACGAATTAGTGAAGCAGTTTTTCTCCAATTTCCGACATTATAAATCTGTTAAGTGTTGTACATAGTCGGCCTGAAGTGCATCTTATTAAACTGGGCTCCAGAGAATGCAGGATTATGAGATGTCATATAATGAAGGTTTTCATGGTGAAGAATTTTCATGACGTGTTTCATATGGAATTTACTTGGGAGTAACGAATTAACTGTACTGCATGAATCTCCCCTGTATATTTTTCAACTTGATAACGAAACTCAATGTAAAGCTTGAAATCTTGCTTGTGCTGTTTAAAAAAAACTCAGTTTGTCGCGCTCCTCAAGAACAATTTGAAATTAAACATGTTTACAACGGACAACCAAAAATCGAATTAGCAAACAGAATTCGAGTATAAACTTTTATCGAGAAAACGTATAACTTTAGGATGGGAAATAGCACTTGTAAAGCTTGCCTGCAAGTTCAATTAATTTAGTGCACCAGTGTATGGGAATTTAGTGCACCTTGTATGGGAAGATGTGTCGAAATATTTCGTGCACTGAATGCAATTTTTGGCAAAAAAGGGCCGAAAGTACTAAATGAAACACGATCAAGAAAATTGCCATCTTTTTGATACTGATTAAAAAATATAGGGGGGCATAACGGGACGAGAATCATAGTGAGACCGGGAGAATAGTGGGCTTTGAATGCAGAATGATGATAAGTGCACTATCATGTCCCACTTCGACCACGTGTCCCATCATACCCCATCTCTGATTATGCCCCGCTGTCCGCTATATATCTTACCGGCAATAACAACCCTCGTGGTGTGGCTGATCTGGCCCTCTCCATTCCTAGCGATGCATGTGTAGTCACCAATATCCTCGGTTTTGATTGACGAGATCCTGAGCTCCGTGCCCTCATTAAATATACCGATTGTATTGGATGTTGCCACGGGATTGGCATCTTTGTACCATACTATTTCAGGTGTGGGAGTACCCTCCGCCTGGCAATTCAGAATTATAGCGTCACCCAGATTCACGTAGATCATCTCCTCTGGGGTCATGGTGAACCTCGGGGGAGCTGGAATGGATAAATTTGCACCTTCAAATTCAAAGGAAATGACGATATTGTGCTTCGCATTCTGATCGTGGTGAAATATTCTTCCAATTTCACAAACCTCGAGAAAATCTGGATTTTTCTGAACTTCCAAACTTTCAGAATCCAATACTTGAAAATATTTTGAAAATTGCAAAGTTTATAAGAATTTTTTTTATCGTGAAAAGTACTCAAAATTTAAGAGATTAAAACAGGACAAATATTTTGTCAAACTCAATTTTTTTGGTTAAATGGAACTTTGGGAAAATCCAAATATTTACAAACAATTAAAAAAAAAGCAAGTACCAACTGGAGATCTCAACAATTTTACAAAGTTCAAAAGTTACGAAAATAACTTCAAGATAATTGTATCTAGGAGGAATCAAAACACTTTTGAATGTTTTCGGAAAAGAGTTAGAAGTTTCAAAAGTTGAAAAGCTGTTTAAAAAAAATTAAAAATCCACCCCCTTCTCTGGGGTCGGCATAAACCTGGGCTGAGCTAAAATGGGTAAATTTGCGGGTTGAAATCCGGCAGAAATCCCGATATTATGCTGCAGCTCCTAACAATATTAAATTTTCATTTCAAATTTCATTTGACGCAACCGCAAAACTTTATGGATTGAAAGCGTTATAAAGTTTTCAACTCACTTAAATGAAAAATTATGGAAATTTTTACGAATCACGTGATTGAAGAATTGGAACTCGATTTATTGGTCATCAAAAACTGAGGAAGAAAAAATGGAGTTTGGAAAAATTTTGGATTTTTGGTATTCTTGAACGTACATATATATTTTTTTCATATTTGGACCATTACAATTACTGCGAATTTTGTGGGATCGTTGAGCAATGATGAGAACAAACAATTTTATGGTTTTTGACGTCGAAGCTTTGTGAATGGAGAACATTACGAAGGCTTCGAACCGACGCAAATGAAAAATTATGCTGATGATTTTGTGAAAATGTTGGTCAGCCTTTGTCGCGCAATTTTTCAAGCAAAATTTTTCAACTTCAAAGCTGCAGACGGTGAATGTAATTTGGAAGTCTCGTAAATTTCCGCCCTTTCTTCGCGCCCCAAGGAAATTAATCATTAAAGTTTGTGAATGCAAAATGCAGTTTTACGGGTAATGGCATCTAACTAAAAGTGAGATCCAATTTTCTAAGAAAAATTTAATAATTATTTTTCAAGATAGAACCGAACAAGTTAATTTTTTTTTTGAAATCTTTGAATGCCTTGCAATTTTTCTAATTTTTCGATCTGTGCATCAGAACGAAAGTGACTTTTCTAATTGCTGGGTTGAGGACTTAAGGGCTACAGAAAATTATGAAAAAAAAAGTGAACTGACCATGAACATCCAGCTTGAACCACGTGCCATTCTTTGGGCTGTTTGGTGATCGATTGAGGAAGACGACCTTGCACTCGTACCAGCCCTGATCGCTCTCCCTGATATTGGTGAGGTTGAGACTCGCCGAACCGTACGGCGAATTCGGACTCACCCGGGAGACTCGACCCTCGTAGCCCTCGCCACTGTGCGTTGGATACGACTCGTACCATATATATATCGGTATCTCCTGCCCCTTGCACCAACACCAACACGCATCATAAACGAGGGATCACGAGTGATATAAAGCACACCGAGGACCACTATAAAACTACGTGCAAGTGGATCGTCATAAATCATCGCCCAAGTGGAACCTCTATAGGCGCCTTGGGCGTAAATCGCCTTGCCCATTGGGACATCATTCCTCAAAAATTTCAATGATTTGAGAGATTTTTAAAATTTGATTTGTTGGCAAAATTTAAGAAATTTGAAAGCTATAAATTTTTGAACACTTTGGAGCTTCCAGCATTTTTAAGAGTGATGGAAAGTCTAGAAATCAACTTAGAAATATAAAAATCAAAACTGCTCATTAAAAGTTTCCATCCTTTCTATGCACAATCATTTTGCTTGCACCAGTTTTAGCGGCTCAAGTGGCAGTGGATTAGCCTACGCAAAGTCAACGATATTGGGCATGCGAGGCAACGCAAAATGACGAGACCAATGTTACACTGATGGTTTTTCATGTGCGATTAAGAATTGAGGAGAAGAAAAATGATGGGAGAAATGTGGAAATAATAATAAAATTGTTGAAAAAAATTAATTTGTATCGATCTTGGAAATAATCGGTGCTATTTCATCCAATCATATCGGTATAAATCTTATATGCCGCCCTAATTTCCAAGATAATCCTCAAATTAGCCAAACATTCATTCTGGCCTGTTGAATTCGCCAAATATTACAAAATGCTCGCGTCAACAACTTCTTTGATATAAATCATACGATTCGAGTGAGCATGTACAATTGTCATGAGGGAATACACCGTGCACCAGTAAGCCACACACCCCTTGCCCCTCGCTTCACTGCCCCCAAATAAAGGAGTTCCTCTCCCGAAAACACGTTGGAAACACCAACGAGTGTTAAATCCCCCCCCCCCCTTCTCGCAGTTAAACAGGGTCGAGTGATTCCATTCTTCCTATTGCTCGAGTCCCGGGCTATCTCAGCATCGAAATCCGCATCAACCCCTCACCCAAAAAACCAAACTTGTTTCAGGATTGAAAAAGTCTCGAAAAGTAAGCTCTGTTGCGAATACCAAATATGAAAAAAAAAAACAATTCATTGAAATTTTTGGAGTAGCAACTGATAAAGCTGTGGAACTTCTGAGCAGTGCATATTTCAATCCAATTACTCTTTTTTTTTATTGCTACTCAACGCCGCTATATTTGTGCTGCTCTAAGTGCTAATCAACGACGGAGGTCTACGATGGGTTTGTAAACGAAGTGCTCCTAAGTGAATTACATGGGTGCTTGTATCAATCGAGGATTGGATTTGCAGTTCGGGCTCCTATTCTGGACTTTAGCGAATCGAGAGACAACTCGTGAATGAAACTTCCCTGCCATTAGTGTACACAATTTGTGAACGGAACTGCACTCGTTAAAGTCGAGAATCCAGGGCCTAAACCCGTCCGCAAGCCAATACAGTATAATTTCATCATCTAAACTTTTGCATTTTACATTGATCTAGAATTTATGGGGTCTTTTGACAGGCGGTAGGACAGTTCCGTGTCAATTGAATCGACTCCGATCTGCCGTAACAAAAAATTAGTTTACTTCGACCATTTCAAATTCTTCCTTTCTGTTTTCAGTACATTGAGTGACATGAATGTGAAAAAAACTTGAATTGGCCCCCTTGAAAAGCCATCAGTTGAGAGTTAAGTCTGAAAGCAGATTTCTCTTGAGCGCGGAATTTGTGAGCTTGCGAATGCCGTAAGGTTGGTAACCCTGACACAGTCAAGTGGTTTTTTAGGATTCATGCAGCCTTAGTGCATTATGTACATGCGACCTCCTATCCACAAACCGCGAGCTATTTTGCCGCCCCCTCAGGTGCAAGCGATATATCTGTATATGAGCTTTCGTGTGAGCCATGAGCTTATACACAAGGCCGCGAGAGGTGCTCTCTGGCCTATTTTTAAGCCAACTAACAGTTTAAACTGAGTACCAATCGATATGTCCGCGGCACACGGTGTGTTCTCTCAAAACAATTCCTAGTTTTTTTTTTACTGTCTCGTTGTTGTTTTAATGAAGACTACAGGAAGGAAAATAACAGGAAACATTGCAATGATAGGGGAGGGGCAAAATGTAATTGGTCTTTTTTCTGCCAATCTGTAAATTCGACAACTCTGCACTGAGGGAAAAATTATGTTTGACTTTTCAAGGGAAGACGGCCGATTAAAAACTTGGCATATTATTGCAAATTTGAGTTTTTCCCTCAGGGCGAGAACTAGCATGCATTTAATCACATGTCACTGGATGCGATATTATTTGCAGGGGTTGAAGAATGCTTCATATCAATTTCATAGTAAAAAAATTTCAGACTGATTTTCAGAATAAAATGAGATATGAAAATTTTCATCCCCCTGAAATTCAGCAAGCACATTCGCCTCCTATCCACAGCCCTAAAAATTATGCAGAGGTACAGAAAATGAGCGACGGAATATAGGAATCATGCAAGGCGTACCAGACATTAGAGAGACAGAGGTGTCGGTTTTTTTTTATACAACCACTCGAGAAGTTATAAATAAATAATGTCGGGTGATTTGCCATGATACATGAATTGCCGAATTGGTGACGGACTTAATGGAGAGTAGAATTATTTAATGAGAACTTAAATTAAATTATGGATAAATTAACAAACAAATAAATAAATAAAACTCGGGTCACTGACCTCTCGATTGTCCGACGGGTTGAATAACGCTTCAATATTCTAAACTTGGCGCGCACTCGCTGACTCTAAAGGCGAGTAATCGATTTTCCGGTGAACTGATAAACATTGATGCCTACGAAAATATCTTTTGGGCCATTTTCGAAATAGTTAGACTCTTTGCGTTATATTTTCCATGAAAAAACTAGATATCAACCACCACATTAGCAAAATAATCCGTAAAACCGGTTTTTTCACTCGTAATGTGAAGCAAATGATGAACCTTTCATTAGTCGCGCATGCAGCTAATTGCGCGGAATGTCCTGGTTTCGAAAAAAATAGTATCCCAGAATATTCGAAATTTTATCATTTATGTAGCTCAAAGCAATATAGACAAATTGGCTTTCTGAGGTTAACACCACAATTCCCCGATGGGGCGGCCATAATCGAATGTGATTTCCCTGCTGCAATGCACCTCGAAAATGAAAGGATAATTAGTTGCTATCCATATCGGGTATCATAATTTTTTCACATTTCATAAATGATATTTTGGTAATAAAAGGGAAAAATTGAGGTAATGCGATGGAGCGCTCATAACGCGACGAACGAAAAGTTAACCATAATGCGGTAATTAATTCACCTCGATTGGATTATTTATTTATTTGTTTGTAAACGCGCTCTGCCCTCTTCATTCCGGATTTCACAACAGTAAACAGACACTTTCTCCAATATTCAACGACCAAAATGGCTAATAACTCTTCTACTTTGTCAATAATAACAATCGGCGTGTCTTGTTCGCCGGTTAATCTCCCCTAAATCCACGTAATTACTGATATTCCATAATTTTCATTGATGTAATCATTCATTTATAGGCAATTAAGCTCATCAATTTACGCATAAATGACGAAGCATAAATAATAATCGAGCTTTTCACGACAATTATTGGTAAACGTTCAACAGAAAATGTTAGTTTCAATTGCGTTACAAGTGTCTCATTCAGGGGCTGCGCACTCCATTTTACCTGGTACCAATTTTATTATTTTTCATTAGAAGTGTCAATTAAATTCAGTCATTAAATGCAAAAAAAAACTCAATCTATTTCACAAATTTTCACTCTGAGTTCAAAATCAGTTTCCAAGGATAATTCGAAAACCTGAATATAATTAATATTTGAAAAATACTGAATGAAAATGAAGATTAAATTGGATGTTTGGATGGACCTGGTCGATAGTGACGTCGAAATGTCGCCAGTTGTAGCATCAAACTATCTATTTGTGAACTCGGCAAATGTTAACTCATTTGAGAGAAACAATTTGCAGAGATAAAAATGCGATGACAGATGATTAGATTTTCAGTTTTCAAGGTATTCAAGAAGAGAACTGAGGCTGAGAATAAAGTGAAGTTGTTCCGCTTCATGAGTTTATGACTTTATGAGTTCATGACTGAACCGCAGGAATTTACGGGTGTCAGGTACCAAGGCTTGGGCGGGCACGAGCGAAGCCCCAGGCTTTTATAACTCACGGATAGAGAGCAGAGAGGTTGATCGTCCGATATCGTACCGTATCGCCTACCTTCTTCTCCCATTGGAGAACGTAGGGCACTGGATGCTCACCCGGGAACTCAACGTGACAGTTGAAAACCACACTTTCACCCAGTATGGCCGTTATGTGGACAGCGTCCTGATGACAGAGACCTAGGGAAAAAAATATTTTCATAACTAATGTGCGGAACTCCTGCGGCGGGCTGGAGGAGGAGGATAATGGACTCAATGGGACACGAGTGCCGAACGCGGTTCGCAGGGCACCATTACGCCCCACTTTGAGAGCGGGTGATAACTTTACACTGAAGCTTCCTTTCGCATTTTTTAGATTTTTTTTTAACTTTCGGAAACTGTGTTGTCACCCTAACCAAACAGCCACTGCCTTCTGGTTTTTGAAAAATTTTCTAATATGATTTGGAAGTTCTCCAATCTACCGTCAATGTTCACGTCAAACGATCAATGTTACGCACTTCCATTTTTCATCACTCTCCTAAAAAGAATTTCCCATGCAGAGAGGCCCAACCCATAAATCCCAACGTAGTTTCCGTGTTCCTGAACTTCCAACTTTATAAATAAATGAATATGCCATAGTCCATGATAATTTTATTACAAAAAAAATACTGAGGATTAGTAAAGTGTTTAAACTCCAAAGAAAACTATTCCTACTCTTTTACTCATAAATGCCCTGAATTTCCTTGACATTCTCATGACACACTTAAAATCCTCGACCTCACGTTCCCCCTTGGGAATCCAACTTGTCATTTTCTTAAAACACTTCAACTCCCTCAACAGTGAAAAGAAGAGTGGAGAAAGAAATTATTTAAGGATTTCCTGTTGCACTCGAGCCCCTCTCAAGGCCCTTTTATTAATTACCCTCAGTATCAATTTTACGTTGGGTAATTTTAGTACTGGAACTAGAGCAATCTCAAATTATAAAAAGTAGCAATTTTTCTGAGTTAAAATGCTCATTCCAGACTCTTCGCCGACGATTGTGCTATAAAAAAAGTAATTTGTACAATTCCAAAAAAATTACCATTTAGCTTGATAAGAATAATTATCAAGTGCATGTATTCCAATGCATTTTCATACCAATTGGATTTACAAGATAACCGCCCCTCCAATTTTTTATAGATTCAATAAATTGCAAGGTTCTAACCATTTCAATGTCGTTTTCTCAATCACAAAATTTGGAAAACCTAAACCCTTTGCTATTTCTGCCTTTTAAAATTTAAAAAAAAATCAAATTGAAAGAAGTTTTTAAAATGGAAATCTGGTCCAGAAGTTCGCATGAAGTTTCTCGAAATCGCGAATAGGCTCTCCTCAACCATTCACATTTCCGTCCGTAACCCCAAGGATTCTCATTTCCCCATCTCCCACGCGCGGCATTCTTCCGAACCTCAATAACACTTTTTCGCAAAACAAGATAATTCCAACAATGAAGGAAAAAAAAAGGAGAGCATATCTGCAGAAAAAAAAACCTAACGGAAGTCATAAAACGGAAGTTTACACAGGCATATACTTAGCATCTTCCCCAGTACATACAATTCTCGAGTTTTCCATTTTCCCACACTGAAGGGGTGGATAAAATGCCTGAGTACGTGATAAACCACTCGACCAAATTCTCACGCATATCCCCGACCCCCGTAGAATAATTACTGGCAATTAGTGTATACCTGGTGTAACAAGCAGGACAACGCCGAGGAGCAATGTACCAACAGCCATTTCCGTCATTTGTCGCAGTCCCTTGCAGCAGTCCTTATCAATTCTCCTAGTCTTCTCCGGCGCTGCTTGAAAATTATCATTGACCTCCTGCCAATCGGCTTCTCTCATCGCACCGCTAATTCCCACCTTAATTGGCTCACAACTCCGCCCCCGTCGTCTACCTCGTCGTCTTCTTCGCCGCCGGCCGTCCTCAAGCTGCTCCTCCAGGAGGTGCGACCACGTATTGTCCTTAAAAAAACATCATGCACTCCATCAAATGCTCAACCCTTTCTATCCCTAGTAGAAGTTGTAGCACTGCACCTGAGGCCGTGAAGAGCAGTCTCACAGACGAGTGCGGTTTAGCCACACCATAATCACACATTAGACTCTTTATGTCCTCATCACAACATGTATTATTATGTCACAGATTTATATCGGATATAAGCCAAGTGACATACGTCGTAGTTCATGTGGCCGAGGCTTTGCAACACAAGGCTACTGTCCTTAACGAGTTAAGTCCAACGGTTTTAACCCTTGAAGTTCAATTTCATTCTTGTCACCTTACGATCTCGAGTGCGAAACACATTTTATCTACTCCCCGGACCTTCCTGTGGTTGGCTGGGCTTCGCAACCTCAAGACTCACCATTAATTGAGTTAACCTCGTAAATAGTAAATTTATTTTTGTTACCTCACGAAATCCCCACGAATCTCCATTTGATGGAGCTCAGTACGACTCACTACGGATTAGAACTTGGACGGTTAAGGTACTTCGCTTCGTGTACTGAAGATATAAAATTTGGATTACGTGTTGTTTTTTTACTCAGTGACAGCATTCATCTGCTGGATTATTTACTCGGTCTTTCACATTCTACACGATATTTTATATTAAATTACATTCCTTTGGAACTTTTATGATCATGAAGCACAGCTATTCAGGTATTCACGGATCCCTCCTATACATTTACGGTCAGTTGCATCGGCGATTTTATTCACGGCGAAAGGGATAGAACATTTTTATGTGGACGATGATACAGTTCTCGAATATCTCCGCCAATTATTGTGCTAGGCAGTTTAATAGGTGCTCGCGTTTCATACGTTTAGCTGGGCTTTTAGATTAAAAAGGATAACAAAACACTCGGAGAATTGTGAGAGGCTAGACTTTGCACAGACACGACTCGATATTTCTATATCCGATTCAGAGACATCTTATCTCCGGATCAAGCTTTTTTTTACCCCCAGTTGAGGATATTCTATCCCGCATTTTGTAATATGCCCTTCCTCAATTATTCAATCTTGTAATTGGATATCTTTCCCGTGGGGGCGAAAAGTCGGTATAGAGGTAAAAAACTAAATGGTGATATATTAATTACCTTAATATCGGACGCTCTACGTCTGTCACCGATGCCAGCGATACACGTGGGCTGGCCGGAAGCGATGCCGACTGTTGCCCCCTGGCATCCATCATCGGGAACATGTCCATTATCGTTGATTAGTGGCTGATTTTTTTCTGTATTTGCACGAGACGATGTAACCAGGTACCGTCGCCGGAGTTCCGCGGCTTGTAGCCCTCCGCCGCCCCCCATTCCCCCGTTTCCATAGTATCTGATTCAGGAACAAATGATTTTTTAATATTTCCTACAATGCTCTACTTTTTTTCTCAAAATTTTTCTTCACTTATCGATCTGTTTCAGGTATAAAAAATATTAGATACTGTGCAGTAGTATCTGCTACCCAGAGGAGACCTTCAAATTTATACTTAAGAAGATTTCACATTGATTCTCAATTTCAGGAAAAAATTACCTCAGACGTGCAAGAAATTCGGTAAAAACGAGCAAAGAATTGTTGAAGAGTGTATAAAAATCCCTTTGAAAATTTCCTTCCTTCCTTCAAATTGTTTAAGCAAAGGGATAGAACGGCACTCGAGAGCATTACCTGACTTATAGAATTATGAGATTGTATAATTTTTCAGGATTTCATACTTTAATTGACAATCGAAATGGGTTTGGACGTGATTTGCGGAAGGGAGCGAGTAATTGGTGACGGGTAGTTGACTCCTCAAGAGTTTAATGGAGACTAATCACTCCAAACGCATTCCAAAAGTTCACAACTGCAGACACAGGAGAAAGAGGGGAAACTGATAATTGTCTGTTCATGGCAAAGGGCAATTGATTAACTTGGCCATTTACATCGGACTGGGTGCTCTAATCGATTGACACTCGTGTACCGAGTTTTGTTTAATGTTCTCCTTTGTTGATGGACGAACCCCATTCAAGATGAAATGTGCCAAAACACAGATTCAATTGACTCCTCATATGCACGATTTTTCGTTAAATAAAAATATATTAAAATTTTTTTCAATACATTCAATATGATAGCAACAATTAAATAGTTGAACTTTTTCCAAAAAAAAAACCTGAGAATCCAAGAAAATTGCACAATACAAAATGAACGAAATTTCCTGAAAATTTAATAAAAAATGTAGCTGTTATATAGAGGCAATAAAGCCCTGATGTTCACCATAAACCAAAACTCATAAAAAAAAGTGGGAAACAGCAGTTCAAAAATCGAGGGAAAATTGAATAAATAAAAATGTTTAATTACCCTTGCCGTACCGCCACCACCGCTGTCTCTTCTCGCCACTCGAATCACCGTCCGACTATCCGCACCGCTTGCCCCTTCCAATCATCACCTGCGTCAATTCCCAAAACAAAAAAAAACATGAACAAAAATGCTCTTCTGCAACACAACACATCACCCGCGGAGCTTGGCCGCAGGCTATCGCTAAATCTGATAGCTACAATAGTCGAGGTTGGTGGAAGAAA
Organism: Asobara japonica; assembly: GCA_026005395.1. Taxonomy (NCBI): domain Eukaryota; kingdom Metazoa; phylum Arthropoda; class Insecta; order Hymenoptera; family Braconidae; genus Asobara; species Asobara japonica. Next base: position 219,595 of record BQMI01000533.1, on the reverse strand, counting down.
GCGGGGGGAAGGTAGTTGAGATAGTTTTATTCGCGGTTCCTAAAATTGTCAAGATAGCTCTGAAACTTCGGCAATTTCCTATATAAAATTTTTTTATAATTTTTTCATTTTACGCTTTTTGGGATTTTTTGTCATTGCACTTTCGAGAATTTTCTCATGGCGCGCAGGGGGGAGGGGGGGGCTGAAAGTAGGTTCACCTTTTTCTTCAACCCTGGACCATAATGTCGACTCTGGCTTTAAATGTCGCGAATCCGGAAAATAAATGAAAAATGTAGTTATGTACACATCACTCCCAGTGTTTGGCCGCAGGCTGCCAATGAAACTGATAGCTAAAATAACCGAAGGGGGGAGGGGGAGAAAAAATGAAAAAGCAGAGGTAGTTTTACCCCAGTGGCAGAAGTGGGGTCAACTAATTGGTCCATGTCACCGCTCACCCCCCACACGTGTATTTTGGACAAGTTGTACATGTCCGTAGTAATTGGTAGTGCAGTGTTCATAGTCATTGGAATGAGTGGGCCCCTCTCTATGTCATACCGCGGGGAAAAAGGGCCAATGTAACGGCCTGTAGGGGACAACAAATCTCCACATTTCAGCCGATTTTTCAAGGTATAAAAGCATCGAAAAAGCGTATTCCTGGGAAAGGTTTTTTGTCTTGAAAAATGCGCAACTTCATTTATAAAAGTTTTAGAAAAATTACTACATATAAATATATTGTTTAAAACGGATGTAAATTCGTTTTTTCAAAGACTGCGACAATTTCAGAACTTTGAAGAATTATAAAACGTTTATATTATTACCAGAATTTCATGTGGAAAACACTGTGTGACAGAGATTTGATCTGACACCCGCGATTTTTAGAACTGTCCAAGCTGTATTCAAAAATCATCCAAAAAGGAGCAATATGCAAAAATTAATACCCCTGCAAATTTGCATTCGCGTTTTACCCCCACAACACCCGAAACCGTATTTTAATTATTCAGAATGCCACGTGATCCCCTCAGCAATTGAAAATAGTCATTGCCTCTGAGAAGCCGTACCTTTCCCCAAAAAAGCGTAACCACTCGCCGGGAAACCGCATAAATATATGTACACAAGGATCGCACAATGTCCGCGCGTGAGACGATCCCTTCCCCCTCCATTAAATAATAAAGACCAGTCGCACCGCACCGGACGTTGGCTATAACCTTACCCGTCGTCCGGACAAGTGTTGCAGGTTGCAAGCGGAACGAGGCCATGTGCAGGGTTCGTCGTGCATCCAGACGCTCTTAATTACGTTCGATTGACCATGACATTACCCTCCCACCTCCCCCTGCCCTCCGACGTTCACCGAACATCCCAAAAGAGTCCCTTAAGAATCCGCGACAAAAAATGAGGACTCAAGTCAACCAAAAATTCCCCCCCCCCCCCCTCCCCTCCCCACGAATACAAACTCAAAGCATATGCATTGAATACTCCCCAAAATCAATAAATGAATTCATGTTGACGAACCAATGATGTAGTGACGAAATGGTAAACGCCTAAAATTTCAGTAACAGTTACCCGTGAATATTCATATTTACGAATTTTTGTAAAATCTGGATGACATTGGGCCAAATTTCATATGACTTATTTGTTGCTAAAAAGTCCAAGATGTTCTTTTTCGCTGAAATTCCATGAGAAATTTTTCAACGCTGAGACCATTTATCGACTTTGTGATCATTTCTCGAACCGGCTAAAATCGCAAGTGCACCGCAATCTCCCTTTAACCTTTGAGAGGTCGGAGTAGGAACGAGGTACCGTTCTGCGTCTCTATTTCTGTTTTTGGGGAATTATCAATCGGTGCACCGATAGGGATTGCACTGGCAATTTATATTTGTCATTGATCAAATAACCATAGTTCATTTCGGACACTACCTGTTTATTGGCAATTGCTAATTTGACTTTGTGAAAAAAAACCCAATCTCATGAGGACGTACGTGTATGAGAATGCTGTAATTTCCGGTCAATTCGCGAAAATTCGGTAGAATGTCAGTGGAACAATTCGAACCGCGCCCGACCACTTTGCTACTAATTTATTACAGACAAGAAATATGCTTTCTAGCGCGACTTAAGGGGCAACACGGAGCACTGTCAAATTTTTTCCAGTTTTTCATATATCATCATGTGTCAAGGACCCACAATGACTCCCGTCATCGATCAGACTTTGAAATTTCACCGGTCTCCCCTTGAGGCACGTCCCCAGTTACGCTGCAAGGGGAAAAAAGAAAGAAAAAATTGCAATGTGAAAATAGCACGACATTCGGATAACCATATTATCACAGTCTAAAAAATACCAGTGAAATCCCGAAGAAAAACCATGTACCACAATGTAAACCTATCCAGAATCAATTGGTTGAAATGCAATTGTGAGCAAATTTTACCGGCTTATCTATTCCCATTCTTGGACAAATAAAAAAAAAAGGGAATACGTTAGAATACGCATAATCATTAATTTTTATTGTCTTTATCCATGACTCGAATATCCTTTGGAATGTCAAAAAACACCTAAGAAAATTCAATTGAGCGCAGTATGGTATGACCGCAAATTTTTGTTCGTACCTTTTAACCTTTACGAAATGCATGTGAGCCCTCCAAAAATAATCCTGCACCAAGGTTTTGAAAGGTCATTTTTATTCCCAAATATCTAAAATTCCTAGGGTAAGAGACTGAGTAGGATCCCCGCAGCTGAATTAACAGATCTCTTGAAATTCTGTTCTCACTTAATGACATTCACGGTTCCGAGCTCATTTCACTGATCCCACCCTCCTTAATACCCTCCTGGGCTCCCAAAAAATCCCTAAAAAACGAAGCTCTCATCAGCTGAGCGAGTTTACGAGGGTGTGGTTATTCGGTATTATCACGAAGGACTAAATAACCGGAAAACCGGGGGAAAATTTAGCCCGAGGACCTCCGGGTCGCGGGTGGGGCCAGTTAAGTATCACCCCGCAATCCCTGGATTAATATAAAGCACCCCGGGATATCTTGGGATATCTTGCGGTATCTTGGGATACCTCGGGATGGCTCCACACCCCCTGTGGACCAGGGGAGATCATTTTGCACACCATAAACGGAGGGATGAAAATTACCTGTCCCACGGATTTTCATAATTCATTCCCAGGGTTCGTTCATAATCCTAATGCACAATGTAATGCTGTTTAGATGTTCCATATGTATAAAATAATAATTGGTCGCACTGCTTAATCGTCAAATCGGCGGCATCTCGTTCTTCCTAATGGCCATAAATTACGATTTCAACTAATAGATCCTAATGTCAAACCATTCATGAAAACATGGTTTACGTCAACTCTCTTTTATCTCCTCCTTTTCCTTAAGCGTAATTAAATTTCACATTCCACGGGTCCAGGTAATCTTAAACTCACCGATAAAAACTCATAAATCACAGGTGGGTCTCACCAGATCGGTAAAACCTTTTAACAGTTCTTCAGGCGCTTCCGGTCTCCAGGTTACCGGGAATCTATCCTATTTTTCCCATTGAGAGGCACTCACTTTAGATAAGTCACTGGGAAAATTCCGTAAAAAATTGTCCGAAGGCCGGTAAACCGTTGTCACGTGAGCCGTGAAATTTTAGAATTTTGGGAAAAATTTGGACACAGCCAAATTCTCCGATTTTGGGGTAAAAAAAATTTGGGCAAATTTGAATCGGCTGTCAAGTTCCTCCGGGCGCTTCCCTGGCTATCCCATGCGCCGCCATGACAGTGTGCCCACCCCCACCGCGTGTCAGGGCTCGAGGGTGGCAACCCCCTCCACATGGTGCCTTCCACCTTGCACTCGCTCTCTCTCTCTCTCTCTTATTTTCCCACCACCCGAAAACCTCGGGATTCTTGGCCAACACGAGAGACTGTACAGAAACATGAACCCCCCTTTCTGCTCGCCAGGACTGCCGACCCCACCAGCGTTATATTGATCGGCCACAAGGGCGGCTGCCAGGAACGTATCCACCAACTTGTGGCACCCCCACCACCCATTCACCCACACCCACCCGTCATTCGCGCATCACCGAGGGCGTTCATGACTTCAAGGAGCCCGCCACTTTGACAATTTTCCTTTTCGAGGAAGGACTCTTCTGGGTTTGTGGGTGAACGCCAATCAGCCCACCTAATTTTGCACATTTGCACCTTTACATCAATTTTCTACATTTTCACTGCTCGACGTGGAATACATCCGTCATGCATTTTATGCATGACTAGTGGAGTGATAAACCGTAGCGAGTTGATTTGCTTTTTAATGAGTTTTTCAAAACTATGACACAATGTAAGCAGGCTATTGAAATTTGTATATTGACTCTTTTTATAGAACTCACTCAGTTGTACAAAAAGAACTTGATGAAATTTGTTATATAGTTTTTGAGTTTAAGTCATGCCTCAAAAACCCAGGTATATCACTTCATTGTTAATGCATTTTTTTGATATATTGGCAATGTGTGAAATTCACCCCAACTATATATGCTGTTTCCATGAGGGAGGTTACCCAGTTTGCGCAATAGTAGGCAACGTGATCTCATCCATATCAAAGGGCGGATTATAATCAAATATGCCTCAAAAATTATTTTCATGTGTGATAGTATTATACATTACGCAACGTGTGAGTTATGGGTTTCATAGCTCGTGAGAGCTTTGTAACACCCTCAAGCCTTCCAATTTACGTGGATATAAAATCCATAAAAATGCCACAGATTACAGAACCCATAAGTCACTAATTTTGTACGATATGACAAGCCTCACAACGGGATTCGGCCGAGCGACGCGAGGTTAGAATCGCGGCTTCTCGGATGCGAGTTACATAACCTATTTTGAGTCGTTGTGTTCGCCCAATTGGGTTTTATGCAGTCCTGAGCGGGTGAAGTACGCGTAAATATAATACATGTGAGAACAAAATTTCTTTTAAGAGACATGCATCCATTTTTCCCCAAAATTTCAGAATTCACAGTGCACAAACGTAATTCAGTCCAATATATCACGAAAAAGCTTCAAGACACGTTATCCGGAGTATCACAACCTAAAAATCGTCAATTTTCGAATTTTTCAATGCTCTCGATATGAAAAATGAAACGATAATTGGAATTTCGCGATTCGCTTTGCAATGAACTCAATTATCCGAATTTGTGTGCTTTTACGAGTCTCGGGAATTTTTAAACTTCATCGGGCTCTCCCCTCGAAACAAGTGTGATATGGGTGGAAAAATTTAATTCAATGAGAACTTACCCGGAATATCCATCATTTCTCTTTTATGGGGAGAATAAAAACGTACTCCAAGTCGAGGCATATCTGTTTATAGCAAGAATGGGAATGTTGAGTTTTTTTTCGCGTAAAGTGGTCGCAACTTCAGAATTTTTTTCCACTTTTAAGATTTGATAGGGAGCTTTTATACCTAGATTGTGATCCCTTCAGTGAGTCACTTATTGATTTTTCTTTCCTTTCATGTGCATTATTCCATATAGAACAAAATAATTGGCTAAATTGATAAGATTGATCACATTTAATTAACTCTCAGCTGTTGCAAACTCTCTTTGGCGATTTTGTTTGCTTACTAGAGTCCGCGGCGCGTAACTGCAAGACCCGGGTTCGAACCCCGCCGGAGTCCTAAAGGACGGTATTGTCCTCCCGCTTCGGAGAAATTGTGGTTTCGCCTTCAAAAAGTGCTGAAGAAACACTAGCCAGAAATCAATTTGACAACTTTCTTTGGCTCGCGAAAGGCAGAAGTTGTTTTTCGAGTGTACTTGGTAATTGATAGAGTCGATGATTAATCCTAAAATCTCTTCTTGAATTTTTGCAAGATTAGGGGGGATTTTCTCAAGCGATTAATACCGCATATAGGGTATTTAAAGGCCACTCACATCGGTCTGACGGGGATTCGAGTCAAATCGAGGGGAAAATGGGTATTTCGAATGTATTCATATGCAAATGCGTGGGCAATGGGCATTGACGCAGAGTTAGTAACCATTGCGTGCACGTCATATTCATCGGATCGTGAGGAGGCGAACCCCTTTGGGTTTTTAGAGGGATGAGCATGGACAGGGAATTTAGCAGATGAAGCGAATCAAGCTGAATTTTCATCGGTATTTCTTTATGACTCTCTTTCAGATCCATTTACCTCATTTTCGCATGGCATTCCCAGATGGAATTGATTATTTTCCAATCGTTATTCGTTTTCCCAATTTTACTCTCAAGCCTTAATAATAATTTTAAGACTGCCGGCAATTTCACGCAAAAACCCCTCCTGATGATTTCTCTCCCTCTCATTACTGTGGTAATTAAATAATTAACAGGATGACGTGAGTCAATTTAACTGTGAAAACTTCGGTAATTAAATACTCCAATTATCCAAGAGGGAGTGATTTTACGGGAAAATGTCAGGAGACATTTTTCCAAAAGTTGGCAAGAAAAACATTGAAGACATTTTCCCTCACAAGTTGCTGATTATCGACTGCAAATGGTATACCCTTCATGTTCTTGACAACTATGTGAAAAACATCGAAATTCAGAGCGGCGCAAATTCAAATCACTTTCATCCGAAAAAAAACAGTTGGAAAAATTTCTGTAAAAGTATCCATGATTTCAATGTACTATTTCAAAACACATAACAAGTTCATCTGACAAAATTTTAAGAGGAGAAGCGCAGTTAGATATTGAAGAAATAAATATAAAAAAGGGGATGGGCCGTTCGAACATGGAGAAAGCACGAGATTAAATGGGCACGTAAAATAGATAGATCTCTCTTATTTTCCCCGAGGCCCTCGTTTTCCCCTATTCCCACCCCTCCCCCCTCATCACCAAAACAGCCCATATCCTGCCGAAAACTTAGATTATCGCTATTGGTCACAAATTTTGATTACAGATATTGCAAAACAATTGCATCCATCGTAAATATATCAGTAGTTGCTTCTTATGAGACTCACAAAAAGTTCCATATGATCGAAAATATGCAAAAGAATTGAACGAGTACTTTACATTTCGCCATATGTAATCAGGGTAAAATGTGAGAAATTCTCCCAGAGCACGTCTAAGGAAGGTCGAGAGGAGGCCGCGACTATTGGTGGGTTAACGAAAAATTTCCCGCCCCCATTCAGAGGCAGCGAAATGCATGGGAACAAACAGGAGAACCCCCAAGAATAATCCAACTCCGGCGAGATAAATCCATTGGCCATGTGATTCAATTATTGATCTGAGAGGCTTTTAATCCTATTTTAGAACACCGGAGGGGTCTATATAGACGAGAACTGTGTGACGTAGGCATTGCGTATGCAGAACGATGCAGTGACGTTGCGGCGTGACGTCACGAGGGCTAAAAGCCGACAACGTCAATCCCGGTCCTCCGGGGGATTAAAATCTTCTCACTCCTCCCGTCAGGGCAAAACTAAGAGGGAACAAAGTTGCAGAAGTCGAATAAATTTAGGGGCTGAAAGAGATTGATCGTTCATTTTGATCATCAACCGAATTACTTTTGCATACACCAAAGATTTTTTTCTTCACGTCTCGAAGTAAAAGGGGGGGGATTTATGTCGACCTTTTCCGGGGACAGTATTAGATGGGAAACAGGTTTCTGCGATTTCCATTTGTTTTCCATTCCGAAATTCTCTCACCACAAATAAACTAATCACCTTACCATCCGCGGCCTTATTTCGGATGGCAATTTTGAACGCAGGTCTTTCTCAGAGTATTATACACAATATTTCTGATGAACCTGAGGTTGAAAAATAGGCCGATGGCAGATTTTACAACACAGCAGGCAGAAAAATTGCTTTTTGATACACGAGACCCCGCCCACGCGCAGGGCATCAATGAACATTCGACACATGGGCAGAAGTAACTTTTCTACCTCCTGCGGTGCAAAACTTGCCTCCGACTTTTCGGAGGGTTCCAAGTCCAATGGAAACTCGGATATTAACGCGTGTGGATACAGACATCCCCACAGGCCAAACGTGCGTGAAGCGCCGATTCACGTACAGTGTCTCGCCGGAGATACATATGTCCGGACAAATGATTGAATAATGTCTGTATGAAGCTTCGGTCGAAAATGATATATGTGAGATGTATCTAAAATGTACCCATACATCTATGTAAACATATGCGTGCATGTAGAGAATTTTGCTTTCGGTATGCATCTACTTGCGTGTGAGTACGCGTGAAAAAGGATAAGGTTAGGGCGAACCCGGCGATGAAGAATAATTTGTAGTCCGAGATTGTACAGAGTATTGTCATTAGAGCTGCAAACTACATCATATTCAATGTCCACTTTCCACTCAAATAATCGAGCCCATTACATACTCGCCGAATATACCCGAAAAAAAACACCAAACTCTGTATATACTTCCCTCGCAAGGAGGAAGATATTGCATTCTTGAAATTGAATTGATTCTCAGGAATCTCGATTTTCCATCGGTTTTCATGACAGCTTTGATGTTGTCGATACGGAAAAGTGAACTTATTTGTCGGGCATTTTGGGAAATTTGTTCAACCCCCATGACAGAGTCAGGGGAGAAAGAGAGGGGTGTAATACGTGAGAGTTTGTTTTTAGCAAGTTAGAGAGAGACAGGGGGAGAATGTGGAAAGAAGAGGGGGTAGCATTTACGGTGGTGATGCCATGTAGCCCCCGGGGGGTTGGGGCGCGGTCGTGTTTGCTCTATCGACCGAGCGGTTCAAGCCGAACACTGGCGAAAACAGCCGAGAGTGAGTGGGCAGGAAGGTGAAAGAAAGAGGACCAAGGAGGGAGTGAGAGGGAATGGAGAGCAAAAGGGAGTGCAGATACATTTGGTGTTGTATCTCAATTTCTCCCATAGGCCACTATAACGGGGGAAATAGTCCTCCCATTTCATCCCCCTCTACCTTTGTCTCTCCAAGTTTCAAAGAGCATTACAGTAAAGTGAGATGTCGTTCGACATAAAAAGAAACACGTCTGCGTCGTGTTAAGAACATTGCGTGGAGTGTTTCGGGGATGAAAATGAAAAATCACTCAGGGATATGAAATCGTTGGAATGAAATGGCCCGGTGATTTTGGGGAATTGAAGCGCGTTTATTTGAATTTAATGAAGGGGAGATGACATTCTAGGAAATTCTTCAAACGCTCCCGAGGGGACAACAAATCTTCACTTTTCAGGCAATTTTTAGTCATTTGAGGCTAACTTGAGGGGTCATTTTCAAAAATCTCTGCTTCTTTTTCACTGTGACTAATGGCCCAATAGCTATCATGATACTAGGAAACATGTCGGAAGATCTCATTCAATTTTCCCAGCGTTTCAGCATAGCGGGCCTTATGCTAATGATCCTCTGACTGTTCTTATTCTCTCTCAGCCATGTAAATTTCAGGAACGTGTAATCAACGCATCGAGTACATTCGACAGGATCATTCATTTTTACTGGGGCTTTGGTAGCGTGGAAATTATATACATTCACATCCCATGATATTCGCCTCTTTGAGGATCAATTTCGGGAGAATTCCACGTAATTCGGGCCAGTGACTTGCTGCTTGTGCAAGGGTTAGAAGCAGAAACTTTGTTCTCCAACCCTTTTTCATACTCTGTCACAAGATTGGAGAAGATTGAGTATGTTTCAGTATCGCCACTGATTAACAAACTGAAGATATGTCCACTCCCACACAGAAGAATGAAGCGATATGCCTTTGCAAAAAAAAAATGGTCCACCGGAAAAAGATAATTCTTGTCTCGAGAAAATGTGTTCGTGATTCAATGAACTTCGAGGCTCTCTTCCAGTTTAATTGAATCATTACTTGGAACTTTTATTTCGCTCTATTCGAAGAAAGAAAATAAGTTGAACCAATCACGATAAATCCAATTAATTACAAAAGTATGTTCACTTACATCTTTTTTTTGTCTTGAAGCAGTGACTTTTGTTGGATATCTCACAATCCAAATATGTTATTTTATCCTCGACATAATTTTTCTTCTCAACTAATCATTTTCTCTGAATATTTTTCTACTCTTTGTCGATAAATCAAAACAATTTTTTCTATTCACAAAGTTTTTGTTTGCCTTCCAAACAATCTGAAACCCGAAGAAATCAGCCTTGGGAGGCATTCTTCGCGTAAAAGCTCTTAAACAAAAAAAAAAGCCCTGAAATTCATCCATTCATTCACCCCTTATTTACCGCTCTTAGAACAATAAAGCCCCAAATTCCTCGGATTTCAATGAAAATACGGGAGAAAGAGGTAAAACACACAAGCGCCCCCATTGACACCTCAAACGTGTGCATTCTTTAGAGCAGCCGCAATTGATGCCGTGAGTATCTAAACGCACCATATACCATAGGCCTGTTTGATATTGCGGAAATGTCATGTCGGTGATCAGCGTATTATCCACAGCTGTCGCCCAACATGCACCCTATACACACCGTTTTCAGCAGACCAATCCCCAAAGTGCGGCCATTATTACATTATGCACATGTGCTCCCCATAAATACATCAATCTCAACCCCCTGACCCACCCAATTGCCACCACATACTGATCATATTAAATTTAATTACCAGTCCAAATCCCATCACAAAAGGCATCATGAATTAAAGATGCCGAAGGAATTTCATGGATCATTATCCAAATGTCTCATGATTTGCGGAAAAGTCCGTCTCAGAACCTGAGCACGCTTGATGATTCTACCACATAGGGGGTTCGTTCTAATTTATCCATCATCGAGCTGAGAATTTTGGTGGCATTTAACATGAGCATGGGCGGGTAATTCCGTACATGCGATAGAAGCCGAACACTCCAGCGGAATTTTGAATTTTGCTTCGCGCATGCGCATAACTCTTTCCGTCCATACTTCATTTCCCCTCCAGGCAAATATGAAACTAATGCAACTGTTAAGTGGCTGCCACTTCCAACACTAACAATTCCAATTTTTTTTTTTGGGTGGAAGAGCACACGTGAAAAATACAATTTCTCCAGAGCTTAAAAGCTAGATTTGGATTTTGTAAAATAGTAATGTCCGCCTAAAAATATAGACCCGAAACTTGGTAACGTCATCTAGCCGCTCAAATGTGCCTGATGCGTTAGGGATTTTATTTAATGAGTAGTTATTGAGTTAAACTGGGCGAGAAATTTCGAATGTGAGTAACGTATGAGAAGCCAAGTTGAGGACGACGAAGAGGTGCGAAAGCACGTTGCCTCGAAATTGACGAATTCAATCGAGCATTGACGAGCTGTGACAGACACAAGTGTCTATCATATTGAAGTCGCTGAAAATCTTCCTAAATACATAAGTATACTTTTTCCGGTATCAATTCCCGTTCTGGTAATTGCCGCATCTACTAAAACTTCATGAAGTCTCTTAAATTCAACCCAAAACTGGCAATTTCATAAGCATTTTTCCGTTAAAACGCATTGAATGGCCCCGTTATGAAAATTACCCGGCGATTGTCGATAAAATTTACATGCTCCTCTAACAGTGTATGCGTACGCAATGTCTGCAGTTTTCTCATTGCTTATACTATTCCACATTTCCATTTCGCTTTCGCTTCTGTGCACGATTCGATGCATTTTAAACATAATTATTCTCAGTATTACTCACATTTTCCCATTCTGCAATTGGGCTATGCACTTGTCAACCGACACTAATAAATAATGATATAATCGTATGGTAATAAAAATCATGCGAAACGTGAGGAACGGAAATGGCTTTCGCCCTCCGCCCTCCAAAAAACCGCGAAACCCATCAAACCAAAAATCCTCCATGAAGTTCAGGGTAAAAAACCATCCTCTCAAATTACACCGGCGTAAATTGTGTATGCCCACTATACCCAATATTTTGCCGTCTGAAAACGTCGGGTAGCCCGTCTCCCCATCAACCGGTTCACCTTGAATCCCCTCGGCTCTTCCCTTTCCCCTCCCCTTTCCCTCATCTCCCATTTTCACAATTTTTACCATCAAAAAACATCTAAAAATCCCAGAAAATTCCCTGAGTAATTTCATCTTCTTCCACCCCCTGTAGCAATCTGCTGCGCGTACAAAATATCTGGCTGACTACACTGCAAAAAACCTCAATTTTCCAAACTCGGATTTATGCAAATTCGAGAACGATCAATGTTTTTAAAAAAAAACTGACTTTCCCTTCTTTTTATCAATTTCGTTCCATTGGAAATGGGTGGAGAAAATCTGAAAATGAGGTTGCTTTTACGTTTTTCATAAAAAGTTTTATGATTTTGGGCTCCCTAAATTTAAGGCTTAAAGATCTTGAACTTCAGGAATTTTTTCCTATATTTGAGAATTTTTTTCTCACCGTGGAGTAATAAAAAAGCCATTGGGTCACGCTCTGCTAGGTGAACGCGGGGGTTTTAACTTTTAACGGGGCGGTCGAGGTCTTGACCGCGCCCTGAGAAAGACCGCGAGACGATGGCTGTTGGTATGGGCCCAGAGGTAACATCGGGAAAGTCAACTAACCACGTTCCATCCCCACCATACCCTGAGAAAAAACCCTACAACTCGCGAGCCCCCATTTACACCGGAATCGCACACCTCCACCACCACCACGTGGCTACTGAGCTTTGTATTTTCTTTTACTTTTTCCCTCACCGAGGGACATCTATGCAGTCGTTCCTATCCTTTGCCGATCCAGGATGTTGTTACCTGGGCTTTAGGCATTCAATTCAGTGTAGCACGCAAACAAAATACATTTGATTTTAGCATCTTGCTTACTGTATTTTTGTATACACTTGATTTCAGTATCCCCAAATGGAAATTGGGTACCGATCCAGTTTCGGTAGCAGGTCTCAATTTTTTTTCCGCAAATTTCTTCCTAAAATTTATCTCCTAACTGACCTCTAAAATAAATATTTTCCCCTTCCGCCTAAAAACTCACCTGCCAATTTTTCTTCAAAAAAAAAATTGGATATATGTACATGGATGAAAAATTTTGCTTTTTGAAAGGCAAATCTGATAGAGGAATTTAGTCGTAAAATGCAAATTTCAATCAGGTTTTGATTAAATGTTTGATCAAATATTCGTGGAATTTCACGTGAAAAAGAACCATTTGAATGAATTCAGTTGCAAATATATTCGTTCTTCTCTTCGCAACTTCCATTTGAACCAATTGTAATAAATTCTGCTTTTGATCTCTTCCAGCAATTACATTTTTATTTATTATACACAACTCAATACCCCTAACTTGTCCCTTTGAATGTGGATGTTCACATTTGCCGAAGTACGTCACATACGACCAAGCATTTGCGAATTCCCCTCTCAGGATATTCTGTCATTGCGCGACTGCAAAGATACGTCTATGTTTAAATTCTAAATATTCAGAATTTTTCGTAAACCCAATTGTGAAGAAAACACTGCTGATTTGAAAATTCCATTGTACTTCAATGAAATCGGGGCGCGTGAGAATAATGAATGAGCTGAATTGAGTGAGGTAAATTGAATTCGGACTACATATCTCCAGTGAAGTTGTAGACCGTATCAACTCGACTTGGCACTCCACTGAGTTGCCGAATTTGGGGAGCAGATCGAAATTTTGATCTAATGACCCTGGAAATCTCGTGCATCTCTATCAGAGACTTTCAATACGAGACCCCAAAACGAATGTTATGCGAAAACTGATTAAAAGTGATTCATCTTTCCGCTATCGCAGTCTGTCTATTAGCAATGTTCCAAAATCCGGGTCGGAAATAAGCACACAATATCTCTAAAGATTCCTGAATATTATAATTAATTAACTCCCGCAGTAAGGCGGGAAAAGCTGAATTACGCGTCGACTTGCTTTTGATGCATATCTCAGCAGTAAGGAGAGATGGGGGAAAAATTTATAAGGAGACAATGAAGCTGAACAAAAATTCTTGGGAAGGTTATCTACCGATTTCCCTAGATTCCGAGATATTTAGGAAAAACCGAGGCCACCGATAAATGCACATGTACATGTTATTTTGTTGCTGGTGCTTAGCAATCGTCTCATTACTGAAATTTGAATGACGTGTACTCTCCTGATGAGGCTCTTGATGCAAGGGTGAAACGTGACACTACTTAATTAAGAGACATCGTCAGTAAAAATGTAGAGAAAATGGAAATCTGTTGAAGATACGTAATGGGGTTTATTTGGTGTTCAACGCATTGCATAACAATCTGAACTTGAATATAAACATAGAACAACACATTCTCAATCATATTTTTCAAAGATTTATCCTAAAATTCTAGAGCCTATATTGCAAAGACGTCAACCCGGATTCTTAATCCTGCTTTATAAGCGTTTGTACTAAAATTCCAACGTAAATTCTTCATGCTCGTTCTCATGAATTCTACCTAGTACTCGTAATCCTGGTTCTTAAAAATTTGAACGAGGATTTTAAATCCTGTGTTACCAGCATTCAGTCTAGGATGCTAAAGTAATACTTCTTGAGGATTCCTACTCGGGATCTGAACTCTAGTTTTCGAGAGCTTTTAACAACTGTTCCTAATCCTAGTCTATCAAGATTTGACGAAAAACTCTTAATCTTGCCTTTGCAGGATTGATAGTATGATTCTGCATTCCAACTTCCAAGAATTCTCAATTAAAAAGTAGATAGCCCACACCGGGATTCAAACTCGGAAGCCCTTGATTACGCATCAGTGCTCTTTCCCACTGAGCCATCCTACTCCTAGCCACTTATTCATCTCTGACTACCTCGGGGGAATTTCCCATACATCCTTCATGCACCCAGTCTACTGTACATCCTGAGGGGCTTGCGGATTTCCCAGAAAGTTGGGGAAAAACTCGGGCGAGTAAAAGGGCCGAGGGATGAATAGAACCGGCACGAATCACCTCGACAAGTCCCTTTCATTTTCCATTTTTCGGGGAGGCGAATAGTCCCACCTGAGACGCCCCACCAGGCATTTTTCGGCGATCGTATACCTGTTCCCAGGTGCTCCACCTGTCCAACTGTCCTCGTCACGTAATAATTATGCAGCCCAACCGAGATTTCGGAATCTCAAATTCCTGTGGATTTTCTGCAAATCCCCCTGATCTCATCACTGATAAACTTTTTCAAAATATCTTGAAATCCAAAAATAGCAAGATTTGATGATGATAAACTTTTCGTACCTTTCGTACTCGATATTTATTTTTCACACCCATCGATATGATCTGTCGATAATTCAAAAGCTATAAATAGTGGCAAATTGCTTCTTCTTTTTTTCATCTCTCAAAACATCATGGACATGTTTTTTACCATACTCAGAATTGAATTTTGCAAATTGAAACATTAGTGAGATTGTATTTTTCGCTTCGCGCATGCGCGCAGCCTTTTCCCTCTCAAACCTCCGCGGATAGATCATCCGCTCGCAAATGTCGAAAATTTAACGCAACCATCGAATGTTTCCATGGACACATTAGAAATTCCACATCGGAAGCATTATTGTGTACGTATCATCGTGTGCCCTGCGCTGCGCGATATCCTGCAAAAAACTCATGGGCCCTGCGAGTTGACTGGGCTGTCGGCTCTTGACCCAAGAGACTGTCATCCTCGTCTACTTTCCAACGTGTCGACTATTCGCAAAGGACCAATAGCCCCCAAATGAATCAAACTTTCAGGATTAATATCCAGCCTCGTCCATTTGCAACGGTAAACATGCCGAGAATGTACAGTACCTGCACGAGAGACTACACAAAGGGCTTATATCGAGTTCAACGAACCTATCGCGGGGCTTGTGGACTCGCGTGATTGCTCCAACCTGTGAATCGCTCACATCACTGCCTCCATAAATTACCTATCGACTCGATTCCTCGAGTCAATCCTTCCAAATCGGATGCAGTAGGACTCGACTAATTCTGAGTCAAAAACATTGCGGAAAAAACCGATTATATCTTAGCCAGTGCCTGTAGGGGAAAATGTTATGAAACATTTTTCGTAGGAAATTTGACATTGGACCGAAAATTCCTCTGCAATTTTTCTCGAAACTAACGCATTCTTGGGATAATTGGACCTTCGTGTAACTCGGAACCAACGTGTACCAGCGGAATGCGGGAGTCCCACTGTAAAGCCTTTCCAACGAACAACTATTTTGAATACTCATGCTTGTACGACTATGAGAGTTAGAGATAGTGATTTTTGGTGATTTCGCGGGTGAGCTTGGATGCGCGCCTTCGTGCAGCCCTCAGGGCAATGGCAATAAATCAGATTGAAGTACTTCAAGCAATAACCCATCCCTCATTTTTGCGATTTAGCATATCGCTAATGACAATCGATTGAACATACCGTGGCTTAATTCGCTCAATGCAGCCTCCCTCAAAATCTTTCCATTTTATCTCGTCCGTAGAAAAAAGCAAATTGCACTTTATCAAAACACGTATATACACTAATAACAAGTAGAGACTCGGATCAACGGTTCAATGTAATATAGACAATTCACAGCACTGAGTTTGAGTTTGTTTATCAAAATCACCGGTCCCGTGGACCAGGCAGCTTCGGACGCCGATAACCGATGAATTTTTAAAGCGTGTTCTTTTCAATCTAGCACTTGTTGGTGATTAAAAATGCGGAGGGTTTCAAATTTCTGATGTTTCTGAAGGCATTTGGGAAAATCTTCGGAATATTTCCATAAAAATTGAGAAGTTTGCGGGAATTTTAGGATGTTATGACGGGAGATAAACAGAAGATCGACGCTCGAGTCTCTCCTCAACACTGCTGGACCGGAGGAGTTTGGAGCTATTGAACGCGCTATCGTCGGACCAATATGAGAGTGCTCTACGAGGTAGATCCGAAGAGTCTCCCACCCTTGAGAAAAGCACACGAGCAAATGGCAGGCCGAATAGTGCCGAAGAGCACTCTCATATTGTCTCATCCATACTTTCGCCCAATGGGCACCTGTCTTTTTGAGCGGCGCCGCCGAGCGCGGGCTAGAGGGCGCCACCTCGCGGAAATTGAGTTTATGCTTTTTCGGAAGGTGCACATAACCTCGTGGAATTTTCGAGAAATCAACAAACCTCGAACGGGTTCAATCAATTTCCAGTGACATATACAGGCTAAATGGAGGCAAAACTAGTCAATTGTTATAACAGAGGGTGTGGACAAAAATTTAATTTGGAGGAGAATAAAGAAGGTGAGTTTGCTTTCGTCATATCATAAGATTTGAAGGTTTTTTGGAGGATTTTTGAATGCAGACCAATATGATTTTTGAAAATCACGTGATCTTTCCGAAGGCATTGTTTTCAGCATTTTTTCTGATTTTCCCGCATCGATCAAAACCAGAGCACTTTTTTTATTGACATAAGATCCTTCGCAATTATCTTCAATTTACTGAAATAAGTGACATTGTTTATGATTATTGAAATTTAAAAGAAGAGCAGAAACAGTTTGTATATAACGGCCATTGAGGGATTGATCAAAACGATAACTCTGAGATAAATTTTTCAATATTTATCTCTACTCCTTACAATATTTATCAAACAATTGAAAAGACGGTGAGATTGTTGCTGTTTTTTTGCAGCGATCAAAAAAGAAAAAATGTGCCCGTAGTCCGTACACTTGCCCACCTCACCACTGGTATAGAGTAATCTATCGTAACTC
Organism: Asobara japonica; assembly: GCA_026005395.1. NCBI lineage: Eukaryota > Metazoa > Arthropoda > Insecta > Hymenoptera > Braconidae > Asobara > Asobara japonica. The sequence goes on along the minus strand of BQMI01000533.1, from coordinate 202,075 downwards.
TGCTTATTGATACATTGTGAATGAATGAATAAATTATCAATGATAATAATTCACTGATCATTCATGCTCTTCAGATGCCTGCCACCATCACCCTGGAGTTCCAGTATTTCACGACGCCTACAAGGGCTGGTCTTGCTGCAATAAAAAATGTACCGATTTTACGGAATTCTTGAACATCAAGGGCTGCACAAAGTCCTTTCACTCGAGTGAAAAACCCCCAGAGCCTGAAAAACAAAAAGTTGACAAGTCCAAGGCAGACGAGGTAATCGAGTATCGTCCGCCCGTGAACAATCAAACGTCAATTGAGAGGCCGGCCTTTGACGGACCTCAAGTGACGTTGAAGCCGACAGTTTCGCCGACCCTCAGGGAACAAATAAAGGGTCTCACTGCCATTGAAACAGCCGTTGAAAACAAAAAAGTCCAAGTTGGGGAGAGCTGCAAAAATAAGGCCTGCAAAGGGTCCTATACAGGGCCCGAGGCAGATGATGAGGTTTGCCTTCATCATCCTGGAGTGGCAATTTTTCATGAAGGCCTGAAATTCTGGTCCTGCTGTCAGAAAAGAACTACGGACTTTTCTGTTTTTCTGGCACAACCTGGGTGCACCGAGGGCAATCATGTGTGGATCGCAAAGGTTCAATGTGGACTTTTAGCAAACCCTGATCTGATTTTTTTTCATCATTTCTTACAAAATATTTCTATATTATTTTTATTTCCAATTTTTTTCTATTTTATCTTTTCCATTCTTCCTTTCTGTTTTGTTAATCACGTGATTTGCGCTTTACTGCAGTGTATGTTTCATACTAATTATTTTTTTTTTCAGGCTGAGGGTAAACAAATTGAATGCAGAATGGACTGGCACCAGACTGGCTCCCACGTAGTAGTATCGATATTCGCCAAAAAATATAATCCCGATAAATCATCGGTGAAATTGAATCCCATTCGACTCACCGCGAGTCTGTTTTTCCCCGAAGAAAATTCTGATTACGATCTCGATGTAGAGCTCAGAGGGGTAAGAATTTACGTTGTAATTTTGGGAGTAATTCTCTCACCTGCTTATTATTGGGGGAATAACTTTATTTATTGAATGCCTGGAATTAAAAAGAAATTGCAGTAGTTGAAATTTTTTTACACTGTATTTTTTTCTTCTGCGTTTCAGGTCGTAGACGTGGATAATAGTTCTGTCAATATGCTGCCAACAAAAGTAGAGATTAAATTGAAAAAAGCAGAACCTGGTTCTTGGTCAAAACTGGATTTTCCGAGAGCCGTAACGGACAAATTGGAGAAATCCAACGAAAATGATAACATTGTTGAACGAGTAGATGCAGTGGATCTCACTGACCTTTGACCTCAAATACAAACATCCACAGATATATTTTTGAAATGATACTGATAGGGTTCTCACGAATAAATATATGTTAACTAACATTCATAAAATAAAGCTAAAACCAATTCTCTTTTATGAATCTTTGGTGTCTGTAATTTCTAATTCCCTGAAGACCATTTCGTTTTGAGGACTTTTGCACCCTCACGTATCTTGCACAAACCAAATATTGCGCTCTATTTTTTTTCCAAAGACATAAAATAATTTTTTTTTTTTTGTAGCAAAAATCACAATAAATTTGAAATGTACGTTATTAATACATAATTTCTATATACTAGTATACTAACATTTCCTTCCAACTATATTCGACCCGAAATGTTTTTCCCGCATTTACCATCGGATGGTCAACCAAACCTCTTCTAATTTCCCCATCTACTCATCACAATAAAAGAAGCATGAGGGAATCTCCCAAATACTGCAAAACATTACAATATTCTTATCAGCCATATCTCAGTCTTTAGTTAATTTAAAATACCCATGTGTTCGCACCAGAACTAATGACCCACCATCTGGAGTGGAATAACCATTTCGATTGTTCTTCAATCAAAGTCATTGATCGAATGTAAATAATGCTCAGGCAAGCTTTGAAGAAAATATTTGGCTACGATGATTTCAAAAGTGACATCCAGGCCAAAGCAGTTGCAGCGATCAATAATGGTAAATGATTTAATTACGAATAATTTATTGTCCAATGGAATGATTCTATCCAGTCGTCATTGCTTCTCGTAACTTTGTTGTTCAAAATCTCGTAATCTAAATATCAAAAACTGACTTGAGCAGCCTAGCCACTCATCCGACCCATATTATTCGAAATCACATGGAAAGTAACTGTCAATTTTAATTTTCCAGGGAAGCAAGATGTTTATGTGTGTATGCCTACGGGTGGTGGAAAATCATTGTGCTTTCAATTGCCAGCTGCGCTCAAAGAAAATGCGGTTGCTCTTGTTATTTCACCACTTTTGGCGCTTGTCAAGGTACGTTGGTAACTTGCTCATAAAGCTGTAATAATGTAAAATAACTTGGATAATTATGCATGCCCCAGAAACGTCTTTTGCCCAAATGAAAGCGATTTTTCTCCAATTTTTCAATAAGTGTTGGAGTCCACCAAAGTTGTTTTGGAAAAATGTTCAATTCTTAATTTCCAATATTTACATGTAAAACCATGCTCAAAAACAATTATAGAAGTAATAGGATTCTTTTACTCCTCTTAGTGCGTATACTGATGCATCTACCAATTTCAGAATCAAGTTGATTTCCTCAATTCAAAGGGAATCAAAGCCCATGCATTGAATTCAAAAACGCTAGCCAAGGAAAGAAGTGCCATTCTCAGGGATTTGACGTTCAAAAAACCCACCACGAATTTGTTGTATGTGACACCTGAAATGTGCGCTCAAGAATACTTTCAGGTAAGAGATTTTTCAATCATCAGAAAAGGAATACAGTGAAAAAAATTAATCTAGCGTTTCACTGTACTGTTTTGGTTTCAGGAATTATTGAGGAAAATGAATAGAACGCAGTCAATCTCCTACATTGTTGTGGATGAGGCTCATTGTTTGAGTCAATGGGGACATGACTTCAGGCCTAGCTATCGAAAACTCGGGGATTTGAAGAAAGTGTTACCAGGAGTGCCTGTTATAGCTTTGACTGCTACGGCAGCGAAGGAGGTGAATCAATCAATTTTTTATCCACCTATAAACTCTCTTTACACAATCCAATATGAGCGTATAATATTATGTTTCAATTTCTCCTCTTCATTTCATCATGTGTATGATATTTCAATATTTTCAAGATTTTTAAAGAATTTCGTAAAATCAATTTATTTATTCAAACCCTTTGCATTTCTCAAATTGAGAGAAAAAAATTGGAAACATAGCATATTCTAAAGGCTTAATAACAAATCTGGATATTTTTCAAAATGTTCAAAATTAAAAAATGAGACAAATTTGTAATTGAAGTATCACTTTAATTAATTTACAGGTGGTGGACGATATTTTTAAAACGCTTAAAATGAATCCAATTGTATTTTCCTCTCCCGTATTCCGAGAGAATCTCTACTACGATGTGTGGTTCACAGACACTCTCGCGAACCCTATAGATCACTTGAAAAAATTTATCATAGAATCCCTTGGGCCTGATAACAAAAAAAACAAGAGCTGTGGAATAATTTACTGCAGAAAAAAGGAGGCCACGGAGCTTTTAGCGAATAAACTCACTGAGGCCGGCATATCTACTCTAGCTTATCACGGCAGTAAGTATCCCATAAAAAAAATTTTGAATATAATTCTTGAGAAATCAATCTGTGGGGAAGCGGTGAATTAGGGTAAGTGTAATTTTTAGAGAATAACTTGAAAGAAATCCATAATATGAAATATTTTATAAAATCCATTTTTATAAAGCACATTTTCCTCTACAAAAAACTTTTACGAAATACTTCGAAGTGACTTTTTTCAAAGACAATTATCCTAGTTCGTCACGCCATCCCTGAATTCTGCAGTTGATTCTAGAAATTGTAGTTTGTACTTGCAGTCAATATAGCCCACTCCCCTTCTATACGCATCGAATGTCAATGAACCCAGGAAACAACCTTAAATTTGAACCAATAATTTCCTGCCTAGGTCTCAGCAGTAAAAGTCGTCTCGAGGCTCAAGATAGGTGGACGTCGGGCGATGTGCCAGTGATTGCGGCAACCTGCAGTTTCGGAATGGGGGTGGACAAGGGATCGGTTAGGTTCGTACTGCTCCGAATTCGGGTTAACGTATTAATAGTACCAAGGGTTCTACCGACTTTTCCTCCCTGGCATTTCTTCCTGATACCAGCTTTCTCCTTTCTACTATTTCAAGGCCCTCAAAGTGTTTCATGGAGCAAACAAAATTGACGAAATAGGATGATCTGATTTTTGAAGTTCTTAAATTTTTTTTTAATACCTCATGCACTGCCAAAGGTTTCTTTTTTTCACTTATTGCTTGTTCAATCAATCTGTAACTCTCCTGGAGTCATGAATTATGCCGACCCTTTTCAGGTTCGTAGCCCATTGGACGGTGCCCCAGAGTGTCGCGGCATATTACCAAGAATCCGGTAGAGCCGGTAGAGATGGCAAACCAGCATCCTGCAGAATCTACTTCAGCAGCGAAGAATATAAGGCCATAGAGTTCCTCACAAAAGCCACTGAACCAGACCAACCCCTAGAGCTCGCAAAGCAAAAATTCAAAAATTTCGAAAAGATGGTGGCATACTGTCTTGAGCCCAAATGCCGGCACAATATATTCTCGAAATACTTTGGCGATAGTTCACCAATCTGCAAGAATCGCTGCGATGCCTGCAAAGACGAACAGACGATTAGGGACAGAATTGCCAGTTTCGAAACTAGTCAATCTCAAAGGTATCAGAAGCATCGATCCAATTTGGAGGGGATTTCCATGCCCAAGTACGATTATACGGAGGAGGCAAGCGGCGGAGGTATTTCTAGGGAGCAGCTTATTGCAATGGAAAAGAAAGAGGCCAAAGAGCTGATCAATAAACAATTTGCCCTAAGGCGTGGGAATTCCTGCACCCAAGATTTCATTCGAGAACAGAATATTTTGGACGCTAAAGGAGCTCGCGTTCATGCGGCTGAGAGTACAGATAGGAAGGTGAAAGGATTAACTGTGCAAATCAGAGAACATTGCTATGGACAATTGACAGAGGCTCTTATGAATAATTACAAACTGTTCAGTCACTTTCTGTGTAAAACTGTTCCTGAGTCTTATGTTCAGGATGTTGCCAGGGAAATGGAGTACATGACACTATGCCGCACAAAATTGGCAAATAAGTATAAATTAGATATTTCTCGAGTTGTTGCTACTGTGAAAAAGGCGACGAGTGGTAATTCGATGTATGATTGTTTCAAGGAAGTCCATGAAGCTGGACCAAACCAACATGTTGATGATAATGTAGACTCTTGTGATAAAAGTGATGTTCAATGTGGCTTCAAATCCGCTTCAAAATTGCTGTCTGATTCAAGCGAGAAGACGCTTGATCGTGAGCCACTTTTAGAGGCGAATGGTTCTAGTGGTAAGAAAGATGATCAATGTGGGTTCAAAACCGCGTCGAAATTACTGTCTGATAAAAGTATCGAGAGGATAGATCGAGAACCAAGTGGTTCTAATGATGGACAGAGTAATTGTGGCTTCAGAACTGCCTCTGACTTGCTCTCGAGTATAAGTGACACAGGAATCAATCAGAAGAGGAGAGTGGTGCATTCTGGCTTCAAAAGAGCGTCTGAACTCATTCCTAATTTCGATGTTATTCCTAAAAATAGTAATGAGTTTGAGACTGAGACAAAGAAGCAAAAAGTGCCAAAAGAAAATCCGAAGCCTAAGACTGTAGTGAAGAAATCTAGAACTCCTGAAAAGGGGAAAAATTCAATTTTACAATATCTGGTGAAGTCAGATGCAAGGAGGGCATCGAGTGAAGTAAATCCTACGAAATCTAGTTTAAGCTCACGAGAACAATTGACTTTACCGCGTGATAGTACATGCGCTGACAAGTCAAACAAAACGGAGAAACGAACATTTGGCAAAACCTTCCATGGCCCCAACGACAATCAATCACCCAAGAAATTTAAGCCGAACTCAACGTCAGATGATAACGTCAATGGAAAAAATAGAAACGAAGATGATGAAGCGAGCAGGAGAAAAGTGGATAAGGCTGTGAGATTTGGCACTGCCAAAGTATTGAAGGATTATCTTATGAAGTATTATCCGTCCAAGCCTATGCCGGATAAGGAAAGCTTCACAAGGACATGCAAAACTATTCACCAGTTGATTATGGATAAGGGGATTTTAGGTATGTTATTGCAGGTATTCTGGCAAAACATCGAATGTATTTGTTTTCCGTTTGCTCAAACTATTTTCAAATCGTTTTCATGATATTGACTTCTTTGACGGTATTCATCGCAAGTTTTCTATGTATATACACTGTTTCTAAAATGTCAGCCAATAGAAATAAAAATCAATGAAAACGTCAAGTAGCTAAATGAGAATGTTCTTCTTAAGTAATTTTTTTGTTGTTGATAGGTATAAGATAGAAAAGGGCCCTAAATTGCCAAGCCCCCACAAGTTGCTAAAGTCAGCAGATTCTAAGAATTCGAGAATTTTCCAAAATATCAAAAATTCTAAAACCAAAAAGTGAAAAATTTCAGGAGTGTACATTTTAATTACTTTTGCGAATTCAGACGGTTTCCAGTTCGAACTACCTTTCAATTTTTGTCGCCCGTGAAAACTACACCCATATTTTTAAATGTGAAAGTTACTCAAGCTCGGACGAATTTTACGTTCTACATTTACCGTTTAAGGAAACGCCGGAAGTTTTCCAAAATTGGATAATTTGTATATTTTTAAAAATAAAAATGTATAATCGTCACAGATGCTAAAATCTCAAGAATGAATAAAAACAGCTTTAATAATTAGAGTGACGATGATTTGGGGATTTTTATTATAGACTGGATGATTTTGTGTCAATATTTTACTTTGTAGTGCCAACAGAATTTTTTCAAGCAATTGTGTTAAGTTCGACCTAGTTTCGCAAAAACCCCTTACACCCAAAATAACCGTTGATAATTGGCAACAAATTTTTCAGATGATGGAGAAATAAAGAAATTCGCTAAAGATCATCTCCGCAAACTGTGAACCTCATCGACAAAAGAGCTTTATTTTTGTATTACTCTTGCCTCTATTTATTAATGTAAAAACAAACGGGCAAATAAAATCGTAAAACACCCCCAACAAATTTTTTTCCTCAACAAAGAAATAAACATATCATCGGTTTTTATGTTCTCCCAAATTACGAAATCCATGTTTACGATAACAATAACAAACAAACGGAAATGTCCATTGCAACGTATGACAAACGTAAAAATACATCTGACACCAATTGTAAAAGAAGTTAAGAGAAAAAGGGGGCAGCGGGGTGGACCGGTCTGTGGGGACGGCCGTGATCATGTAAATTTTCGACCTCCGTTGAAATTAGAAACACGGTGGGATACGCGCAGTCGAGGTCGCGGGACAAATAATTGGCGGAATATTGGCAAGACTTTTGTTGAGTTTATTAGCGTGGCAATACCGTAATTCGTCACAATATATCCATCAAAATTTCGCAGTAATCTGAAAATTGAAGTAGTTTGTCAAATAAATTGTAGAGGGTACTTGGCATGAACTTATTCAAATGACCCTGAGCCGTCAAATCTCTCTTATCAATAATTTCTCGATGGTTTTCACTTCCTCATCTCCAATGTGTGATCGTGCGAATTATGGGAACAAGAAAAAATCACCAAAACAAGGTGTACCTTTACGGGAGAGAAAAATTGTATATAACAATTTACGCACTTGTGCAACTTGTCTAACATTTTAGCCCCTGTACCATATGCAAAGATACATCAATCCCGACCTCAATAACTTTGATCGCGTATGTGAATGAAATCGGAAAAACTTTTTCAGACAAAATTTTGTAGTCCTGCAACATTATGCAGATGATCAAACTTCTCGACATGTAGAACCAATGAGATGTATGCCCTTATATTTGTTATGGCAAACACAAAGAAAAAGACGTGCAGATAGATATTCTGTCGTTTTGAGTCGATTTGAGAGATAGGACGTCAGAACAAGCTTAAAAAATACGAATTTTGAAAATATGAAGAATTCTAAGAATGACTCAATTTAGTTATTCATCTCCTAATGAATCCTACCTGTGATGAGTTGTCCCCCCCCCCCCCCCCCCATAAATAAGTATGAGTTATACTGCAATGAAGTGCGATGAAATCTGTGAAAGCAACTGAGAAATTGGAAATTGGGGGGAGAAGAGGGTGGGATGACAGGGTGTCTAAGCGGTTGATACACCTCAGTCTCTTCCGGCTATAACAAATACAAGAGAGCACACCGGTCTGTCGAGATTTTCAGATCTAAACTTAGATCACTCCCGAATTGCTCCACGTTCAGTGCACATCGCACTCATTTCTGCTCCTCATTAAAAGTTAAATTCCCCCCCATTAGCTCTGTGGACTCTCGAGTCAATCGTAAATCATTCTGTTTACTTTTCCACCAAGTTCATAGGAATTTACAGTGAAAATTGATTTTATCGGCGATTAAGAGGAATTCAAGGAGTGGTGAATTGTTTGAAGAATGGCGTACAGTTGGGATAATCGAGTTAGCTTCATTGTCAAATTCTTATATGGTCAGTACTAGTAGCATTCCATTTATACACTCCACATTATTTCGTTGAATCAAACTAAAATAACAGAGTTGTTCGGGCGTAAATAGGATTACTATCGCTTGCAGTGCGAAACTATAGTTTGCTCATGAGTTTAGGGAAACTCTAAATTTGCAAGATGATTAATGGTGGTATTATGTTGTAATTATCAGATATTGACAATAATGGAGTTCTCGATCAACATGATTTCGAATGCATGGCTCTGAGGATGACGCTCATGGAGGGCAAGGGGGATTTCAATTATAATCGATATCAGGAGAATCTGCATATCATGCTGTCTCTGTGGGAAGAAATCGCGGAACTTGCTGATTTTAATAAGGTAGCAAATTACCGATGGAATGAGATTGTATGTGCTGGGCAATCTTCACCATTCAAGGGATCTGTAAGGGCCCCACGGAGTAACTCGTCGAGTACTTCTGTCACCCCATTTTCGACATGGAAAATTGCAAAAACTAAAATTATCGCGTTGTTCCATACTTGTTTACCTTTCATATGTCAAACATCATTTTGTGAAGGTGCTTGACATTTTGAGACGACTTCCGCAATACATTCAGCCATGTACTGCGTATTTGCAAAATTCATCTACACAGTGGGGATTGTCCATTTCTAAAAGTTCAATCAGCTCTTTCATACCGAACCCCCAATTCGTGAATTTCGCCATGTAATTTCCATTGAACTTCATTTAAGGACGGCGTGGTCACAATTGAAGAATTCAAAGAAGCAGTGCAAAAGTCTTGTGTTGGTAGATCTTACCGAGACTTTCCACAGGCCATGAAAATGTTCATAGACAGTCATTTCAAATTGGTAGACATAAACGGTAAGTTTCTTTCCGGTTTTACTACAATACAGGATCTTACAGACCTGAAATTGTGTCTCTGTTTTTTTCTAATTAATTGTCAGTGCAAATGTGTTTGTTTGTCTGGTTTTTTCAATCATTTAATGTAGTTATACTTTTCGCGAATTCAGTTAAAAATCCAGTGATTTAACGTTTTTAGTTGTATAAACAATAGATACGACTTAAAAGTCACGTTTCAAAATTTTCTTCACTCAATGTTCACTTCAATTTAATTCCAGTGAATCTTTCCTATAATTGCGTTTTTTTTTCTGAATATCGAAGCTGTTATATGAGCTGCAATTTTTTAGTGGTCAATGAATTAAAAAAAATTGCAGACGATGGAGTAATAGCAGCTGAGGAATTCCGATACAACTGCGTAAGTAGAGTTCCAGTGGATAATGTCGACGTACTTGACGAGGCCTATCAAAATTTGCTGACGGATGACGACAGAAAACGTGGTGGGCTCACATTATCACGTTATCAGGAGCTCTATGCCCAGTTCTTAGGAAATCCTGATGAGAATTGTCCCGCGGTGCATTTGTTTGGTCCATTGAGCGAATCGTGTTGAGGTTTTTTTTTATATTCACAATAAGGAATCCATATCAACGTGTACAGAGACAGGGAGTAATGAATTTCAAGCACAATAAAATGAGAATTCATCAATGTATGAGAGAGAAAATAAAAAGAAAAATCAATTGTTAATGTCACCGCAATTTGATATGCCTTTTATTTATTTTTCACATCACTATATACATATTACAATGCATTTCGTATACAGACACTTTTTCACATCATTAAATTTTTTTCTCAATTTTTCCTTTCAACTAAAACTTCACACAATGAAATTACACTGTGGCAATTTCGTTTCCCTAAAACGATTCAAAATTAACAAGAACCAGACAATATCGCTCTTGAAGTGACGACAACAATAATTAAATTATTGTTACTATCCGACAACATATTACTATTACAAATTTGACTAAATCCATACCCAAATCGCATATTTTATGTTTTTCTTATTAAGAATAAACTGCATTCTTTAAATTCATTTTATTACTTGAGGTGAGTTTTTGTATAAAAATTATTTTCTTCATAGTACAAAATTCTTTCCAGTTTTGTATCGGTGAATTTTATATAATGAAATGAATAACACAGCATTTCCATCACGATAATGGATGTCATTTTATTTTCCGTGGTACGTGTTTTTTTTTTCTTCATGAGACCCCGACTGTAAAAATAAAAAAACGCGAAAAAAGTTTGATCCATGAATTCGTGCTCACAACAGCATGGGAAAATTTGAAAAATATTTTTAGAACTTTGTTCCCTTCTTGCTCACAGAATAGCATAAGCTGGAGAGAATGTTGAACAGATAAACAATTGTCAAAAAAGGTGAAATATACGAGGTGGGTGACAGATCGGTTCGCCGCCATTTCGATTGGATTCAATTGTTTATCCATTTTTGACCAATTTTAATTTATTCATTCCGTGAGCTAAAAATATTTTTTTTTGCGCCCTATCTTCTTTGTTATGCACGCTGATTTCATTTGTCAATAATGGACCAAATGTTTTTACTAATTGTTTGTTCTTTTTTTTTTACTTTCGAGGCCTCGACACTATGAGCTAGATTGTAACTTGAAAAATCTCGAATATGGACCAATCAATGGTCCGAAATTCAGAGGTCGATTTTCCTGTTCTATTCTTATGACCAAAACACTTGTAAAATCTATATATTCATCGTCTCCTAATTGTAAGATTCGCAATTTGGACCGAAAAAAAACGTGAGATCGTCTACTAGAAAATGACGAATATATATCTAAGTGATACGCCAAAGGCTGCGACGTACGATTAAATGCAAGCTAAAGAAAAAAAATATACATCATCGCCCAATAAAAAGCCATCCCCCAATCCCTGATAACTGAGATAGAATCAACTTCCCAGTGTATTCCTCAATAATCGAAATACTTAGTAATACTGAGCAACTTGTTTTAGACAACATTGATTTTTCCAATGGGTTGTAGGCTAACAAAACATGTATATTTTTAAATAGCATCGTTAAAGGCAACCCTGAACGTCTGACACATACACATACACACAACGATGAATCCATAACAATGATGCTAAGCAAATCATTTTCTAAGACTGTTCCTATGCCTTTAACTAGTACGACGAAAAAAGAAAAAGCTAATGTAATGAATGATTTATCATAAAAACAGTGAAATGAGACGAAGTTACCTCCAAAATTTTGTCCTATCAAATATTGGTATGCCATTATCGTGAACACAGTTTGTTAAACCGTTACTTCTTCACGTAATTTACATGATAAATTACGAGAACAAAAATATATTGTATTCGTATGAATTTACGTTATATTTTACCTACCAATGTGAAAAGTCTGATTTCTACCTAGTCTCATCACTGTTTACACTGGCGTAGGAAGTTGTTGGGTTCGAAGGATTCTGGACAAGAGAGCTCGTGGCGTCAACGAGGACGGGCCCTGCGGTCTCGTTGGCAAATCTATTGGATTGGCGGTCACCTGTGATGCTCCGATGGCGGGACATCACGCCTGTCGCATGGAAAATCAAATATATTAATTCCATAAATTCCATCTTTTCACCAGTGATCCCCAAAAATTATGAAGTCTCGAAAATAAATTAAAGAAATATGAGAGTGCGAGGAAAATTTGGAAAAATATGAGAAATCGCGTAAAGTACTTGCGCAGTCGCTATCGTAACGAAAACAAAATTCTGATCAAATTTTCAAGCTATATTTTTGAGCACACCTAAATTTTGAAACATGCCCAATAATATATAATCCATGTCTAGGGACATAGAATCATTGTGGAATTTTTAAAATGTTTATGAAGTGAATGCAGTCGAAGCATGTTACGACACTTCCGCGGTAAGTCATCAAGAAAAAATTCAAGAATTTCGCAATGTGCTAGAGATACAAAATTGTGATGGTACATAACTGAATACATCATGAAACATCAAAACTTGAGGCATCAAACGACAAGAAAAATAATTATTATATTCAAAATGTCACAAAAATGGTGTGGTGCGGGTATTTCATTTTTTTTGGGATTGGTTTTCCAATGGTTACAAATCCGTTTCAAGCAAAATTAGGATCTCCAGCATATAGCAATTTTTTTTACAAGCGACTGAACAAGTACGTAATAAAACCTGCGACAACACAATTTGCTAGTTCAGAACCCAAGATTATTCCCCCGTTTAAAGCAGGTAAAGACCGAATGAGAAATAAATACTTTTTTTTTTCATTGAGAGGTTGTGACAAGTCATCCACTCTAATTTTCAACCACACCCATTGAAACAAAATCTTGTATGTAAAATTTCAAATTCCTTGACATAACTCAGTCATTCGTCCTTAAAATTCTCAAATAGTGTGTAGTAGGAAATTTCGTGTGTGAAATGATTTATATCAACAAGAAGAAAATGCATTAATCTTTAACAAAAAAAATAGATATTGTTTAATGAGATTTTTTTTGGAGAACCCTGGCTTTCACTTACAATAAAAACGTGTTAGTATTTCCACAGATTGCTAAACGCTCAAAACTCGTTTTCAATTAAAAAGCAAATGTTTCCGCACAGATATTCTGGATTGAGTATTGGAATAGGGTAGAGGGTGGGTGAGTGGTAAAGCAAAACGGTTTGAATGGAAAAAAAGAAAGAAAAATAAATACAACGAATTGAAAAAATGACGGGCTGCCTACCTATCTACCTAATCACAATCGAGCGCTCGAAATGAACTTGTGATTGGTGTAGTGGGTGTATTTGTATAGCTTACTCGATGATTTAATGAGGTTTCTCGCACGTTGTCCAGATTTCCACGTAATGCTCTCCTGTGATTGGCCAACTTCTCTCGATTCATAGGTGAGCCTGGAATCGATTCCATTTGTTTAAACCGTCAGAAAGCATTTTTATCACATGTCCATTTGGCCATCTTTATGAATTTTATTTTTCAGAAAATTGTCCATTATTATGGCCCACAATTATTAGCCAAATGCAAATGATTTATTAAAAACGATTATGCTCGTGGATCTACACATAATCCAGCTGAAATTTGAACACAGAATCGTGATAATTTTTTCAAGTTTTCGAACATTTTTGACATGTGTAAACTGTTAAAATTTTAAAACTGTCTGGACTTTTCAAAATTTTTACACTTTCGCAATATTTGTGGGCTGCTGAATTCTTCTAGTCTAACGTTTTGCAAAGTAATATTGAAAATAAAAAACGGCCAATTTTAGGAATTAAATACTAGCCCATGACAATCGAAACATAATAATTGAAATAAATTATCAAAAGGCCATTTGCTAATCCTCATTGCATCCATTATTTACATTGCAAGGATTCTTATTTTTAATGCGAAATAGCCATTACACCTGTGCGAAAAGATGTTATATGCCGTATGTGTCACACGATAAAAATACGTAATATTTATTCATCACCAATTTATTTCTGTCGTGCTAGGCGTTTAAACAATCAGTGGACTTTTAATGCTCTGAAAATAAATCATGACTGACCTATATAACTCAGGAGTACTGGAAGGAATATCAGGCCGTGAGCTGCACCAAACAGCACGATTGCCAGATACATTCTGAAGTAGAATACCTGGAACGTGGATGAATGAATATATTTAGTGGAGTTATGAAACGTTGATACGAGTTTAGATGAAGGGGGATTGAGTGAATCCGGGTTTTTCAAGGAATCTTTGCTCAATGCTCACACCAGTATTTTTATTCCGACATTTCTAGCTTCCTGAATCTCGTCTAAAAACTATCAGAATTTTTTTCACAATTGAAGTATCAAGTTTCTTTTTTCAGTACGAGACTTTCGAATCTCAAAAATGATTATGGAGATTGGAAAAGGTTGCTATTGGATATAACTATCCATATAAAATATTGAAGCACGATCATTGGAATTCTCAATATATGATACCTCTGCAAAAAAATTGCAATCACCATGAAGAAATCAGATTTTTCTGAACCGCGCTTCAATTTCCTTCATTCGTATTTTAGCCATACTCAAATTTCAACAAGATCCACAGTAGACTCGACTTTAAGAGATTGAATGTTTTGAAATTAAATCACCAGCTCAGTTTGCCAATTGGGTTAAGTCAAAAAACCTGAATTTTCAGGGGAACTGAAAACCGGTTGCAGTATGTGGTTAGCGGTCATGCAACTCGAATGTAAATATTTTTCATAAATAAACGAATCCTAAATAGGCTGTTAGAAATGAGATCTTAATTTGTACTTCCTTCTAAATAATACTATTCAATTGAACTTAATCGAATTCCGCAATTTAATTTCAATCTTGACAAGTGAATTGATTTACATGCATATCCCAAGAGCTCCTATGATAATTATTTATTTTTTTACAAATTGGATGAATACATTGTGTTCATTTTTGCAATGTTGATTTTTATAGAGCGAATTTTTTTCTGCATTATGTAACATAAATAGTATTGCGAGCAATATGGCAGTCAACCACAATAAGTATCCCCTGGAACTGATTGAATTGGAGAGTTGTTTTTTAATTGAATAACTCGTCTGAAGTAAATGGATGAGTGACAAAATTGTTTTTTTTTTCTTGTCAGTCCGTAAATCTTTACTTTTCATCAAACCACCTATTTTCGAAACAAAAATGACTCGGGGGAGACTTCGGTAAAATTGAATGTTTTTTCTAACACCGGAGAGAATGAAGTCGGCGGTGAAGAATTCTGAAGCTCCATTCAACTAGAAACCGGTTTTCTTTCAAAATTGATTTTTCTCTCTTGAATCCTCCTTAACTTGAGTAATGAATACAGCCCCGCCATTTTCCGAACTCTCGAGTTTTGAATTGAGCCAAGAGCCATAAACGATAGTATAGTTTTACTATTTCTGAAAGATGTATACTTTTTCTCTTTACTCAATTTACAAATGTAAGAGTTTTTATATTTTGCCAGTAACTTTGATGGAAAGTTCCCATTTTGACTCTCCAACTATTTACGACTATTTACGACTGCCAAAATGAAAAAGTTCAATTCCCAAAAAAGAGGATTCAATTTACTAAAATATCATCAAATGATGATGCTCAGTTGTTAGCACTTACATAATCTCAAACTTACTTTGAAAATTTGACTTTTAGCAAAGCCCAGTACTATGATGCCACCGAATTTAGTCAGCGTAATTCCACTGAAAACGGAGCTTCCCATATTTGTGACAGCATCAGCGACCCTCTCAATTCTGGTGGCCCTGACCGACATCGAGAATGAGTGAACCAAATGGCTGCAGAACTCCACAGAAATTCCGACGGCCATGACGAGATTAACCAGCGATACAGCATTGAGTGTAATATGCCACCAGTACATGAGCCCTCCAATATTAACGAGAATCATGGTAATGGTGATGACGACCACCACTGAGGAGAAGATGTCCAGCCCCATCAGGAAAAATGTCACCACAAAAATGGCCAAAAGCGATATACCCAAGCTCTTCAGCGTATCCGACCACATGGTCAAGTACTGCTCATAGAACACATAGAAAACACTGTAAGGGAAGACTTCAGTTCTCTCTGTCCTATTTGCGCCAGCCATATGTCCATTTATCATGTCCGTGATGTTTGCAGAGATGACCCTAGCTGCCCTCATTGACTCGTAGTAATCCGCGGAACTCTTGAGAATGGAGTGATAAGTCATGAAGTATGAGGCCCCAACGCGTGATAATTTACTCATCGAATCCGTCTGGTAATTGACCCCCTGTCCATAGGCCGCGTGACCCCCCTTAACGCAACTATCATCCGGATTATCATTCAAAAAGAAGGACACGTATTTATCAAAATACGCAGCGTCCGGTCTCCCGTACTTATTAGTACTTTGTGGACAAGCATTGCACGAAGTCTTTTCGTGGGGACAGAAGGAGCCGTTGTTTGCAAAGTACTTGCAACAACCGCTGCCTTGACTCCAATCAATATAGTCATCCAACCAAGATGACGCTGGTTTCGCAATGTAAGTTATATTTGACTGTCGTGCAGCGGAAAACACCTGCGTCGATAAGGAATCAGTATTGCACCACTGGCCACCACATATTAAATTTTGCGTAAATGTGTCGGAATAGTTTAGACCATCCTTAACAACGAAGTACATTGGAGGTCCAATGGATAAGTACTGGTTCAGGGATTTGAAGTATTTCAATACAAAACTGTCTTCCGGCATTGAAAGTTCTTGATCCAGCCCGATCTCAATGTGGGGCACCACAGCTATACTTGTGCACAACCATCCAAAGAAGACCACCATAATTCCAGCTCTCACCCATTTCTTCAACAAAAATGGTACATAAACTACTTTGAATATTTTGTACAAAAGCCCATCCACCACTTCCTCCCCATTATCCTTCTTAGATCCTCTTATGAAACAGCAGATGTCGAATCTGTATTCAGAGTGCCTGATTGTGTCCAAAGTCAATAAGCTGACGAAGCAGGTGATTTGCAGGATAAAATCAAACAGAAGTGCCATACCAGCGTATAGGGCAAATGCCTTGACAGCAGGCATGTCTGACAGACCTCCTAGGAAGAAACAGCAGCTTTCTGAGACACTTGTCAGTAGCATACTGGGCCCAACCTGCCCTAAGGTACGACCTATGTGTTCTGGTATTGACTCATTTGGTCTCCTGCCTTCTCTCTGATGAGTTTGTACCAAAATAAATACATTGTCTACACCAACAGCCAACACCAGGAACGGAATAACTTCTATGATAATCAGCGTTGCTGGGAGTCCAAAGAGGCCAAACAATCCGACAGAGCAGGAGACTGATGCTAATACGATGAGTACTCCGCCAAGGCCAAGAGTGATCTTGGAGTCCACCATTAATCGACTCCAGGACTTCATCTGTCCCAACGAAACCGTGATGTACGCGAACATAATTATGTAAGAAACGAGAATGGTAGAAATATCAGACTGGGACTCCCTGAAGAGCTCATCCTCGATGGATCTTTCTGATGTAAAGGCGACATCCATGTAGTCAGGCTTTTGAGTGGCTGTCCAGTTTTTCATGAAATCGATATAGTCCTTCTCCCACTCCATGGCTGGCTCGAGCTTCGATTTATTGTGATAGTTGTTTACCAGGAAGGTGAGGACGATGGCTGTTGCCTTCTCGTATTGGGGATGTTGGAGGGACTGACCGGGTTTGAGGAAACCTCCCACTGCAATTGCTGGTTCTATGGGGCCTCCATAAGGAGCTAGACAATAGGGTTGCGTGTTGAATGGGTTGTTGCTGCAGATTCTGAAATGGTCCAGGTAGGTGTTGATGTAACCTTGCTCCTCTTCGGTTCTATTAAAGTTTTCAAGGCTATCCTGCCAGTATCCCCAAATGCTCTGTATGGTGCATTTGCTGACCGTAGGAGCGCCAGTGAAGGCGTTGGTCAATGGTGCAAAACAGATATCTGCCAGAGTGTAGTTGTGTTCCGTTTTGATAGCCTTAATGCCCTCCTGGAGCTCCAGGATTTTTGTGAGGAATTTCCGGTGGAAGATGGGGCCAAAGGTGATTAGACCGTCTGACGTATTATGAATGATGTTGGGGAGACCAACGGCGGAGATTATGATTTGTTCGTTTCTGTAGAAGGGTTCAAAATGACTGTCGAAGTACTTTCTCTCAATGCGAGAGCGGGATGTCGATGAGGCCCACAATTCTACGGGATCTGTTGTCACGTGGGTATACCTGATGCCAAAAGATAAGATGACAATTATGAAGGCTCCTAGGAGGAGAATTTCTATTGGACGCTTAGCACAGAAGACACCCCAAGCGCAGAAAAACTCTTGAAGGAATTTATCGGTGTTGGCTCCCAACCTCTCCAAAGCTGTTGACTCCTCCTCCATTAGACCACTTGGTAAATCATCTGCCGAAGTGACACCTAGAGAATTCATATGGACATCAGTTGAAGAGATCAATGCGGGTAGGGACACATAGGGAAGCACAATTAACAATCACGAGCTGTTTTAAGTAAATTTGGAGCCAAATGGAAAAGTTGTTAAAACATAAATGTTTGGGGAAACAAGGTCAGATCAAAATATTCGTCTCCATTTGACTCCCTAATTTATTCACTAAACTGGACTAAGAGTAATCACAAAATGGTGCTGAAAAGAAAATAATACACATTATGATTAAATAAACAAACACTAGAAAACATAAATGAAACAGTGCAACGCAAAAACAAATGGGCAAAACGTACAATAATAAGCGATTAGTGACAAATACAGAAGCATAGACGATTATTGATAGGAATAAGAGAAGTAATGATTGTGAATGAACTATCGGAGCAACATACTGGATCTTTTCGATTGCAGTGGACTGTCCTCCTGATCCGCAGCAAGAGCAATACGTGCTCCATCTCCAGGATGATGTAAACCGGCAGTAAGTCGTCTACCAACCTGTCTTCCTACTTCCTCTCCTCGTGCAACTACACCCACGACAAAACAAATTTTTTTTTTCCATCGTTCATGAGCATGTTGATTATGCCTCTTACACCAATATTAATGCGTATATAATTGTGTTTATACCGTGTTGTTCGATATCGCTCGTACTACAGGTATTAATAACATGGAGGTCTGCTCCAAATAATCAAATTAGCCAATTTGTAAGTACGCAATTACGCAGAAACAATCGTAATGTAGTGAATAATAGTGATACCACAAACCTAATTAGAATAAAAAAATGTTTGTAAATGGAAATGTACCCCGACCATGATAGAATCTCCGCTGAATGCATAAATAAATGGAAATTCAAAACTCTTGTTTCACTCAAAAAAAACGTAAGTTCAAAGATTTTATCAGTTGCTTACCAATTTTCTTTCTATTACTGAAGCAGCCGATTGCCAGTATAAATAATGCAGTACCAATGACGAAGATGATTGTCATGATAACAGAGTAGCCGTCATGACCGATGATACTGAAGGGCTGGGGGGCTGGAGGGGCTGGTGGTGGCACTGGACAACTCGCTTCGCAGTCCACGCAACTGCAAGCCGCTGTTGTTGACTGGTTTCATAAAATTAAGACAAACAAGGTTACTGTCATCGAATTTTAGATGGCCGAAGAAAAAACATCATCCCAATTGAATTTTAATATCTGTTATTTTTGCCAACATTTTCTCTTTAAAAAATAAATAATCGAGATCAATAATTACTAAACTTACAAAGCGGTCAACTCAATTCAAATTGTATAAAAGCTTTCCCCTCTGATATATCCCTTTAGAAAAAAATGCATATTTAAATATAGTGGACCGAGTCATGAACCCAAAATAAATGTAACATTTTGAGCTAAGAAGATAACTGAATTACATTGAAGGGTTTGCTGCAGGGCGTGACTTCCGGCCGCATGGGCGTGAAATTTCCAACTTTAACGTCAGTCGGAATGTACGTAATTTGGAAGGGTACATAAACGTTGTTCTCAGCATCTCCCAAGTAGTGGAACCATCGATGTGCGGAACAATATCTAGAAGTCCATTCCCCACACATGAGATCCAAGGCCAGTTGACCGGTGCTTGGTACTGCTACTTTGCTGCATGAATTATAAGTCCCCTGCAGATATTCATCAGCTACGTAAACGTCGATCTTCTCAATATATGTATTGTTGGGGCCGAATTCCGTGACATTGATGAATTCACTCTGGCGTGGACTGCATGTAAATTCACAGAAATGTTTAACTAAATTTCCGAGACAACTGGGACAGCGAGCGAGCAAACTTGCTGCTAGGATAATGTTCTTGTCAAGGGTCTGGAGTTGTTCCGTGTCGCAACACGTCGACACAACGTTGTTCGAGCCCTGCATCATGTGGGGACAATGCTTGGCCAGAAAACCTTGGCCCTCGCTGTCGAGGGGCTTGGCTGGGCCAGTGTAGGGACAGTTTTTCCCGTGGCCCAATTCATCGGTGAAGCAACGCCCGTACCAGACGCAATGTCCATCCCCATTGATGACCTAATGGAATAAATGCAATTAATGTCGTTCTTCGCTTCATCTGCATGGTTAAATATAGATCGAATAGAGTAAGGGTATGATGCACGGTCTCCACTCAGGTACAAATATCAGCAACGATGTGGTCAATCGCACGACGCGGTGCGACGTGGGTTTAGGAATGAATGTTCATGCAATGGATCAACGGCGTAATTTTATGAGCGATCTAAGAACGCACAGTCCAATCCCAATTAATTCGCCCATTTATTATCCGGCAACAGGATGAGAAGGTTTTGAAGAAATTGAGTTGAAGCAAGTATCTCGATAACTCGATTAATAATTGCAGATATTAGTAATAATATCTTCTATACGTGAGCAAAACCTCTAGATTTACGAATATTCAGTTTTTAGTTATGCGAGGTGTGGAGATAGGGCATACGAGAAGGTCACATTTTGAAGGACTCGAAATTTCAACGCTTTAGGCAATTTGGACAACTTTGGGCGTCACCTCCAAATTCCAATTTTCCATCTATCGAATCCACCTATGTTAAAAGAATGTAGATCGAGTACGTAGTACGATATGTTACACCACTGTTTATCGTCATATATTCCGGGTTTTTTACGTCAGAAAAAGCGACCGATAATTAGTCAATCATTTATTATCCATTATAACTACATATCAGGCAAAAGTGTTATTTGGATATATCATCGCTCCGGAATTTCAATTTCGAAATAGGGAATTCGAATGACGAATTTGCTTTGATTTACCTTTCGATCTTGTGGCTGGGATAGAACATTTTTTATTTACTTCAAAATATGACGCTGCCGTAGAATATTGATAGTGTCGAAAAATGAAATTTGCAATTGTGAGGGATGAGTCACATTGTCATTTTCTTGCTCTGACTTTGAACAACCATTTTTTTTATTAGTAAAAAAAATCAGCTATCTGAAACTAATGATATGAGTAATTCCGACCGTCGACAATTCATGCAGTAAGCGGTTGATAAGAGGCATTACTTTTTATTTTTCAAGTCATGCATTCGAGTTTTTTGCACCCAAGAAGACGCAACAATAATTAGTCAATCATTCTCCTTTTTGTGACTCCACAGCATCGATTAAACTCGCTCAGTTTTCTCAGAATAACTAATCGTAGGGGATCAAGGCCAAATACTCCCGGACATCTTTGATGCCGCCCGTCACGTATTTCCAGTTCACAAATGCTTAACATTGACCGATTCTAAAATGCTCAAGGCATGCGAAGCCGTCAAGGAAGACCGACACAGCCAGAAGGACGTATTATTAAATTAGGCCCAAACGTCTTTTCAGGCAGTCTGCGCAAAGACTGAATCAACGTCGTGACGTTTGGCGAATAAATACTATCGCGTAGCGCACTAAGATGTTATAGTATTTGTCACGTTTTCGGGGAAAGGCAAATCTTCTGCTTTTCTCTGATTATGGGTTATTCAAGAGTAAGCTTCCTCATACAATTTTGTTTCGAGCACACGGGAATTCTTCATCCTCAAATGCTGCAAAACCAGTGGAGACATATCAAAACAAGTTCCCCCAGAATATTTGATTAATGTGAAAATCCGTCTCAAAAACATACGAAAAAATTGACACATAGTTCCAGAAGCACTATACACAACATCGGGATATTTGCGGATAAATACTATCGCGTGTTCCAGTCAAATTTAGCATTTAATATGTATCCCAGGCAAATCTTTAAATTTTCGCTCATTATGGGTCATTTTGACCTGCCTTCCCCAAACATATTTGAAAAAAAAAATTATACGCTTCCATGTATTCTCCAAAATGATTTGAAAGGTACCCCACCGAAGTCTTCCAAGATTTTTTTTAATGAATGAATACACGCAAAAAACAGTCCGTAGTGCCAGAAATACTGTACGTAACGTTTTGACGTTTGCGGATAAACACTATCGCGTGTTTCGGCAAAATCTATCTTGTAGTTTGTGAATCTTCCGATTTTAGGAGATCATGTATCATTTGAGGGTCACTTTTCTATAGACTGCTTTTTGTTGGATGTAAAGAAAATGGTTTCACGCTTGACGTGTCCCAAGATTATTTGAAAGGTGTTGAAAACAATATTTCCAAGAGCAAATTTATCTCTAATACGACAAACAAACTCGAAAATGAACGGAAATAGCAGTCTATACAGTGAGTAATACTTCGCCAGAGTTTTGCTCTAGAAATCTGCGATATTGACAAGTGAAGGGAGGGGGGGGGGGATAAACAAGAGGGTGTGGTATAAATAAATCCTGCATTTTTGATAAGTACCGTGGTTTTCTTAGAGATTATAGTGAAAGTATTAAATGACTCACCGTAACAGATATAACGGAGAATAGGAGTAGTAATAATGACGCTTTTATCGATGACATTCCAGAGCGCCCAGTCACCTAAGACTGTTGACTCTGCGATAAAAAACTATGTTTTATTGGTTAAACTTGCTGTTAAACTATCACAATTCACTGGGTAATGTGTGTATTGCATTAATTTTATGTATTGATTGAATTTTGAGGGCTATTTATTGGATTAATTCCAAGTGACTGTGGGAAACCAGACTGATGGCTCCACTCGATCGGCCCTGCTCAATTCACACCCCCTACTCCACTTTAATGACGGATTGCGCTTTGCGCATGCGCACTCCACTCACAAGTTGCGAGAGTTGCCGATAGAAAACGAAGATACACGATCACAAGGGCGGGCTAAGAAACGGATCGACTTTAACCCGGTGATTCATTTTCATAGTATTTCGGCTTAATTGCATTTTATTAAGAGGCTATTAGAGGAATAACAGGTCATTCGTGCAGGAAATCAAAGCTAATAAACTGAGTCTGCGCTTCTCAGTAATTATATTAGATTGGTAATTCGAGAAAAATGGTTACATCCAAGTTCAAGATATTCAACATTCAGACTGGAAGACGTTCATTTGAAGAACTTCAAGTTTTTTTTTTGCTCAGGCTTGGGGAATA
The DNA here is from genome assembly GCA_026005395.1 of Asobara japonica. Lineage (NCBI taxonomy): Eukaryota > Metazoa > Arthropoda > Insecta > Hymenoptera > Braconidae > Asobara > Asobara japonica. The sequence continues at coordinate 178,690 of BQMI01000533.1, read as the reverse complement.
TGGTCGAATTAGGGAAAAAAGTTTCCACGGCCGCCGATAAGTGTGTGCGTGTGTTTACGTTGCTTCATATCTTCATTAGAATGATGTAGTGAATTTTACGAGTTTACGATCACCAATTACGTAGCGTATTTCCACCTTGCAATGTTTGCATTCACTATTGTGGTGTTGAGTCTCAATGTATTACTCATTTCAAACACACTATGATCTGATAAAAAGGTGACTTATGCAGGCTGCATTACACTGTAGGCTTAACAATAATCTTTGTTTCCAGGTTATCCATTTATATGTATGAATGTAAATTAATGGACCATTGGACTAGGTGCATTTGAACGCGAAGATGGGAGTCGGGGTACAACTAACTAAAACTTTGACTTTCACAAAGTGGAGAACATTCGATCCACGAAAATGTTTTTTGTAAGAGAAAAGCCATTTATGATTTTCTAAAATATAATGGGTCAAAGAAATGCTAGACAAAAAAATGTAAACTTGTGAAAACAATGAAATCTCTATTAGAGTTGCCGGCGGGTGTCAAACACATGTCTGTCAAAGAAGCGCGAAAGAGAGAAAGCGGCCGGACGTCTAGAAAAAAATAGGAAAATTTTCTCACTTGTCCAAGACTGAGGATCTCAACTCTATATGCTGAAGAAAGGGTTCATTCTCCAATACTTGCTTCTAGGTGATGGTTCGGGCTATCGTATAGTCTCCAAGTTTTGAGTATCTAATTCATTGGTTAAAATGTCTGGTTATAGTCTCATGAGGTGATGGAACCTGTCGTAAAACTTTGGTTTTTAGCGACTCCGACCTCAGTTTTCTTCTATTGTATTAATTGAAATCAAGAATTGTGATGATTCAGAAAATTCCAACCAAGCGCTCCTAAGTCTTACTGCCGATTACTGCCGAGAAAATTGCAACTCATTCTTTTTCTTGTCCTTCCAAAAGTTGGAGAAAAGCGAGTTGAAAATTCATTTTCATTGTGAAGAATAGAAGAAAACCAAATGAGGCAAACATAATTTTACGGCCCGTCCCGTAAAGGAGGCCTTTTCAGGGGGATCTAACCATTAATTATAATTGATGAACCACAAATTAATCCATTTTTTGCGAGTATCAACATGTGAGTAAAGAGATTTGTTGTAAATGCATTGCACAGAATAGTTCAAACCTGGTGATTTTCCGCGGTGGAATTTAACCATCGTGTATTATGCATACAATGCTCCGACTTAAAATTTATTCTACTGGAAACTAGTATTTTGCAAGCCCATTCTTTATACGACTGTATGGACCGACATTGTCATATGCAACAACAGCGTTTCATACTGCATTGCATGGAATATAAAAATTCATATTTCAAGGGTTCCGAAATTATGTTCATTTTCCTACCAGGTTCCTGATACATCTATGAAGATAAGGAACCAGAAAAATAAAGGTTCAGACTAACTCAAAAGTCACAGTGGCACATCGGTTTCCAAAATCCCTTTGAGGGAGTGTCCGAAAGACGGTATACGATTCGAATAGGATTTTCTCAAATAGAAAACGACATAGTACAGTATCCATTCACACGATTATAACTATTTTATCATCAACATCAACTATCGGGAAACAAATTAAACGCACCACCCACTTGTTCATATAACAATATTTTGGAAGCTTCATATTTGCCTTTGAAAAACTATCCCATTAAATTTCATCTTCTACTCAATGTCTTATCAATAACAATACTAAATATTAAAAAAATTATCAACTTTATTTATCGTACTCAATAATTTAAATAAATAAAAACAGGGGAGGTAGATCAATATAAACGTAATGAATTCATATTGTTTTACTAGCGTAATGTATGATTGGCCGTACAAATTGCAACTTATGTCGATAAATATCATGCAAAAGTGCCTTCAAAATGATATGCGTTATGAGGGCAGTCAGGCCCCAAATTTTATGCCCAGCAACATGATAAATTGGCAGTGTATAACTCTCGCGAAATTGAGTGAATCGACAGTGATTTGGATCACATAACGATCGTAAACTGACAACAAAAGCCTCTTCGACTTCGTGTGGATTAAATTTCAGTCGTAGCGGATCTACATGGCCTATATATCCGAAGACAGGCATTACATGAATGTGCTTGCGTCCCACGATATTTGCACGTGACCAAACGTCAACGTTCTCCTTTGGAATGTTCAGTTCTTCCCAAGTTTCTCTTAAAGCAGTTTCTTCGAAACTACTGTCACTTGTATCACGCATTCCACCCGGAAATGACACTTGTCCCTTATTTTGCGTCAATTTTGTGGACCTCAGGGTGTACAAAAGACCCAATTCATCTTTATAAATGCATAGGGGCACTAGAACTGCCGCTGTCCTAGCATTCTCCATGGATTTATTCGTTGTGGGCTCAATTCTCTGCAGTCGCTTTATGCACTCCTGACGACTCTCTGGACTCAGGACTACGTCGGGATGAAAATTATCAGCAATTTTTCTATCCTGATTTGATAAGTTTCTTGTGATTTGGGATAGCTGAAATATATACTCAAAATTAGATATTTCACGGATAGTAAAAATCACATAGGGTGGACGGTCCTGGAAACGAACATTCAAATAGTCACATGCAAGATGTGAGTAATTTAAAATTTGTAAGTTAAGGAAAAAAGGTTGAAGACATTGAGAGAGGGGTTATCATATTGGTTGCATATGTTTTGTAATCTCAACTTTCAAAGACTTGAGTTTTGAAGGTATACGTATATCTCGAAAATAGTATAGCCAGGATTCTTGAAATTTTATGAAATTTAATCAAAAATTGTAAATCGTCCTTGAAAAGTATTATAGAACCCGCGCCAAAACGGTAGATCACCAAGCACACTGAGTTATCGACCTTAATGCAGAACATTGCAACATTCAGAGAATGAAAATTTGCTTAAAAAATACTCACAACGGTATAACGTTGACACAAGAAATATCTGAGTGCATTGTAGTTACTAATTGCCATGGGTTCCTCTCGAATTTTCAATTTTTCAAAAAACTTGGTAATTAATTTAAGGGAATCGTCTTAACGTGAAATCGTGTTGTTATCTATGATGACACAAATGTCAAAGATTTTGCAAGCCCATTCTACGAAATGAAAGCAGAAATTTGTAGTGGCGCCATCTCTCGACTTTTAGGAGTGAAATGAGAACTTGAGCGACACTAACGGACCACTCTGTCGTGACACTAGTGGCACATTATCATTTATTTGTTGACAGTCTGCAAGCCTACCTCGAGTTCCTACACGTCACGCATTGGTTATTAACATTTTTTAGTTATGTAGTTGAAGAGTATGAGGACGTGCCATGGTCTCCACGGCGGCAAAGGATCTCTTGGCAACGTCAGCTTCAATCTGCACAGCTTTGCAATTTCTCGCTGGCACGTAAGTGCAAATCACACACTTGAACATGTTAAGTTGTCAAAACCATTTATGACTTTGGATTTAAAACGCCATAAACTATACTAGAGGGAGCTGTATTTTATTAGCGCTTTTTACTTAAAAATTACATGCAACACATTGCAATACCCAGAATTGAAAAAAAAACATTTTTTTTTCCCAGACTCGTGTGCAGAAAATTCATCAAAAATGAAACTACTGGAGACGCTTCAGCACTCGCATTTATTACATGTTTAATGTCGTAAGTTTGAAGATTGCATGAGGCAATGCAAGTTGCAAAATCTCTACAATTTTTAATATTCTTAATTGCAATGAAATTAATTTCAGATGTAGCTTTTGGTTGCGATATGGACAGATGATTGGCGATGGATTCGTCGTCTGGGTCAATGTATTTGGAGCACTTCTGCAATTTTTCTACGTTGCGATTTTTGCATTGTACAGTGTAAAGAAGAGCCTGATACTCAAGCAATTCGTTGGTGCTATTTTATTCATTGCCGCTGTCTATGCCTATAGTATTGTTCATGAAGACAAGGCGCAAGCGACTAGACATGTTGGATTTTTAAGCTGCAGTCTGACCATTTTATTTTTTGCATCACCTTTAACGTTACTGGTAATTATTCATAGTCCATTAGATCGATACACAAAAGTTATATGTAGGCAGAAAAAACGTACAAATCGGCTTTAAGGTACAAAATTTGTTGAGATTTTCGAATTACATCCCAGCATTTCCAAACGCCCGATTTTAATCGTGACTCCTTTTAAACATGCCGATGTCATTGTCACAATGGCTCTAATTCATGTATATCATCTTAATGCTATCGCTAATTTTACTAATTTCCACTAATTCAATTTCGCTAATGTAGGTACATGTCATCAAGGAGAAAAATGCAGATAGTTTGCCATTTCCTGTGATAGTGGCCACATTTGTTGTCTCGTGCCAGTGGTTCGTCTATGGAACATTATTGGAAGATCCCTTCATAGAGATTCCCAACTTCATGGGATGTATTTTATCAGCCTTTCAATTATCACTGTTTGTGATATATCCCGGAAAAAAACAAAGTGCTGCGCATTTTATATAAAAGAAAATGAAAAGTATTTTATTAATCATTGACTTAATATTGTATTTAAGATTATTGTGACAAATAAATAAAGGATTGAAGACTTATAAGACTATTTATACAATACATTATTGTTAATTACTACTTCATTTGACTTTATAAACCTCAATTTGCACATAATTTACGTCAAATTAACAATTTTTAAGAATGCGAGTGTATTTTCGGGAAGCTATTGTATTGACCCCGAAATCATTTTTTTTTTGGACTTTGTAACTGGTGTTTTAAGTATGCCAAAATGCTTCTCATCAAATTCCGAGTAAATGTTTGTGTGTGATTATGGGTCGAAAAAGTCAAATTACTTTTTTTCGATTTTGGCCAAATTTAACATTGGGCTCTTATGGGGAGGCAAACTTAAATTTTTTAAAATCGACTTTTTGGCCCCGTGCGCGTCTATACTATCCAATTGGGACCCCTAGAAGACACTCCCGCCGATTTTGGGTCGAAAAAGTGAAATTAATTTTTTTCGATTTTGGCCAAATTTAACATTGGGACCTTATGGGGAGGCAAACTTAAATTTTTTAAAATCGAATTGTTGGTCCCGTGCGCGTCTATATTATCCAATTGGGACCCCTAGAAGACACTCCCGCCGATTTTGGGTCGAAAAAGTCAAATTAATTTTTTTCGATTTTGGCCAAATTTAACATTGGGGCCTTATGGGGAGTCAAACTTAAATTTTTTAAAATTGAATTTTTGGTCTCGTGGGCGTTGATACTATCCAATAGGAACCCCTAGAAGATATTTCCGTCGAATTTGGGTCGAAAAACTGAATTTAATTTTTTTCGATTTTGGCCAAATTTAACATTGGGACCTTATGGGGAGGCAAACTTAAATTTTTCAAAATCGACTTTTTGGCCCCGTGCGCGTTTATACTATCCAATTGGGACCCCTAGAAGACATTCCCGTCGATTTTGGGTCGAAAAAGTCAAATTAATTTTTTTCGATTTTGGCCAAATTTAACATTGGAACCTTATGGGGAGGCAAACTTAAATTTTTTAAAATTGAATTTTTGGCCCCGTGCGCGCTTATACTATCCAATTGGGACCCCTAGAAGACATTCCCGTCGATTTTGGGTCGAAAAAGTCAAATCAATTTTTTTCGATTTTGGCCAAATTTAACATTGGGACCTTATGGGGAGGCAAACTTAAATTTTTTAAAATCGAATTGTTGGTCCCGTGCGCGTCTATATTATCCAATTGGGACCCCTAGAAGACACTCCCGCCGATTTTGGGTCGAAAAAGTGAAATTAATTTTTTTCGATTTTGGCCAAATTTAACATTGGGACCTTATGGGGAGGCAAACTTAAATTTTTTAAAATTGAATTTTTGGTCTCGTGGGCGTTGATACTATCCAATAGGAACCCCTAGAAGATATTTCCGTCGAATTTGGGTCGAAAAACTGAATTTAATTTTTTTCGATTTTGGCCAAATTTAACATTGGGACCTTATGGGGAGGCAAACTTAAATTTTTTAAAATCGACTTTTTGGCCCCGTGCGCGTCTATACTATCCCATTGGGACCCCTAGAAGACACTCCCGCCGATTTTGGGTCGAAAAAGTGAAATTAATTTTTTTCGATTTTGGCCAAATTTAACATTGGGACCTTATGGGGAGGCAAACTTAAATTTTTTAAAATCGAATTGTTGGTCCCGTGCGCGTCTATGATATCCAATTGGGACCCCTAGAAGACACTCCCGCCGATTTTGGGTCGAAAAAGTGAAATTAATTTTTTTCGATTTTGGCCAAATTTAACATTGGGACCTTATGGGGAGGCAAACTTAAATTTTTTAAAATTGAATTTTTGGTCTCGTGGGCGTTGATACTATCCAATAGGAACCCCTAGAAGATATTTCCGTCGAATTTGGGTCGAAAAACTGAATTTAATTTTTTTCGATTTTGGCCAAATTTAACATTGGGACCTTATGGGGAGGCAAACTTAAATTTTTTAAAATTGAATTTTTGGCCCCGTGTGCGTCGACACTATCCAATAGGAACCCCCAGAAGACATTCCCGTCGATTTTGGGTGGAAAAAGTCAAATTAATTTTTTTAGATTTTCGCCCAATTTAACATTGGGCTCTTATGGGGTGGCAAACTTAAATTTTTTAAAATCGAATTTTCGGTCCCGTGCGCGTCTATACTATCCAATTGGCACCCCTAGAAGACACTCCCGTCGATTTTGAATCCAAAAAGTCAAACTATTTTTTTTTATGGGTGTAGTTTCATTTCATCGGTTTTGCAAAATGGATAATATTGTTCGTTTTCTGTGAATTTTGTTATTCCTTACACATGTTACATATTTTAAATGGCCGATCTATATAATCGTGATTACGTATAGTGCATGCGTATTATGATTAAAGTACAGTGCCTGCTTGGCTGTCATCCGGATAAAAGATTCTTCTTTAGTATGATCAGTGTAATTTTCGAGTTTATTGGAATCAGTTTTGTTAAGAATCCTTACATTAAAACTTTTCTCAGACATGTTCGAGCCAACCGAAACGGGCAAGGTATAATATTGCATTGGCATATCATTGAAAAGAAAACATTGCCATTCCCTGGCGCTTCAAATTGTCTGAAAGACGACTGATTGCTTTGAGAAATGATAATTATGTGGAGAACAGCTGGGGCAACACAAAAATACAATGTTTGTGACTAATTGTCCCAATATTGTATTTCAATTCCATTTCCAATTCATTATCTGACGCAAGAATTTAGGGAGCTCAACAATTGACATAACCTCTATGACATGAACATAATACGCAGTTATAAGCAGAAACAATTTAACTATATCGATTAGGGAATTTTCAAGGGAGAGTAACTTTGAGTTGTCTAAGTTTTAGGGCACTCGAATTAGATCATTTATAGATTTGCGTGTTTGTTGGTAGAAAAAAAAATGTTTATTGTTCGTTTTATGCATTTATTGATACAGAAGTAGCTTCGCAATTCGTCATTCAAAAGAACGCCACCATAATTATTCAATTTCATACATTAAGCATTCCATTGATATTCATTTTTCTTCTAGCAATTCATGGCTTTTACTATAATTAATCGAATTTGACCGTATGGAGGATATCCTAGAAATGTAAGAGGATGAACCAAAATTGTTAGTATTTTCCAATTGCAGGACCTATGCATACACACGGGGGTGGTTCTAAGAGGTGCAAACATCAGGGAGGATGAGGTTCACAGCCTGGGTACATTGAACATCGTGGAATATGTAAGTTAACTCATAAAAATGAGTTATTAGAGAAGAAAATGTGAGAAAATATTTTGCTATCACATATTCTTATCTGCACAAATTGCCAGACATGTTTTGTTTTTCATATGAATAATTTCCGAGAGCGAGTGGAGTTCGCTCTTCATCGGAACAGAACTCGGATTGAAATTCTAATAAAAAACTTTGTTTTCTTTATGAAAAAGGGAGAAAAATAACTTGAACTACTTCATTACAGAGTTTCGGAAGATGCATCGAATGGAAGCCAATAGAAGTATCATTCGTCTCCGAACACCAGGACCAGGATCCAGAATGGTCTGTCGTAGAGTCCCACACGCGTCGTACCCGCACATCATCCAGCGAGGGTCCCGATTCCCTGGGATCCCGTCCCAGAATAGTTCGCATACCTTTCTCCGAATTAAAATCATTTCGCATTAATCACGGAGGCCAGCAATTGATCTTCATGCAGCGTGCTGGAACTACGTATGTAGCATTCTTCCAGCTCTCCAATGCCGAAAGCTTCGTCAACTCCCTGAGGGGCTTTATCAAATTCGTTAAATCGAAATCCGACAAAAATCTTTACCTCGTCCTGGACGAATACAGTACGGTCCTTAACAAATCCTTCGCTGAACTGGATCTCTTTCAAGAGGGCACCTCCGATTACGTATGGAAGTTTGTAAAAAACTTGCACAACCGTCCGTATGAAACCACTTTAGAAGCGTTCAGTAAATTAGCTGATATATGGATCTATAAGGAGCCCGTGAAGCAGCCAGTGGAAGAAGCAGTTGCGGATCTTCTCAACAGATCGTTAACCGCAGAGATGAGAACTGACCATCCTTTGAGCTCTACGGGCTCAAACGGGGAGGAGTACGAAGTGATAACAGAATTGGATCCAAAGCTTATACTTCCACCCAGACCACCCTGTCCTCGGGGTACTCCCCTCTCTCAAGAGCAGTGGGACAGATTCAAAGACCCTGAAGGGAGAATGACAAATCCCGAGGCTATCAGAGATATTGTATTCAGGGGAGGCATTGTTCCCTCTTTACGATACGAAGTTTGGAAGTTTCTGTTGAACTATTATCCGTGGAGTGCCTCATCCAGCGAGCGAAGTGAACTGAGAAAACTCAAAACTGACGAGTATTACAGGATGAAATTGCAGTGGAAGTCAATGTCAGTAGATCAGGAGAATAGGTTCTCAGATTACAGAGATCGGAAGAGTTTGATCGAGAAGGATGTCAATAGGACGGATAGAACTCATCCGTATTATTCGGGCGATAACAATCCCCATTTGGGGCAGCTTTACGATATTCTCATGACATATGTTATGTATAATTTCGATCTGGGATATGTGCAGGGCATGAGTGATCTTCTCAGTCCCATCCTGTGTCTCATGGATAATGAAGTTGATGCTTTCTGGAGCTTTGTGGGCTTTATGGAGAAGGTCAGCTCGAATTTTGAGATGGATCAGGCTGGAATGAAGGCGCAGTTGTGTCAGTTACATACTCTGCTCAATGTTACTGAACCACAGTTGGCTATGTATCTGAGTAAGCATGAATCTGGAAACATGTTCTTCTGCTTTCGATGGCTTTTGGTGCTATTCAAGAGGGAATTCAATGCTATTGACATAATCAAATTGTGGGAGGTACTGTGGACCGAGTTACCCTGCAAAAATTTTCATCTCATACTGTGCTGTGCTATTCTTGATACCGAGAAAAGTGCGCTTATGGAGAATCGATATGGTTTCACCGAGATTCTGAAGCACATAAATGATCTTTCGCTGCATATCGAACTCCCTTGGGCTTTATCCAAGGCCGAGGGAATTTATCACCAGCTGATGGCTGTCGAAACCAATCTACCGGATAACGTGCGTGGAATCATTGGCCTAGAACCGATACATACTTCACCGTCTCACAGTGACTTAGAGGGGGAGGAGGAAAACGATACTATGACACAGGAGCAAACTTCGTCTCCGGAGGATTTAAGAAGGACTAGTGAGACCGGAAATATCACACTGGGAGAGAACGAGGTGTCTTTTGAGCGTTCATTAAATGTGTCTTACTTGTAAAACTTATATCGACCCATTGGTAATAGGAATCCGTATCTATTGTGATGAATAATTTGGCAATTTTTTTTTGCAACAGAGACATGTATTTTCATTTCTATGTCACCACGTAAATTTCTGCAATTTAATGCCTATTTTTAGTCTTTTGTTTAACAACTGTGTAAAGTGATAGCCCTACTAGTTCCGAAAAAAACTAGGGCTATTAAAGGTATTCAATGAATGCGACCAGGAGGTCTACATTTTTCGAACTATATTTTTTTGGAAAGCCTGCAGAAATTCTGTGTAAAATATTGATATGCAAAAAAATGGGTCAGTGATATGGGAAAGATCCTGAACTTATCGTTATCCCTATTTAAGCTCAAGCATGAAAATCAACTTCAATATACATTTTCGTTGTTGTTTGTAGAGCAATATGAGCGTCTGTATGAATTAAACGATTTTTAGAGATGCGTTTTTCTGTTATCAAGAGAAAAAAAAATACCGTAATGTTGTTCTGTTATCAAGACGTGTTTTACGTTTTTTTTACAGAACTCACAATTTTCACTTGATTATTGAGTAGTTTATGAAGTAGTCGTGTTAGACACTGAACTCTCACGTAAATTAATTCCCATTCTTGGATTATATATTATTTTCTACTATTCATTTAGTTTTGTGAGAAATTATATTTGTTGATGAATACTCTTCTAATTGGTATTGTAAAATAAATCCAACACGCCAATTCATATTATTAAAAATAATATAAAGATGATGATTATAACAAATTGAAGGAAAATGTTCAGCATTTGAAAAAATAGAGTATTTTTTATTGTTTTACGTATATATTTTTTTTCTTCGTCGATTTGTATAAAAAAAGTGTTATTATATTTCTGTATATATTTCTAATAAAAAATACATTTAAAAAGTAAGATGGAGGGAAATGATTAATACTCGATTTCACGCATGAATTTTATTGAAATTAATCAGTGAAACATTCGAAGTGATCATAATAATTAAAATATCCACATAAAGAAATCACCATTACCATAAAAAAAAACTTAAACGCAAAAAAAAAAACTAAAAGCGAAACGTGACATATCGATACTGTCCATTATAATGGAAATAATAATAATAATGAATGATAATGGTGCAGATAAAAGTTAGAACATTTTGCTCTGAAAATGATTATTCCCTTGTGCCAACAAGCAAAATTCATAATCAAAATGAGCATAATAGTAGAACAAATGTACGAGGAAAGCAAGCAAAAATAATATCGCGATAAAACTCCTTGTGCACCTCAGTGGGTGGTTTGGTGTTTGTTAATTGTCTTCAGCAATGGTGTTGATCCTTCCATTAATGGCAAGTACTTGGGCAATGAAAGCCGTGTCATTGGTAACATTGGCCAGGGCTGAAAGAAGACTGTGCATATCTTCCTGGGTTAGGTCCATTTGGCGAGCACATTTGTTGATCATCATTAGTTCGTCGCCGGTGAGCGAGATCTAGAGAAAAAGACGAAAACAACACTGGAGTAATACGTACTATGTATGAGAACAAAAATGTAAAATTAATAAAATATAGTGCTAAAATTTTTGGAGCCTGAAAAATTTGATAATTGCTCGATGTCTGAGGTTCACTTCCATGATGGAGAGATCAACGGAATCAATTTCCTTTTCCAGTAAAAAAAAAATTCCACACTGAACCTACAGTGCCGCTCCGAAGGAAACCCTTAAAATTCTCACCTTGGATAAACTCCTGAATTTGTTGAAAGGCATTTTGACCTTCCTCTTGCCATCATTAGTTTGGTAAAAAATGGTAAATGTTTGGGGCTTGTCCAGCACAAGTGTAAAATAGAGACCAGCAGTTACGTGGCCCTTGGTATCTCTTGCTAATAAACTCCTGAAGTTGTACACCAAATTTCTCCGTTCAGTAACGTCAATGGCTGTTAAATACGGCCTTGCAACGTAGATAAGAGCAACTTGGGTACGCTCTAAGGCACCAGGGCGTGTTTCTCTCTCGTGCCACTCGACGTAATCTGGATCTTGTGTACAGAGAGAATAATTGTACTCTTTTTTGCATTCTGGCTCATCCGACTGGGTAAACCAGCCAGTGTGTGGATACAATTTGTCAACCATGACAGTCACTACACGTGCCACGTGATAGCCAGGATCGAGAAGCAATACTCCACAACGTCCATTTATGATAATCTTCAGACAAACAAGTACGTGCTCCTTTTCACCACTGTCAGCAGCTGGTGGACCACCCACGTAGCCCTCAATGTCTCCAATTGTCTGAAAAATGTCATGTGTGATTTTACTCCATTGCATTTCATCATAGCTGTTATTTTTTGTTTATTTATTTTTGTTTTGAATTTTTTTTTTCTATTATTTTGATCTGATGGTGAAATCTTACTATTAAAAAGACTTGATTATTTCTGAGACTAAAATATTTGTTTCATTGATAAGTATTGAATTTACCTCCTCACATGATACCAAGTAAAGGCCACTAGCGATACCTGGGAATCTGTCATTAAGCCCATTTAATCTGCTGATAAGCTCAAAACCAAGACCAACACAAGTGTGATGTTTACGTGTTATCAGGGGTTGATATTTATGATAAAAACGCTCCACCATTGGCTCGGAACTCTGTTGAAAGTCCTTGTAGAACCTAATTGGCATAAATAAAAAAAAAACATAGATAAAAATTATGGTCATACTTCTCAGGGAGGGAAAATCGAAAATAGAAAACATAAAAATTTCAGAACATCCAAAAATACATTCCCCTACGTTTTGGAGATTTTTGAAATTTAGAATGAGCAAACTCATTCTATATCCCCAAAAAACTGAATCCCACGCAGAATGGAGGAACCGGAAAATATAGAAAAACAAAATAATGAAATTGATTTGTTACCTTAGAAAATTTCCGACGGTGTCATAGCGATGCTCGCGCAGTAGTCGCTGGGTTTCCAGCTCCACGCTGCCTGCTAATTCCTCATACTGTTCGACAGTATTTACTGTCAACGCTTTAGACTCAGAATGGGCCCAAACCGGCAGAGGCAGCGGAACACCCCTGATCCAGGGGCCCCGGGCCTGGCCCTGTGGCTGGCACCATGTTTCTGCCGACTCGAGTCAACTCGGCCACTCATTACCCCATCGGCCGACTGTCGGCAAATATCCATTCTCATCCCTGCAGCTGCTTATCGGCTCCACAGGGCTCTCTCCGTGCTTTACACTCTTCTCTCGCTCTAGAATTATAAAATTATCTCAATCACCAATTCCTCGAGATTTTTTTACAAAAAAAAAAAAATGGTACCAGATAGGTGGACAAGAGTTGTCCTCAGTGGTCACTGAATATAAAATACCTGAATACTGCATGGAGAGTTTGACAACTAGTAATTTTTCAGGAAATAATGTTTACGCATATATAGTGGACAATGGAATTGAGTACGGTGTTATGATCTGAGTAACAATGGTCATCACTTCCAATTGAGCAAAAGTGGTGTTGATAAATAGGCAGAGAAATAAAAAAATTGCCAGCGCAGTTGCTCGAACCGATTCAGACTTGTTTTTTGTCCGCAAGAGCTTCGTAGTTTGTTTGTGATACAATTCGACAAGCCAAAACTTTTACGCACTTGTATCGGAATATGAGTGTGCGGCGTAAATGTATGCAAGGGGCAAAATCGATGTCTCGAAAATAGAAAGTTTTTGTAATCAATCTTTGCAATCCCTTCCTTTGGAAACTTGAATCTACAAAAAAATGACACTACCGTCTCGCTATTTTGCTTAAACAACTCATAATTCCAGGGAATTGCATTTTTTCGTTCTCATTTCTATCTGAAGAGGTTGTAACAACATCCGTTGTCAGTTGGTAATATCATTCAATTTTATATTCCCGATTTTCCTACACAGTGTGACGCAATTTCGGTTCGCAAAATACTTTTTTAAGTGAGAAACATGTTGAGTTTTTTAGTCAGATTCCTTGGCTTTATTTTTAAACACCGAAAACTTCACGATTAGACAATCTTCATGTTCGATCATTCGGATAAGCGGTTTGGAATTGCAACCTCATCCTCAAAAGTTAGGGGCAAACTGAGCTGCAAAAATTGCCAAGCATTCAACAAATGGATTAAAAGCTATTGTTATTTCATAATCGAAATTGGGGGAAGCGCATTCACTATACATGAACAATTGATGTTTTTGCAGAATTTTGAAACAAGTTATTTTGGTTCCCAGTGGTTACAACCGCTAAATTTCGCAAATACCTTGTATCGTCGGTGATAAAAATAAAAGGAGACATTATTGCAGTGACCTGACAACCTTGAACCAAGGAACATCGGTTATACTTTATTCTCTAGTAAAATTAAAGGCATTGATGAAGGCTATGTCGAATCAGTTGATCAATATTTGACCGGGCTTCCCGGCTTTCGTTATATTCTGTTATAAGGGAATTAAAGTATGTTGGTCGTTTCTCACGTGCGATCACGGGTGACTTCACAACGTGATTCCAAATTTGGGTAAGCACAGGTGTTGAATAATACTTAATTTCAGTGTTTTTCAAAAAAGCTATTGGAGCTTCAAAAATATTGATACTCTTATCTGAATTTCATCATGACCAAAAATGAATAGAAAAAGTGAAACTACATAAAGAAGCCTCCAGGCAATTAAAATTGGTACTTCATGTTTCAATGTTCATGAGGCGCATTGATGTTTAATCGGGGATTGACCGTCCATTGGATAATTAACTTTCCGTTAGTCGCCTCACATTCCATAAATTCATCTACAGAACATTAAAATTATCTACCTAATCCGCGTAGACACTACTGACCATTCTACTTCGACTATTGGTTCCAGCAATGGAATGATATTTGAGTTTATCACAGTTCCGATCTATCATGCTGAATTTTGCCGATCAAAGCTCGATCACGTCTCAATCGATTGATCAATGTGAGGTGCTGTGGGAATTCCCCTGTTCAAATACCAGTGCAGGGGTACAAATTTTAGTGCGCATGTATGAATCAATATTGCGAAATGAGTACTACACGAACTCCACGTGTCCTGCGGACATTTTGATGGTACATATGGGGATTTCCCCACGCCGCTTTTGCTCAACCCTAAATACACATTCAACTCATTTCCCGTTATTATGATTTACGTCATGTACTGGGAAGTTGGTGGATATACATACCACTGACGAGCAGGAATGAATAACAATTATTATTGCAGAACGTTAAAGCGTGTTGCAATAACTGCAGAATAAATATCAAAACAAATAGCTCAAAAGGAAATTCTAATAATCGCGTGGCGGGTAAGGTCGTGTAAATGACAGGGGGAGGTCATTGTTTCAGTCATGGGACAAAGACCTCGATGAAGAGGAGGGAGACTCATGGAATGTAGCAATATGTCCAACATTTCTTCGTTTATGTGACTTAGTGACAATTTATGCAGAAAATATTTTTTGACAATTGACGTTGTCCGATAAAAAAAAAATAATTGGAAAAAGCGCGAGTTCTTATGCAATTTAATACATAAGCATAGGAGAAATTACATCAGAATAAACTTACCCATACAATGAGCGGACCAATCAAAAGAAAAACCTTTCCCTCTTGGAATCTTGTTCACGTGTCCGAAGTCCGAGCTGAACTGACGGGTTTGTACATGCGCATGACCATATATACCATCGCAATACGAATCTTTACCCCTCGCAGCCCCGCGCCCGGCGCGCCCTTCTATTTCCTCTCGAATCCCACTCACTTCACTCGACACTTGTTCCTCTTTTTCTTCCTATGGACTTTAAACATTTTTTTCTGATTCATTGAACGTACGAAGCTTGAATGTCGGAACCAATTGCCATTTTTAGTTTTCATTGATTGACCTTCCGTTGAGCCGAAAAAATTGAGTAAATATTTTGCTTCTCAAAAACAAGACGTGGAGCGTGTTGACCTTTAAACACGTGATTCCATGCGTCATCATAGACAGCGTGTTCGTAGTCTTATCGCAATCCGATCCACCCTATTTGATTGTATCAGTTGAAATTCAACGAAACAAAAGCATGATATTCATCAATGCCATTGTTTCCCCAGTTACTGTGCTATTTCTTACTTTTTTTTTCGTACCACGTGGGTCAGCGAGAAACTACTCCAATATCGTCTGCATGATAACGGTTGACGCACGAATAGATCTTAACCGGTGTCTGAGTCACCGCAGCGTCATTATGCTTTTTTATGAATAAACTAGGGCCGGGCACGGTAAACGAACCTCTGAGCTAGCTCAATAACTTTTAGCATTGAGACTAATGTAAATTCGAAACTCTCCATCGACAGCCACTTGGTATATATAGAACTAATCTGAAACCAAAAACCTGTATTTGCTCGTCAATATATTCCAATAGGTTCATTTGTTTTTGAATGTTTATAAGTTTTGTCATTTTTGGCTAACAAATTATGATAAAGAACATTATAGTAAAGAACAAATCGAAATTGGTCAACTGGTGCATTACAATATCTTTCTGGCTGTATTGTTAACAATTGGGATGTTCAAAATGGAAGGGAAACAATGATAATTGTACATGTGAAATAGCAAGATGTCGGGGCCCAGAGACAAAATATTTCTATATTGATCGGGTTTCCTTTTCTTAATACATACGACTCGTAGAGATACGTGACCTTGGGCGCATTCATTCACACTCCCATGGAGGTAAGGAATGATAAACGATTAGACAGTTTGACGCCTCTCTCTTTTGCGTGCCTTGAATCTCCTTAGTTTCATTGATGAATATTTGCGTATGAAAAAATCCCATCTAATTTCCGTAGGAACGCTCCAGAATCTTCATTTAAAACTGTCCAATTCTTAGAAGCGTTACACGGAAAAAGAATTAATTTAAAATTAGTGTCCATTCGCCCTAGCAGCGGGACACAATGTGAAGTAACCAGACAGATGAAGGAAAAGTTGAAGACGTCAAGATTAGTTTTTCGTAAGTGGCACACCAATTTTACATGCACGCGTTCTGTTGTTGATCGGCTCCCTGCAGTCGGCCCTTTGAGTTCATTGATAATTTGAAGAAAAATACTATTTATCTGAAATGAAGATTTTTTTCTATAAAAAATGATTGATATTATTTTTTCTTACCACCATTTGTTAACGAGTAATTTCAGGGCACTATAGTTTTTGCCCGAAGAAAAACTACGTTTTCTTAACGAAACGAGTGGAATATAACATAGAGTATGTCGTATATATCTAAGAAATCCTATAGGCTTGTATTAGTCGTATTGATTGCGCGGCGGAAAATTTAGAACCTCCGAAACTTCGCCTGAAACCTTTCATGATTTGGCCTCGAGTCAGTTATTTGTCACAGACTAAATAACATCGTTATAAGGTTGTCACATATTTCAAGATAATTCAATGAATTGCGCTGTAGAAGCAGACTGGGAATTTCCGTTATTAGATAGCTGACGATAAAATCATTTTTTTTCATACAACGAATACGCAAACGGGGAATTTATTGGAGTAAGATCAAAGTGTGATGAAATGATAATTAACTTTTGATTCAATTATCATGGATGCGATTTTTTAGGTTTTTCATTTCGTCTAATTTCATCATCGCATGCGATAACAAATTATGCCATCCAACTAGAAACATTATGTTGAGTAATCTATCTCGGTATTTTATGCAAATCAATTATTGCGGGAAGATGATTATCCACTGTTTCTACTCCTCAAACTTCTTTCTAGAAAATCGAAGTGTCAACGTCACAACACACGGGCCCCGCACTCTACTGGCAGAAATGAGAGTGTCTAAAGTCTAAACGTTGACATGACAAGATACCCTGGCTATTTCCTAATTTTTTTGTAAGTTATCGTCTAGGATATTATACTATGTGACCCTTGTCTGCACTTGCGAAAATTTATCAAGCAATTTATTCAATGCTTTTAGACTACATGTTGATAAGCGCGCTCCTATCATCACCATTGGCTAAATTTCCTAACAGCTTGAGAGGTTAACATTTGAAAAACTGTCTACGTCTATAGAACAGACGTAGTATTTGTACCAGTGCTCAGTTTTATTTTGAAATAGAAAAAAACTAGTTCACATTTTGTCAAAATTTGCCAATTAACGGTTTATTGATCCTTCAAAATGGATGATTTTGCAAATGACATGTCATCTGTCATTTTTTTTTCAGAGGATAAGTTTGGGGAAAGACTTTTGAAAATGGGCGCATCATCGAGTCGTCATGATGACTTATCCAGAAATGTTTGTCTGGAGAGATTTTGTGCTAAAGAGCCAATACCTCCAAATGATGCATTTTGGAATAGCTTCCTGTCCTTCAATATGCGGCCACCAGTTACACGTAATGATCAGATGGAGTTGGATTCACGACTAGATGCAATGTGTCAAAGATTGTTGACGAATAACGCAATATCGGGAAATTTTGGATCTCTAATTCAAGTGACTTTGATGAGAACGAGTGAATTATTGGCCTCAGTGACCAATCAGAATATAATGTCCGCTTGGCAAACGTATAATGCATTATTTGCAGCGAGATGTATTCTCAAGTATCTCGTGGAAACTGTGGGAGAGATCGAGATGATAAAACATGCCGAGACTCTGCCAAATGTGTCCAACCAGGCCAAAAATAATACTCCAGTAATGAAACTAGAATCCTTATTTGAGGCACTGGTTGAGATTATCATTGATGTGCCACTCTGTGAATTTACCTATGTAGTGCATCTTGAAGCTGTCAATTGTCTTCTGGTACTATTGTCGGTCCAACTATTTTCTCAGAGTTCAGCTGAGTACAGTACTGTTTACAGAATTGTTATGAATCATGAGGCTAGCATTCACGCGCCCGTTGTTGTTTGCACTTTGTTGCATAATTTCGCACAACAGGAGCATGCACCACCTGGATTGTTATCTAGGGAAGCTGGTGGAAGTTTTGTATTCAATATTGCAGGTAAATTGGATAATGCTTAGTTGCGCATTGTATCCACAATTATGTGGTTAATGAATTTTAACACAAGTGAAATTTTGATTCAAGCTTGCAAAATTAAAACATTTACAAAGACATGATAGAAATGAATCTCGAAATTCCAGGACCACCACTTTCGATATATTGGACATTCAAAAAATGAATTATTGCATTGGAACATCCAAAAAAATCTGTCATACATCTGTAAAATTTTCTGAATTGTCGATTTTCGAGGGAGAATTTAGTATAAATTTTAAGTCTTGCACATTAAGAAATTTTGTACAATCTTCTCTCCAATTCGGTTTTTACCCGTATGTTTTTTCATCATATTATGTACTTCACAGAGAAGAAGTAGTATTGCAAATTCATTACAATTAATTTAATGGTTTTAGCTGGATTATGGAATGTCATCACATTGGGCATGGGAAATACCCTGAAGAATATTCAAGTGTCGAGTAATGGTCCTAGCGAAGATGAAGATAAAAGGAGAGATACTGAGACACCATTAGCTAGTCAATCATTGTTACTACTGTTAGTCCTGACGAATCACTGCACGACGACGCATAACCCTTACAGAGACGCATTGTTCTCGTTCAACAACATTCAGGACGATCACTCGATTATGCCCACCAAGGCTGTCATGCCATTTAGGTTTAATATGGACAAATTGTACAGCACCATCTGTAAAGTATCCAATACTGATGAGGTTACTTTACTGCTGTACATGCTACTACATAGGAATCCTAGTGTCAAGGGACACATTATCAAACGCATGGATATACAGCTTTTGGTGAGCTTCAATCAGTCAAATAAAAAATACGAACCAATAAGTAACTCGAAGAAACGACGAATTTATGCATTTAATCGGCAGATTGAGCATAAAAGCTCGTTGTCATTTGTACACATAAAGAAAATTGAGCTAAGGGAAAAAAGACCAGAAGGGTCCATGGCTCAGATTCAACTCATTGAAACATTCTATTTAAACCTCAATTCGATCAATGGATTAAAGATTAATGATTTTTCCCTTAGTTCAGTGTAATTTTTTACAATGTCACTGGACCAAAGTTTTAATGTGTTAATGGAAGGTCGTAATATTTTTCAGGTAACTCCTATTTTGAAGATTCTCTACCATGCTCCGGACAATACATCTCATCATATTTATATGTCACTTATCATACTTTTGATACTCAGCGAGGACGACTCGTTCAATCAACGAATTCATGAAATTGTAAGGTTCTAAAAATATGAAGGTGAAAATTCTGTAGCGAAGTGGTAAACTACGATCAGTGCATTTGGACTTTATCATCGTTTTTTTGTAGAAGACAAAAATATTATAAAGCAGTCCAAATATTCGGTTGTTACTGACCAAAGATTGTGGGGAGTTACAAAGGCACTTATCCTAATTTACCACCGCGTTATTGAAGGAAAAATTAAATTAAAAATTCATACTTTGCAGATGTTGAAAGGTGTTACCTGGTACACAGAGAGGTGCATCAGTGAAATATCACTGGGTGGTCTTCTGATTCTCGTGGTTATTCGGACAATACAGTACAATATGTTGAAAATGAGGGACAAATATCTGCACACAAATTGTTTGGCAGCGTTGGCCAATATGTCTGCGCAATTCAGATCTCTACATCCATACGTCAGTCAGAGACTGCTCAGCCTGTTTGAGACTCTTGCTAAGAAACATGCAAGATTGGAAACAAAAATTCAGAGTCAAACCAATCCTGAGGCCGCTGTTGTCAATGTCAATGGAAGTGGTAGTAGTTCTAATTCAGACCTCATTCAGGATCTTACGATACTTGAGGAAGTGCTCAGAATGGTCCTCGAAATCATCAACAGCTGTTTGACTCATCGACTCGCGCACAATCCTAATTTAGTCTACACTTTGCTGTATAAAAAGGATATTTTTCAACCATTTAGGACGCACTCTGCGTTTCAGGATATAATACAGAATATATATTCGGTACGGAGCGTTCATAAATTCATTAGTGAATGGGATAAGTGCATTTGCAGTTTACCACAATTCTTGGAAAATATCTCGAAATCTGGGAAAGATGTAAAACTTTAGATTTATCTATAAAAAGTGTGTATATAAAAATTTGCGTTCTCCGCTTAGATTTCGAGATATTATTGAGAAATAGCAATGCAACAATGCAGTGATCATAGCTTAACACAGTATTTCGTTATAAATTCAAGAATACAATTTTTTCAATTTTAGGTAATCAACTTCTTTTCGTACAAATTGGAACAGACTGATCAATCGCAAATTGGTGTGACTCAAGTATTAACTGCAATACAGCAAGGGACCATGCAGTGGCCCAAGGATCGATTAAGAGTAATTCCTTACATTTCTCAAACAGTTCAGTAGTGACGTAGACAATCGTAACCTATTAATCTCCCAACTTGGGATTCTGATGAATACTGAAAGCTTTTACAACAGAAATATAAATTTCCATGTTCAGGCTCGAGTATCATATCAGGGATACGATCCTAGAGAATCGTCAAGTAACCTAATCGTAAACCTAATCTTGACAAAACATCCGGTTTTAAAAAAACAACCCAGAATTTTTGAACATGTCTCGAACATACCGGACGTTTTGGATTTATTGGATTGTTTGCAATCTGTAAAATATTTTTGACCAAATTCTGCAAGGAGAGTTATTTTGCTTTTCTGCAAAGACATTTCGTAATGGAAATTTCGATAATTAAATTGTTAGACTCATGCGAGGGATGCTCAAAAGGAATTGAAGATATGCCTGAATGCAAAGCCGACATTTACATTTCTATAAAAATAAACCATTCTTTCCGTCTATAAAATTCACATCTACAAAGGAGGTATCTATGCAGATTTCCATATCTCTGTTGAATTGAGGGATGTTCAAAAAAGTAGGGAGATAAACCGAGGTGTTACGGTCTACCGTTTTACTACTGAATTGAATCATAACTTTCGTATGTTACGATCTATATTCATTTTTATTATTCAACAGAAATTTCCAGAGCTGAAATTTAGGTATGTGGAAGAAGAACAGCCTGAAGAATTTTTTATACCGTATGTATGGAGTGTGGTTTGCCAGGGAGCTTTATTATACTGGAGTGCAAAAAATATCAAACTATTTTCGTCGAGCAATGGAGAGCAAACGACGATCGTCATCTGCTGATGTTCGCTGATGTAATCAGCCCGGTAAATGAGATCTGCACAAGGAGGAGATACGTTTCATCAGTTTCAGTCATTATTTCTTCTAAAATTCCAAATAATTTAGGCAGGATGAAACATAGTTGTTTTTTTATATGATTTCGGAGAGTTGATTTCATCGTCAGATGTTTATTTATACATCGTTTTGTCGTTTGAATATGTAAATATGATCAGTAGACTATTTTCTGTCAACTCGGAAAATTGAACACGTTTTCTTTGATTCTAATCTTTGTTACTCTTCGGTTTCTGTCAATATTCTGTGGTTTAATAAATCGCTAATTATTTATAATATATAAATATATAAGTTCATTATTTCCCGGCCTCTTTTCCATCTACGAATAATTTGTCCCAATTTTTTTTCGAATGTACATCTTTATTAAACAAATACAGTTGATGTTTTAATGATATTTATATGTGTTGTTTAGGTATCTCTATAATTCTAATCTGTGCAGCTTTTATATGCGCGTGTATGTTCTACAATCGCTAGTCATAATTATCGCACATTATCAATGTTATTTTTTTACCAGTTCGATATTTCATATCTGTTTCACACTCGTTCTTGTTTATTAATTGTTGATTGAATTATATTGAGTAATTTGACACATTGTGTGCGCCGCGAACTGATGAATTCAAGATGATATTTTGAATTCTCCATTGCCTTTGTCACATTGACGTTTACCACTCATCATTCCATCTGTTATTATCGTTTCACGATTCTAAGCAAGTCAAAGCGCTTACCACCAGTATTATTATCATTGAAACACGGTTATCATACGGTAATTCAATTTTGTTGATTTCATTTGTTTATTCGCCATTAATCATTATCATTAATTCCTTAACTGTGCTATTATAGTAATCTTACAATTAAAATACGATTAATCTTATAATTTTAATATTCTGTTTTTTTCTTCATTAGGAGGGAATATTCAAATTAGCTCGCAGTAATGTTTCAGTAATAGGCTAGCTGTTTTGTTTTTCATCTGATAGCTAGTGATTTTTCTGGTAATTATCGCCCTAATATTCAAATTCCATAGTTCATTCGAGATACATGATATCAGATGACATTTAACGACATTATAGATTCAATTTAGTTATTTGATTGTGGGGTGTCCTCATAATTGCAGAAAAAAGCGTAATCGATAATTTGTTCAACTTAATACTTAATTTGTTTTTTTTTTGTTTGTTCATTCGATATTTTGTATCTGGAAATTCAATAAGTTGCAGTGTTCTCAAGTGTCCAGAAACCCTTCAATATTTTTATCTTGTGAGATTGATATCGCCATATTATAATTCTGGTTTTTTTAAGATGTTTCATTTATCTCGCCTCAGATATCACTTAATTACGTATAATTTGTAGCATGCACATGCATGTCACTGGGGAACGGATGGCTGATGCCCCTCCAATCAATTTTTCTTTCACAGTTAAGTGTGAAAAAAACCACTACGAGCACATATAATAATCTGGGTATTCAATATAGGTTTTCACATATATGATAAATATGTGAATGTGCATATTTGGACGACTAAAAAATACAATTACATGGTCATTAATTCATATTGACGGTTATCGGCAAACTATATATAATATATTCATTCATTTTGTCAATTAATTTAGTCATGTTCTTTCGTTTAAGTCAACTAGTACACCATATCATTTAGTTAATTTCTTCTTCTTCTGTTATTTATTCAATCTATAATTGCCGTCCGTTTAAGTACATTTTCGTTCTCGGTGTTTACATCTAAGTATTTTTTTGTTTTTAATGTATTTAACAAATTTACCTGTCCTCTCATCACACTCAGGAAAAATATGATTAAAATTAAATTTATACTGGGACTTTGTTGAAAGCATTTGAATTGCTTTTTTGTACCTAAAAATATCAAAATCCGACTGCGATAACTAATTTACCTATTTTCAGTGAAAAATTAAGAGATGTTGAATGAAAATAAAAACTTCGAAATACGCGACAAACGTCGCTCCGTGCATTCTCCATCAGATTGTGTTTTTTAAACATGAAGAAGAGATGGAAAAAAGTTATTGTTGTAATTGCGAAATGAAAAAGGTGACTCGGGCTTGAAGAAGGTAAATAATCGAAAAAAAAAATATTGACCTATCTGGACGCTACCACATTGCGCAACAAACTATCTAAACGAAATGGATATCGAAATAATTATGCTACGCTGGATTATTATCGTTCTTCAATCGTGAGAAGAATCATCTTGTGGGTAAAATACTTCCCACATTGTATCATGTGGTTTCGATGGAGATTTCATGGAGCAAATTGGGCATTTCGAAAGCTTTTTTTTCCAATGTCACGTACTCTTTATGTTTCGTTTCTGAATAATTTCATACTTTAGTCGTATAAACTCGTATTCTCTCAGTGTAAAATTTATAAAAACAGATCCTGTGATATTGAAAAGAATAGTTAAATTACTGATGCAGTCCAAGTTTGACTCGAGATACAGGTGTTCTGCAACTAGATATTTTTTCATAATTCACATTTTGCATAGATATTAGTAGCGTACTTGCATAGTAGCAGTTTAATGGGACCAGAAAAAACGTAAAACTGGAAAATTTGACAAATAAACCAGAAGAAAAAAAATGATTGCGACTGTGGTACATGAAGCCGTCACAATATTGCGGTGATAGTGTGTGACAACTATCCTTCTTAATCATTTGTTTTTACATTTTATTATTATTTTTTTTCCCATTCAAGGTTTATTTGTTGAAAAACTGGACAATTGTCCTATAAAAATGATATGATATGCATATTGAAAAAATAAATTGTCTCATAGATTCTAGTAAGTATTGATATCCATACACAAATGATCAGGATTACTTATCTGATGCTCAATTTTTCATTATAATTACATACATTTGCAATCTATTCATTAACGCTATTGAAGAGCATAACGAAATTAGACGCTGATATTTCTAACTACACAAAAATAATCAAATAGTTGAAATGTAGAAATAATTTTTCGTAAAAAATTGGTATTTGTTCATCTACATTTCAATACACTTCTACTTTGCGCAATTCCCATTTTATCGACCTGAATTAGAGAGCAAGAAATGATGATACAAGTAGATAATGAGAAGAGTAGTCTAAGCTGCCAAATTAAAATAAAATGTGATTTCCATGTATGTAGTTATAGATGATTTTCACATACGTATATACCCTCGGTGAATTTCATTCTTGGATTACATACGTACATGTCTGTACATGTACATGCAGATACATGCGCACATATATATATACATACATAAATGCTAATATATATGCATGTAAACAGTATGTGAAAAAAACCGGAGAAGATTTCTAAAAAGGAATTGCAACGAAAAAAATGCAATAAATTACTTATAATTTAATATGGCATGTCAGATAGTGTCAGATTGCCGTCCGGAGGTATTCTCCGGAGACCAAATAATTGGGATGTAGGCTTTGATGAATATCACTACCTTGTAAATGCATATACATATACATATACATATTAATGCATATGGATATGATATAATACGTCTATTTGACTACCCGAGATTATAAGTTTGATAGAACCCAAGGAAGTGTGCCCAAGAAATTCTGCAATTGAATAAAATTGAATTATTACTCGTTACATCCGCAATCAAGTAAATTACTATTTCCATAAGATATATTCATTCTTGTATTCAATTGATTGTTCCAAACTGGATCATCCTATTTCTATCACACGATTGTCACTTTTATAAGTTTCATCAAACTTACAATATCAAGCTCTCGCAATAATAATATTAATCAACTCAATGAAACAACGAAAATTATTAATAAGCATTAAATACTATCGAGTAGTTTCGATAGGGCTGCGTAGCAATGATCAGTTACCTGATCAAAAATAAATTCATCTGTTTTCCGGAGACGTGAAAAATTTTAATCCAGAGTAAGATTCAGCATCTGGGTATAAATAATTGTCTTTCCTTTTTTTTCTCAGTATCATTTAGATGGCGGGAATCAATTGCATACACCCGTTCTATAATCTACCAATTCGCCAAGGCGACGAATTAGCGTTTGGGTAGAAAGAGTAAACCTATATTGAATAAGCGTGCGCGCACTTTTATAAATCTTTCCACATGGTGCTTAAGCAGAGTACTAACGATTATAATAATTCATTCCATTTTACACCCAATGCGTATTTACCTACTTGAGAAATTCCATCTATGAGGGACGGATATAATACGACGCTTTTCTATAAAAAAAAGAGCTTTAAAAATCATTTAAAAAAACATGGTTCGTAGCGATAAAAAGCGTCGATCAACACGGTTAAAACCATAAAGAACAGTATAATTAAAACGAAACGAAGTGAGGGGTTGGGGGGGGGGGGGGAGGAATTTTCATTAGAATCTCTATGATGTCCCAACACCATATTCATTAGAACGTTGAGTACTCCCCTTAATACCGAATCATCGAAATCTCATCAATGAATATCCCATGAATTGACACGACGATTAAACCCCATGATCGTGGTCCCACTCAAGATCATGCGGTGCATTGTGATGACGTCTATGTCTACCATTAGTCAAATCACAATCATTCTCACAATCAGTGGTATCAAGATCATCATCCCTGAATGAATCATCCTCAGAGTCAGATGTGCCAGAGTCCTCAGCATCGTCATCCCTCTGCTGGGAGCCGTGTGCGTTATTATCAGTCAGACGATCCATAGGATTGACTGTTATTGCAAGTCCCGAGTCATCCCAGGCCATTTCAGTTTCTGCCGCCAATTCATCACCAGCTGTGCGTCTCTGTTTAGCAGCGCCTCGGACCCTAGCAGCTCCCACGACTGCCATTAGCAGAAGGAAACCGATACAAGCCGCAGCCACAATTGTTATGGCATGACTGCCCCCAGAATTGGACAACGTTCTGCTTCCATCGTGGAGGTTGATGGTGGAGTACTCGTCGGAAACTTCAGCATGATGTCTGGACAACTGGGAGTGACCGGGTAGTGGTTCCAGTATCTTAGCCATCGGAGGACTCTCAGTGGATTTAGGCGGAGTTGTTGGTTTCTCTTTGGGATGAATAACCGCCAATGTCTGAACATACTCATTACTGGCGAATCTTCCGCTGAGTTCGGAGCATGTGAGCTTGAACACACGATCGAGGTAGTAAGCAGGTTTCCTATTGGTGTAGGTGATCAAGCGGATGATCTGCTGATATTTGGAGGGAGTATCAGCACCGGACAACACCACGCCATCGCGATCGATTCTCGCGGCTATCGATTTGAATTGGTGGAGGGTATCAGTGGGTAAACCCAGGGTCTCATGATCTGGATTTAGGCTTGGGTAAACGCTGACAGCACAGGCGTCGAGACGTGCTGCAGTACCAGCCGTCACTCGCGCATCTGGAAATACCCTGACCCCTAAACGAAAATCGGCGTATTCACGAGCTACATATGCTGTCCCATTAACCGTTATACCAGGACGAGGGGGTGGGAGAACAGTTACGTAGGATTGAACGGAGGGAATAGTTAGGGGGCGCTCCTCATTCCCCTCGCACACGATTGTCGTATCTAAGCGGAAATTACGTCGACCGGGGGTGGGAAAACGACGGCTATTTGAATAGCCAATGCGGCGCAAAAGGGTCTCGACGTTGGTGTGATTGTCACCGTCAATTCTCACTTCGGTTAGATCCGAGTTTGTTAGTAACTGTGTGCCGGGTTGAAGGAGATCCATTGAGGGCACATGAATGCCCTCTTGACATCTGCGGAGGCACGTCAATACTTCGGGTTTTTCGTTTCGGCCGACAAGTACCGAGAGACCGGCTAAGTAGCCACGGAAATGGTGCTTAGTTCTGTTATCCGAGCCCTGCCAGCAGGCACCAACCACCAGAGTTGTATTGACACCCTTGGCAGGGTGAAGAGGCCAATCGTCGATTACTTCCGGGTTCTTCTCATCCGTATGATACTCCTCGCCATCGATGAATAGATGCACGTGGGGAAAGTTCACCTGGATGGCAAAATTGTGCCAGTGTTCGTCGCACACTTGAGGAATCTTCCAGCGCCACTCTGCCGGGCGGAACATGTTCGGGTCACCTTCGGAAAAGTCACGGCGGAGGAGGAGAATCAAGCGACAATTGCGGATGAACAGGGCATAGTGGTGACGGTTCATTTCTGGAATGAATAAAGATCAGGATTATGGATATGAGAAAAAAAAATCTTCATCGTATTGTAATCATGACGTCAGTCCATTTTTTGCTTTTCCTTATTTTCAGAGAGTACATTAGAAAAAAGCCTAAGTAGTTATACTCACTGTGATCATCAGCAGCGCAAAGTATATGCTCTTTGACGTGGGGATCCTGTCTGGGACGTGGTTGATGCTTAATCCACACGCCAATGGTGAAGTTTTGCGCTAGTGCATGATCCAGAACATCGTTAGGAACGATAGCGGCTGAACTTCCGTCAAATTCAAATATCTCGTCTGCCTCTCTGCCCTCGTCGCGAGTTAACGATGATGTCCAGGTTGTGGAGGGTCCAGGAGTGGGTAAAAGATCAACACTGTCTCGGGAAGCACCGCACAATTTCCTCTGACTGATGACACCGTAGGTGTCTCGGTCGCAGCCTTTGCCGATGTGTTCAGTGGCGAGAGTCATTGTTGCTCGGAGGTTTCGCAAAATACACGGAGCATCGCAAAGCTCTAGTCTGGCTGAAGGTATCAGAGGCTGAGAACCAGCACCAGCTGCGTAATCCACTCGCTCGGGAATGCCTCGCCAGCCGGGTGAACAGACTCGATTTACTTTGACTGTCACCATGGCTGGCGCTGATTGCTTCATACCGCAGTCATACGCCACGACGCTCAAAATGTAATTGTGGGATCGCTCGTAGTCCAGCGGCTCCGTATTGCGGATCACTCCCTCGTTGTCAATGACGAATGGCTGGTCTGCTGTGAGAATTTCATACTTACATACGTCACCGAATATTGGGCTACAATCGCGGTCCGATGCTTCGACACGTACCACCTCCTCATAGAGGCGACCCTCGTCGACGGTGCTGACGTATGCTGGCTGGAGAAACTGGGGGGCTGATTCATTCACGTCGATCACGGCGATGTGGACAGTGGCACTGGAAAATAATGCAGGCTCAGCAAAACGGTCTGAGAGCAGACCTTTCTTGTGTTAAGGCAGCGCGTAAATACGATAAATTTGAGGACTTTTTAAAATGAGAAAAAATCCTTCGTGGAAATTAATATGCTATATTGTTTCAGAAAAAATGATGGAACCCGACGAGATTCATCGATTCTAGCAAATTCGCCTGTGCTGTCGTAGCTAAATATCTCGCGTTATGCCAACAGCACAGAATATCATAAGGTTTTGTAGGGTCTGACAAGTGATAACTTCTGACTAGAAATACCTGTAAAAATGTGGCAATAAATAGTAGGATTCGTGAAAGCTTGAATTGGAAATGAGAAGAAATGACGTGAGATGTTAAAAGGTATATGATTTGGACATATCTATCATGACATTCTAGGAAATACAACGAGTGTATTGAGGAATATTATGTCATAATCGGCAAAATTCGATCGGACTTGAGAGATCTAGTGTCAAAAAGAGATTGCTCATTGGGGCCAATAGCACACAAGAGCTCTACATCAAATATGCAATTTTCTCAACAATAATAAATTTACGAGAGAAGGTTACAGTCGCAAAAGAATAAGTAATTAAATTTAATGGAGAGAAAATTTGATTAATTTTAATGTGAAGAAAAACCTGAAATGAACATTGTTACGAAAATAGCCTTTTGTGAACATACTTTTCAGACTGTGCTCCATTGCAGGCAACAGCGGCGATATCGAATTTATAATTCCGTCTCTTTTCACAATTGAGGGCTCTGGATGCCCGCAATTGTGCATAGCCCCTCTCCTTGACAATGATTTTAAAGGGCGCATCACCGTGATGTTTGTTGGCTATACGGAAAGAACAGATTTTTGCACCCACTGCACGTATTTGCGGGGTGACCTGCACGAGGGTCTCATTCTCTTTCACAACACCATGGTAACCGGACTCCAAACTGTCCAAATCCAATCTCGGTACTGCAGACAAAATAACACAGCATTATGACTCATAGTTTTTCAATGAAAATTATCGAATAAGGCTCATCCGTTTGTTTAGCTACATTTTTTTCTTCTTCTTCATAAACATAGGGTCAGCTGACTACCATCTAGATATCTACCTACATATATATGCATATAGCCGATTGGCGTTGAATAAATTAATATAGATAATTTCAATTTTCATTCAATACCTACTGCAGTGGTAACGCAAAAATCTATTTTTGACTGGAAATTCCAGTAGTGGTCACAAGTAAAACTAATTTCATGATTACTCCATTTCACTCAATTGATATTTAGAGTATTATCGGAGCGTATATCTATTGTGGCCTGCTTGCCCTAGTCGATTGATAAAATTGGAACACCCTAGCGAAAAAAAAAAGTGATGTTCGAATATGCCATCTAAGGAGAAATATATCTTCGGAATGTCAGGGGTCATCCATGTAATCAATTAGATAGACAAATTTGAAGCGATAAGCGCTGTTGAGAAAGCCCCAAATTAATGAGTGAAATCCAAGACTTTCGCCTCAATTTTTCCCACCGAAATAAGTGAATCGAGGAGGTCTCGAATGGTGCGCCCAGTGAGGGTGTATTTTTGTAATTCGAGAACACCTTAGAGGCTTTCCTAAAACCGCTATCGATTTCCCAATAATGAGAAATGAAAAAATATGATCTTATAACATTAAGCACGCCAAAGATATATCTATATCGCATTGGGGCATAGTGTAGAGTGAATGTGTCACGGGTGTATAGTATGATATATTCGCCATCACAGGTGCTCCCATTGAGACACGGGGAAAAGGGCACTCCAATGCACCATGTCCAATCAACATAAAAAAAAAAAAAAACTATCGTGTCCCAATTTTCTCAATTTCTCAGGTACCCAATGCTTCATGGCCATCTATTTCGGTGAAATAAATGGAAAAAAAAGTACGGAAACAGTAAAAAGCGTTTCTTATTATTTTGCTACTGCGGTAGAATGAGACACGGAAAATCACCTCCATGATCCCTGAAGGAAGTCTTTGTCGGCTCAAAGATCGCGTATGAGTATCCAATCAGGAATATTAATACAACACTCCCCACCAGATTCATTTTGGTGGTCTATTAAAACACCAACTGTGCGCTTTTAGTTTATGCACTTGTTATAAACTCGTTTTACTTTTTTTTTCTTTTACGAGATGTTAAAAACGCATTGCAACCCGACTGCGGTTTCGCCTGCGACACAGGCACACACAATCTCGAAGTCAATATTTGAGTGGAATATCGATTTGCTTGGAGATGTAGTTGAGATTCTCAACGAAAGGGGCGCTGGCATTTTCCTGCTATGGATCATGCGCACTTCAAAATTTCAACAGTTTTTTTTAGTTCTTTTAGCGACAATTACCCATTGCCGCATGTAGAACAAATACATATTTGCCATGTTGAGAACTGAAGTGACTGCTCATTAAATTGAATGGAGAAATTAATGAGATAATTTTTTTTTCCGTTTATTACTGATCAGTGGGTAATTAACGAAAGTTGTTTTATCGACAGAGCAGAGTTCGTGGAGTGATACACAGCGTGCTTTGTTGCTCAAGGGACTTGCTGGATTAAATTTAGTTTGAGAATAATTAAAAATCGAGGAAATAAATGAAAAGTCAAAGTTATTGTGTATCTGATAGATTGAATTAGTGAGGTGATTATATATAAGGTTTGTAAATTGTAAAAGTCATACTTAGAAAATAAGTGAATTGTCGAAGTTATTGGTTATGTTTATGTACCGGGGGGGGTAAAATGTAATAATATGTATGGAAAAACTGATGAATTTTTATACAAATCGGCTATGGGAGTTTCAATAGGGGTCCTATGAAATTATGAAGCTTCTTCATTTTTTTTATCCTGATGACACTGTCATAGTAGTTTTTGAGAAGAAAAATCGCATAAGTTTTTTGCCTTATTTTTTTTAATACGTAAATAATTTATCTGAATCAGACTATATTCATCGGCTAACAATGGACGCGGATCTCTACGACGAGTTCGGTAATTATATTGGACCGGATTTGGCCTCTGAATCTGAGGATGAAAATGGATATGACAATGCTGGTGATGATGAGGATGAGCGAGAGCGCTCTGATGAGGAGATGGAGGAAGACAAGGATGAGCAGAGGGACAATTTGGAGCAGCAGTCCATGTCCGTTGTGCTACATGAGGACAAACGATATTACCCGAGTGCTCTTGAAGTTTACGGGCCAGACGTAAGCGCAAACCTTCAGTATAATTACGTGTGCACATCACACAAATTTTTCATATTTAGAAATAAATATATCGTCCATATCGGCTCTGTTCTTATTTTTCTCATAAAACGGTCGTAATTTATCAGAATCCGCGTGCACACACGGAAGGATCTCAAAGTCGTCAAGTAACGGAAGTATTAACTCCAAATTATTTGCATTATTCAGGTCGAGACGCTTGTGCAAGAAGAGGATGCCCAGCCCTTGGATAAGCCTTTGATAGCACCCACAAAACGTTCGAAATTCCAAATAAAAGAGCAGGAATTACCTGAAACAACCTATAACATTGAGTTCTTGGCCGATATGATGGACACGCCTCACTTAATTCGGAATGTAGTCCTCCTGGGACATCTGCATCATGGAAAAACAACCTTGGTGGACTGCCTTGTTCGTCAGACGCACCCAAATATTCACAGTGTTACTGATGAGAAGCCACTTAGGTATATAATTGCTATCACAAAGTCTTACGGCTAAAGGGAAAAGTCATCATACTGAATACAGTGGTTTCGAGGCTCTCATGAAATTCACGAAAAATATGAATGGTCGAAAATACAAAAAGGGGATATGAAGACGTAAATCTTCACAGCAAACGTTGCACTTTGTTTTTTCTATTATTGTTTCTGTAGCTTAAGACTAATTTTTCAAAAAAAATTTGGTTGGTTTTAGGTATACAGATACGTTATTTACCGAGCAACAGCGCGGAGTTTCCACCAAAGCCGCACCAGTGACTTTACTTCTGCAAGACGTCAAATCTAAATCATACCTCATGAACATTTTTGACACCCCGGGGCACGTCAACTTTTCAGGTACTACAACGAGTTATTACAGATTTGTATGGAATTCATTATACGAAATTGAAATTCACAGCATCGGCTAGTGTTAATGAAAGATAGCTGAAATTATCATGCATCTGTTGTTCAAGTTTATGATGGCTTTCTCAATTCACAAAAGTCGAATGAAATTTTTTTTACATTCATTCTCATTTTCAGTCATCATATGAAACAATGAAAATATACACCTATGAAAACAATACCGCTACAATTGAATCATGATTAGTAATGACTTTTCAGACGAGGCGACAGCTGCCATTCGAATGTCAGATGGAGCAATTTTGGTCGTAGACGCCGCTGAGGGTGTTCTATTGAACACAGAGCGTCTTTTGAAGCACGCACTTCAGGAGAAATTAGCCTTGACGGTTTGCATCAACAAAATTGACAGACTTATCCTCGAACTGAAACTTCCGCCCCTCGATGCTTACTACAAGCTTCGTCACATAATTGAAGAGATCAATGGTTTAATCGCTCTGTATTCGGATAGTGAAAACCCCACGTTCGTTTCTCCAGCGCTTGGAAATGTTTGTTTCGCCTCATCCGAGTACAATGTCTGTTTCACCCTGAAGTCATTTGTAGCTCTTTACTCCAGGCAGTACACTAACATAAACATCAACGAGTTTTCGAAGAGACTGTGGGGAGATTTGTACTTCAACTCGAAGACTAGGAAATTCATGAAAAAACCTCCGCATAATACCGCCCAGAGGTCGTTCATAGAATTTATCCTGGAACCTCTCTATAAAATCTTTGCTCAGGTCTGTACTGTTTTCTTTTAT
This sequence comes from Asobara japonica, assembly GCA_026005395.1. Classification (NCBI taxonomy): domain Eukaryota; kingdom Metazoa; phylum Arthropoda; class Insecta; order Hymenoptera; family Braconidae; genus Asobara; species Asobara japonica. The sequence continues at coordinate 144,813 of BQMI01000533.1, read as the reverse complement.
TTATGTATTTTTTATCTCATATTTGGCGAATCACCATATTCACAAGCTTCTAGTATTTCCACAAATTTAAATCTACAATTACGAAGGGAGAAAATCTCACTTTTTTTTATGTTTATCGGAGAGCTCATGAAAAATGTGGTATTTAGAAGTTGAAAATTATCAACTTTCTGGGTGATCCTGAAGGATAAAAGTATAACTTCTTGCCAGAATTTGAATACGAAATCAATTAGGATCTATTTTTGCCCACCCTATCGCATATTTCGATAAAACCCAGACTCATTACAGGTTGTTGGAGACGTGGACAGTACGTTGCCTTCGGTCCTCGATGAATTGGGTATCAGATTAACATCCGAAGAAATGAAGATGAACATCAGGCCCCTATTGAGGCTCGTCTGTACGCGATTTTTCGGAGACTTATCCGGAATTGTAGATATGTGTGTACACCACGTGCCAAGTCCCCAGGAGCACGCCCCTGTCAAAGTTCAGCACGTGTACACTGGTCCGATGGAGTCCGAGCTAGCCAAGGACATGATCAGCTGCAATCCAGATGGGCGACTGATGATTCACAGTACCAAAATGTATCCAACTGAGGACTGCACCCTTTTTGTGGTCCTTGGAAGGGTAATGTCGGGTACGCTGGAGGCTGGGCAAAAGGTCAGAGTTTTGGGTGAGGCCTATTCCAGGGCTGACGAGGAAGACTCGAGGGTCCTGAGTGTCGGTAGACTGTGGATCAGCGAAGCCAGGTACTCGATAGAACTCTCGCGAGTACCTGCGGGTAACTGGGTGTTGATAGAGGGCATTGATCGACCCATTGTCAAAACCAGCACAATCACGGATTTGAGTAATTCTGAGGACCTTCACATATTCAGGCCTCTCAAGTTTAATACCCAGAGTGTCATCAAGATTGCGGTGGAACCAGTCAATCCATCAGAACTGCCGAAAATGTTGGATGGTCTGAGAAAAGTCAACAAGAGCTATCCATTGCTGGGGACCAGAGTAGAGGAGAGCGGAGAACATGTAGTGCTGGGAACTGGTGAACTCTACCTGGACTGTGCCATGCACGATTTGAGGAAAATGTACTCAGAAATTGATATCAAAGTGGCGGATCCTGTGGTAGCATTCGCTGAGACTGTTGTGGAAACCAGTTCACTCAAGTGCTTTGCGGAGACACCCAACAAGCGCAATAAACTGACAATGATTGCGGAACCTTTGGAGAGAGGACTCGCTGAAGATATCGAGGCTGAAAATGTCAAGATTACATGGAACAAGTGAGTTCACGAATTTTTCGGGGGGGGGGGGGGGGATTATGTGTCCAGTATTTCGGCTTTAAAAAAGTCTCGAAGAAGAGGTGATGAATTTCGAATTTCTACCTTTGGTTGTAGCAAAAAGAACTAATTTTTTTGTCATAAGAATTCGAAATTGTTAAGCAACAAGTCTCTATGTCCCGCACTACGATATTGTACTTGCTCACTACTACTAGAATTTTTTTTGTATTCTCATTTTCTTTTGTCTCATCTACAGAAAACGCTTGGGAGAGTTTTTCCAAACTAAGTACGATTGGGATCTTCTAGCTGCGAGAAGCATCTGGGCGTTTGGGCCAGACTCTACTGGACCCAATATTCTGGTAGACGATACACTACCCTCAGAGGTCGATAAGGCCCTCCTGAGCAGTGCCAAAGACGCTATTGTGCAAGGTTTCCAATGGGGCACCAGAGAGGGACCACTTTGTGAAGAACCCATTCGCAATGTCAAATTCAAAATTTTGGATGCCGTCATTGCACCTGAACCACTTCATAGAGGAGGTAACAGTTAATTTTGTTTCAATCCCAGTTATTTTTGTGGATTACATAAAAATGAATGCTTGTAATGAAGGCGTGGTACAAGTACAGTTTCGGTACAGATCCTCCGGGGGACAATGTGCACCTGGGGAACAATACAAAGATATAAAAAACATTTATTAATATCTTATATAACAGGTGCGCGCGTGTGTTTGTAATTCCGTATTTCTTTAGGACGTGGTTACGCCAAAACCACGCAAAAGTGAAGTTATTGGTGTGACTCCTTAAGGGCCACCCTCACATCCCGTTACTTTTATGCATTCAATTGGAGGCGTTTACATAATTATTTGATGTTCATTTTTAGGAGGACAGATCATTCCAACGGCACGGCGTGTCGCTTACTCAGCATTTTTGATGGCGACACCGCGTTTGATGGAGCCTTATCTCTTCGTAGAAGTCCAAGCCCCAGCGGATTGTGTTTCAGCTGTCTATACAGTACTAGCCAAACGGCGAGGCCACGTCACACAAGATGCACCTGTACCAGGCAGTCCTCTGTACACAATAAAAGCATTTATCCCCGCCATAGACAGTTTTGGGTTCGAGACGGACCTTCGAACTCACACACAGGGACAAGCTTTTTGTCTGTCAGTGTTCCATCATTGGCAGATTGTTCCTGGTGATCCCTTGGACAAAAGCATCACGATCAGACCGCTGGAACCGCAGCCAGCAACGCACTTAGCTCGAGAGTTCATGCTGAAAACAAGAAGGAGAAAAGGACTTTCTGAGGATGTCTCTATCAATAAGTTCTTCGACGATCCTATGTTGCTCGAATTGGCACGACAAGATGTACTTTTAAATTATCCTCTGTAAAAGTTTAGACCCTTTGCCTGAACAAAAATCATTTATATTTATCATTAAAGAACATTGACATTTCTCGGACAAACCAGGCTTAAGGTTCATTAACATCTCAGAATACCGATACGGAAAAAGACACACACAAACGCAAACGAAGAACAACACACCCAAACAATCAACATAAAAAATCAGAACATTAGTAAGGTGATGGATACTATTCAGTTGGACTGCTAGCAAGACGTTTCAGTCCATTTTGGGTGGGAAAATTGAAATTAATTTTTTTCGATTTTGGCCAAATTTAACATTGGGGTCTTATGGGGAGGCAAACTTAAATTTTTTAAAATCGAATTTTTGGTCCCGTTTGCGTCTATACTATCCAATTGGGACCCCTAGAAGACACTCCCGTCGATTTTGGGTCGAAAAAGTCAAATTAATTTTTTTCGATTTTCGCCCAATTTAACATTGGGACATTATGGGCAGGCAAACTTAAATTTTTTAAAATCGGATTTTTGGCCCCGTGGGCGTTTATACTATCCAATTGGGACCCCTAGAAGACACTCCCATCGAATTGGGGTCGAAAACGTCAAATTAATTTTTTTCGATTTTCGCCCAATTTAACATTGTGCTCTTATGGGGAGGCAAACTTAAATTTTTTAAAATCGGATTTTTGGCCCCGTGGGCATTTATACGGTCCAATGGGGACCCCTAGAAGATACTTCCGTCGATTTTGGGTCCAAAAAGTCAAATTAATTTTTTTCGATTTTCGCCCAATTTAACATTGGGACCTTATGGGGAGGCAAACTTAAATTTTTTAAAATTCCCTTTTTGGCCCCGTGGGCGTTTATACTATCCAATGGGGACCCCTAGAAGATACTTCCGTCGATTTTGGGTCGAAAAAGTCAAATTAATTTTTTTCGATTTTCGCCCAATTTAACATTGGGACCTTATGGGGAGGCAAACTTAAATTTTTTAAAATTGGATTTTTGGCCCCGTGGGCGTTTATACTATCCAATTGGGACCCCTAGAAGACACTCCCGTCGAATTGGGGTCGAAAACGTCAAATTAATTTTTTTCGGTTTTCGCCCAATTTAATATTGGGACCTTATGGGGAGGCAAACTTAAATTTTTTAAAATCGGATTTTTGGCCCCGTGGGCATTTATACTATCCAATTGGGACCCCTAGAAGACACTCCCGTCGATTTTGGGTCGAAAAAGTCAAATTAATTTTTTTCGATTTTCGCCCAATTTAACATTGGGACCTTATGGGGAGGCAAACTTAAATTTTTTAAAATTCCCTTGTTGGCCCCGTGGGCGTTTATACTATCCAATTGGGACCCCTAGAAGACACTCCCGTCGATTTTGGGTCGAAAAAGTCAAATTAATTTTTTTCGATTTTCGCCCAATTTAACATTGGGACCTTATGGGGAGGCAAACTTAAATTTTTTAAAATTCCCTTTTTGGCCCCGTGGGCGTTTATACTATCCAATGGGGACCCCTGGAAGATACTTCCGTCGATTTTGGGTCGAAAAAGTCAAATTATTTTTTTTCGATTTTCGCCCAATTTAACATTGGGACCTTATGGGGACGCAAACTTAAATTTTTTAAAATTCCCTTTTTGGCCCCGTGGGCGTTTATACTATCCAATTGGGACCCCTAGACGATACTTTCGTCGATTTTGGGTCGAAAAAGTCAAATTAATTTTTTTCGATTTTCGCCCAATTTAACATTGGGACCTTATGGGGAGGCAAACTTAAATTTTTTAAAATTCCCTTTTTGGCCCCGTGGGCGTTTATACTATCCAATGGGGACCCCTAGAAGATACTTCCGTCGATTTTGGGCCGAAAAAGTCAAATTAATTTTTTTCGATTTTCGCCCAATTTAACATTGGGACCTTATGGGGAGGCAAACTTAAATTTTTTAAAATCGGATTTTTGGCCCCGTGGGCGTTTATACTATCCAATTGGGACCCCTAGAAGACACTCCCGTCGATTTTGGGTCGAAAAAGTCAAATTAATTTTTTTCGATTTTCGCCCAATTTAACATTGGGACCTTATGGGGAGGCAAACTTAAATTTTTTAAAATTCCCTTTTTGGCCCCGTGGGCGTTTATACTATCCAATGGGGACCCCTGGAAGATACTTCCGTCGATTTTGGGTCGAAAAAGTCAAATTATTTTTTTTCGATTTTCGCCCAATTTAACATTGGGACCTTATGGGGACGCAAACTTAAATTTTTTAAAATTCCCTTTTTGGCCCCGTGGGCGTTTATACTATCCAATTGGGACCCCTAGACGATACTTTCGTCGATTTTGGGTCGAAAAAGTCAAATTAATTTTTTTCGATTTTCGCCCAATTTAACATTGGGACCTTATGGGGAGGCAAACTTAAATTTTTTAAAATTCCCTTTTTGGCCCCGTGGGCGTTTATACTATCCAATGGGGACCCCTAGAAGATACTTCCGTCGATTTTGGGTCGAAAAAGTCAAATTATTTTTTTTCGATTTTCGCCCAATTTAACATTGGAACCTTATGGGGAGGCAAACTTAAATTTTTTAAAATCGGATTTTTGGCCCCGTGGGCATTTATACTATCCAATGGGGACCCCTAGAAGACACTCCCGTCGAATTGGGGTCGAAAACGTCAAATTAATTTTTTTCGGTTTTCGCCCAATTTAATATTGGGACCTTATGGGGAGGCAAACTGAAATTTTTTAAAATCGGATTTTTGGCCCCGTGGGCATTTATACTATCCAATTGGGACCCCTAGAAGACACTCCCGTCGATTTTGGGTCGAAAAAGTCAAATTAATTTTTTTCGATTTTCGCCCAATTTAACATTGTGCTCTTATGGGGAGGCAAACTTAAATTTTTTAAAATCGGATTTTTGGCCCCGTGGGCATTTATACTATCCAATGGGGACCCCTAGAAGATACTTCCGTCGATTTTGGGTCGAAAAAGTCAAATTAATTTTTTTCGATTTTCGCCCAATTTAACATTGGGACCTTATGGGGAGGCAAACTTAACTTTTTTAAAATTCCCTTTTTGGCCCCGTGGGCGTTTATACTATCCAATTGGGACCCCTAGACGATACTTTCGTCGATTTTGGGTCGAAAAAGTCAAATTAATTTTTTTCGATTTTCGCCCAATTTAACATTGGGACCTTATGGGGAGGCAAACTTAAATTTTTTAAAATTCCCTTTTTGGCCCCGTGGGCGTTTATACTATCCAATGGGGACCCCTAGAAGATACTTCCGTCGATTTTGGGTCGAAAAAGTCAAATTATTTTTTTTCGATTTTCGCCCAATTTAACATTGGGACCTTATGGGGAGGCAAACTTAAATTTTTTAAAATCGGATTTTTGGCCCCGTGGGCATTTATACTATCCAATTGGGACCCCTAGAAGACACTCCCGTCGATTTTGGGTCGAAAAAGTCAAATTAATTTTTTTCGATTTTCGCCCAATTTAACATTGTGCTCTTATGGGGAGGCAAACTTAAATTTTTTAAAATCGGATTTTTGGCCCCGTGGGCATTTATACTATCCAATGGGGACCCCTAGAAGATACTTCCGTCGATTTTGGGTCGAAAAAGTCAAATTAATTTTTTTCGATTTTCGCCCAATTTAACATTGGGACCTTATGGAGAGGCAAACTTAAATTTTTTTAAATCGGATTTTTGGCCCCGTGGGCATTTATACTATCCAATTGGGACCCCTAGAAGACACTCCCGTCAATTTTGGGTCGAAAAAGTCAAATTAATTTTTTTCGATTTTCGCCCAATTTAACATTGGGACCTTATGGGGAGGCAAACTTAACTTTTTTAAAATTCCCTTTTTGGCCCCGTGGGCGTTTATACCATTCAATTGGGACCCCTAGAAGACACTCCCGTCGATTTTGGGTCGAAAAAGTCAAATTAATTTTTTTCGATTTTTGCCCAATTTAACATTAGGACCTTATGGGGAGGCAAACTTAAATTTTTTAAAATCGGATTTTTGGCCCCGTGGGGATTTATACTATCCAATGGGGACCCCTAGAAGATACTTCCGTCGATTTTGGGCCGAAAAAGTCAAATTAATTTTTTTCGATTTTCGCCCAATTTAACATTGGGACCTTATGGGGAGGCAAACTTAAATTTTTTAAAATCGGATTTTTGGCCCCGTGGGCGTTTATACTATCCAATTGGGACCCCTAGAAGACATTCCCGTCGATTTTGGGTCGAAAAAGTCAAATTAATTTTTTTCGATTTTGGCCAAATCTAACATTGGGACCTTATGGGGAGGCAAACTTAAATTTTTTAAAATCGGATTTTTTGCCCCGTGGGCGTTTATACTATCCAATTGGGACCCCTAGAAGACACTCCTGTCGAATTGGGGTCGAAAAAATCAAATTAATTTCTTTCGATTTTCGCCCAATTTAAGATTGGGCTCTTATAGGGTGGGAAATGTCTTTTTTTTTTAATTAAATTTTTGGCCCGAAGTTGGTGGATACTATTCAATGGCATGTCCAAGAAGATATTTTCATCGACTTTAGAACAAAACCGACAAGAGCTAGGCTGACGAAATTTTGCTAAAAATCTATGAATCAATTATTTAGGGTCAGTTCGTCTGACAACTTTCACGTATGAACGTGGAAAGTTGCTGATTATTCTCCCAAAATTTTGTAACAAAGTTCGATGACATATACGAAATAATATGCGCTTTTCCGATTTTCCTGGACGTTTTTTGCATCTCCGAACACAATAACATGAGAGATAAGAAAAATCTGAAATGGGCACTTTTATTCGTCAGCCTGATACTCTCAACAATAATGACGTGGCTTATTAGGGGAAAGATTGAGGCTTTACTGGGAATCACGGTTGCACGTAACCACCAACTGATTATATGGATTCGACAATGATTTCTGATGATGCCCCCACAAGGCAAAGAATACAAAGAGTGAATGAGTAAAAATGATTGAAATAATACAGTGTCGCAGTCCTAGAGGGGCCCCGAAACCTTTGGAGCCCAGGAGGTTCGTTAGTGGGGCCTTGGCACCGAGGGTAACCCTGTTATTATGCGGCTATTCTCATCCTCCCTTTTTCTCTTTAGCCCTCTCTCATATATCTAATGCTCAATCCTCAGATGTATAAACGCCCGATATTTTGCCCAATCTGTGAATAATATTTTCCCCCCACTAATGTATTTTATCGCCTCTCACCTAACGGAGAACCTAGCAAAAGAGCCTTTTTTCCTTTCACTTTGGGGGATGAGTTGCGACGCAATTTTATCTCTCTCTTACGTAAAAAAATTAGAGGCAGGAGTAATATCTGGGGTATTAAAACCCTTTCCACGAAGGAATGAAAATAAGTGACGAGGTAGATGGAAAGAAAAACCACGAGAAACTAATTGACAAGATTGTCCCAGGATGTAATTCTACGAAAACGATGTAATTTTTGTCGTTTTTCAAGTGGAGGGGGAGGGAGTTTTGCCATTGGTGTAGGTGGTCTTCACCCCAAGCTTACAATCATATCTCTTAATGACGAGCGACAGAGGGGCCGAGGGGACTAGTAGCTTAAAAACTTTTGCAGAAATGCGATTATAAACGGACTTCAGCCCTGTATTCTTTTCCATTAAGGAATCTCCCGAGAAAAAACAAAAATGGGTAAACAAGTCATGTTGATTTTTGGTATGGGGAATAAATATAGGAGAAATGAAAAAATGAGGGACGAAAAGCTAAGTTTGCTCTTAAAATAAACTCTCCTGCAGTTATGGCTTGTGAAATAGTATTAGAGGTCGGTTAGAACAGTAAATTCCACCAGAAACTTCTCTTTACTTCCCTTTGTGAGCTCTAAAAGCCGCATTCGGTCCTAGGCAAACAATAAGATCGATGATGCACCATGGACGAACGATGTATTGTCCGTTTGAAGAGTAGGCGGTGACCCCCGTGATATGCCCCATCTCATCTATGCACACCGGCGGCATGGCGGACAGCTATCTATAGGAATATTCATAATAACATATGCACATTTAAACAATAAACGCCATTTTTCTTCTTCCGACTGGATTTACCCCGTTATCCGGCAATAAACATACCACTTTTCCGTCTTGTGATAGATAAATTTCAATTTTTAGCACAATATGCATTCGTATTGAGGTTGAGTGTTTTACGAATATTAAAAAAGAAGCCTTCAATTCCAGACATTCATCAAAAAAATAATCCTCATAATAATATAATCGTAAATTTACATCAATTACAGTCCATATAGAACCTCAAGTTGAAAGATTGAAAAAATAGTTTAAGCATACTGTGCGTCGACGCTTTTCCATATGTAAGACTTGACAGTTTCACAGAACAATAATTGACAAGTCAGATTGAGCCGAGGGCTTCGATAACTTGTTGAACACCTCGAATTGATGGAATCGATTAGATATTTTGGGGAAATGTATGAGATTGATGAAGAATTGAAACCAAGATGGCACAATTATATCGATATACAAGTGGAAATCACGCCTTCTGTCATAGATTTTCATCAATACATTTTTTCTTGAGATTTATTAACTGATAAATGTGCATTATCGACAGTTATAATAAGTCGAGTTAGTGCGGATGTTATTACTTGTTGTGATTACAGTGCGTATGATTGAATCATTACAGAGCTCAAGATGATTGTAATTATTATTAGCAGTTTTGTCTGTCTGTGTGGTTTTACATGTAAATAGCTACTCTGATGGTTTCCATTTCCGAGATATTTGTCTATTAACAATTCTCATGTGAACCAATGTTGTATAATTTTATTGATTGTCGGTAGGTGCGGTATTTTTCATACTCTTAAGATGGTTTTAATATGTAAAGGTGTGCAATCACACTGGAATTTCTTGGAAGCACAATTTTAAACTGTAAAAGGCGGCTTCTTTCATATAACTACATATATTCACACATAATTAAGCTTTTTTTAATTATTCAAGACTTCATCATTGGTAATTAAATATCCGTAAATGCAGTTGTTGAAGAATTCAATCATTGTTTGAAGTACACCGGAAACGGGGCCCATCACTTCAGTTTCTTTCATCATTTTCTTTTCCTTTGTGTAGTCAGGCTGAAATTTTCAAAGGAAGCGCCAAGATGAAAAAAAGTCCGTCATTTGGAAAAAAAATGTGAATTTTCCTAATCTCATTCTTGAATTCGAGGGCAGAACGCCGAGAAATTACGAAATTCAATACTTTGTTGAGCATTGGAATTTTCAAAAATATGCCCTAAAGTGCAATGGGAAGGAAAAGCGGCGGTTAGGAAATAACTTTTAACCTTCATTACACTGGGAAACAGTTGTTAGTTAATGAAGTTCTCTGGAGTTATACATGAAATTTCTGGAGACCTTAACTACAAATTGTAATGCAAAATCAGGCCTCTAAAAAGTACGCTGCAATTATCCATGAACTTTAAAAAATTTTTAAGCTGCATTTTGTTATTAATTCTAATTTTTGACACCTGCCTCATGAAAGATGTGATATTCCACAAGGCTAATTCAAATATTGTCATTTTAGGTCTCGTAGAGTGAAAATATTGGTAAATAATAAAAAAAAAGCGAAACTCATGGGAGTCTCCGGTGAGGATGCTAAGGTGATTTGAACGCTGGTAGAGGCAGGCTCATATACATTGGGTACAGTTTGAGGTATACGATCGGTCGGTCGAGGGATTCAAGGGGAATGGTAAACCTGTAGCCACGTATATACGGAGGCTCCATTTCCCCTACTACCAAGATGGCTGACAAGCCTGGTCCAGCAGTTGAGCGAAGAAGTAGAAGCAGAAGAAGAAGAGAAGTTTCCCCCCCACTGTAAAAGCAGTAGGGTGGGTAAAGCGCAGGTGCCGCCATGTCAGTGCATGCCTAACCTCCAAGCCGCGCGGTACGTTAGACACAATCGTATACAGTATTAAAAACATGCTAAATTATGAGCTAATTTTGTCGCAACTCTGGCCAGTATACCACAGTCAAGTTCACCAATGCATTTTCCATGCGTGCGCGTGGGACTAACTGCAGCACTCAGTCATTGAACTTTTGCCTACAGTGCGTTTGGAAATGAAAGACCTGAGGAATCCTGAGGGCAGGTTGGCGGTGTAGTATACAAAATAAAACAGATTGTGCGCAATAGAGTATTGCCATTTGGAAAAACTAGTGAAAATTGAGAGTTCATCTTGGCTTTTTTGTGTGTGCTCAAGTGCATTTTGCAGTAGTAAATTTGTTTTCCACGGGGGGGGGGGGGGGGGAGAAAAATTTGTGAATATTGTGATACCTGGTGATGTGATAGTGAATTTATGGGATTTGCGGGTGGAGGGTGGAAGAGGCTGTGGGTTTAAAACAGCCCAGGGGCACATTGAGACTTGATCAGGTATGGAAGGAAGATAATAAACGGAGAATATGGAGGCGGGGACATCGGTAGCAGGACTACGTACTCCACTCCTGCTTCTGATTATCTTCTCACTCTCGTTATTTTCCAAAGTCCAGTGTGAACTGGTGCAACACCTGGAGATATCCGAGTCCGCTCCACCGGGGAGTCGCGTGGGCTTTATAGACGCCGAGAGCCCTTCATTTTTGATTGTCCCTGTGCCAGGATCTCCAGTCAATACCGATCTGATTGTCGACCTGTCGACTGGAGAAATTCGGACTAAAGTGGCACTGGACCGTGAGACTCGTCCATCCTACAGTCTCGTTGCACTCCCCCAAAATGTTAGAGTTGTGATTAAGGTTCTGGATGAGAACGACAATGCTCCCACCTTTGCGGTGGATCACGTTGACATTGAGTTCCCCGAAAATTCACCCAGGGACTCCAAGCGAGCCCTCATCCCAGCCAAGGATCCGGATCTTGGTCTGTATTCTACGCAGAGGTATGAAATTGTAAGTGGAAATAATGGACAAGTTTTTAGACTGTCGCAGCATCGGGGTAGGGATGGAGTTTTGTATCTGGATCTTCAGAATTCAGGTGCACTCGATAGAGAAGCTAAATCTGCATATGCACTGACGATCGAGGCACTTGATGGAGGCACACCACCCCTGCGCTCTCGTTTGCGGGTCAATGTCACCGTTCAGGATGTCAATGACAATCCACCGATTTTCAATCAGACCAGGTACACCGCCAATATACCTGAAAACTCGACCGTTGGATATCCTGTTATTGTGGTGAATGCAACGGACGCTGATGCCGGGCTCAATGGAAGAATTGAATACTCGATTAATCGACGACAGAGTGATAGAGAAGAGATGTTTAGAATTGATGGAGAGAGTGGAATGGTTTATGTGAATAAGCCGTTAGATTTTGAGGCTAAAGAGAGACACGAGCTGGTGATTGTAGCTCGGGATTTGGGGGCCCAGCCTCTCGAGGCCAGTGCATTCTTATCGATCCACGTTACCGATGTCAATGACAATCAGCCGACAATCACTGTCATCTTCCTATCGGATGATGCAACACCGAAAATCAGCGAGAGTGCTCAGCCCGGTGAATTTGTCGCTAGAATATCTGTGAGCGATCCAGATTCTAGGACTGAGTATTCCAATGCCAATGTGACTCTCTCTGGGGGTGCTGGACATTTTGGATTAGCCACTAGAGATAATATAATTTATCTTGTTGTTGTTGAGAGGCCATTGGATAGGGAGGAGAAATCCATTTATGAGTTATCAGTTGAGGCAACTGATACGGGAACACCACCGTTACGAGCTATTAGAACTTTCAGACTGCTTGTCACTGATGTTAATGATAACGCTCCCACATTTGTCGATGATAAGTACGAGGCGCATCTTCTTGAGGCCTCTGAGCCCGGTACACCTGTTTTACGGGTTAAGGCTACCGACGCCGATGAGGGCATGAATTCAGCCATTAAGTATTCTCTCAGGAACTCAAGTTGGTTTAAGATTGATGAGGATAGTGGTTTGATAAGTACTGTTACACATGTTGATTGCGAGACTGATCCAACGCCGATATTAATTGCAATTGCCACTGACTCGGGGAGGCCGTCGTTGAGCGGCAGTGCCATTGTTAGAATTACGGTTCACGATCTCAATGACAATGAACCCATCTTCGAGAGGCCACTTTATAATGCTACGGTCGCTGAAAACCTTGCCATTGGGAGCTGCTTTGCTAAGGTAAGATTATCATTCATTTACTCGCCCTCTCTCATACTTACCCAACTAAATGAATAATATTGCCGCAGAGCCATTATGAGACGTTAAGCAATCCTCGGGACATACAGAAAACCAATGATCCAATGATTGCGGCTTTTTTATTTCAAACTCTCTTTCATAAGCTACCCCGTCGAAAAACAGATTCCAAGGGCGATTTGGCTGAGTTTCATACTGAAGACTATATGAAAAAGGGGATTCACAGAGAAATCGTGAGTTTTGCACTATTCGCAGGATTTTTTAATGTAACACTTGAATTTCTAGCTTTCTCCAAATTCTGGGTAATTCTCGTTGATATAGCGAATTGAAAGTATCTATCATCACCACAATTTCTCTTGCCAAAATTTTCACTTAAAATATTACCTATTTTTGGATTTTAAGACGGAAGTGTTGACTGCCAATTTTTAATAGCACAGTGTGAAAAATCTGTTTGTTTGGTCATTGGGGGGTGACGATGGAATCCCCTCAAAAAGCCAAATCCCAATGTTACATTTAAGATTTTATTTCTCCAAGTATTCTGAGTACAAAAAAGCATGGACAGTGTGCCGGGCCTGATAATTTCTCGGAATGAAAAATACATGAGAAATCGGATTCTCTCTCTGTCCGTAGCACTGGGGTATCTCACTCGATGGGCCGGTTGATGCTGTATTTCATTAAACATCTCATCCACTAATACAATGCTGATTTATAATTGTGGTCCACGCGGCTGTAATTATTATAATTACACATTTTTCATCCATTCCCTTTCCTCTACCTCTCTTTTTCTTCCAAGACATTTTTTATACTTTCGTTTTATTTACTTATTTTTCCCCTCGTTTTTGTTTTGTTTTTTTTTTTTTACGTTCTGCAAACTCTTATGAGCTCCACCCCTTGGTTCGCGCCCCTCAGTGATTCACCTTATTGCCGTTGAAGCTCAGCAATGGGCTAAGGAAACCGAAAGAGGTTTCAAAACGAGTTTCGTCCGCGAAATATATAGGCTCCTCTCGTCAAATATTACAAGTTCTACTCTTCCAGCGTGCAAGCCTGTAATACATACTCCAATCTTTTCGTTTTGATCTCATGTACATTTGTATATTGATGGTATTATTATGTTTCTTCATAGTTGAACACAAAGTGATTCATATCTCTTGTTATTTTATTATTTCATTTAATTCTTCAGCACGAGAGCAATGGTCCCCTCAAAATACATCAGTTGGATCTTCTTCCTTGTGTCATGTTCGCCAGAGATTTCATTCAAACATTTTTCAAATGGTATTTGTCAAAGTGTCAGCACTAAATGAGCATGATGACTGTTTTGCCTCCACATTTTACTTTATCCCCTTTTTTTCTACTACTAATACTAGTTCCATAATTGGCACTGTGCGTTTTTAAGATAAAAATTAGGAGCATTAGTTGCAAATTCAATGCGAAAATCGTACGATCACTGCCTACATCCATACACCGTCATTTTCAACGCAGGTTCTGTGATTGCCATTCGCCAACTCATAAATATATCTAGCGTTGCTTTGATACCTTAGACCTATGTGGATTCCGTGACCTCGAGTAAAAGGTTGATTTAAATTTACGTTTGTGAAGGAGTATTCAAAGGGCCCAAGCACTCTGTAAATTCTCACTGGCATTCATTGAGGTTAAAATTCTGATTGATTTATTCATCAATTCATTTATGGCTTCATTGAAACTCAACAATGCAAAATACCAATAACAGAGTTGAAGCGGATTTCCATGCGTTGTCTTCCTCTTAGCCCTCTCGCATCAGTTGAAATTTTGGTTCGTAACAATCGCTATGGGAAAAATAAAAAGGATCATTACAGATGAGCGTTATTTGAGTTTGCTGTCCTTAGCCCCTCTCCAGATCAAGACCTGACGACTGGTAATTTTGAATTCAGAGTATTTGGCAGAGAGTGATCACAAAGTGAGACTTGAGTATTTGTACGAGTGCGAGGGACTGCGATGGAATGGTATGAGGCCTAGGAAAATCTCCAGCCATCCTAATGGCAAAACCTAATGTATGCCAAAACCTATGATTTTAGCAATTCACCATTCTGTCTCGACCTGATGTTCCGTACAGTGTTTGAACAGATCGCACCGTGAATGGTATTCTCAAGATGGGGCAATTGTGATCGGCCATTGAAAACTACTCAATATTTCGTTTTTTCATAGATATTTCGTGAAATACAAAGTGATGACCGTAATGATTGTAACCACCGTCTGACATCTGGCATTAGGCAGTACCAGGGCTCTTTGGAGTGGCAACGCCCGCAGCAATTGTTGCCGTTTACGGCTGCCGCTCTCGCTTCGGCTATGAGTGAACCTCTACTCACTCTGCCCGGGTAGAGTTGCCTGCTGCCTCTCTTGCCTCTCGTACCTCTCCTGCCTCTCTTACCTCTCTTGTTGTGCCTCTTGCTTCCCTCTGTTTCTTACGTTCCATGACTATGCGGTCCAATGGGGTACCGTACAACCTCTCCATCAAGCCCCCCTTCTCCCCCATACACATACAAAGAGCCACAACATGACTCTCTTACCTTCTATCTCTCTTGTGCACGTTGTGCCAGTATCGCATTCCAACTGCGAGGCTAAATATTTTCGCATTGCGTCAAACCTACACACACACTGCCCCTAGTATGTTGATTTCATTTTGTTTTAGGCCTATCTTTTATGTGTATATAGATTGTGGCCAATTGCTGAAATTGCTTTGGCATTCAGTTGAATGGACGGAGAATTAAAACTTTTAAAATAACCGGGAAAAGATGAAGCTGTATTCTAGATTCAACAGCTGAAAAATCCTCAGTTTCTCAGGCGCTATGTGGCCTCCTATATTATGTATATATAGCGGAGGAAAAAAACCGTGAAGAAAGGAGGAAAATGAAAGGAAAAAAGTGCAACAGGTAAGAGCGACTGGCATTCCAAAGGGTCCGCATTAATTATACTCACCAACGCAGCACTCTAGTCAGCTGCTCTATCTATATTTCTTGATCTATCAATACTCTATCATAAATGTTTATCCCAGGATATACAAAAATAATGATTATTAGCAATTGACGCAAGCGTCAGGTAGTGTTATCGAATCAATTAAACGTCATTGCCAGGAGGTTTAATAATATTTCAAATGAGAATTTTAGTTGCCGCAGCGGTGATCACGGAGTAGTCTTGGGGCTACCCCGGCTGACCTTGACTATGTCTCGGTCTATTGGAGCATCGTAAGGGGCTACGGAGCCTGGGTATCTCTCTCGCCCGAAAAGCCAATTTATTTTTTGTCCTTTTCCATCCACCGAGATCTTCCCACCTGTCTCATCATCACATAGGAGCCCACCTTGTGTTATACCAGACGGCCTAGCTTTTTCCACTAGATGAAATTAGAATGTAGAATATATTCAAAATAGCCAAAAAACTTGCCAATTGGATGCTTCCGCGCGAGATTTTTTTTCCTTTCCAGCTACGGTTATTACTATAACTTCCCTATTCTGTCCAATTAGGGTAGCTTCAATTTGATAGATGAGTTCAAGTTTTAGCCCTTGGTGTATTAACAATCTTGAAAAATTGGAAATGTTGTTTAAATATGCCCAACAACCTGCAATCAAAATTTGACGGTTTCAGCTCCTTCTGAGAGGTTTCGCATTTTTTTCACTGAGGAAGTACCTCAATAGTAAATATGGAATTTTGAGGGAAGAGAAAAATGAGCAGCATCAGCAGCAGCAGCAGTCGGGCATTTCATGATGATACGAGTACATTGCACCCGTCCATCTCTCTCTATCGCAGGGAGTGCATGCCCTGTTTATGTGCACCGTGTGGACATCTCA
Organism: Asobara japonica; assembly: GCA_026005395.1. Lineage (NCBI taxonomy): Eukaryota > Metazoa > Arthropoda > Insecta > Hymenoptera > Braconidae > Asobara > Asobara japonica. The sequence continues at coordinate 128,243 of BQMI01000533.1, read as the reverse complement.
TATGTATACGTTAACGTGCCGGTTTAACGAAAAGAACGGTAGCCACGCGAGCGAGCTCCGAACCCATTTTCTCAGTTTCATGAGAACCCATAGTTTTCACCTCTCTGTCTTCTCGTCAATTTCTTTCAGCGTCCAGACAGGATTAATGCGTCCATTAATACACGTTACAGGGGAAGATTGTCGGATATTATATCATAGGAAGAGGCTGGCTTCAATTGGAATTTTTCTCACTAACGAGTGCATCGGAAAAATCAAATGGGAATTTATTGTGAGGCCAAGGGCTAGTCATTGCTGGGCAATTTATCAAAAAATTAATTATCCATTGGATATTTTAGATCTGGGAAAAAAACGTGTAGCTTTGTTGGCACTACAGTAGGTCTTGGAGGCATTCTTCTCGGTCAGGTATATGGAGGGCTGGAGTTTGGTGGAAAGAGAGGAGTATAAGAAAGTGAAAAAGCAGTTAAGGACGAGGATGGTAGGAAGACTTGGCAACAAAAAATCATCCCCGCCTTCTTTCTCAAAGGCCGTTCTCCTTACGTTTTATCCAAAACTTACTTCCATCTACATATACCTGTGTATAGGCGTCATATATTTTTTTTCCTACTTTCTCATTTTTCGCTTCGTTTTATTTGCCTCATTCAGCCTTGGCTGATTACATTTTGCTCTCTTCCTCCTTTTTTAATCCAATTTTCCAACAGTATGTATTTTCTCTCAGGCCTGTGAAGCACGCGATAGAGACAGCATTTTCAGTATGCGCAACATCACGGCAAGATGTGTTATCCTTAACGGTATAACACTGGTATTCGTAATGTTATCGCTCTGAGCACCTTTCTCTATCACTTGTAAACGAGACATATTAGGATGGGAGAGTAAAATTTATCCTCTGCGGTCAAATCAATCATCTTTGTTAGAATATTGATGGCGAGTTAAGGAAATTGCATAAACAGCAATGCAACAAAATTTGCATTGCGATAGTGAAATCCCTCTATGGACTTGCTCGTGCATGCAAATGGACGGGGCAAAATTTCTTCTAATCTCTTTTTTTTTCACTTCTACTCTATGGGAGAATAGCAGTAAATTTGGGTGAAATTTTTGTTGAAATTCCGCTAGACTCCACTGATTATGATCTACTAACATCAGTTTGTACTGTAAAAGCTTACTTTTGTCATCCATTGATTCATTTGACACTCTAACTGAAAAATGATGGATATCAATGAGTGAAGAAGACTTTGGGGGGGACGAAACAGGGGATAGAGTGGAGAATATGGGGAGAGGGCATATGCGATTTACCACAAGGGAGTCAAGTCTTTCCTCATGTGGGCCTTCTTTTTTTTATGTGGGTCCCGTAATTAACTGAGCAACGTGCTACGAGAGTGTCTGCACACGAACCATCTTCTGCTCATATTCTGCCCTCCTCTTATCCCTCGTCCGCGCGTACTGACGTATGTACAGCAACCCGTTCTTCATCCGCCTTGATCCTCTTTGATTATATATCCTTGGTTTTTCTTGTTTTTATGAGGTCGATTTGCTTCCGATAATAGCACAGAAAATGTTTAATTTTTTATTATCACTGGCTTTTCTCCTTTCCAACATTTCATGTGGGAGTAAAGTAATGTAGTGAATTGCTCCCATGGTTTTTCATCATTGAATTCGTGGACGCCATTGCATATATACTATCCAAATACTTCCGGCTAACTATACTATCGTTACAAACACTACCATTTTCAAGATCAAGATCTTCCAAGATTCAACTGGCATGGTAATGAGGTGCGGACGAGACTATCACGTGGGTGGTGAACAAAAAAAAAAAAAATGGTGGAGACTTCAAAGTTAGAGTCGACTTGAGGGATGCGGATTTGCAACATAGGCCTCGAGCAAGCCGGTTTGATAGCGTTATACGCGTGCTTAGATATGCGCTACATGAAAACACTGAGGTCATCTTCAACATTCCTTGGCTTTTCCCTTCAATTTTATTACCTCAGCATGAGGGAATCGGTGAATTGAACTGTTCAATTGACCAAGGCTGGGACAAGAATTTTTCTTTCTATTTGCCTCTGGAATTTCTCATTGGAAAAATCTTGTGCATGACTATTGTCAGGGCTCTTATACAGACACATACATATGGATTGGACTTAATGTGAAAGACTCGTGGCGTCAATCCAGAAGAAGTTGACAGAGTAACTCGGTTGGGATCGTGGTGACTTGCACCTTGGAGGGGAAAGCAGTGGACGCTCCTGAGAGTAGATGACTGGAATCTAGATCCCATGAGTAGAATCTAGAATCTTGCGCTCGTATATCGTCTACCATATAAGTGATAGTTGACAAAAAAGAAATCACGTCAATACAGTCGCGATCAGTTACTCTTGTGGGAAAAACATGTGATAAATGAAAGCCGAGACCATCAAGCAGTGTTTACCTTTACTTCATTGCACCACTTTTCTACAATATTTGCGAGGATGAAAATTTCAATAGTCTTGGTAAAAATTGCATTTAATCCGTTGTAACGAGTTGCCAAGTTATGCATATGTTGTCCCGAAGTGAAAGCCTCTCGTTGAATTTTCAACACTTACGTAGAGGGTCAAAACGATCAATAAATGCGTATGCGTCAAAATTCAGAATTTTACTGTCCAGTTTCAAATATATCGCCCATAAAGATTTACACAATCGTTATAGCGGTTCCTCGCTTATTCGACTAGAACCATTCAAAAATATGAGGTATTTGGATATTTCCTATGTTTCTCACAGAGTAATAGGTGTATAGAAAAATATTTTTTTTTTCTCTCATTTTCAATATTTTTATTCAACACCACTTGTTAGTGCGGTAATTGATGTCTCCAGGCAGTCTTGAAAAAAAAATCTTGGGCGGAAATGACAAACCGGAAAGCTCTTTGTGTGGCTCCAACAGATCACACTCATTTGAACCCACAGTTTTTTTTTTTGTTTTAAAGGAAGAAAATTGTTGCTATTGGTGGATCAATTTTCCCCATTTGAAATGTATTTACCAGGTCTTGACGTCAGAAGAGGACTGAAGGTCCCGTTCCTCGGCCATTTCCTCAGCACAATAGTGGGTGGATTGCGCAACATGCCGTGTTTATGATCCTTTCTCAGCATCGGGGTCATTCACAAGTATTTACCTGTATATATTTTCTACCCCGTTGGATATGCCATTTCTATACCTGCACACGACGGGCCCACACCTTTTCAACGCAAAATTCAAACTGGCATTCCGACACCCAATTGATGAGAAATCACCACTCCAAGTCCCATTCTTTTTTTTTTCGCCAACTGAACCTAATCATTAAACAAACCTGGAACAATAAAAATTCTCGGAATTATTTTCTTGCCAATTTCCTCCCTCGCATTTCATAATTTTTTCAACCTTTCTCCACCACTTCCACTTTCGATGTCGTCGAAGAGGCCGCGTTCTCGGAAGCCCTCTCCTCGGCAGTGGTGGTACGGTAATTGTAGTAATTACGCTTACACTCAAGTTGGCCTCATCCCTTGCCATTCATTTTTTTTCCAATCCCGAAAAATAATATTCTCCAAAGGTCTCCACAAATCGTTTTCTCACATGGCCCTTTCCTCCTTTATAATACTCGCCTGATTATAACATCCTGTACCAAAACATCTTGCTGCTGATTTTTTTTTTCTTTTCTCTTCGTCGCTTCATTTAACCTGGAATTTCCTCGTTGATGCTGCATATTCTCGAAATACGGAAAAAATTTCGCTGAATTAAGAAGTTATTCTTCTTAATTCAAGAAATATTTTTGCTTCTCTGTGACAGCGGTATGAAGGAAGGAGGTACGGCAAATGGAGGGATTCCAGCTACCTGGGCCCTTGGGATAATTACATACGTCAGACGTTTATACCGCGGGGATGAATATTTCGATATCACCGTATAGCAGCCATATGAACGATTCCTCGAATACATGTGCGGCTAATGCTCATGGGGCACGAGCATTGGCGTGAATCGTTTTTGATACCATACTGTGTAATACCCAATAAAGACACGCAAACTCAAGAAAAGGCATTTTCACCGCTTCAAATTGATTAAAATTGACTGCAACGAAACACAATGGATTCAACTGCTGGTACTTCCACTTGCATGAGGAGAACTGTGTCACGATAAGGACTTGTCGTTCCTTTGTGTCTAGCTTCCATTGTAGTTTGGCATAATAACCAAAAGAAATAAGAAAGAAAAAAGTCGGAGAAAAAGGAGTTGAAACCGGGAATAAAATAAAAATGAGAAAGAGCCCCCTGTAATTTTCAGCCGTGTCATTTGCCCAACAAAACCATCACCTGCCCCCCCTCTAGCTGTGTTATTTCCTCTCTGGCCTTTTTCTATCTATAATGTTCGTGCAATTTGGCAGCCGTGAGCAACACCTAATAGACATCTCCAATTCTGCGACTTACTTTTTTATCATGGAGGAAGCGACAGTGTGACTTCACTGCACTACTTCGAAGTCAACATAGTCACGTTTGGGAAATTCCCTCAGTTCCCTTGGTACTTATTCCATAGTACTACAACTACAATTTTTTTTCAATGAAAACTCTTTCTCCTTAGCTTTTTATCACAACAGAATCAAATCACATATGAACCATCCCAATTTTCTATATTTCTATAGGAATTCTATAAGAGCTGTTCAGATGTGATTGCAAAACAAATGTACAAGCGAAATAATTATACAGAGGGATAATGAGGGATGAGAAATCAATGGGGATTGCTATAATGATGGCTGTATTGGTGTTTCTAGAGTTTGAGGGGCAGGGAGAAAGGCAGGTTAAAAAAGGAGGGAAAAAAAATTTTGAACAAAAATCCCTCGCGTGTCTTTCCACTACCGACAGTGGTCATTTGGCAAATATTCTGGGCGCATTACTCTGCGGGTTCGAATGCTCTGTCCCGAGGGCTAAAGTCGTTTCGATTCGTACGAGAAGGAAACCATAGGGCAATACCACACTTTTGGTCATTTCAGTTTTGGCATTTCTACTACCACCAGCGAAATATTTGTAGGCGCTATGCTGTACCCCGGGAATCTCGAGAAAGAGAAAATATTGGGCAAGGAGCGGGGGGTGGGGGGGGGGGGAGGTGTATAATAACAAAGGAGTCGTCATAATAGATCCTTCCAAGTAGGGGAAATAACGTAGGCGTCTGTATCCGGTAATTGCTCTCGGGAGGGAGAAGGCTACCTTCAACATGCAACGACATTCCTATCTGACGTATTTTTCCTATTTTTCAAGCATCAATGGAACTAGATTATGCACTTTTCGAGCCAACTTTGCATACCTTGTTTTTTCTTTCATTGCATTCCACTGGCGAAAATAATTGCGAATTCGTTAGGAAATGTATTGTGAATTTTGATAATTGGGGAGATTTATTTCCAAAAGTTTTTCAATTAAAAACATTTTTCGATTGTTTTCTCTTGTCGCTGTTGACATCCACCTTTATTTTCTAGGTTTCACATATTTTTCTCTCAATGTCAGACGCTTCTTAAAATGGCAGGAAAATAAATGGATATACGAGTCAACTTCATGATTTTCCAGTATTTTAAAATTAAATCAACTTTTTGTTTTAATTCAGTGTCCCGAGTATATTCATCAATGTTCAACACATGTTCAATTTGAGATATTTTGTAATGATGTTAGAAACCAGTTGGCCACATTTCTCAATATGTATTGCCCAGGTATAATTACTGCATTCTGTACTGTACTCGAAGATGGCCAACTCTTCATCGAAAGGAGAAAAAGTGAGGAGACTTTGGGATTAAAAAGAAACTGGTACAAATTATATGCGAACAAGAGAGATTGAGACAGAGCAGTGGAAATGTCCATACATTGCCACTAGTATTTGACTCGTTCGACTGCGCTCTTTCAATTAATTACCAACATACATTATGCCCGACTACCATACGTGGCATAACGAGCGCCTTTTCTATTAATTTGTCGCATTTTTTTATATCTCTAAAATAGCCTTATTTTTCTCATTTTGCCTCTCCAACGAGACGTGTGGTCTCTTTGGCTCAAATTACCTTTTCAACAATGTCCTTTCCCAACATTATTTCTTTTTTCGTTTTAATTTTCTCCAGTTATTACATTTTTGAATGTTCATTTTACCCCACAAAATGCACAGAGTTCCGTAATTGCTGCGGTGACGTGAATTATTATTACCCCCTTCTTCGTTTCAGTCATACATGGCCATCGTAAAATGACGTCTGAGGTGTTTCTAGAATATAAAAACATTCTCTCGTAAATCTTAACTCTATCACTTTGTGGTTTAGAAAGACCACAAGAATTTTTCTACAATTTCAAGAAAATTTCTTGTAGATCTACCAACGACAGAGCTATTACAGAACTCTTTATTTTTACTCAATTAAAATTCTTCTCAAAAGTTGTTAATTGATGTTTGTCGTTATCGTCGAAAAGTTGCCAATTTCACCCTTCAACTTTCTATGCGCATAGAAACATGACAGACCCTCAGGTTAATGATGAAGAGGAAAAACGCATGAATGCATGAATTTGAATTATCCAAATTCGAGATTATGTCTTCCTGCAGTGAATACGTAAAATTTTCATCCAAATCTTTTGTTATGTATGCCAGAGAAGGAAGGCTAGTTAGGGTGGTATTGAGAATAGCCGGTTTGAGGTGTTTCGGACTGAGACGACTGTATCATTCGAGATTTTTCATCATCTCGGTCAAATTGTCACGTGTTTCATTGGTATCGCGAGAGAAGAGAACATATCGTAGAAGGAAGAGAGCATCTGAAGTTATATTACTCGTTTGAATATTAAAATGATAAGTTTGCGAATGAGTAACGGTGGTGATAAAGAGATAATTCTTGTAATCAGGTGTCAAGTGGGGATATTGGTTACTGTTGAGAATACAAAGTAACTAATACCCATAAAAGCAAAAGAAATAGAAGAGGAGGGGCCACGGGAAGAGCCAAGAGGTGCAATCCAAATGAGGTATACCGGGAGAAAATAATTTGCGAGTGTCCAGCCACACACTCGTCTCCGTCTGTGGTCTTTTACATTGGCCGCAAGAGGCAAGAAGCCTCAGCGAATTTTACCGCTTGAATGCACAAGAGTAAGAGGGAATATAGTTGCGGACTGCGGTCGCTCTTCGTAGATCAGCCCTCCACAGAGTACGGAGGGGAAGAGTAAATGCGAGTGAGAAGCATGTATGATGGGTAGAATATAGTGGGGGGAGCTCGACCCCGTGCGGTTTATTAACTCCACTATGCAATGCTATACACCGCCGTTGACCACGTATCCTCATCAACCTTTAGCAACTCACTATCCCTCCACTCGATTTATATTTCACTTTCGTCCACTCTTTTGCGTTTATACAGTTGCTGGCCTCATGCTCAATAAACAATTGGATAATCACGGAAATGAAGACCTGAAGATGCTGAGAACATTCTATGTTTCTCCATCATACACTATTTATTTTATTTAGGTTCCTTCGCATACCCTTTCGGGTTCTTGCAATACACAGCACCATCTCCGCCGGATGAAGTTTGTGGAAAATCATGGCAAATCTCAAGCTGTACTGAGAGCATTTTTGGCAAAAGAAAAAATATAAGTACAAGAGGGAATAACGACACAAAACATTCCAAGCCAAAACTGTCACCTATATTTATAACATCCTGCTTCCTTTATTTCTATTTTCTCTTTTCGAAAGTAGTTTCTGTATTCTGGGCATCATTAACACTATAATTCGTACTCTTTTCAATCATTCACATTTTTATGAAAAATACGATAATACCACGTTCAATAAATAATCAGAAGATTCCACAAAAAGGAAAAATCAAAAATGGTATTTTTATCGGCAGGAGATCGGAAAATATTCTCCGCTAGTTTTTCTCCTCGACTTGTTAATGGAAAAGGAAAATATAAATAAAGGATTGAGCAGTTTGGTGGAATGTGCCAAAGACTTTGATTCTACCATCGCTTTAAACTCGCTATGAGTTCAATGGCAAGATAGCCTCGTCAGATATTTGCATGTAAATGCAGTAAATAGTCGTAGAAAGACGCGCTGAGCCGAGGCTAAAAGAAATGGTACGAGAACGGCTGGATATGTATAACGGAGTATCAATAGCTGATAGAGGGAGAAAGGAGAGGTGAGGAAGGGTGGAGAGAGAGAGAGAGAGACAGGCGCACATTCCCGAGAAGGCTGGTGTACTGTAGTGTGCGAGTTGCGGATATACGGTTAAACAATAGATTGTTGGTAATTATAGGTGTCGGCGGTGCAAATTCTGATGGGGAATTTATGTAGATTGCTATCAGGAGCTCCTTTGGTTGACATGATAATCGGGATATCTGAAATTCAAGGAAAAAAAAAAATCGAAAATCTACGTCAAGTCTGTCTCTATCTTCTACTACGAAATTGATTTTCGAGATCACATGTTAAGGACAAAAACATAAAAAGTTGGGAAAATTTTGACATTTCCGTCGTAGTATAGATTTTAGCATGTGTCGAATGAATATTCTCGTGGTACAGGATGGCGACAAATGTCATGCATAAGTGCTAAGCAACTAGATAGTTGCATTAAAAGTTTTACACAGAGCATTTAGTATGAAAGGAATTTGAATGGCAATTGAAATAATGGATATCGAAGAAAGTAACTGGATGTAATGACCAGTAGTGACAAACGACTTGCCAGTGGTATTTCCTAACTGTGTCATGACAATTTCACTGGGCTCAAAAGGTTCCCTTGAACGTCGCGCTCGTGAGTGCCCCCTGCGGAAATTGAAACGCCTATCTCGTGTCTCCCTGAATTGCACAGTCATCCCCGGCCTCTCCCCTGTTATTTCTTAACGTGATAATAGATTCATGGAATTCTACTTCACTAGTTCAAATGTTCATGTACTTTTTCCAGGAATTACTTTTGCCCTTGCATAATTCAGGTGTTTGTAGACGTGAAAATATCGTATGAAATTACAGGCAATGGTGAATAAAGGATGGTGTATCGGTTAATGCGGGTGGCTCTTTTGATATATCGGATTTTTTTTAAGCTTCATATTTCATTGGCGTAATAACGGAAAAAAACCTCCCAAGTACTCACTGATTGCCAAGCCAGTATCACCATCTAAACAATAGGGAAAAACCAGTTATGTATTCAGCCATTTTCCTGTGTATATCATAGAGTTTTGAAAAAAAACTCGCCACTATATTTTCTACATCTCATAGATCCCCCGGACTATCACAGAACCGAAGTCTCGTAATTGCTATTTTACCTACTATTTATAACTGTTGTGGGGGGCTTTTTTGTGTCTGCCTCCCGGCGCTATATTTCATATTGTCACTATGTAAAATATGAAGTGATGAGTGCCGTGAATCGAATTATCATTGATTACAAAAAGCAGATGTCCGAGGAGATAAAGAGGAGCAAATGAAGGAATGAGAGATAGAGAGAGAGAGAGAGAGAGAGAGAGAAAAGAGCTGACAAAATATTTGGACAGTCTTGAATCGGTTGTTGTTGTGTACATGAAAAGAAGTATCTCGATCTGGTGGTGGGCCGGTGGAGTGGTGGAGTGGTGGCTGTCGGTGGATCGGCAAGAGTCACGGCTCAGGGCCCAGCCGTGCTGGAAACAACGAGGAGAACAAGGCACGCTTTTCGTCCTTCGTCTTTCTTTACTCCTGCCGGTTTCTCCCAATGGCTTTGGACGTTGCATACGTAATATCTGATTCTACCCAGGCAGAAGAGATTTTGGTAGGTGGGGAGGGTACGCCGAGGCCGAAAAAGGCGCGCACAAACGCCCTCGTGCAACTTGAAGAATTCGTGTTTGGGTGTTCCACCGTCAACCTAAAGTCTCGAATGTTAAACAAGGTCTCTCGATGCGTCTTTTCAGCTTTTATAAAGAAAAAGGAGAGACATCAAGATCCAGACGGCGAGCAAAGAGGAACAATCCACGGCTGAAGCTAGACGGTAATTATCTGACCTAGCAGAAACAGGAAATAGCCAATGCCACCTATTATAGAAGAATTTTCTATTGTTCCATACATTTTTTTTTCAATGAAAATTGGCTCTAGCTCTCATGTACACAGTTGAATTCCATCCGATTATTAGACCCCGAGGGTCCTTGAATCGATCGAAAAAAAAAATGATCGGACAAAATTGACGCCAAAGCGGCACTCCCCGAGGGTCTATTGTCCCCATGTCCACACGGAGAGCACTGACTTTTTCAATTCAAATTCGAGTCGCAGAAAATAAGCCCGCTGGGCTCTCAGCCCTACACACACATATTTCTGTCTTTTATATTTGCTCTTTACTTTGTACACTAGCAGGGCCACCCGGCGAATCCCCTGTATGATATTCTCCCTCCCTCTCTCTTCTCTTTTTCATTTTTCAATTGGGCCCTCTCCATGCTGGTTGCTCTCTTTGCTAAACGTCGTCAACCGGCTGATTCTATCGGGCTGTAAATATCACCGTCACACGCCTTTCCTCTCATGTTGCGCCTCCTTCAGCCTGCTCAATCCATCCAATCTTCAATTTTTACGTACTTGGAAAAATGTTGCAATAATTTAAAGACATGGAATTTCAGTAACAAAGTGGTAATCATCAATGCAACGGTACTTTATCACAATCTTTGGAGACTAACTCTAAAGAAAACGAAGATGCAGAATACTTTATCAGAACGTTTCTACAAAATCTCATAATGCATTTCTGATTTCCCTTGATATTTTTAGGATTTCGCATATTCTCCAGTAGCGTGAAAAGTGGCATCGCTAGCGGCACGTCACATACACGTACTATACGCAATTCGATAACTGTTCCAGTTTAAACTTTGGATTTCACATTTTTTCCACCCTTATGCTGTCATACGAGCGTATGAATTTTTATGATCAACTTGTTTCTCTATTTTTCGACAATCTCCAACACGTTTGCAGGTGTGGTCACGATTGGTTGGACTTTGCCAAAAATACATTGGTCGAATGGGAGAGTATCAGTGTTTCGATGCAAAGACAGGGAATATACTGGAGGCGGTGCCGAGAGTACGACAGCATCTCGAAAAGCAGGGGGAATAATGTGTGGAAAGGAGTATAGGGGGCAGGGGTGGGTGTTGACGATGCGAATAAGACGAGATTTTGCAGCGGGCGGAGGAGGCACTTGGTACTGTCCCGTAGGCCCTCTTTGTATTTGTTTCGGCTATCGCTTATCCTCTCCTCTGCCTCGCCCTTTGAGCTGTCACCCCTCGTTTTACCTTTTCCCTTTCGGTCCCTAAATTACCAGTTCCTCTCCCAGGGCCCTCGCTTCTCTCCACTTCACTTCCTTAAAGGCATTGAGGGCCATTTTATTTTTTTAGCCTGCTTTGAGACAAGCGACGAAGAGAAATGTATTTCTCAGCTTCCGCTGCAATGTGCCCCCTTTAATTGATATCTTTGATCTTATGGCTTTCAACACAAAAGAGCTAAATTTTTTTCCTCTCTTGTGAATTTAAATTTATCGATATTTCGGACATGAAAAAGAAATCATGAATTCAGGGAAATAATTTGTGGAAATTAAACAAAAATTCACTGCCACAAAATGAAGCTGAATTTGAATCAATTTAAGAATGAACATCTACAGTCATTTCGTTAATAGAGACTTGAGAAAACATTTGAAGCACGTCAAGTCAAGAAGAATGTAATATCAAACTGCTAGAATTGATTCACCACCAATCTGGATTACGCAGGACCCGGGTATGATCATACCTCCCGGCCGCCACCTGTAGGCATTGTTGTGTAGGTGCCCACAGTAGAACACAACCCTGGATGCGAAGATCAGCAAAGTGAGGAATTTCGAAGAAATACTCGCCGCCTGCTATCACGAGGCAAATCGATGGTAAAGTTCCGCAAATAAATTCCTTTTCATTTTTTTAGAACTTCTTCTCACCACTTTTATTACGAACAACTCACCAAATTTGGTGCAATATTTCTGAAAAATTTGCGAGACCAATGCATACCAATACCAATCGCTGCACTGTGGACTCTCAATTTTTCAAATTTATGATTCTTTCATCGAAGTGATTTGACTTTCGTGGAAATGTAAGGAGAGGAGGGGGAGAAAAAGTGAAACGGTCGGGGATGCAAGAGTTGACGATGCCAAGCTATGAACCACGATTCCATGGCGAGCATGCCCGGATGTTTGGCGCTGTCCTGATGTGGTATACTTAGGGGTGATAAATGTTACTCTGTCTCGTGGTCAACTCGAACGGCAGAGCGACAGAGAGACATAGTCCAAGTCCTCCTCCTGTGCTATCTCAATCTTGAAACGGGATATGCGGACAATATATATATGCTTGTGCAGCATAACCATGGAGAATTCTAATGTCTCTGTGGTTCTTATATATGTTGGATATCCCAAAAACAACGGAGATTAAGAATGTAGGGTCAAAACAGAGTTTAAGGCCTCCAACGGTCTTTGGCCGTATACGGAGCGGGAATACTAACTAGTTGGGTCGAAACGCTGAAGGCATCGGCCAGTGAAAAAAAGAAGGCTATTCGGGGAAAATTGAGGGAGTTGACAAAAAAACGGATTTTCACGAATTTGTTTGCTCATATTGATGGGACTATTTGTTTTTTTTTCCCCCTTCAAAAATAAATACGGGTTGTGAGATAGCATCTTGAAAATTCGAAGACAGAAAAATTAACAATGGACTTGACAGAGTTGACATTCCTGCGTTTTTTATTACTCTATTATTCCTTCTTTTTCGAGAACACAATATGCATACACTCGTACTGAATTTCGGATTGAGTTATCTGAGCATTGGAATCAAGCGGTAGCTCACGTCCTCGCTTAAATACACCAGGGACGCCGGTCGACCACCGTCGTCCTGCAGCCTCCCGTTGCGGCGAGGATGTAATACATGATGCCTCAGGTATTTCTGCACCAAGCCCAATACAATAGATTTATACATAAAAACATCAACAATCATCAAATTATTGTGTATTATTTCAAGGAAAAAAAAAGAAAATGAGCTCAATTGGTGGTAATGTGGTTGTAGAGTATACCAAAATCAGCCCATCAAATTCTGAGTAACGCATCCAAATTAGATATAATTTGGTTTCGACTTCTTCCTGCGTCCATTTCATTTTTTCGAATACATATTCATAACAATAATCATGTGCCTTATAAAAACCAAAATGTTTGATTCATGTCATTGATTTGACGGGAGATCGGGTAGGTGACATGGTAAATCAACAAGTCAAATGTTTATTGATTTCCGGCATGGGGAAGAACCTCCAGACAAATGTCCACATGTGTTTGGCAGAATCATAGACATAGGGCATATCGGAGGAAAATCATCACACGGTACGAGCATATAAAAAACTCGGATTTGTAATAGGAAAAATTATAATCGAGATTTAGAATGTTTTTGGAATTCTCCCGTGAAAGACACATGCTCTCAAGTACATAGTGTACTGATTAAATGGCTTTCTAACTGTAGACCAATCACACGACTCTCGCTGTTTTCACCACCAATTTCCACTCTTTGGGCTAGGAAATCTGGAAAATGCAAGAACGGAGAGGGAAGTTTTGAATGTAAAATATGGCATATAATAAAGGCAACAAAACGTCCTGAAAGAATAATAACCAACTGTCGCGAAAAGAGGGCGAAAAAAGGAGAAAGAGAGAAAAATGGAGAAAAGTCGAAAGAGGGTTTTGCAGGGGACGGTTACCTCCACTCCTCTTTATCTGTATATATGTAGAGACTGAAGGAGGGGCGCATTGTGTGTTTCCAAGAACAGTGCGCTTATCGATGGATCTGTCGCGGTAATGAGGTATCAGCCACCAGAAAATAAAGGAATAAATATAAAGAGGAGAGGGAGGGAGAGAGTGAGATGGGGGGAATTTGGCCTCCTCTCTGTATTCTGTATTGTATAAACGTACGTGTGGCGGAGAAAGACTGAGAGGATGAATAAATGGCAGGGGAATGAACGGAGAGGGATCCACCGATACAATGCTTCGATTAAACATTCTCTGCCTAAATAATCGGCAAGGGAAATAAAGCCAGATCGGCTGAGGGGAACATCGCAGTGTATCTACATACTTCATTTGCCACCCCCACCGTAAATACGTATGGTGTAGACTCAATAGGATGAGTGGGAGAGCGATACGTCGGCGTGGTGACAATATTCATCGATTGTTCATTTATCATAATTATATAGGCCTTTATGGGGAAGGGGAGAGGGTGTGCTTGATACATGTGTTATGGATAAAATTTTTACACGGGATGAGAGGATTTTTGGCACAGAGTCATTAGGTTGGCGGGATTTCTGCGCAGTAAAGTTTTAAAACGATTGCTTCCAAATGAACCCAAAATAATGTTGAATTTTTTCTAACCCTCAATGTAAAATTGTCTCACCTTGGCCATGAAGTTTTATGATAAACATCATCAAAAATATAGGTATAGCATAAGATGTTGTTTTAACTACGTTTTTACTCCCCGATTACATTACAGGCTTGAAATTTTTCTGGGATTTAACATGCAAATTTACGACGTGTTTTCCACTACGTGCCATTGAGTCGTAGAAGATTTTCATAAACTGCTCTCTTAAATCGAAATCATCGACGTATTCGCATTAGAGAATGCCATCGTTGATTTTTATTTTTGCTTTTAAAATTTTATGGACATGCATATATTCACACGAGAGTACAGGGGTGTGTATAAACCCCTCATTTAGTGCGAGTGCGAGAGAAACTTTGCTAATCGAGATTTATATTCCAATTAGGAAATCGCACACCGGACATTCATGCATAGCCATTCCCCGAGAGCCATGGGAACCGCGGTGAAACAGTATACACGCGGTGGCAACTTTGTTGTAGGCGAGAGCCTCGGCATATCCAAAATTCCGCATTATCCGCAATTTATTTATTTATGTATTTATTCATTTATTGATTTATTTTTGGGTAGGAAACATTGAGGGCAATGCCGCAGCACTGTTGAAATTTTTTCAATCAAGGTTCAGGTGCAAATTCTACGCTTATTTTTCTCAATGTCATCAAAAGATTGCTTCATGTGGGATGGATATCCCCAATCACTGTGCTATATTGATTGATACGCCCCATTCGACGCTTGCATTTACAAAGTCTTAGACAGTCTGAGATGTATAATGAACGCTGGTTCATAATGCCTTGTTGTTATATATACAAGCGAACGAAATTTTTACTATTATTTGAGAGACCAAACGTAGAGGTGATTAGCATTTTTTACATTATTCATGGTGCGTCATTTTCCGTATTCCTTTTTTGTACTGCTCATGTTTTTCCTCACAAGGATCAAGGTCACACTCATGGTTGAGCTGATCACGCTGAATGGTAATGGGAGAGATCATTGACAAAATGTCGAAGGAGGCTCAAAGTATTTTTCTCCTCTGGCAGTCGTGTAGTTTCTCTTAACGTCGAGACTAATTAAATAAATCCGGGAGCGAAGAGTTGTGCTGTATGGGGCAATCGAGATAGTCCTCTCGGGGGCTGCTGAGGTCGAGGCTTCAAGGTGCCTGGGGTCGTCGTTCATGCGGGGGCGGCTTGGGTTAGAGGTCAGCATGATCTCAATATTCGAATGTTGCGAAAAAAATCCGAAAAATGATTTTTCAATTTTCTTTGGATTTCTTCTGCTAGAGGAATCTCCGTGGTCTTTCATGCTTCTTGAAATATTAATTAAATGGTGGATTTGGGTGTGTGGACGGAGGAAAAAATTTCTTGCTTTACCGACAAAGTACCTCAATACAGCTTTATTGTTTCTATTTGGAGTGAATCCATACTTTGCGGATCAATACCGCGAGTTTTTCTGATGTTATCATCCTGTTTTGAGCACCAATTTTTTTATTCTCTACACCTGGAGCATTTCATCTGAATAATGCATCCGACAATTCATTTCCGGACACACATTGCTTGTTCGGATCATATTTTACTGGTCTTTGATGAACAAAAGAATGGTTATAAATAACCAACCAGTTCGGTGACCGATTGGGAACCTAAAAAAAAAAAACAAATCCGTCATTTCCGCATCACTCCCTTTATTTCAGTGAGCGTCACAGAAAAAAGGGAAAGAATCACCCGGTTTTCTTTGTATCCAACTGTCTTTTCAATGAAAACTTCTTATTGGCATTACTTCAAAAATATCGGAGTTGATAAAATTAGCTTCGATTTGCATCAAAATTGTATCATAACGGAGAGTTGAACAGCCCCATCCGTTGAGGTGAAATGGGTGAAGAGCATTAGCAGTACTGTGATAGTGTGAGATATCCCAGAAGCTGGATTCATCATTTTCGTGAGCATTGGAATATGACTCTCGTTGAATGACTACAACAGGAAGTCAATTAACAGAAAAAATCAACTCCGAAAAACGAAAAAAAAACATGAGGTCATTCTCGAGGGGGTCAACATAGAATAAGAGTTATAAAAATCCTTCGAGGAGAAAATACTGAGCTGTTTGTAATGCAGGAAAGTGCGCGTGCGTCACAACTCGTGTGCAACGTCGGCCATACATAATTAATATTTTTATTTTTAAACACAAGTGGAGGTCTCCCCTCCCCCGCATGACGTTATATTTCTCATCATTTCCTGACAACAGCACACCGAGAGAAAAAAAAACAAGGTAAAATTCATTAAAAAATCCCAAATTTCTACATATCTAATTTTGATAGGATATATTCCATCTACGTTAAGTAGGACTCTCTTCTTTACAGCAAAATTGTCTTCTTAAATTTCAAAGTTCCTTTCCCTCAAGGAGGTGAATGAAAAATTGGAGAGGTCGGTTTTTTTTTTACCTGAAAATCGGTGGATCATTCTGATTGGCCGTCACTCTACTGTGAAAGCGGAAAAATGGTGAGAGGAAGGGAAAAAGTCAGGCAGTTCCGGAAGACTAGGTGAGAAGATAGAATGACGACAAGAAACGTTGGTCGATGTGGAATAGAACGAGAGAAATAACCTCGGGGAAAAAGTCCCTGCGGCTGAAGAGAGAAAAACATTCGGAAAAAAAAGCTTGTAGATGGTCTTCGCGGTCCACCAACGTCCTCGAAAACCCTCTACCTGTTATTCATTTTTTACGTTATTTTTTGCCCTCTCCATCCGCTTTGCTTATCCCCCATTTCGAAATTATTTAATGGGAAATTTCTATTTGCGTATTATCATCGAAACCTCATTGAACACGAAATCCCATTAGTCACCAATGTTTTATTATTTAAAGTAGAAATTATACGGAACAAATCTGCGAAACATAACTGCTTTCATCATGTCGCATTTAGATTTCTCCTTTTTTTTTTTTCATTTTAGAATTTCTACCCATTTTACGCCGGCTCTATGGGCTTCGCACGCTGAATAGCTGGATAAGATTTGTTGTGAGCTTGTTAACGACTGGGTTATGTCCACAAAAGCGAATTAGCAGTTGAGCAGTCCCTCAGGGTGCGCCCCAATGTCTTGCGTCACCGGAGAAACTTTAGATGGAACGCCACACTGTAATTCCTACAAATGCCGGTTTTATCCTCCATCACCTTCCAAACTCATCAAATGACATTCCACTCAGACCTGGACACAGTTACGTTGAAAAAAAAAGGAATTTTCAGAGTTGAAGAAAATGAATTGGAATTTTAAATTTCGGAGAAACTCATTTGTCGTATAAATTTCTACATTTTTATGGCTTTATTTGTGTCGTTTAGTTGATTTATTAACTTGCCGGCGGCGGAAGGCATTGTCCTGACCCCGAAAAGGGTGAGTGTAATATCGATGAAAGCTCTGCGTTATACAAATTTTCATTTATTTTCCTTCTTTTTTTTTTTTTTTTTAAACTGTCTCTCATCATTGTTGAATGACGTACTGTAGAGAAAAAATAATTAAAATTGTTTTTTTTTTTCCTCAATTAAAACTTCTTGAACCGGGAAGTTATGGGTGCTGCTCTGCAAGGGCCACACCCACATCCCGTTTATCGTTTTCGATTCTTCAACAACTCTTATTTTTTCTGAAATGATAATTCCAAGTAGTATTGTCTCCAAGTTTCTCCGAGTTTGAGGCGTAATAATGATATCTGAAAGAGCGTCCCTTTGGGAGAAAAGGCAGGAAGAACAAATATTTTTCATTCTATCCCTGGTTTAAAAGGCCAAAGAATGGATGCAGGAAGGTCTAATTGTGGACTGAGCCATTATCGGGACCGAAATTACAGGGCCCAGTGAACCCCCGACTCCTTTATTTTTCGAGCTCGAGCCTTATAGAGAGCTATTTATTTTTTATCCTCTTGACCTTCCGAGAAAATCACGTCGTTTTTTTATCATCACGTTATGTCATTTGGGCTAGTATCCCCGTTTACAAGCACTACTGTGAAAGTATGAGGGGGAAAAAAGCTCATGAGGATTGAAATTTTCACAAATTGCCGATTTGAGTGATTAAAGAGAAACAAAAAGTCCTCCGGGCGGGCATTATTTATTTTTCATGGGACTTTTAGGCATTTGCGAAAGCAATATCTCCTGACAATCATTGGAAAGAGCAGTAAATGAGGGAATTCGGGATCCCATGAGTGTTTTCCCCCGAAACTCTCGCGGCGAACTTATCCTAGTTTATCACTTGGGTACCGAATTATCACACGTCTCTTACATTCCGAGATATTTCTAGCACAGCTGTTGGAGTGTCTTTGATGATGGCCGAAATGTAATGCTAATGGTTTTAAAGAACTAAAAGAATCATGACTAGTCCGTTCACTTCATATCCTCGATTTACTTTAATGAATACTCGACAAAGAAAAAAGCTTTTAATTGGATCGAGGACGGCCTTTTACAATGTGAACCTCATGAAATTACCACCCGATCGTTCATGACATTAATTTTTTTTGTTAACCGCGTGGTGTGAACTCGACATTTTCGTTGCCCTTGCCTCAGGCATTCTCGTTCTGTCATCGAGGCTCGGGGGCCTGCCGGCTCGTAGAGCCTATTAATCAGTCCACCGAAGCTTTATCTCTTCTCGTGGCCCTGTCGGTGGTCTCTTTAAAGTCCATTTTGCAGGGCCTACGGCCGCATAACCAAAACTTCATTTCTCCGCCCACAACTCGCCTGAATGTCTTCCAAATTTTGGAGAAAACAAAATTTAAGGGGGAAAAAAATTCTCAAACGACAAAAGTCATCTTGATTGAACCAATTATTCTCTGGATAATTTAAACGACCTGAATCGTGGATTGATCGCAGAAGAAAAACAAATAAATTATAGGCAATCCAATTTTTGCTGTTCGACTCAATCATTGTTTTAATAATCCGCCAAAACAAAAAACAGATTAGTTTCAAAAAAAATATCATCAATCCAACAGAAACCTATTCTGAACGCCAAAGAATTTGTTCTCTTCACCTTAGTGGATACACTTGTCAATTGCACGTTCAGTGATTGATTTCATGCATTGCTCCGCCAATATCCTGCAGTTATGGAAAAACGCTTGATGCAAACTCGTAGCAGCTCAGAGAGTTTATTGAAGAAATTTTTGTTTTCCTGGAACAGGAATTGTTTTTTTCTGTACGCTTAAATTACAAAAAAAAAAATGGTAAAAAATCTCAATTTACGGGGGAAAAAAATTGTTAACAATCTTCTCTTTGAGTTGCCTGACGAGAAATTGACCCGATCAGCGTCGACGAGAATTGCGGAAATCCCTCAACAAATTGCCGCTTCCAAAAGCCAAAGAGCTAAAGTGGCTGTATCATACGGTGAAGAATTTTGATCCTCAAAATTAGGGACTCATTAAAAATGAGATTGGCTTTTTACTCCTTTTCCAAGCCCGGGATATAATACAAACCTCATCATAATAATGAAGAAAGGATATAATATGAAATAAGGAGTGAGAGAAAGTGGTGTGGGGAGGGGGGGGGGGGTGGGTCGATGGTGGTGATGGTAGTAGTAGTAGTAGTAGTAGTAGTAATAGCGGTGGAGGTAACAAAAATCCCTCAGCTCGTCGCTTAAACGGGCGTCATTAAGCTCGGATAATTTGAGTTTCGGTAGTATAATTTTCATTCTTCCACATTCTCTCGTCTCAATATCTTAGTTGCCTCCACTATCATGACAAAACCGCGCGATGTTATCATCATTAACAAAGGGTTATTCATCTGAAATCTGTTGAGGTAATTCCACTGCCTACACTTCCAGTTTCCTACCGACGACGATATAGACTTTCAATCCCTCGGAGGCTCAAATTCAAGCGTATAGGGCTAACGATCTATAACGCTATGATGTTGATACAAATGTCCATTTTTCCCCATTTATCAAAGTATCACCATTTTTCCTCGGATTGGGATGAAATTTATTGGCGAAAAAAATGTAAAAAATGAGCCAAGTTAATAATATTACCGGTCTCATACACAGCTCTGTGAATATGAAATCAACACACAAACTGTCAGAACTGTAACGCAAGCGTTGAATCTCTCCGTTATGATGTTGGTCATTTCACTGCAAAAACGAAGAAAACAGGGGCGAATATTTTCGATGGGGACTGCACCGGAGAGAGGGGGAAGGGTATAAATTTGGCATCACGAGAGACGGATTGATTAATCCCCCTGATATAGATTGATCGATCAAACTTTAAACGGCTCTACCATGCATCCGTCGAAAAATACCACGCGCGCCGCACAGCCTTCTCCTCACCACCATGTGAGCTTGTATATATGATAACACCTGAAAAGAAGTGGGGAGAGAGAGAGAGAGGAGAAG
Organism: Asobara japonica; assembly: GCA_026005395.1. Lineage (NCBI taxonomy): Eukaryota > Metazoa > Arthropoda > Insecta > Hymenoptera > Braconidae > Asobara > Asobara japonica. The sequence continues at coordinate 107,586 of BQMI01000533.1, read as the reverse complement.
GTGGCGAATAGCGCACGGAAGCCGGATGGTGTGCGAGTAGAGCCCTCGGGCCCCGATGCCAGATTATCCGGTCTCCTCTGCCATCAGTTCATTTCTTCTCTGCCTCTGCTTATACATATATTTAACCCAGTGAAAAATGATAACAAGATGGAAAAACTCATCGACTGGGCCATCGTTTATTTTCAAGCCTGTTAATCTCTGAATGAAGCTCCCAGCTTTATACGCAAGGATCAACCAGCATGTACATAATCGCTAACTCAAAAACTTTGCTCATCCCTTTGACTCACTGAATTGTCAAATCATTATCTCAAACATTAATTGAGAACAACTGGAAGTTAGATTTTGTTACAAATCTAAAATCATCTGCCACAAGCATAATCGTAGAATCAACACAGTGGTTTTAGTGATTTGTGACTAAAATTTCACAGATATTTCAATTGACTTGCAGTCATTTCTGGGTGACCTCCGGATGGCTAAGCAGCGTCGGAAATACAAGGAAATAATGCCGCTTGAGACTACTGAATTTTTTAATTAATCCGAATTTTTTCCAGTTATCATTCTGTAGAGGTGGAAAAAAAGTATGAAGAATAAAAAGGAATGAAATTGGAGAATCGGGAGGAAATGCCGAGGCAGAAGCGTCGAAGAGGCACGTACAAACGCGTCTGTCATTTGGTTTATCTCAGGCGCCGTTTTGAAAAAGTGGTCGACGTTTCACAAACGGCGATATTCCACCTCCGCTGTTATAAGCCGCCTCTGGTGGCGGCGGCTTACCTAATTGACTTACCCTGGCATCACACACACGACACGACCGGTTTTCGCGCAGTGCGCACGACCGATAGTCACTCCACGTGGATCCTCTTCCAATTTTAACCCTCTTCTTACTTTGTCGGTGGAAAATTGGGGAACAAATGAGCTCCGTGCAGAGACAAAACAACTTCATTTTTATGAGGCTGTGCTCAATGTCGAAAGTCTATCGCGACTAAATGGCGAAATTCAGCAAAACATTTCTTCTCCATTTTATAATGTTTCCCTGTGTTCTATTAGATGCATAAATTTCATTCCCCTCCACTATGCTTTCACCGCGTGATATATATCTCTATTTTTCTCGCCTCGTCGCTCACTGAGATAAACACTTGTTTCAACTTTGGATACAAATTGTGCGTGTAACTTGCTCGGGCATTAGTACGATCTAGTTTTCAGAAGCATGGCTGCACTTCATGGCGTGTTATACATGCGATGTATCAAACTAGTAGGCGAGTATGGGCTGTGTAATGAGGAGTGTCAGATGGAAGAAGAGGATTAATTAAATTGAGGAGGCAATTCTGCCACGGCAAGTATGAAATATGTTCAATCAATTTTCACGATATTCTTATTTTTAGAGTTTTCAATGCAACTTTAATCACCGCTCACTGCATTCATTGACAATCTAATGGGAAGCTTGAATTTTTTTTTTCACAATTGTGAAGACATTTTCATTTTTTCCATCACAATTTAAAAGTTCAGACTCGAGGAAGAAATAATTCTCTGGCACGCACTCGAAAAATCCTTCTGGCGATAATTTAAATGTCCTCGTTTTATAACTTCACTACGGAAATAATTTTTTTTGGCAGATATTTTGAGAAAATACTCATTATATGGTTGAGCCTCTGCGCAAGACAATGAGTTTTTCGTTTCATTATCAACATTTTTTAATACAACGTCGTCTGTTTCTTTGGGATTCGCCGCAGCCCAGCTCCCATCATTCCAACGGGCCACGCCTCCTCCCTCTTTTACCCTTCTAGTGTCGATCCTATCGTCCACCTCTTTCCTTCTTTCCGCGCAAATATCCCGGTCCCCTTCTATATATATTCACTCTTCGTTTAATTATCTCAGCGCTGATTGGTAGCCCAGGAATTTCTCGTTGGGTAATTTTGATCTCCTGTATACTTGACGTCCCCTCCCCACAGCGCACATGCGCTTCGCTGTACTTTTCTCATTTTTCAATTTAATGTTATGTTAACGTCCGGGGATTTTTATAATTATCACTTTATATATGTATATATATCAGTAAGTTTATGCCCTTCCCCATTTTTATGAAAATTAATTGTTTATGAATGGCTTGAGAAAAAGATAATTTTTTGAAAATTGCCCAATGTAAGGCAGATTTCATGGGAAAAAGTCATTATTGTTTACCTCAAAGCGAATGAGTTTGTGCGGTAGTTATCAGTAGGAGTGTAGGAATAATAAAAAGAGGATGCGTATAAAGGTGGAGTAACGCTAGCCACTCACTTGAGTGGTTGTAAAATTATACATAGAGGAAAAAGAGCGTCGGGTATAGCGTGAAGCCACTGACCCAGGCTAACCTAACCCACCTAGCCTCGTAAATTCTTTGGCGATAGTTTACGGCTATAGGTGGATACGCCCCGCGTCATTACTCCACCAAGAGGAGAACCTCGGGAAATCCTCAGCCTATTTACACTTTTATTTTTCCCTCCCTTATATGTTCCACTACATATTTCCCTCTTTGTTTGGTGAAAATTCCCTTTGCCCCAGCGAGCCGGTATCGCTCCGCATTATTTTTACATTCTAGGGATAACTTCGGCCTTTCAACATCACGTGCTTTCAAAATTAACAACCAGCCCAATCGTAAAACCCACTGACTCTTTCTCTCTGTCCTAATTTTTTTTTATCACCAATGAGAAGAAATTACCGACCCATCGATAGTATCTAAAATTTTCCCCTAACATATAGCTCAATATTTCCAGTTATAGTACCCCGAGAGCTTGGGCAGATAAATTTAAGGGAAATACTTTTTTTTTTTATTTATTTAAAAGGGAAATACTTGATTAACGTCCAAGCTCGAGGGATATATCTTACGCATTATTTTTCCCTCTGAATTTCAGACGATGGGAGGGTGATCCTTCTAACTATCATTTTCTTTCCAAGCTATTATTCAAATTACTGGCAAGGTTCAGGTTTCGCATGCCTAGATGACATTCCACGTAGATGTGGATCTGACCCAGTCTTTCAATGGAATATCCTTGTGGTTTCCCAAAAAATTACTACAATACAATACCCTTTTGCTTGGCTCAGGCAGTGTCAAATACCAGGCACCGACTGATACACAAATTATCAAGCTGGAGTCATTTCTATGTTTAGCTGTGAGGAAGAAAAGTGTGAGTATTTTTTAGTGTGAATGTGGAGTCCTCTGGGGAAGTCACGACATGGAAAGCATTTATCGTGGTATTATTGATCACCGTTACGGAATTACGCCACATAACAAGATGAGCGAAATTAAAAGTAGCAACTCGCGCGGGCAGGGGGAGAAAGAGATCGGGTGTGCATTCTACGCGCGCCACAACTCTTGAGGAGCTAATCAGTCGGACATAATTGATCTCACTTGTGATCTCGAGATTCGAAAAAGATCTCGAGCGCAGTGCGGCTCGAACCAATAATTATTGTTAATACCGGGACCCAGGTAACCGCCTCTTTCCTCTCTCTTTGCCGGTTCTTAGGCTCATGTCCGTGATGTAGTATAACCAAATACGTCGATATAAAATTTCGCGTATAGTCAAGACTCTCCACTGACTCTTGGGCCTTGATATTGCTTTTTTATATTGAGTATCAGGCTCGTGAGCCAATTTGTTTCATTCTGTTTGGTCTGATAAACGACCAAATGGTAGTATCCCTTGTTAATTTTTTCAATTCATTAGTACCAATTAAAATGACAATAATAATTTAATCTAAGGTCTTTAGAAATTTGAATTTTCGACGATCGGAATTTTAGTTATTGAAGACCTATAGATGTACTATCTTCACCTCTTCCTGCTAAGCTCTCCCTCTGGAGCAAAACTATATGAGCAAAATCATGCGGGGCTAAAGTCATGGAAAACATACCTTTCGATAGTAATATTTTAGAGAATGAATTCGCCTTTAAATTGTTTTTCTCATCAATATCTCAGAAATTGTGAACAGCTTCATATCAGATTTAAAAGCAGATTAAAGCATAGTGCTTAGAGGTTGCAATCTGTTTGAAGAATTCTCCACAGAGAGTGGAGAAAAAGTACGAGCAAGGAATAGCAAACATAAAAACGAATTTCATCAGTTTACCAAGTTCAAAGTTGCCGTGTAATAAAGACAAAGTAACGATCATACGGATTGAATAAATCATTGAACAAACCAGAAGGAGAGGGAGGTTTTAGGCGTTTAATTTTGAATTTATTTCATGATTTTTCCATGACATTTGCCAAGATTGCTAACAGTGTAGAGAACATCGAGAGGGAGATGTTCAATATAAATTTGCAATGGTCACGTTCCAGTTTACGGTTTGAACTCCAAGTGGCTTGTGTACCTCACACCCTATCCAGGGGGATCAGCGAAACGAGATAAGAGACAGAAAAGCTGCCGCTCTCTCCTACTATCCGGACAAAGTGCATTGATGCACTCCAACTTGGGATTTGGACTCATAGGTGCAATGCGGGGGCGGATTCACCTATCTCACTCCAGTTGAACTTGTGAGAGAGGCTACCTTTTTATTTTACTCCTTCAGGATGTCATCTCTCTTTTTAGCTTCATTCGACATTTGTTTATTTGCCTTGCATGGGAGGCATGCGCTTATGCTCGAGTAACGAGCTTTCATTAGCGACGCTGTAGGCTAATGAGCTCTGTTGTTTGTTTCTTCACTCTCTCGTGCTGAAGACCTATGGAAATTAATTCACCCATGGCCTCCTCTTTTTTTCCCCTTCCATTTGGAAATGTTTCGGCCAAATAAAAATTGATTTCGCGAATGACTGCAAGCACACAAACAGTCTGTACAGCCGATAATGGATTTTTCGTGAAAATATTTTGATGAACCTTCAACTTAGGTGAAAAAAAACACATTTCACGACGATTCATTAGTGGAAAGAATGATTAGAATTGCACTAGGCTTTATACTAGGAAGTAAAGCATCTCAACTCTCGGACGAGGTATTTATGTTAATTAATGTAAATGTTAATTAGTGGTTGAGCAGGACTGAGCGCGAAGAAAGCTGTTTGTAATCTTGAGACAGACCCACCAGTGGCAGAAAACACCGGGAGCCAAACACGGATAAAGATTCTTATTGGCTAAATTTTTATTTTGCCCTTTTGTCCTCTCTCATTCTCTTCAAGTAGCTGCAACAGCCACACACGCGACCGATGCCGGTCTCCAATTCCACCATTCTGCGTTGCACTACCTTGGCCGCTCCTGCGCCTGCTCCTACTCCAAGTATTGTGTCTGCTAGGTACCGGGGGGGGGGGGGGGGGGGGGGACGATCGAGTTTCGCTTCGCGCTATTTCATATGCCCCGCTCTTTCTCCCTTCTCAGAACGCTCCCTTAATGAGACACCGGGTCAATTCATATATAGACATTACATTTCCATTTTTACTATCACTCCAGTTCATCCAGCCGCCTAACGAACCTTTCATACTAATGCCAATAATTTTTCTTTGAAAATTGTGGATTAAATGTTAATTAGTGGAAAGTTTCCTAATTCACTTTTGTCCAAAGATCTTTGGCTTCTTGCGACCATCAGGGTTCATATTGCACCAAATCAACATGATTGATGCCGGCTTCTTTTAGCGGCAAATGCTAACCAATGAAGGGTTATGTAAAACGAGAAGCGTCATTGGACAGGCATACCGAAAAAGAACGAAATTTGTTTTGAAAAATATAATTTCAGCTGAAAAGTTGTGATTGCCCATCGTTCAATCATATGCAGAAATTACAAAGAATACAAAGAGAACAAGAAATGTTGATTTAATATATTTCAATCGGCCTACGTTGACATTGAATTTTCCCTAAAGGATATTCCATTACTCAAATTATCTTGATGATTAGCTATATTGAATTTCCTATTACGCTATGGAATAAATATGTTGTGCATCCTAATGGATAATATTGATGAAAGATGGTTCAGGAGAAATACAGAAGAATTTATTTCCTGAAAATTCAAAATTTATTTGCCTCACGATGGGAGGTGCAAATATTCCTTCGAAATTCCTCACTCCGCTTATATGTACATCTGGGTCTGTATGTGTGGTGTATGTTTGAGATTCTTCTGGAAGGACAAGGCACGAGAGCGATCCTGCCTCATCTTGTTTGGTGGAGAATAAATTTAAGCACATGGTTTAGCCCTTGCAAGTGATTCTGAATTTTTGCACACTCAACGTTTTCAAATTTGGCCATTCAAAGGATCATCTGAATTCAAGATATTCTTGAAATTATATTAGGAAGTATTAATTTTTTCGAGTCGTTTATTTGCAGATTTCAACAAATCATGGAGGCAAATTCAGTAGCGAGGGCTAAACTCAGATAAATGTTTTTACTCTGTATTACACTTTTGATGGAATAAATAACCGTGGTGGTGAAGTCACAAGGTATTTATCCTAATATACCACTTCGCAACTGAATTATGACTGGAATTGATATCGATGAAGTGAGGTGCCGTTTTTTTTTTTCATTCAAATGAATTGGATTGCTCGGCGAAAATTGCTCCTCCACGTTGATGAAATGTGGATTTGGTCGTGGTTTCTACACGGCCTCGAGAAATATCGTTGGGTCCTCAGCGGTCCTCTGTCGCCATTTCTGTATTTTTCTCTTATTTTGCTCCTTTGCTTAAAGCTGACAGATCGATCGGCAACGTGGCGATGCCAAGACAGGGCAGAATTAATTTGCAGGTCGTAATCAGTCCCTCGCAGTCGTGTTATCCAGCAGGAGGAGGAGGAGGAAACCTGCATCAGGCCACGCAGGGAAACAGGGGGACTCAGAGGTGGGAAAACAAATGAACGTAAATAACCGCCCACGTGGCGACATTTTCGACGTTTGACACATACTTTATTTTTATTCCTCGCTAAGGCTTTTTTTTATTTCCGTAAATTTGTTCCTCACTTGATCAGCCGGTGAAAAAGCATCGCCATAATCGCTGTTAGGAGGATAAATAAATGAAATTTCACCGGCAAAATTGATTATAGAATTTCAGAGTCGTAAGAGCAATGCAAAAAAAAAGTTGATAAGTTTCTTGAAAATTTCGTGGAAATGTGCTTTTTACAAAATGGTCATACCTTAATGCCGCCAATTCAGCCATTAATTTTGTAACCGCAGCGTTTTTACTACTGAAGAATTTCTTCATGCTTTCCTACAGTGTGGTCTAATAGCTATTAAACGTTGCAAATAGCCCTTGTGGCGATAGTCTCGTAAGGTGGCCAAACTGTGCTTAATTCTTCTGCAGCAAGGTTGTGTTCTTCGTCATGATGATAATGTAGAGAATATTGAGAAATGTTGCGTTGCACGCAGACAAGACCAAATTGACCCATCTCCCTGATTCAAGCAATAGACAACTTTTTCTTACGACTGCAACTACGCGCACGTAATGCACTCCCATTGACCTTTAACTATAACTCTATTCGATGGCTCGGAAAATGAGGGTATGAGACACGACTTGCAAGTTTCTCAATCCTGGAAATTACGTTATGCCTCAATAGATTGGTCTATTGTAGCAGTTTTCTTCCCTTCTTTCCAATCTCTTGTTAGGCCTTGTTCTATTCTTTTTGGAAAAAGCTCGACGAAGCATAGAAATTTTATATGCAGTCTCAGGTATCATGGCGGCGACATGTAACGCCTTACCAGGCAGCAAGTACCCAAGAGGGCAAAAAAGAGGATGGCGATCGAGTCGCCCCGAGGTGCAAATAAAAGCAAACACCATTTCCACCTCTCTGCTCGACTAATTAATGAAAGTACCTCTGATCAATTTACATTTACCGAGGTGGGTTGTATATATGCATAAATAGGCTGCACCAACAAATGGCCTCGCAGTCACATTATATTTATAATGTTAGCTTTTCAACATTTAGTTGAACATCGAAGCATTTATTCAAATCACATTCTACACTTGGTTACAGTAAAAGAAAATATAAGTGGGCAAACCGCCGAGGACAGGAGCGGAAATTTAAAAATGAAAAAAAAGAGATGTAAAGGTTAGAGTAAGTCTCGAGAACCCCGGCGTAACCTCCGTATAATGAAACATTGGCGAAAATATTCTTAGCGCTTACCAATCTCGGAACTATTAAAAATAACAACACAATATTTATTCTATAACACCGGACATTTGGTATGAAGACAAATGCGAATGGCCAATGAAGGCCGTTCTTTTTCATCGCCCATTAATATGTACAGATATAGCTAACACTAAAAATAATTCTTATCCCTTCCTTCAACACTGCAATCTCAAACAAATTTGCTGTACTTGAAGAAACATATATATACAATTGTAACAAACGCTTACTTTTTATCATTGTTTTTCAGTATTGTTATGCCGTAACGAAGGTCCGAAAAGGGCAAAATACCATTGTCAATTCAATGAGCATATTTTTTTACAATGGCGTTGTATCGACGAGCCTGCCTTATCCTCCGGGGTTATTACAAAACATTGTCGCATTTACGACAAGAAAATGAGAGTCGGACGATTAAATTCCCTGATTCAACGATGATAATCCCCAGCTACATCTTTACTACTCCTCTCTCTCTCTCTCCCCCCCTTTAAACGCTGATGATCTTTCTACAATTCGTTCTACCGGCTTGTTCTTGGCGCGGTCGAATTGCCTCTGCGGTTGAGCGCAAAACAATCAACCAATCCTCCATCTTTTGTCGGTTTACCTTCCCTCCCTCGCTTATCCTTCTTCCATTTTGCTACATCTCTCCTCCTTGAAAATGAGAAAAACCATGGTATCAGAGTGAAAATGTTGCTCAGCCAATTGTTGCTGAACCCTCTGAAAACTCTCCTGTCCATCATCTCAAAAGTTTATAATGTAAATGCTTGTATCACATGCACCATGATTTCCAGCTAATTGAAATGACCACAAAAACGCGTGTTGCTTTTTTTTCCATCATTCCAAGTAAAAATATGTTGCACATATCCAGCGCTGGGTATACCTTGGTCTATCCGACCGTCCGTTATTAACTCCAGCGCTATCTCGCACGACCATCTTTCGTGAGTATACTTCGTACATACACAGTAAATGAAAAAAAGCCTCATCTCGCTCCTTTTTCTTTTTTTTTGTTGCTCTTACCCAATTTTTATTTTGTTTTTTTTTCATGTTTTTTTGAGGGAGTAGGGATAAACGTGGATCACTCGTACGCGATGTGTTGGCTGCTGTTGCAGCATGCATGATGCACATTGCCACATCTCTGGCATCTCCAGAGTATCTGTATCGCTCGGCGTGTTATACGCCAATCCCAATCTTATCTCAAACTTCAGTTCACCCATGCGCATCTTCAGATATTAAATCGAAATTGCTTTGCCAACTTCAATCTTTTCATCCATATTCTTCAACCTCAAACTTCATGAGTATTTTAATATTATTTCGTATCACTGGTGGGTAACGCAGCAGCGCTAATGTTACACTGTGGCAATTTATTGTTCATCCCATCATCGCGCTTTATTTGTATTTATTTTTTGTAATTTCGCGTTTTTTTCTAGCTTTTTTTTTTGTTGAAAATTTGTTGCCGAAATTATTATGTCGCCGGTCGGTGGATACAGGAGAATGAGGATACACCCTCTGAGAGAGGGCATTCAAGTAGGCGGGGTCCGCCAAGATGAACTGAGCCAGAGATATACGTAAATGCTTGGGCCGTGAGGGAAAAGCAACTTGAGGGAAGCGAGGCTTGATGGCTTTTACGAGTCTTTATGAACTCTGATGTGCTCAACAGCGAGATGAGCTCAATTTGCGACAAGATCACTGCCACAGTGAAAAATTCCAAATTCTGGGCTTAAACGTTTGACAATTCCCTTTCAAAACTGCCGAATTTTTCATTACTTGGCTTTATGATGATTCCTCGGTTTCAACGTGAAAAATACACTGACAAAGTGGCGGTCAGCCAAGGGGTGGGGCAACTGCTGAGTTAATGAGATCACGCGTAACCCAAAATTGTCGGCCGTACCATTTTATTGGACGTTTCGGACGCAGGAGATGGGGCCCTGAGTATAAGCCACGGTATGTGTATACTGTGCAAGAACTGCTGATGCCAACCATTGGGAGGCCACTTGGCAAAAATTAAAAAAAGGAATATATATATATATATATATATATATATATATATATATATGGAGAGGGAGCCATCATGGCAACTAACGGCCATTATAATCCTATAGCCTTAGTGACATGATATTTTGTATCGATTCAGCCCGAAAATCACGAAGAAGTGGAGCCGTGTTCAGAGAATAAGAAAATTCAGTAGAGAATGACGAAAAATTGTGAAAAGGAGAAAATATTTTGTAAACAATTGAAACACTTAATTGGTCTTTGAATTTCAGCAATTTTGAATTACAAATTAACGAGAGAAACGTTAGAACAAAAAGACCCTTTTCTCACTTCAATTTTCATACTACCATTTCTTTGAATCCAGATTCATTTTCCGATTTTGAACGCAGTGTACTCTTTCGGATTGGATATCGGTTAAAAATCAGCATGACAATTGTCCACATTAATTTCATTGATCAAAATAGGCTATGGTCGGAGCCATAATGCCCAAGCATATTGGATCGTGTGATTTTTCTCATCGAAATCCAAAACCGCGACCCGCTTCGGATGGTCGCACCCATACTTCTAGTGTTTTTTGTTACCTCAAGTACTTTTTCATGACCACTCATTCCATATTCTCAAGCGTATCTTCCCGCGCAGTTACGTGACTCTTTGCATTTATTTATAACAATGTATACGGTATAAAATGAAATGTCAGGTGTGGAAAAATGTAAGTGAGAAAGGTTGAAACGTCAATGAAAAACTAAAGGGGAAGCTTCATTTTTAGCGATGGAGAATTTTCTGAGGAAAAAAATCGATAGTCGGATGATGACACTATTTGATTGGGCGATAAGCGAAATGGAAGCGATATAGCCAGCAAAGGCAGAGGCATTTGAGAGGCTCTAACTGGCTTCATAGTGGGAATGGGGAGCCGAGAATGATGAGGGGGAAATATTAGTATGTGTAAGTACTTTGGGTGATGGTAGCGTCTTCTGTACAATTGTGTACCGTATTATTAAGGCGCGCGGCCAACCCAGTGTGACGTTGGGGCGAAGACAGGCCAATGGGGCCACGACTCATCCCTCAACGCGTCTGAGGATCCATTTGGCCTGCCCCACCACAATATCTCCATTTTTACTTTTCACTCATCACAGTTCGCCACTATTTTCCCTTGCATATACTCCTACTCGAGCAGTCTAACCACTAAGGGACGAAGAAGCAGAATTTTTTTTTCGACCGGTGCATGCGCGCCCACTCATTCTGTACCAGATCTTTCCACGGGAAATATTGGTTCCGTAAGAATTAATTACCTGACAAAGGACAAAAAGATACTGAAAATTTGGCGTTCTCAGACAGAAAAGTTGTCTGATCAGTGCATGATATAAAAATCAAGGTAGCTGAGTGGCCAGCCACACCAATAACGTAGTACAGCAACTTGATATTTATATCACCCATTAGGTTGCTGCTTCCGTCTACCCAAGCGCGCATATGTCCAAATAAAATATCTCCATCTACTATCTATCGAATTTTCGCCGTATCGATTATGTCCACACTGGATTGTGCAAGGTAGTTTGATTCTATAACCATTTACAATTTCTTCAACACTTTTCATGTCGACTGCCTCATTTGGCACTCATACTATTTTAATGGTCATCATTGGGACGCGTTCAAATATTTTTGTTTGTCTTTCTGAATTAACACCAATATCTTCATATAAAAATTTAATGCCCAGTAAAAAGTCGGTTTTGGTTTTTCGCGGAAATAATATAATTTTTATATAATCATTAAGATGTTATTTGCAACAATAAAATTCATCGTTAGGGGGTTTAAGGTATCTCTGGAAGAGGATCGCGTGTCTTTTACGGATCGTTTCCTCGCAATGGGGCGCATTCTGGCTCTTTTCGTGGATTTCTCGTATACTGGAGGCAAGCGCTGGATGGTTCGGTTTACCAATCAAGCCTCGACTCAATAATGAACTGGAGAGAGGGGCCAGGATAAAAGCGGGAATAACAGGGTGAACACAGTTTCACCAGAAATTTACAAGGGCTAAATTTGGGCCATAAAAATAATTACAGTTAAATTGCCATTGAAGTAGGCTCTTTCACCTCCCTCCCACACTTCCACTCCTCCTCTCTGTCTCCTCCTTCCTTCATTTTGGTTATTGTTATTCCGATGAAAACTGTTGATTAATAATTTACAACGGCAGAATCTATTCAGCGCTGCTCGGAGAATTTTACTGAAACAATGAGGGGATATTTGCGCGCTGTATAAAGTCGAATATTCACCTCTTGCAACACGTTCTCTTGGTCCTGCATGTTTCATTCATGAGGTATAAAGTCCCTCCAGTATGCTGCAGAGTGTAAAGACACCTATTCCATGCATAGACAAGCCTCATTCCAGCCCAATTTATTCACATTTAGAATTTTTCCTTTTATTATGACACATGAGAAAAGTTCCATATGACATGGCATACCAAAATCGTCGGTTCATTAGTATTTTTCGAAACTTTTGAGGAGTAAACTAGGTATTGAAGAGTAGTTATATCTAACACATAATCAGGATATATATGTGATGTGCTTTGACTTTTTGAGAAAGCTGACTGAGGACCTCTTCATGTCTTAATGAGAAACTCGGGATTTTCCTCCGATTATAAGATATTCATCAAGGTCTGAGACCTAGAAGTGAATGCCTCCACAAATCATACAGTAAAACTACAAAGTTTCACCAGTTGAATCGAGGATTTCTTCCGCTCTCCAATCATCAACATTATTTATTAAAGCACAAAAGGAGTCAACAATTTGGATTAATGTCGTCACTGGAGAAATGATTGAATCATAGATGCTGAGAGACTATATTTGGCCCTAATGATTTTGAACAAAGTGCAGCATTGAAGAGTCGGAAGAAGGATTTTCTGCTTTTCTAATTCATTAAAACCTCCAATTTTAGAGTACAGACTAAGAAACCGTATTGTGTAGTCGTTATAGAGAGCGCATCACGCGATTCACCTGGATGGATCACACAAGAGCGACTTCTCTGGTGGTACGGATGGTTAAACTGCTCGCGAGTTGTCTCATTTGCATTCGCACAGGCTCCAACTCAGCCGGACTTAGAGAAGTCGTGGGGTATAGAATAAGAGGATATTGAAGAGGAAAAAAAAAAAAAAAATCAGCGACGAATGAGTGCAGAAAAATAAAGTGAAAACGGAGAGTTTTATTATTTTCTGTCCTACCGCAGTTGGAACGGCACAGTTTTTTTGTCTAGTCACTTCCAATATTTTCCGTTTATTACCATTCTTCTCATCCTATTCCTCAATTTTCATAGCTTTTTCTAACGGTTGCAAGATTGCATTACTCGCCATTGTCCATTGGGGTTTCTCACGAGTAAACAACACAACTACTTCCTCATTCCGCTAACATTTCTTCCAGTCTATATCACTAAGTAGGGCTGGAAAATCAGCACTCGACTTGAGAACAAAGTGGTTTCATCCTGCATCAACCGTACTACGCCTATGACAATTGCTCTCAATATCTTTGCAATTTTTTTTTTAAATACCTATTTTTCTACGCCGTGCAAGAAATATTGAACTCTTGTGGACAATAGGATGATTACACTGGGAGAAAAAATTCTTGCACCTTGTACATATCTTCCAATAAGAATAATTTTCATGCAACAAGTGAATATTCAAATTGTTCACTAAAAAATCCGCATGAAGATTGCCGCTCAGAAAATTGCAAGTTTTTCTATTCGTTTCAGCGATTTGCTATACTTATGGGACGATTATAAAAAAAAAACAATATATATTTTTCATGCCTATACTTTTCTCTCCAAAAGTATCTACCACCTTTTTTAAACCATTCCATTTTCTTTTTTTCTAACTATTTAGTTACATCGTTTTTCTCCATTTTGTTCTATTACGGTGATTTAGTGGGTTAGCTTCTTTCACAAGAGTAACAGTGAATTGGTTATAGAAATTGTGCAAGTATTTGCATATCCTGAAATCGATTGGGCACTTGGCAGCCGATTTGTCTCCTAACAATCCTGGAATAACGGAATTCTAGGCAAATATCCAGGTTTCTCAGACTCTCCAGTTACGGAAAAACTTGGCAAGAGTGTTGGACCGCAGCGAATGGCACTTGGTGCCTCATGTGCATGTGCATTTCCGGGCTCAATATTCATGGATGATTGTTCCTATGCTTTTAAAAGTGAAATTGGTGGGGCAATATACAAATGGTAACTTGAATTGAACCCTTATCTTTGGAGGATCAGTGCCGATTCATCACTCTCGCTTCGTCAGACTTTTCGACCTCAACCGCCCCCCCCCCCCCCCCCACCTTTTGCCATTCCCATGGGCTCAACCTGGACTGATGTTTTGGTGTTGGTATTTGCGTGTATGTAAGCATGAAGCTTCTTTTTCTCTCACGACGGCCAGAAATTCGATCCAATCTGGCCGAAAGGATCTATGTAGAACGCGCGGCTCATTTGTCTACTGGGGTCCTGGTAACGTAAACTTTTCTTCTTCTCTCTTTATCATTATTTCGTGCTCGTTGCTTTTTACATTTCTCCTCGGCTCTTGCTCTCCGTCTTCCACACACTCGGGTAGAGCGTCGAGGGCCTCCTCATGTGGAAATTCAAGTCGATATAGTTGCCTCAGCGCAACTGGATCCCCCAAGCGATTCAATTTTCAAGCCATTTTTATGCTGTGTTGGACGTATCCCATAATAGACCTATTTTTTTTTTTATACTTTTCCACAAACAATAGTGGAAAATTCGGCAAGTAGTACGATGGTGAAAGGGTATAGGTCAACTACGGAGTTCAATCGGCCAGTTGAAATCCATTTAATGCCTCTTTCAAATAAGATGAAACCGGCGCACTTTCAATTGATTGAATCACCGGATTTGTTTTTTTTTTTATGGTTGCGTTGGGGAACAATTTCTCGAGGACGATTTTTTGGTGAAAGCCCATTGGGGAATAAAGGCCATAACTGAGTGAATGCAGCAACTCAAGAATGACGAATGAGAGAGAATATTATTAAGATCGACCGAAAGACTTTATTCGTACTTTACGAGACAAGGAAATTAGTTAAATGCGTAATAATACTCGACGGGGGGTGTCCCAAGATTGTGTGGCGCCATTGGGCCTTCCTCACTCATACCTTCTTCCCACTTTTAACTTGTCCTTTTTTTCTGCCACTTGGCCATTCAGCCACTGAAACCGAAATGTCACCCCGCACAGATTGACTATTACATTTATTCTCGCGAGCCCATAACTTTCCGATTCACTCATCCCTCCTTGTTTTTTTTTTTTGTTTCAGGTAAGGGAAAAGAGTACATCACGGTCAGACGATTTTAATTTCTCAGACAACGTATTTCCACTCTCTCCACGAAGCATCTTCATTGTTGTCTGCAAACATATGGTATTTATTTGGAGTTCAGATGATGGGATCCAATTTTTGACGAGGGAAACATGCCGTTGATGTTTTCTATCCTTTTTCCACCGTCAATGGGATCCGTGATCCACTAAAAATCCAAATGGAATGTCTTGTAAATTTCCGAATTATTTACGAATTATACAATATACATCCTTATTGAATGAACAATATTGGTCTCGTAGACTTAAGCGCACATACGTAAATTTGGAAAACAAAATTGTTAGTGGGATTAGAATTTGAAAGATGTGGGTACAGGAAGTAGTGGGCTGGATGCGATAGTGGTGGAAAGATGGACTAACGGGGTAAATAAGGAAGGTATTCCAATTTCCCGTGCCCATTAAATACCATGCTTTTCTGATGTGGGATGCGCGCCTCATGCTATTTTCAACTTATTTTCTTCCTCTTCAACCCTGCTTGCTACGTTCGAATTTCGTGCAGTGAATCTTTTCAATCTTCATTTCATCATTCTAACAACTCTATTTCATTTTTAATTTCTCGATTATAGTGGACTATAATTATTGCTCGAAAGTCACTAATTGTTTTAGCCGAATTATTGTAAAGTTTTGAAGGTTCACTAATGGATTAAGAAAAACTCACGGCTACCTGATAATATTGTTTCTGTAATTTTTATATCGAGGTCTGAAGAAGGTGTAATGCAAAGCGAAATGTGGCTAATTCGACAATTAGATAGTGCACACTGTTATTGTCGAAAATCCTGGGATCTCCATTTTCTATTACGCTTATTATTCATGAGACTGAAAGTTGCCAGTTGTAACGGCTAGTCCCCACGCGATGTTATTTAGGACAATAATACTTCTCGAACTGATTTTTTAAGCCTGTTTATTGGTTGAAGGGACAAAAGAAGAGGAGGAACGGTAGCTAGCCAGTTAGGCAGCGGAGTGTCGTATTTGCCTTGGCTCATCGTAAACCCGGCGGTCTGCTCGTCCCTTCTCAAGAGAATGAGAATTTCTATTTCCTCTTTTTCCTCCTCATCTCCTTTGTCCAGTCAAGCTCTGGCCATTGGCAACTGTCCCCTCATCTCCTATTCCACTATTCGCGTCCCCTTAACCACTTTCACCCCGAAACTCATCCAATTTCCTATTTTCACCTTCATTATTCTTTATTCAATTGCCCGCCGTTTCTACTCACTTTTCAATTAGTTTTTTCCTTTATCTCCACCTGGTTTTACGTTGGCATCGAGGGCATACGGGACCTGGGCTTTCAATTAACGTCGTGTCAGCAGATCAGCCCCAAGGCATGTCGAAATATTTTTCGAGCAATATTTATGTTAAACGCCTGCTTGATCCACGTCCCCTTATTTTTTGAATTTATTTATTTCAGACTTTGTGGCATATCAACTTTTTTCATTCAACAGAAGTTGGCTACACGACGAGAAACATTTACCCTTTCGGTTGATGAAACTGTACGATACATAAACTGCAGATGGATCACTATTTTCCTCTGTTTCTATTCAAATCTCCAATTAGTCCTTCGGTTGGTTCGCTAAGTTTCACCCCCATGATCGGCCAAAAACTCCTTCATGATTGGCAGTTTGTATGATGCCTACAATTGGAATTTTCATTTAGATGTCACGTGAAATATCGGCTTTCCTTCATTCCCAAAGGGATACAGCCAGGTGCCATTGCCAACTATGCAGGTGAAAGGACATTTCCTAGTCTTGAGCACCTAGCTTACTGCTCAACAGTCTCGAGCGATCCTATTTAGCGTTATAGCCACGAATACAATGAAATGTCAATAAATAGTTCTTTGGGTGTACTTGATTGAAGTTTAATTTCAATCTTCACTCGGGTAATACTGTGAATCTGGAATGATGTATACTCGAAGGCAGTGGGCATCGACCTAGTATTCTCTATCTCGCTCTTTTTCTTCCATTCGTCCACACGCTTATTTCACCCATCCTCACTACGCTACACGGCAAGAGGGCAAACCCGCCTGCTCCATGGACAACCGCGCGCGCCGTGTCTGCATTCCAACGTATTTACGGTCGGGCCTCCGCTTGCGCTCGTCTCTCACCACATTCTACTCATCGAAGGGACTCTGCACCAGATAGAGAAGAGAGCCGATAACTCTGATAATTTAAAAAAAAAAAAAGGGGGATAACACGGGGGAAAAACGCAGCGCAACAAGAGCCAATTCTTCTTTACGGTCTTGTTCATTTCGTACCGAGCAATTTCCGCCAGTCGGCAATATTATTCTGCATATTTTATGGTGCAGAAATATTTTCCCAAGCGGTGGAAAAAATATTGGAATCAACTAGGGCGTTCAATTCGGTTTCCTTTCGTCCAAGTAGAGATTCTCAAGCTACTCACAACTACGTGATGTTTTATTTGGCCTCTTCGAATCACACCATCTGGGTAGAGGGTTCTAATGATTTGAGTTGAAATACATTGAGCAAAGACAAATTGAAATTCCCTTTCATATGAGCATTTTAATTTTTAAATTTTGACAATTAATGCTCTTTCTATAAGTGAGTAGTATTTGTAGTGGGTTGTTGGAGTGAGATAAAAGTTACGAATTGGAATCACATGGAAAGCCCCCCAGATTATTATTCCCATCTCAGAGGAAATATTTCAAAACATCTCAATTATCTGCTTTAATACATCATTGTACATATGTTGATTTTTTTCTTTCAAATTTCTCACGAAATTAATCGTTTTACATAGAACATGTATTCAATTTGCACGAGATGAATGTGAAAATCCTACAAAGTGTCTAAGTGTTTTCCTTAAATAACTTGGAACACCGCAACGATTGGTAGTAGTACCACTTTATTCCTTCACGAGATGACTATACTTCTTCAAAAATATTGGAAAAAAAAGGTGTTCATTTACCCGTACCAGAAGGTTGACAGTGCTGTATTTTTCCAATGAGTTTGATATGTACGCCTTTTGTATGGCGAATATACCCTGCAACTACTGAATATTTATATTGAGAGAGGGTTTTAACAATGAGTTCCTGTCCTCCGGCTACGGCCCACGCCTTGTCCAAGAGAATCGCCGTTTTAATTTTGTTTATTTTTTTTTTGTTGCTATATTCACTCATCGATTTTTGGGACTGGATAAATTTTTTTACTCCAGAAACGGAAGATTTCTCGGAGAATACTTTTGTCTGGGAAGCGTCCTCCTCTGCGGATAATTCCAGGCTCGTAGGGCGCTCACTGATGATCCGAGTAGCAAGAAAATCCTGATGGCCTGGGAGACGGTAAAAAATAACAAGTTTGAAGAACAAGTCGTAATGGAAGTGTCTGTAGCCTTAATGTGACTACCCGACATTTATCAGAATCTTTCAATCTGTAAAAGTCGCTTTCTGATTTCCCACCAATTACTATCGAGAATTTTTCCTCGAATTTTATGAGACAAATTCTGGGAAAAAAAACTGAGCTTTACCTTGGCATTTATCTGGACGGAGGACTCTTTGTTTGTTTTTAAATTCCAGAGCCTAGGCTTATTGAAATCTAAATGAAAAAAAAAAACCCCTACTATCCATGGGTAATCGCGCTTTATCGGACTGTTGGAATGATATTCTCACTGCAATTTTTCTCCAGATTAAAGTGTACTACACGTGATCGGAGAATATTCGTTGTTTTCTCGAATGCAGCCGAATGGCACATACTTCGGCTGTGCTAGTCGTAAGGGCAATTTTTATTAAATTTTTCACTCGCCGAGGGTTGAAAAAGAGGAAGAAAAGAAAAAGATGGAAGCGATGGAACATGAAGTTGGGCATTGGCATCGATATACTGCTCTCCATCGGCATTCGTCGGCTGGTAATAGGATACGACAAGCCGGGGCGAGAAGCGCAAACGTCATCTTACAGTTACGATGGTGTTTCGCTCGGTATCTTTCAAATTGAATTGACGTTGCTGCGAGTGAAGAGATGCCGACACTCCAAGTGAAACAAAAATAAAGCATCACCCTACTCCTCAATGATTCTTTTGTGTCTGAGTGCGATTAATTTCGGAGATTCAGTACGGCAATCATTTCACCAGTAGTCATTTCAATTAAAAAATCACCCCTCTCCGCGGCATTTGAATGAAAATCCGGCCTTTGACGATTTTTCTCTTGGCACTGGAATGAGACGAAAAATGTGGCGTGCATGTCGCCCTTTGGTCACGCAAAGACGGTAAAAATAATTCCGGAACGAGGCTCTGGGGCCCAAGGCAATATACAATATATACAGTACACGTGAGTAATAGTAATAGGTTTTAAATTGTCCCTTCGCTTTAATGACAAATAACATCTCTCGTCATTTCTGTCTTTATCGCATTTTCCACCGTAATTTTGTGTTCGTCCATGAGACATCACGGCTCCTGTCAGTTTTTCTCCAAAATTCAGAAATCTCCTGGCTTTTTTCTTCCATAACTCTGCGTCAAATTAAAAAAATATATTTGTGAGCAAATGAGAAAGGAGAAAGGATGCGATAGGACATGCGAAGAAAGTCTGTCGTGTTGTGTCGAACCGAGGGTGGCATACGAACATGCACGCTCGGTACAGCCTCCTGATATCGATGCTGTCAATCTATGGGTGAAGGTGGTTGTCGCTTGCATGCGCATACGCTAATTACGGAGAATTTATACCCGAGCGGGCCCTCAAACTATCCCCTCCAAACTCCCCCTTCATCTCTCACGGATTCTTTTATAAACTCTCCAATTCAAATACGCAATGCACATGGACGTTTTCCTTTCGCCTTTCTCGCGGCAACATTACGTCATTTTATACCTCTATATGCATCGATTCCCTCTAACACACAACAAATTCGCGGAAATAATTACTCATTCTGCAGATTAATAAATTAATGTTTCTAATGGAAAATATTGAATCTCAGAAAAATTGGACGTTGCATGAATAATGTCACTGTTATTTCTAGAAGAGTCGCCTTTAATTGAAAAACTTGTGAAATTGAAAATTCTCGAGTGATGCAGGAATCAGTGTAATTTTTCTCTTGAGATGATTTTCAAGTTAACATCAAATGTGTAAACTCCTTGTCCCCTCCGGCAGAGACAATACTAGCTTTTCATATCAGTTTTATTTGTTGAATAGTCGGAGATAAATTTTCGTAACACGTCTCGAGGACTGTAGGCGAGCTAGACGGCGTGCCGCGCACCTGTTGCCAACGCACGAGGTCATTCATAAAGCAATTGCGCAACCGCTCTATGGAAAAATATAAGTATATCGTAATTGAGAAGAATGCAATCATGCAACTACTTTCATCATATTTCAAATCAAGTTGAATTTGTGTGCACGAGCAATGCTCCAACTGAAATTATTTAGCGTTGTCCATATAGTCACCATTTGCTTTTTACACAATATAAGTTGTGTGTGACGTTGCATTTAATTTCTATTATGATTAAGATTTTTGAAAAAATAATTATTACCCAATGGACTATCAGAGAAAATCTGTTAAAGTAAAAGTGGAAGACTCTGATTAGAATAATATAAATTCCATTGTTCCGAAGAAAGATATGATCCCTAATATGACCGAAAAATGAAATCATTCGGCGTCTGATGTAAAGCAGATGTGCAGCTCCACTTGAGAAGTCTACCGCACGTTTTGCTACAACGTCATTACAGGGACTCTCGAGGGTGAAAGACGTCGCGGGACGTTTCCTGAGAACAGGGACCTCGCCTTGCGAGACCGCTTGATATATGGTGCGCATAAGAGATGTAGTCAGGTCACGGTATGCTCCCACACTATCTATACTAGCCCTCCGTACGTGTCCTCAATCTTCAAGTATTTTTAAAATTTGTGAAATCAGCTCCAGTCAAGTATGTGAAGAGCAATTCAATCAGGATAATTAGCCAATGTGAACTTCATCATGAATTATTATTCACCCTGAAAACCCTACACGCTATTGATCATTTGTTGGCAATTTCTTCATCGGCAAATCTTGTACCTTTTATCATAAGCGAGATTCTTTTGTTTTTTTTTTTTTTTCTTCATTTCCAACATTCGTGCGTGGCAATAATGTCTTCCCCATTCGATTATAAATACTCCCTCGGTTTTATCCACTTATTTCAAGAGCGGTACATAAATGCTCGACTGAATTATCGTTGACCTCTCCAGCCAACAACACCAGGCGTACACACAACCCTTTTTTTTTTTATGTATTCAGTGCTTTTTTTGCATTTTTTCTGCGTGCGTCTTTTTTTTCAATTCTTTTTCCTCGTGTCTTTGGGGTACCGGCGTTGTTGCGCCGTATAAATTAATTCCGATACTACAAAGGAATGGGGAAATATTTTAAGACAATTCGAAATTCCGAAGCTAGTGCATTATCATCCGGGTTATTAGCATGATATGGACGACACGAGATCTTAGCCTGGGCTCTGTTCCGGCGAGCCTAATCGCTCTTACCCGGTCGAAAGCGTGCCTCCGTACTACGTCTAATTGGTAATTAAGCTTGCGTCTTTGCTTGGCCTCCGTTGTTGCAAATGCCCAATAGCCGTTTAATGATCAGCGAGCATATGGGGAATCATGAGTTGGGAATTTTCATCTCGTTCACTACTCGCCACCCCACTCATTCTCTCTACATTTTCTTTTTCCTTCAATTGGCTTGCCAAGTTGACCGGTCGAACAATTCGTAGCGATCCTAGTACGGCCAACAGCCTACAGTTTTTCTCATTTTTATTATTTTGCACCTTTCAATTACTATTACCATCAGTGTACATTTTCGATTACTATTTTCTACCTGGAAATGAAAATGCTTCCGCAGATATCAATAGCTATGAAGATATCTTTGAAATTCCACCACAGTTTTCAAATGAGTTTCTATATGAGTAAGGGTCTGAAGTATGGCATTTAGATTATCCGTGATGTAATCCATGTGCACATAAGCATATTGGAGTGATTTTAAAATGAGAATAAATAGGAAAGTTGGAACAATAAATGACATCCCTAAAGCTCACTAGCTGGTGTTTTTTCAAGCGAAACTAGGGCGATTACTGCCGTGGCACATTTGCGTAATATCTTTGATGCTGAGACTTTATGAAAAGTGTAGTTGCAATGCTCTCAATCATACAAATACTCGTGAACATATCAATTCTAACCTAGTCCAGTAATTTATACCCAATGAATTTATTTCCACAAGCATGCACCAACTCAATTTGTCAAACACTCGCTCCCTCGGTTTTGTTGTACCTCAAACTGGATTCCATTTCGATGTACTGTGGGATAAAAAGGAGGATACTCTTGGCGTTGACCTCATGGCTGGATTCAATGCTGTATTTGTTAATTTCCTTTTTTCTTTGTGCTTTCATTTGACGTAGCTTTTTCATTCATCATGGCGCATTGGTTGGAAAAATAAGTAAAAATATTAGCGATTTGAGAAAAGTAAAAAGTGAAAATGAAGCGAAACTTAAGAAATTCAGGATGACTCGGGAATGAGCGAGAGGATAATCCCCTTTTAAATTCCTCCTAATTATGTACGGTTTACCACTGCATAGCTACCACAGCCACAAATGTCACGATGTAACATGGAGGATAAAAAAGGGATTTTGTAAACTCTGGGGGCAATGAAAATGAATGAGCGAGAGGGAGAGCGAGAGAGTGGAGAGGGGAAATTGCGATCACGCATCCGTCCAATTCACGTGCGCTCGCGAGCCCTCTTGCTCAAAAATAAAGATGGAGAGATGATTCCCCCCCCCCCTCCCTACTCAGCGTTCTACTTACAAATTCAATAAGCATATATCATATTTAATGCACGCCCTGAGCTCGGGAATGTTTCGACTGAGGCGACAGCCACTCGGACTACCTTCTTTCTTCCTCCTCTCATCCGCACCTTTTTGCCTCCTTTCTTCCTTCTGTCTTGCCTTCTTTCCCCACTTTTTTTCTTTCGCCTGTTTTGTTGCTCTGCCGCTGTGTATGAATGCACCGAAATATTTGCGTGTGGGAGAAACGACCTCTCGATTCAAGTCGTCATCAGGTGAGGATGATAATGGGATGCCGCCGCAACGGGCGAGTAACCATGTGGGCAAACGATGACAGATGTCGATGAGGGTCACTGGGATTTTTTAAAAACACTTTCGAGAACAACGATCCGCTGTGACGATGTACATTTGTCACGCTTGAGATCAATTTTTTCGTCAGTCAAATAGATTTCAACAGCTTTGTTAATTGGTTTCGAGGTGAGAATTCTAGATTATGTCATTCTCGTTTCGGGCCGTGGAGTCACTGTGTCAGAATATTGACACTGGTCCAACAATTTGGCGATCTTTATCCTCGTCTAGGCGATATAATTATTAGCCAATACCATACATTTTATTCGTGTGCAAGTACAGAGTACATGGATGGAGCAGTCCCATGCCGGAAAAACAAATTTAACATGTCTCATTTTATAATCAATGAAAATAGTTTTGTTTTTTTTTCAACGAACAATTTGCAGACTTGATGAAGCCTTCACTCTTGAACTCCGCTGGGCGACAAAAACGCTCTTTTCAAATTGAAAGCAAGCAAAAGAAATGTGATAAGGGGTATAGAGGAGTTGCTTGCCGTATTAGACACCCAGTGCATCGGTCTCACATTCTCAATCTCACGTCGATGGTTACCGTAATCAAGCTCCATGAGACAGCACTTGTGTAGCTTGAAATTCGCATGTTCTTGGGTTATTGAAAACTCCCTCACCCGAGGATATTCCAAGTAAATTATTCATGTTTATTGCAAGGAAAAGGGACGAAGCTGGCGGCCAGAGACATGTAACATTTGAAACAATATGATATATTTAGTTTTTCATCAATTCCTTTTATTCTCCTACTTTTTTTTTATCACGAGAGTGTTTCACTTAACGCCAAGTCATGGAAATATTCTTCGCTGCCAGAGGGGGCGTATCTAAATGATCTTGCCTATCTCTTCACGCTTTAGTGGATGTACTGCCACGATGACTGGATAATTGTTCCTTTTTTTTCTCCCCATTTCTCAGTTTTTTCTTATATTTTCATGTGCCCAACGAACAATTTTTTATCTCGGGCGACTGGAAGAATTCAGGAAGAAAATAGGAAATAAATAAAATATCCCCATAGGACGAAATGGCTAGCAAACTATCATCTCATTGGTTTGTCATAATTTTATCATTGCATTGGAGAGTTGAATGACTCGTAACGTAGAGAGTCCAAATTAATAAAAAGTGAATAATCATAGGAGTACGTTGACAGGGAGTACAGATAGGCCCTAATGAAGCAAAAATTGCCAAGCTATAGATGGTTGCCAAGGGCCTAATCAGTCGGCTAATGCACCGATCCGTCATGTTACAGCAAACGAGTCTCTCCCGAAAAAGATAAGCGATATCCCAAGAGTCCTTCCACCTCGGCAAAAGCGAGTAAAAAACCATTGGCATTAAAAATGAACGAGTGATGAAAAAATGATCAATACAGACCTTCGTCGGGGCTGTATAAATGTTTTTAGATACTTTTTTTTTGGCTGGCCATATGTGCTCCTTATACGATTTACAACTGAATCGAATAAGGCTATAGCCTGCTAAGTCGAATAGCAAATTCAAACAGTAAGAAAATATCTATATATATATAAAGGACAAGTTTCCGAGGGAAACTTGTGTCTGCGCACAGAGAGATTGCCACGTTTACGGCCCAATAAAGTCCACTTCTTGTTCGCCGTTAACATGTCGGCTCTAGTTTTTCACTCACTCGTCTCCTTATAACCTCTTTTCCAACTTTTCTCCTATCTCTGTGCGTTTTATTTCCTCTTACTCTATGTCACAATTCATTGGCTCGGGTTCCGCATAAACAGCATAATTTCATAATCCACAATTCTTTTACAAACAATAGTCATTGGCGATTTATTCATTTACCCCCCCCCCCCCGTTTAGTCTCCATAACTGTATCATTATAGTATGAGGAGGCAGAAAAAAGAAGAAGACAACTTTCCAATTTGTAATTTTGAGTGTCACGAAATTTGACACATTAAATTTTTAATGTCGAATGGATTGTGTTATCAACATTACCCTCTGTATCTACTGCTCTCCTCAGAAACAGCTGCGGAGTTTTACTGCAGGTCACTACCAAGCATTCATACGCCGTACGCGATGCCACCACCCACATTTGTTCCTAAATTATGAACACCAAAGACAAAAAAAAAACATAAATTCCGTGCATTTTAAAGCGAGGAACGAAGTTTGTTTAAACTCATTCTCTCTGTCTGTATCTATTCTCGAGGTATTATGATATAAACAATAAAACGAGTAAGATTCAGGATGAACTTGCGTTATCGTTCAAATATAACGTAGTTATGTATAGAAAAAAAGTTGAATGACAATTTGTGTTACACGCTATTTTTCAGCATTCGGGTTGTTCTGTTGTCACTCATATTGATTGGGTGACAAAAAATGTGAGTGTTGGAAAATCTCTCAAGTAAATTGATTGGCCGAGTCTGGTGATAAATCCGCGTCTTCAAAATGTGAAACGGGTGAATCAGTTGTTATTGTTGCACTTGAGACTGCTATATTTTTCCGAAAATGTGGTTTATCAAATCATAAAGTGATTGTGATTACCCAACACTCTTTCCATGTACCTTAATCCTCGTTTCCACTCTCCTCTTTTTATTAACACTCTTAAATTCCCAGGTAAGCAATCCATTATACCTGGAATTCATTTGCAGCAGATATCGGCTGGGGAGACACACTCGGCCAAATAATCCAGCACGATTAATGAATCCCCCGTAATCGTATCTTCATGTGTCAATAGTGAGTGTTGAAAAGGGGTAATTAGCCGTCCATTAGACGTGTGAATAATGACGTGTTGCGATACCACGCGAGAGGGAGAGAGAAGGATTTAACATGAAATAAATAAGAAAAAACAATAATGTTATTATTTTTGAAGCTGAACTCAGGAAATGTCTCTCAATTGCTCATTTCACCCTGTCCTTTGCCTTCCATCACACCATAAAATCTCATTCACATGCAGCGCTTCGATATTTGAACTCGAATGAGTTTTGCAAATGAATAACACGCCAACTCGTTGAAATATTTTCAGTGACGAGATGTTTCCCGATTGAATATTTCGAGTACTTCTCTTATTTGTCTTGGCCATCGAGCTGCTTCCCCTGTCAAAGCCTCTACCTCGTGTTGTTCATTAGCGCAGCTCATTATATTGGAACCCATCAATCACCAGTTCTCTATGAAGAAGTTCACACTCCGCATATTTTAGTTTCATATGGAAGTACAAAACATTTGAGCACAATTCCTGCGGTTAAGTGAAATTTATGTAAAACTGCTTCGAGTGTCATAAATGCTGACCCTGATCGTCATTGACTGAGCTCATTAACAATCGCAATTCATAAATTTCATAGACTTTTCCCAAAAGGTGCTTGAAGAAAATATGCTAGATGTCAAAACTTCAAAAGAGACTCTCATAAATGGCTTTTTTATTATAAGGGTGAGTACGCAGAGGACAAAAAATTGATTCTCTCCGATTATCCGATGATATTGAATGAAGTGGTTTAGTGAGTTTAGGCGTTCATGAATGGCATTGAGGCAATGCTCTTGATGGAATATTTTTTTCGTGGTAATTTGATGTGTGTGGCCAAGAATTTAAGGAGAGTAATAATTGTAGTCGCAGTGAAATAGAGCTGATGAGTGGCCAGACTGGGCTGTATGCAGCCGTGACGCGTCTTACAAGGGGGATTACGTTTGTTGGATTCGCCGCTTGGGATGATGTTGTCGCCCCTGGTGTCGGCATTATCTCGACACAGGAGGGCACTTACCTAACGATAACCGTACCTTTCCCTTTCACGCCACTTGAATCCACGATCACTGGCTGGTACTCTCATCTCATGAACTTTCAACATACCAAATTACTTGGCTAAATATTTCCTAATTGAACTTTTTGACTCGCCATTTTAATTGATCAAGTCTGTCACCGGCTGAATTCCATTCACCACTTTCACCCATTTTTTCTAGGGAAACTTGGACATTTCGCTTGCACTCCAAAGATCATGAGGCGAACGGATGACGTATGCTCCCACCACAATTTTTTTTTCCTCCCTCTTTCTCTTCCTCTTCTTCTTGGTCTTCGAGGAAAAGAAATCATAACGAGGCTCCGTTGAATTCTTCTCACCTTGGTCTCCTTAATAGCGAGCATCAGTCATTCTCGATAGTTTAACTGTTGTTGATAAACAAATGGAGGTATATCAATAACAAATTGGACAGAAGGTCTTGGGAGGAAGCTGAAAGTAGCTCCAACGCTGAGAGCCGGTGAAAAATAATAAATCGAGTGTTTCGCGGGGTCAATGGACCTGAGCATTCTTTCATCCAATTTTAACAAAAACTTTATTTGTCGAGTATTTCCATTAACTTCCTGATGATGCTAGTGATACCTCTTGCGCGCCACGCTTAACATAAAGACCACCCGTCGATAATAAGGCGTACGCATATTCTATTTACGGTTGTAGATGCGTGTTGCCAATGGCATAACTCTCGGGATTTATCACATTTATCTGTTTATTTTTTCCCTCACTTGGCGTCTCTTTTTATTCTTTATTACACCAGTTTGGCGCATGTTACCGGGATAAGAAACGGATAAAGGAGGAATCGTGACCTGTGGAGCGAGACGAATCGACTTGGCGTGGAGTTTGACTTTAAAACCAGGAAGAAATTCAATGGAGGGGCTGTTTTGTATATGAAGAGTTGATATCATTTCAAATGTTTTATAATTCACTACGTGTAGAATAATTCAAATCCACTATCTAATAATTTCACGTGTTCCCATTTCGTTCACGGGGAGAACACACGCATGCGTGTGAGTAAATTTGAGGTAAAAAAAAAAATATATGAAAAAAAGAGGGGGAGAAAAAATAATAAAAGGGGAAAAAAACGTGAACGGGCTATGAGAAGCACGCGCGTTTCCTCGAGAACGGTAGCGGCTGCCCGGGGCATCACCACGAAAGGCACCTCGTTATTTATCGCGATATCAACCTATATTTCATGTGCAATCTCAAAGTGAGGGTAGGCTAGGCACATACGCCAATTTTATCCGGGAAAGTGGTGTATCGATGGGAAGAGTCGGCAAGTTGGAGAACAGATATTTTAACATTCCATCTATCGTAGATGTTGAATGCACATCATAAGCGCAGTTTTGTCATTTTTTCCAAGGCTTCCTCTCTGCATGGGAACATGCATCCGGGGCTGGAAAAAAAATCCTCCACGACAACTTGCTACTATTCAGATTCCAAGTGATTTCCAATGATAGTTGATACTTGGTGACTGAGTAACACGCGATGTAGCTTCAATGGGAATTAAGAAAACCCACTGGTTTATTGAAGAAAAAAAATTATGTGGAATCAATTACAAGGAGGTAGTGTTGTTGTGACTCAATCAGAGTGTGGAAAGCAATGGGTTGTGCGTTAATTCTCCAGTTTTTCAGAATTTTCGTCCATTTTTTTCCATGAAGAAGAAGATGAGTCGAATCACAACCTAGGTGGTTTCATAATTGCGCGAGAAAGGAATCGTTTGAGCAGTCCCGCATGAGGCGCGCGATGATCGCACGCACGTGCAAACTCGCAGCGCCTCCTCCTTCATCCACTTCCAATTCCCCCTCTCTCTCATTTCGTCTTACATTCTCGCTGGCCTTTTTTTCCCTCATTCTCATATTTTTTTTCCTCCCCTGTCCCTTATGCCGCAGTAGCTTGAACCGTTCACGCCGGGATAACCCATTCCCATGCCTCCATTGCGTTTTCATATTACCGTAGGACCCCCACCACATATTAGCCTTCCACTCTAATTAACTTGGACGATTATCAGTGAGACAAGAAAGGGAGGCTTATGGGATACGTATATACCACTAGAACTAATCTCACTCCGGATATATGCCGATGAAAAAATCCAACTTTTAACTCACCAACGGAAAAAAATGAGCCTGAGGGAGTTGCACCAAAATGGCTCAATTATCATATTTTCCAATTGAATTGCATGCGTAAAATTTACACAAAAGCATTTCGAACGGTTTCTCCGTAATCAGCCCGGTAAATTAATTCTGTAGTGAAGTGCTAAGTGCAGCCACGTGCATTTATACCGCGCTGGCTTTTTCAAAAATATGCCGAAACCTATGCAAGATGCCGTCATATTCATTAGAGTTCTCAGCTGGGACTTACCTCTATTTATTCAACGTCCTCTACGCTATTTTTCGATATTTATTGCATATATGTCATAGCCAATTGATTGACGTGAAAACTTTCTGTTCCATCCACGAAAGCCCGATAAGAGAGACGTGGAGAGACATTGACATGTGGAGATACTATGGCAATGGTCAATTTTCAGAAGCAGTACAATAACTGCCCACATCAGCTAGTTGATAAGGAAATGGAGAAAAATGAAGAAGGAGAGATGATGTAGAAGGCTAGGGTGTATCCCTGTAGGCGAGTTTTCAGGGGACTGTCTTAACATATACAGGTGTGGGTAATCGCTGCATAAGTCCCACCAGGAGGGCCCCCAAAGAGCCCGCGAGCCCGAGAGCAGAGAGGCGCAACTCAGATGAGAGGACTCGAAAGAATTCGCCAAAAGTCATCCTCCATACTGGTCCAGAGGAACTCTCATTCAGTGGCTCAAGCTGATAGTACACTACGAGTGAGAAAAGGACTGTCTGCTTTTCCCTCTTTCTGCCGCTTATCTTCTTCCGTTTTTTGCTCCTCAAACCGTCTTTTTATTTTCCATTCGCTGGTATAACTTTCTGCACAAGCGATTGCTGGAGAATCTCAAGCACCTGCCACTTAAGGACCGGCTTCCACTCCAATTCGAGACCTTTCGGTTTCATTAGATTTTTCAATCGGGGTGAATAATCTCAATATTTCCGGGATTCTTATCTACCACAATAAATAGCCGGAAGCAACCAACAAGCGAGAAACTATGGAGAAGAGAGCAATGGGAGCCGCCGACAAATGATGCCCGAGCGAGCGGTAATCTGTCAAGATAAAACTTGCTTGTTGAGCTTCACATTCGTGTTCACCAATCGCCTCTTCATTACGCGGCTCTTCCATTGTGGAAGCACACAAGAAAATCATTGCTTTTCCAAATTTGTGTCCCTTTTATCCGGAGAAACGTAATGACTTGGCATTGAAAAGTTCAACTTATTATAACTTGTGAATATTTGTTCTAGTGAGATGTCTTATCCTGAACCTCAGGGCTATGAAAGTTGCGTATAGAACTGGAATTTCTTCTCGGGTATTGTCCTTCATCAGTGAAATATTTTTCTATTATTTTCCATAATTCGTCACTGCCTAGACTAACATGGTACACTAAACTTTATAAATTAGACCTAGTTGACGAACAAGTTTGGAAAAAAAAATGGAGCCCCCTGTGCTAGAGCGGCGTATGAGGGGAATCCACGCTCGGTCGTGATTATTAATCGGTACGATCGATATCATCCCAATGGGGAACAGATTGCGTGCTTGCAGCAATAAGATATCTGGGCTCGCGCGTTGTACTCGTTAGTGTCCGCTCCTCTTTACTCTTTCCTTTGTCATTTCAATGTTGTCAGCTTAAGAATTGGGGTGGGGGGGGGGGGGGGGAGGGGGCAAAATGATAGGACAAAGTGCGCAGTATTATTTTATCAGTTGGTAAAAAAAAATTTCACGCATGAGATTAATGAGAGGTGAGTCAATGAGGCTGGCGCAACCTGATCGTTGAATGCATTGGAAAATGAAAGAGAGAAAAAAATTGGATGAAATGTAAATAAACCGGACGGGGATGACGCATGTAAAAAAAATGATGTAAACGCTCGGCTGGATATGGCAGACGTTCGTGCGGCGATAGCTTGACAAATATATATTAAACTATTTTAATGAGAACTGGCGGTCATATCTCATTGCAATTGCGCGAGGGCCCCCTCAGACTCTCTTAAAAAACCAAAGTTCGAAGGTCAAACTATTATTTCATACATTTTTTTACCATGCTTACTGGTAAGGGATGAGATGTAGAGATATGAAGAAAATTCCAAAGTTGTCAAATTCACTTATTTCTCTGTGTGAGATACAAACGTTTTTCACGTGGAAGTAATGCACTGAGACAGTAAATGAAAACAAACGGGGAAAAAAAGCAGGATGAAAATTAAAGTACAGTTAATCCTTCACATCCAGTCGCGGATTGAGTGACGGCTCTATGGAGTCCAGTGGGATGGTAGCATTGTCCATTCTATCTTTCCTTTCGCCGCGCACACATCCAACTTCCCTCTTGGGCTCTCATGTAAGATCTATTTTAACATTGCAACCTCGTGTACAGGCAAATCCTCAGTATGACAGGGCCCCTTCTTGCATATACTTTTCACCTTTGTCACTATGTCTCTCCTTCGTCGCATCCTTAATTCGTTAATTTTCATGGCCGTGGCGTGTGGGCGATATATCCCCTCCCATTATCTACATCGACTGTCAATACTTTGTTTTTCAATGCAGAAACTATCTTCGATGTACGTGTGATTTGCTATTTGTATTCACCCACGTGCCTCCACCACAGATTAACCCTTTTGCCCACTATGACATTGTAGAAAAAAAAGTCATATTCAAGCTTTTTTAGCGATTCCCATGGAAAAAGGAGGAATGAATGTTGGTGAAAAAAACAAATGCAGTGGATAAATGGAAAAAGCCTATTGAAAGGTGCAGTTGGAAAGATATCCTGTTCCCTACCATGGAAAATAAGGGGATGTGAAGTAGAGTGAAGTAAAAGGAGCATGACCGCGACTGTCAGTTTGAGCCGGCGAGCCGGGAATACCGTGGATGGCTTCTTGACTCACTTGAGTAGCAGTACAACAGCTCTATCCATCCCTTTCAACAAAAAAATCAACATCGGGCCATTCTGCGGCTGTTACATGACGAAGAGTCTATTATTACTATTCTTGCTGCGGAATTCTTCCTCCTTAAGTAGTTGAATTTAAATTGCTACGTGAAAATCCATGAAAATGAGCGAGTTAAAGATCAATATCGGAAAACAGTTGCAAATAAAGTTGAAGGGAGAAATTTGGTAGGGTCAAAAGTTGAGTCAGAAAATTGCACATGTAACTCAACATGTACAAGTGCAATGTTACCTGTGAGCATGAATTTGATGAAAGAAAACATGACTACCATAATTATTTTGACATACGTGCATATCGTGTCCAAGAAATCGAGCCTGAAATTTATCCAGTTCGATGGACTGTGTAAAAGTTGAATATAATCTAGCTTTTCCTTTTACCTATGCTGTCACGGCTAAAAAACACTTCATTTATAAGTACTTTACGTTATGGGCAATAGGCCTGTCTTCATTTCACCTTTCTCTTTTCATTGCGCTGAGATTTGGCGTTACAAATGCATGGAAATGGAGGGGTTTGAGCAGTCATCCAGGGCTAGAGAAATCATGGAAAAATGAGTTAGAAAAATGAAAAATGAAGTGTCGCAACGGCAATTGGGTGTCCTTCCGGACTGGTGAAATCCAGAGCCGCTTGTACCCCGAAGGTGCGTCAAATTAGCCGAGGCAAGATCGGAACCGATACAGCGCGACAGTAATTCATTAGCATGATTACCCGATTCATTGCGGTGCTACGCAGCCAACTGCTCTCCTAATAAGTTCCAACTAGCATTGCACACTCCTTTAAAGCCATCACCACACACTCGGCCAGCATTACTCATTTTTATTTATTTCATAGGAATTTTTTTCTTTTCCTTTTCTCTCGCTGGCTGCTTCTCAAGGTGGCAACAGTGTTGGCGGGAAAGTTATTCGAGCGGCCGGCACTAAATCATGCCCCACGGACTCCTCCTTTATTATCTCGCGTGTCGGTTTTTCCTTCATCCGCACGAGTAAAACTAGTTTCTTCACTCCTAATCAGAGAAATAAAATTGTCGAAATACACTGGCGGCTGAATAAAATATTGGAATAGCCTGTTTTTATATTCGGAAAAAATAACAAAAAATTGATTAAATGCGTAACGCGAGTTGAAATTAATAATCAAATGGGCATCTCCCATCAGACCCGACTCGCTCTCTCTCTCTGCTGCAGGAGTAACTGCCGCGGGAATTAGTCACCGTGGGTTATTATGAATAACCCAGCTTCATCCCCAATCTTCACCTTTCGGCGTACATTAAGAGAAATTGTGAAGGCCCGTTGGGTGTTCCACATGGAGCACACTCGTACACTGAACTTACTTGTAAAAAATATACAACTGAGAAATGAATATCTCCAATTTGAAGAATACACGCATGCATAATTTTCCTACTAATGAATTTTTGATGATTATTGTCTTGTTTAAGCGCGAGGAAAAAAACAGAAGATATCAGAGGATAAGATTGTTATTTTGGTTTAGGTACAAGCAACGGATCCCGATTGTGGCATCAACTCAATGGTAAACTATACGTTGACGACAGCTGGTCGACTGGCCAGGGAGCAGCTCTTTGTGCGAAGTGACACAGGGGAGATCTGCGTGAGATCACCTTTGGATCGCGAGACAGCCCCGTACTTGGAGCTACCAGTTATTGCAACAGATCGAGGTATGGATATTCATTTATGTGGATAATATGGCAATTCGGTTTCACGTGGGGTGGTCGACAGAACTGGAAAAAAAAGTCGCAAGCCAAAAATCAAAAACTTACTTTCAATTTAAGCGGCATAAAATTTTCTTAGGTCGGAAGAACTTGAAGGCCGAAAGGTTGCTCAAAAATCGTAATATTACGAAATAATGCTAGCCACTAGAGGCTCATTTCATTTACTTTTTAGATGGACGTTGTCATAATGCATCATTGAATTATCATGTAATGATTAAAAAGTAACAATTCCCACGATGCAAAAAATAGACATCGACGATTGGTATGAAAAATACTACACGGAAAATGCTAAACGCCAAGTGTTTGCGATGTGTGTGTATGTGTAGCTATCGGCCTGGCAACATCTAGTAGTAGCTCTGTAATAGGCTATATGATTTATGTCTCGATGGCCTGTGTATTTGCAACGCGGTATTTTTCAACTCCACTCGATTCTCCTGCCCTTGCGGGATCTGCTACAATGACACGGAATCGATCCTAAACAGAGTGTAACATTCCTCGGATAAATGTCATTATCGTTGACACTTCTTGATAAATGAATTCCTTATTCTGATATTTCATCTCACTATGATCTATAATATGAATGAAAAAGTTGACACTCATAGAGAAATTGAAAATGGAAAATTTAGACCGACCATTTAAAAAGGCCATTTCTAAAAGTATTCATTCAATAAGAGTTAATTTTAAAAGATCATTGGGAAGAGCCACGAGTAAGCAATCGAACATTTGCCCTGAGCCAGTTACACCATAAATCACCATGGGTATGGTGTTGCACTGAGAGAAGTATTCGTCTGGGCATTTTTTTCCAAGCCAATCAGCTATGCAATTTAACTCCTTTATTTTCATTTATTTATTTTCCTCTATTTTTCTTATTTCTTTCGTTATGTGTATTTTTTCACGAAGCACTCGTTCTTATGTACACGCCCTTACCACCTATCACGGAGAGACCGTCCGCTCCCGCAGAGCCAACTAATACGCTCCGATGCAATAATTCAAACTTTCAAACGCACAACCAATTCCGTCTTTCACCATTCCCACGTGATTCCATTATAGAAATGGCAAGATGTTTCATTTATCCCATGCATTTGCTACATATTATCAATGCTGCATCATGGAGACATTTACAGTGTTTCGTGCAGTATTCGACTACTGCAAAAATCGCAAATGTTTGTACATTTTTGTTCGTCTAGCATTACTCTAAACGCACCAAGATGAGTGACTGGATTTTTTTTTATTCGGTCGAAATGACATGTATAAGCGATTCTCTTCTTATAATGCTAACCTCACCATGCTCAGTATCCAAATTCTAGAGTAAGACTCACGTGTTTCGACAGATACCAGTTCATATATAACACGAGAATGACCATAGAAGTAATGTGCACGCATAATGTATTGCACGGTAATTTGACATTAATTTACAGGTGGTCTCAGTACAACGACGATTGTTGGAATAACAGTGAGTGACGTCAATGATAACCGTCCGATTTTTCATCCCCTCGAGTATAATACAACGATCCGTGCGGATTCCCCAGCAACGGGAACAATATTGAGAGTCCTAGCAAGGGATTTGGACGCCGGCCTCTTCGGCCAGATTTCTTATCGCGTTATCAGTGGCAATGAGGGTGGAGTATTCAGGATTGACCGAACTACAGGTGAACTGCAAGTGGCCCGGCCCAGTCTGTTGACCAGGTCAACGCTGCATCTCTTGAATGTGACGGCAACCGATGCTGCAGGGCTCAAAAGCACCTTAGATGCCACTGTTCGAGTGTCTGTTTCCATGCCACCGACACACAACCTACCCATCTGCCACAAACTGAGGTATCTCATCAGCGCTAAAGAAAACGCCCTTCAAAATAGCATCATAGGAGAGATCAAAGAAGCTGCCGAATATTCTTCTGGTACGTTAATTTGTTAGTTAAGCCACTTTACCAATGAGAATGGATGAGACGGATCAGTTGTTGCTGCAGTTCTCGCGAAAAAATATCATTCAATCATATGGGGAGGCACACTTAAATTTTTTAAAATCGACTTTTTGGCCCCGTGCGCCTCTATACTATCCAATTGGGACCCCTAGAAGACACTTCCGTCGAATTTGGGTCGAAAAAGTCAAATTAATTTTTTTCGATTTTCGCCCAATTTAACATTGGGCTCTTATGGGGAGGCAAACTTAAATTTTTCAAAATCGAATTTTTGACCCCGTGGGCATTTATACTATCCAATTGGGACCCCTAGAAGACATTCCCGTCGAATTGGGGTCGAAAAAGTCAAATTAATTTTTTTTCGATTTTGGCCAAATTTAACATTGGGCTCTTATGGGGAGGCAAACTTAAATTTTTTAAAATCGAATTTTTGGCCCCGTGCCCGTCTATACTATCCAATTGGGACCCCTAGAAGACACTCCGGTCGAATCGGGGTCGAAAAAGTCAAATTAATTTTTTTCGATTTTCGCCCAATTTAACATTGGGACCTTATGAGGAGGCAAACTTAAATTTTTTTAAATTGGATTTTTGGCCCCGTGGGCGTTTATACTATCCAATTGGGACCCCTAGAAGACATTCCCGTCGAATTGGGGTCGAAAAAGTCAAATTATTTTTTTTCGATTTTGGCCAAATTTAACATTGGGCTCTTATGGGGAGGCAAACTTAAATTTCTTAAAATCGAATTGTTGGCCCCGTGCCCGTCTATACTATCCAATTGGGACCCCTAGACGACAATCCCGTCGAATTTGGGTCGAAAAAGTCAAATTATTTTTTTTCGATTTTGGCCAAATTTAATATTGGGCTCTTATGGGGAGGCAAACTTAAATTTTTCAAAATCGAATTTTTGACCCCGTGCGCATCTATACTATCCAATCGGGACCCCTAGAAGACACTTCCGTCGATTTTGGGTCGAAAAAGTCAAATTAATTTTTTTCGATTTTCGCCCAATTTAACATTAGGACCTTATGGGGAGGCAAACTTAAATTTTTTAAAATTCCCTTTTTGGCCCCGTGGTCGTTTATACTATCCAATTGGGACCCCTAGAAGATACTTCCGTCGAATTTGGGTCGAAAAAGTCAAATTAATTTTTTTCGATTTTGGCCAAATTTAACATTGGGCTCTTATGGGGAGGCAAAC
Organism: Asobara japonica; assembly: GCA_026005395.1. Lineage (NCBI taxonomy): Eukaryota > Metazoa > Arthropoda > Insecta > Hymenoptera > Braconidae > Asobara > Asobara japonica. Next base: position 70,509 of record BQMI01000533.1, on the reverse strand, counting down.
TTAAATTTCTTAAAATCGAATTGTTGGCCCCGTGCCCGTCGATACTATCCAATTGGAACCCCTAGAAGACAATCCCGTCGAATTTGGGTCGAAAAAGTCAAATTATTTTTTTTCGATTTTGGCCAAATTTAACATTGGGCTCTTATGGGGAGGCAAACTTAAATTTTTCAAAATCGAATTTTTGGCCCCGTGCGCATCTATACTATCCAATCGGGACCCCTAGAAGACACTCCGGTCGAATCGGGGTCGAAAAAGTCAAATTAATTTTTTTCGATTTTCGCCCAATTTAACATTGGGACCTTATGAGGAGGCAAACTTAATTTTTTTTTAAATTGGATTTTTGGCCCCGTGGGCGTTTATACTATCCAATTGGGACCCCTAGAAGACATTCCCGTCGAATTGGGGTCGAAAAAGTCAAATTAATTTTTTTCGATTTTGGCCAAATTTAACATTGGGCTCTTATGGGGAGGCAAACTTAAATTTTTCAAAATCGAATTTTTGACCCCGTGCGCATCTATACTATCCAATCGGGACCCCTAGAAGACACTTCCGTCGATTTTGGGTCGAAAAAGTCAAATTAATTTTTTTCGATTTTCGCCCAATTTAACATTAGGACCTTATGGGGAGGCAAACTTAAATTTTTTAAAATTCCCTTTTTGGCCCCGTGGGCGTTTATACTATCCAATTGGGACCCCTAGAAGATACTTCCGTCGAATTTGGGTCGAAAAAGTCAAATTAATTTTTTTCGATTTTCGCCCAATTTAACATTAGGACCTTATGGGGAGGCAAACTTAAATTTTTTAAAATTCCCTTTTTGGCCCCGTGGGCGTTTATACTATCCAATTGGGACCCCTAGAAGATACTTCCGTCGAATTTGGGTCGAAAAAGTCAAATTAATTTTTTTCGATTTTCGCCCAATTTAACATTAGGACCTTATGGGGAGGCAAACTTAATTTTTTTAAAATTCCCTTTTTGGCCCCGTGGGCGTTTATACTATCCAATTGGGACCCCTAGAAGATACTTCCGTCGAATTTGGGTCGAAAAAGTCAAATTAATTTTTTTCGATTTTGGCCAAATTTAACATTGGGCTCTTATGGGGAGGCAAACTTAAATTTCTTAAAATCGAATTGTTGGCCCCGTGCCCGTCGATACTATCCAATTGGGACCCCTAGAAGACAATCCCGTCGAATTTGGGTCGAAAAAGTCAAATTATTTTTTTTCGATTTTGGCCAAATTTAACATTGGGCTCTTATGGGGAGGCAAACTTAAATTTTTCAAAATCGAATTTTTGGCCCCGTGCGCATCTATACTATCCAATCGGGACCCCTAGAAGACACTCCGGTCGAATCGGGGTCGAAAAAGTCAAATTAATTTTTTTCGATTTTCGCCCAATTTAACATTGGGACCTTATGAGGAGGCAAACTTAATTTTTTTTAAATTGGATTTTTGGCCCCGTGGGCGTTTATACTATCCAATTGGGACCCCTAGAAGACATTCCCGTCGAATTGGGGTCGAAAAAGTCAAATTAATTTTTTTCGATTTTGGCCAAATTTAACATTGGGCTCTTATGGGGAGGCAAACTTAAATTTCTTAAAATCGAATTGTTGGCCCCGTGCCCGTCTATACTATCCAATTGGGACCCCTAGAAGACAATCCCGTCGAATTTGGGTCGAAAAAGTCAAATTATTTTTTTTCGATTTTGGCCAAATTTAACATTGGGCTCTTATGGGGAGGCAAACTTAAATTTTTCAAAATCGAATTTTTGGCCCCGAGCCCGTCTATACTATCCAATTGGGACCCCTAGAAGACAGTCCGGTCGAATCGGGGTCGAAAAAGTCAAATTAATTTTTTTCGATTTTGGCCAAATTTAACATTGGGCTTTTATGGGGAGGCAAACTTAAATTTTTCAAAATCGAATTTTTGGCCCCATGCGCGTCTATACTATCCAATTGGGACCCCTAGAAGACACTCCCGTCGATTTTGGGTCGAAAAAGTCAAATTATTTTTTTTCGATTTTGGCCAAATTTAACATTGGGCTCTTATGGGGAGGCAAACTTAAATTTTTCAAAATCGAATTTTTGGCCCCATGCGCGTCTATACTATCCAATTGGGACCCCTAGAAGACACTCCCGTCGATTTTGGGTCGAAAAAGTCAAATGATTTTTTTTCGGTTTTGGCCAAATTTAACATTGGGCTCTTATGGGGAGGCAAACTTAAATTTTTCAAAATCGAATTTTTGGCCCCGTGCGCGTCTATACTATCCAATTGGGACCCCTAGAAGACACTCCCGTCGAATTTGGGTCGGAAAAGTCAAATTGATTTTTCTCGATTTTGGCCAAATTTAACATTGGGCTCTTATAAGCATTACTTGTCTTACCACCTGAGAAGAGCAGTTTTCGATTTGGTCTTCAGGTTAAGATTGCATACATATCGCTGTATTTATCCTCATCTTCGAATCGGAAAGTCAAATTGTTACCCATTGTATAGGGAAAGAAACAGTTGTGATTCAATCCATGGATACTTTTCCCAGTTGATTTAGTGGAATAGCTAATGCTATGGCAGAAAATGACTTCAGTTTGCGGACTGATCATACCACTCATACCGTATCACAACGAGAATCAAATTGAATGCTTGTGCCTTTGCCTGGCATAACGATCATTTTTAGAAAATAATTGGAATTATTAAATGTTTCACTGCTATCACATATGCTTCACTTTTTTTTTGCAACCAAAGTACATAATCTATATTTAGAAGAAAAGTTGTTTCGTGATAGTAGTAGCATCTCGAATGAAATGTATTCCACGAGAAATTTTAGCATAGCCATGTCACGATATTGAATTAAGTTTCTTGATTTCTTATTCGAAATGGGTAAGAAAAGTGCCGAAAGAGAGGGTCCCAGGTGAAACGTTGAGATTGTTGGGTTAGAGGGCGATGAATGACGGATATGCGGGTATTGGGGAAAGCTCGGTTATTTCTCTGTGCGGCCATTATCATCAATATTTTTTACCCTCTCGAGACTATAGAGAGGCCAAAAGAAATATTGAAAGGTGTAGAAAGTACGAGACATGGTTTTTGCGTTGGAACACACAGGAGGCGAGATGCCTATGGTAAAAGATGAGAGGGGGCACGTATCCGTGTTTCCACACTGGCGGTACATCCGATGTAAGATACGGCGCGTCACGACCTATGGCTTATACCTCCGCTTACGGTGTAAAGTGTACTCTAAATCGTACAACTCCCTTATGCTATTGGTATTTCCATGAGAGCTAGCCCCGCAATATATTCCCTCTCTTGGAAAGATCTCTCCTCTGTGAGACTCTTCAGCAGTGTTGATTATGCGCATAATATTTTTATAACAGCACACTCATACCACTGGGGAAATTGCTTTGATCCATTATGCCGTCTTGATTGAAATGAGTCGGTGATAATCTTCAGAGGTGATTTGCTCCAAGATTTACAATATTCATGACGTTAAAGGCAGTTAATTAACCGCCAAAAAACAGTACTTTGTTTAATCTTGTTTGGTTATTCCAAGTGATCCAATGAGACAGAGATCAGGTCATTGTTAAAGGCGAGCAGATGGGAATGGACGTGGGAGTATCAAATGAGGAAAAGAAGGCACGGTTGGAGTTAAAGGGATACAGACAGGACAGGGTAAGGTCGTATAAATCGTCGTCGCTCGGATTCCGGGCAGCTTCGCTCCATTGTCCGCTCTGCTCACAGGATTTTGTACTTTTTTCTCCTCTCTGATTTTCTCCCAGCCCCTTTGCATACATTTTTTCCTCCCAATGAAATTCACTTTTTACTTATTGAAACTTTACACTTGGTTTTACTTTCAAGGCCTCTAACATCCACCATAGCCAAATTTTTCACTCCATTGATAGAGAGAAAGGAGTCAATTCATTGCTGCCAGTGACCTCTACATTTTCTCCGAGGAATTTTACCTATTTGTCATATTTTACAATTTAATAGACCATTAATCATGGGACTCGGTGAAAAAATAATATTTTCTTCCGAGGAATCACATGTAAAAGGCTAGGATGCAAATGATTTGAAATCATTTCCCGTAGAACGTCGATCATCATACCAGTCTCTGCAAATCAACATATTCTCCCAGAAATTGTCTTATTCGGCTCTTATAGGGAATTACTCTTGTCTTCATAAAGTTAACACGATAGAAATCGCTTGAAACTCTTCTGGTGATCAATGCCTCGTTCGACGTTCCTCTCGCAATCCCTCCCTCCTTACAGTCGAAAAAAAGATAGTAAACGAAAAAATGGAGGAATAAGAGTAAAAGAGACACTGTTATATACGACTTGCGACTGCATATCTTTCATGGTTCTCTGCAGCGGCGACTCCTGGGTGCTTTCACCGGGACTTGCAAATTTCTTTGGGACTCCACTTGCGGTCCCGACAGAGTCAGCGCTCCGCGTACAAGTAGAGGCCATTTCATATATAAAGGGAAGGATGCATTCGAAGCAAATCTAAAATCCCTCTCTCTTTCCTTCACTCATCCTTTTTTCCTCCTTTTCGTACCGCCAGATCACTGTGCGATAGGGCCCACAGAGCCCGCGTGCGCCTCGCTCAAACCCCAGTCTAATTTGCGTAACTCCATTCCGAGAAATTCGCCCCCCCCCCCCTCCGCCCGCTCGCTCAACATCGGTTCTTCTGTCTCGTTTTGTTTCACTTGTGCCTTTATCGCATTTATTCTTCAATTTTTTTTTGTCCACTGAAGAAGAAAAAAAGCCCTTTCTTTTTCAACTGTCATTTCACTCACCTGCTGGTCCGGAATAGAAGGAGATTCTTTGGCTGGCCTTTTTGGCGGGATATTGTCTTGTCCGGAGGCATATTGAAATCAGAATTGGGGAAGCAGTGCCACCATTTTCACGTCTCTGCAACAAGCTCTTTTTCTCCGTCGATGTGATCGGATTCTCACATCAATGACGGTACGGTAAATTAGCCGCTTAAGTTGGATAAGCATAAAAGAATGAAAATTGAAGCGGTTGATATAGCCATAAAGTTGAGGGGTAGTCCAGGGGTTAGAGGGCGAGATATCCATGGAGAAACGAGGGATAGGACCCCCGTAGGCGACAGCGTGCCTTCATCCGATGTATCGCTTCTTCGTCGCATTCACCGCGTCCTCCACTGTTTTAACTCGCCATTCTAAAAATTCTCCCCATACCTCTCGGCGTTCATATATTTTTCTTGTATCGTCTCTCAAAGCCCCTACCCAGTCTATCATCATTATTTCATTATGAGCATTGATTATTTCGTGTGAATTCCTGAGCGACACTGGTCTTACAGTCAATCAATGGAGAACATTCTGCTTATGGTTGAGTTGATGAGATGACAGAAAATATATAATGCCTCGTTTTCGAGAAAACCTGGAGTACAGAGCGAATTAAATGGAAGATTAAATATTTGAGATAGAGAGTGTGGGATTGAAAAAATAGTGGAATGATGGCAATAGAGCTGATGATAGGATCGATAAGGATGAGGGACTGTAAAAGATAAGGCGCTTGCAAGCGAGCATCATGCGCAGCCCTACCAGTACCATTACACCTGGTTTTCCCTGCGTTCACTATATTCTCCGCGTATTATTGTAACATCGGGCTTTACCACCGCCATGATGAACTAAACAGAGCCATCGATATATAATCTTTCGTATTAAAGGAAGAAAATTGCTTTCATTACGGAAAGTCATTTCCGGGATAAAAAAATTGATTAATTTTTCGAAAATTAAAAAGGGACAATTTTCATAAATCAACAAACGATTTTCTCAAATGGTGTAATTTCATTAGAGCTTTTCCCCGGGAGTCGCACGTTTAATATGGTCATTATCATCCAATCGTTCACCCGTTTACCTCTTGAAAATGATCACTTTCTCTCTTACATATGCATACACACACCACACGTCGATTTTCCATGACATTATTAAACATGCGAAAACGGAAGAAAAATCAGACAAGTGAAAGGAGAAGGGACTGGTGTGTATGATAATACCAGGTGGCTCCCCACGATGTGGTTCACTCTCGTGCCCACCCCTCTACATCATTTTCGACGGCTGCTGTTTATTGCCGGATGCAAATGCCGTCTCGCGCGCGACCTCATGCCACCGTTCCCAGTGAGAATAACCTTTTTTCTTCTCATTTTTTTCCTTGTTCTACCTCTTGTGAAATATGTAATTCGTGCATGTAGATAAATCAATTTAGCGGTTGACTGAGACACTGGCATTCACTCCTAGAAATGCATTTGACTAGGCTCACAACTCTCAGTGACAAAAATTTTCGTCTTGAAAGTTGGAAAAATTCACTAGAGTTAATGCAGCAAACGCGAAACGAACATTTTTCGAATCATCGAAATTAGCTGACGATTTGTCTTCGTTACACCCACATGGCACCCCAGGGGGGGATTCTCCATCTCTCTCTTTTGCTCTTTCATTTATCCCTTATGCTCAATAACAACCTGACTTTTTTATCCTTCTGCTCCCCGGTTTTTTTCTCACCCATGACGTTTTATATGTAGTCAAGCGGGCGCTTCATGCACGACAACGCAGAAGGACGGCAAGAGCACGGGTCGCGCAATTGTAATTTATTTGGCCGATAAATACTCGCTTGAGAAAGCCCAAGCTGTAATGAATTGTGACCAAAGTGCCGACCCTAGGCTCATTTCACGAGTAATCACTGAAATACTTGAAAAATTCTTCCTATCTGGAGATATGGACGAGTCATGATTTTTGGGAGTCTTCCTCAATGACTCGGATTCATATTCATCTTTTCTATTCCATCTTATCCCTGGATAATTCTGAAAGGTATATGTTAGCCATGATGGTTGATGGAAACGATATGTAAATGCGTCATTACTGAATGTTGGTACTATATGCACCAAGTATAGCTCCATCCTCTCACTCTATAAATCACGTAAACATCACTTGGCTTTTATATTTCGGTGCTCGTCCGCTGGAATTCACTTGGCTCCTACAGGTTTTTTACACTCGTCTAACGTACACTGTACAGCTTGATGCGTAGGTGGACAGGAGAAGGTACCAACACGCTGTGCGAACCAAAATGATGGACATTCTGCCGCCGAATGGCATCAGCAATGATTAAAACAAGTGAAAAATGAAAAATAAAAAAAAATAATAACTAGTGGCGTCCATTGATGGAGGAAAATGGCATAAAAACCCACTAGTCTTTAACCCACGTAACGTCTTGTCACCCAACACTACATGAGGGCCATCCAGCGCGCTTAACGAATCCATCTCCAAGTGTGGATATGTTAAGTACTCTCTATTATCCTTGCAAATAAATGGAAATGCGACTTTTATGATTCATGTGATTATGATGGATGTATTCGCAAAATGTATCTCCTTCCTTTTTCTGTTTTCTTCTCTTTTCACTCTCGACTTACCCTTGAGGTACCTTCAAGGTGTACAACTTCATAAGCCACCAAGGTATGGGGTTTTCCTCCTGCATTTTATTTATTTAACTTTAATCGCTTTTTCCCCATCCTCTCTCTATGTTTTTTGGTAGACGAACGTTTCCAACGATTAAGCAGTGAAATTTTTTTCCAATCCCCATCCGCAAGTTACTCTCGACCCCATCCATGAATATTCCAAGCTCAATTAACATAACTCGGTGTTGACTCCCAAGAACGTGTATCCCAGGTAAGACTTGGAGGCCTCGAAAAATATTTCGTTTATTTTTACTTGTTTTTTCATCTCCTTATTGCTTTATTTTGCCAGACACACCCGTTTTCGGTTATTCACTCAAGAGAGTAATCGGCTCTGCTACCGTTTTGGTAATAATCAAGAAAAAAAATGGTGAAATTCGGGATTTGGAGGACAAACTGGTCCTCAGTGGAAAGACCAATGAGATTTAGGGATTGACTTGGCAAATTAGCTTTTGACCATCGGCTCATAATTAGTGGCATGCAGTTTCAAAGATGATCATCAATCTTGCTGTATGCACTCACTAAAAAAGAAACAAATATTATCTAAAAACATCAATTGCTAAGCATCGTTTTTTTTTCTGTGTGTTTCCAAAGGTTCTCGAGCGAGTAAGTTCTTTCTGGCAACAGGTGGGCGAGAATTCTCTATCGACCCGAACTCTGGAATTCTTCGTACTAGGATATCCTTCGACAGAGAGCTCAAAGACAACTACATTTTATCTGTTGGTTTACGCAATGACATTGGCATTGGCCATTGCCAGGTAAGATAACTAGTAAAATGAATAAACACCGCTTGAAATATTTGGATGTAAATTATAATGGTGACTTTTGGGCCGCAGGTCGAACTCAGCATAGAAGATGTCAATGATAATCCTCCGTCGTTCGCAACTTCCTCAGTGCGTATATCAGTGCCAGAGTCTCATGCTCTCCATACCGCCCTGTACGTTGCTCATGCCACTGATCCTGACGTCATTTCCTCCCAGCCAATTCGCTACATTCTCGCTCAGAACAGCAACGAACTCTTCGGCATCGACAGTCACAATGGTGAGCTGTACCTCATACGTAGATTGGACTACGAGACCCAGCAGCGTCACACACTGCTGATAAGTGCATTAGACGGTGGTGGTCTTTCAGCGAATCTCAGCCTCAGTGTTGAGGTTCAGGACGTGAATGACAACCCCCCGGTGTTCGAGAGAAACGAGTATCACGTTGAGATTTCCGAAGGCGCCAGGCTCGATTCACAGGTGAGAAAAATCTTCATTACACGCCCATCATGCTCGCATTTGTTTATGCGATATCTATACACATATAGTATCTATGTATATGGCCACTATATATATAATAGATAGATTCTTGAGTACAACGGTTGGAACGTTGTGAGCCTGTATAGTAATAAACCCAAATGAATAGAGGCGTGGAGTTTAGCCTGCCCATAGTGCCCACTCAACGAAGACAGAATAGTGTGCAGTTAACAGGGACCTTATGCCCATACATCGAGGTATTTTAACCGTTCCTTTTGCCCTTTTCCTTCTTTTTCTTCCTTCCCATATATCTTTCAACTATCCTAGACGCGGATGCGTAATTTCATCCGGGACAAGGAGGAAACCCGTCCTCATTCGACCTTTGCACTCTAACTGCTTCTCGGGGCGGGCATAATGTGTACAGATCACATATATTGAAATTCAACAAGTCCGCCAGTAATTGTTATGAATTCTCTCTCTCAAGGTTTTGCAAGTGACAGCTTTGGACTTAGACACGGGCAACAATGCGAGAATCAGTTATAGACTTCAAGGCTCGTCATCATTTCGCATAAGTCCTAACACGGGATGGATATATCTTACTCAGAGCCTAGACCGTGAAACAACAGATCGTTACGCACTGACAGTACTCGCCACTGACAATGGTAGTCCAGCGGCAACGGCGACTTCATCAGTTCTGGTTACGGTCCTCGATGACAATGACAATAGTCCACGCTTCGCCAAGGATTTTTATTCCTTTGACATACTCGAGAACCTACCATCCGGCACATTAGTCGGTACTGTCACAGCATCTGATCCCGATCTCGGAAAGAATTCACTACTGAGATACGCAGTTGTTCAGCACAACAGCAGCTTTGCCATCGATCCTGACACCGGTGAGTTGCACTTTTATTTCGACTCTTGTCGCTTTTCATTCCTTGCATTTTCTATTCCACCAAGTACTACATACAATTTACATTTGTTTATAAATTAGCAAGACTAAACCCTTTCTCAGATATTTATGTTGTCTTGTATTGTTAAAATATCAATGTTTCTACCAATGGTCATCTCGTGAAGGGCACATGCGCGCGGAAGTAATCACACGCACAATTCGTCGCAGCTGGAGGAGCCCATGTGCAATAATCCGATATAACCATTATATTCTACTGAGGTGCCTCAACTCAAAACCTCATCCTCACAAGTTTCACTCTTCTTTCATTCCTCTTTTTAATGTTTTTTTTTATCTCTCGTTGCCTCCTGCACGGGATCACCACCCTCTTGCGGACGGGTTTAACGACGCGATCGGAATTCGTTTTGAGACTCCAGTATATGTGTGTGTATGTGCACCCATATAGATGGGTTGCGTATATTGCAAAGAAAGGTAGGAGGAAGAAGATGAAGGAGAGAGAGGTAGGGGGAAATCACGCGAGAGGTCGAGGAAGAAAGATAGATTGATCAAGGACCCTCTCGGCATTGGGTGTTACGGAGGTACCATAGAGATGGGTATATAAGACTATTAATTTTCTAAATAGCCACTAGCCTCTATCTAAAGACTTTGAGACACGTATATAATTTACGCTTTCGCTCTCCTCGGTTGCGTCAATCTCGCACAACTCGCGTATACATTAACATCTATTGTTCAGTTCCCCCCCTCTCCTCCCTCTGGAAGTACTTTTTGGGGATCTACAATCGATCTTAATTCGCTTGCGGCTAATCAAAAGGGACTCTTCATTGATATTTAATCACAGTTTCAAAATGTTTTTTCTTGTACGTAATTATTTCTTCATCACCTATTATACTTTGTATAGATAATTTCACTAAAAAAGCATGAGATCACGTTTCTCGAGGACATGAACTTGATAGGCTTTTAACACATTGCGCGTCACGTGAATTGACACATGACATAGACATACCATGGTTGAAACATGTGATTTGCGTTGGTTGTAGGGTTTGAGCTAGCCCCCCATTAGCTAGTCGTCGATAAGGCGAACCTGCAGAACAAGTCATGGAGGTGCATAAAAAAATTGAAGAGATTTCAATAAATAAACATTCGTTGATTTAATCTTTTGAATCTTATTGTATCACCAAAACGATGCCCAGTGGAAACTTTTATTCTTTTCTGAACAGCGCGACTTGTCCAAATATTGAGAAGGAATGGAAGAAGAAACGTTTTTAAAGACTATAGTAAAACCTGACAACACGAAAAGTGCATTAGCGCTCGTCCTACTACCCTTCTTCGAGTATATTTTTCTTTCCTTTTTACCCACTTTATTATGGGACAACATTTCGTTCTCTTCCCATTTAGAAACACGAAACTAAAGGCGCACTCCCGCGCGACCTAACGTAAACCTTCGAATCCCACCAATGGGATACAAAGACTTGACATGGCAATATTAAAAATGTACTAAACCCGGCAGAATTCATTTGTCTCATATGACTTCCTGCTGTAAGCACATAAGTGTGAAATATTTATCATGCATTGAAAATGTATTTCCTATTTACCAGGTGAGATAATAACGAGAGAACCACTTGATCGGGAGTCCAAGAATCTCCATGAATTAGTTCTCGAGGCCAGAGACCACGGAAGCCCTTCAAGAGCAGCACGGGTGCCTCTACGCGTATCAATTCTCGATGTTAACGATAATTCGCCGGAGATAGTGGATCCCCAGGGGGACGTGGTGAGTGTCCGCGAAGAGCAGCCCGTGGGTACTGAAGTGGCTAGAATTCGAGCGTTAGACTCAGATGTAGGGGAAAATGCTACTATCACATACAGTATTCTCAAGGACAGGGACTCGGATGGTTACAACGTTTTCACGATCGACCCCATAACTGGAATGATAAGAACCAAATACGTTCTTGATCACGAGGAGAGGGATGTATACAGGGTGTCAGTGAAGGCGAGTGACGCTGGTAGACCATCGAGGCACAGCATTCGTGTTCTCAGAGTGGAAGTTTTGGCACTGGCCGACAACAGACCCACTTTTACCAGCAGCAGTCTGACTTTCCACATAAGAGAGGATGCCACCATCGGTGAATCAGTGGGATCAGTCACTGGATCGGGTCCTGCAGGAAGGGTAGCCTACACGCTCACTTCGCTCATTCCCCAGACCGAACAACCGGCTTTTGATGTTGACAGATCTTCAGGGCAGATTGTTGTAGCTTATTCTCTGGATAGAGAAAACGTGAGTGAATATCATCTTGAGATTAGAGCCTTAGACACAACCTCTATCGGCAATCCCCAAAGCATTGCTGTTTCTGTGAAGATCTTTGTCGATGACGCTAATGACAATTCTCCCAAGTGGTCTGACGATCCAATCATCATCCAAGTGTCAGAAAATTGTGTCATTGGAGCGACTATTTATAATTTGACTGCCACGGATGCTGATGCTGGTGCCAACGGAGATCTGAGGTATGACTTGGTCGCTGAATTTCCGGTTTCTGGTATTTTCGCAGTGGATTCACTCACTGGTGCATTAACCATCGTTAAGATGCTAGATAGAGAGGAGAGAAGTGATTATACACTCTTACTGAGAGCGACAGATGGGGCTGGTGATGGTGAACGACTTGGAACAACAGTCACAGCTAAAGTAGCTGTTTTGGATGAGAATGATAATGATCCAATATTTATTGCACCCAATAATACGAGAGTCTCGGTTACCCCCGATGTTTTGCCCGGCGCCAATATTGTAAGGGTCATAGCGGTTGATATGGACATGGATAATAATGGACGAGTGTCTTATGTCATCAGTTCGGGAAACGAAGACTCCAGTTTCTCTGTGGGATACGAATCGGGTATGGTTACACTCGTTCGGCCATTAATCAAAGATACCGTTCTTCAGATCACTGCTAATGATCATGGATCACCACCTCGTCGGGCTCTTCTCAATCTAACCATGTCCATGGCGGTTGGACATATCAGTGGACCGCCGCGTCTGCTGCAAAACAATCCAAGCGTTCGGGTCTCTGAACATCTTGCCGTTGGCGGGGCTATTGTCAACGTTGCGGGATCAGCACTCGGCGATCATGGTGAGTATCCTTTTCCTATTTAGTTACTTTCAATTTTTCACCTCATATGTTGTAGTTACCTTCAATTCTCAGTCGTACAAAATTTGATTCGCACTCCCTTGCAATATATACATGCGACTGCTACACGAAACGTGCGATTTATTCTATATCTACTATTTGAATGCAAATATTCCCACAATACTATTCGATCGACTTTTGATGTTATCGATTCAAGAAGGTCGGGCTCGGTATCAAGGGCACAAAGTCGTGTATCCGGAAAGGGTTATTTGAGCAAAGCCTGGATATTCCATATGTACATATATATATATATATATATATATATATATATATATAGAATAAATAAAAGTCAAAGGATAAATAGAAATGTGCAATGGAGGTGGTGGAGTAAAAACAATGGCCGCGTATATCATCATGCAAGAAGAGAGGGCTTAGTCGCTGGCCCGCGATACGCATAGGCAAATCACCCGAGGTGCATGAGCATGTCCCCCATTCCCCTCTTTGGTTTTATGTTGAGAGGGGTAGAGTTCTGCTCCCCAGTCGGTATTAGCTTTGTCTAAAACCGCTGAAAAATCAGCGACAGGCACAAGAACGTACTGCGGAATTTCACCAATGGAATACATTAAAATGCTTGAGTTGGTGTAACAGACTGAGAGAGAGAGAGAGAATGAGAATAGTAAATCAACACCTAGTAGCCAAATACGTTGAAATATTATACAATTGTTTAATTAACTAGTGATCCTCGGGTAATTATGGGTCCACTAGTTGCTTGCAATTTTCACGGTCATAAATGCGAGAAATTTTCTCTTTCAACGAAATACGCGGCCCACACGGATGACCTGACTATGGATCCTCGTACGTATATTCACATATTGTTGTGCCTTTTTGTGACAAAAAATAATAAGAATAAATGAATGCTTGGGACACTCGGAGAGGGAAAAGCGGTGGATTATATTCTACAATGTTGCCATTTGCGACGACATTCACGTGTGCCGGTCCACTAAGATCGGATTTCGGCTACGACGTTACCAGTCGGAATTATTGTAATTTATGAGCCGTCTTTCGTCGCACAAAATACACCCAACTACTTCATTTTTTTCTCTCAATTTGTTTTCCTTTGATTTTCGATCATTTTTTTTTTCATCAAATTATTTATTCGGATTGTCATATCTCGATTGTAAATTAGGATCATCCCCCAAAAATGTGATGTATATTTATTATCACTTGGTGTGTATTTCTTTTTCAGTCAATGTAAGCTTTCACATTCCTGATGGCGTTGGATCCAACAAATTTTCAATAGCTCCCAGTGGATTGGTGACCCTCGCTGAGGCACTTGATCGTGAGACTACCGCACATTATCGTGTTCCAATTTTAGCTAAATCCAGTAAATTGCTTGATCTAACAACACTGGAGATTATCGTGAATGATGAAAATGACAATGCCCCTGAATTTCGATCTGGGGCGTGCTACACACTGGCTGTACCTGAGAATCAGGAAATATCGATAATTCATACAGTTGCGGCGGTCGATCTCGACGATGGCAAGAATGGAGAAATTGTTTACAGCATAATTGGTAAGTTTTCTGTGTAATGGAAAAGTGAGCATTAACGATTCAATTGGAAAAACTGTATGTCCCCTGTGATAATTAATGAGCTAAGATTGAGTGGAAAAAGCTCATCTGGAAGAGCGAATATGAGTTTCAAGATGATTGTGTTTCAGGGGGCAATGATGGGGGCAAATTTCGACTCGACCCTGCCACTGGAGATCTCTCAGCTGCAAGCCTCGATTGCGAAACTGTATCAAGATATATTTTAACTGTGTCAGCTAGGGACAAAGGTCGACCCAGCCTAGAAGCTCACTGCAATATCTCTATAATCGTCTTAGATGTAAATGACAATTCACCGACGTTCGCACCAAAGCACCGTGACACCCCTCGGCTGACAAAGTCCTCGGAATACTCCAGTTTCGCCCAATCGTTTCACCAGTACTATCCTAATTACTCTGGTAAATATAGTTCTACCATTTCTGAGGATGCGCCCGGGGACTCTTCAGTGATGACAGTCCGAGCCACCGATCCGGATCAGGGATTTAATGGGAAAGTAACTTACAGTATTGCTGAGGAAACGACGTGGCACTTTCGGGTTGACAACCTCACTGGTGTCATTACTACGGCGGGGTAAGAGGCTATTAAATATTTTCTTTCTCGCAAATGTTTTAGTCTCCAATTCAGCTTAAAAAAAAATACTGAATTTGTTAAAAACCACAAAATTATATCGTCTGAGATTTATTTTTATCATTTTTATTTCTGTACAACTGACAAAAAATCTAGACGAATATCTGCATCATCGTAATTATTTCCACTTTGCAATATCTCAGGGGGACGCATTAATTTTTATCCCATAGATAACCAAAAAGAACCCCCATCTAATTTCATTCTGTGGCGTTAATTGCAACGACCTTTATTACCCGATTAGGATCGGGAATATAGTACTGTCTTGATATATTCCCAGCACATTAAAGCCACATTGGGGATTGAGAAGAGAGCGCAACGCGTCGTAAAATAGAAAGGGAATGGAGAAAAAAGTGGTGTTGAGAGAAAATTTTAAAACCCAGCCATTTGCAATAAGTGTATGCACATGTGAAAAAGAGAGGAATAAAGAGCTGCCGTAAAATTATTAAGTCGCTTCCACTGAAGGCGATCTAAGATTAGATGCTATGACGGTAATCCATAGGGACATTTTCATTGGTTTACGCATCATTTATACACATTTGTTTTCTCCTCACTCGTATTAACGAGATCCAAGCGCTTTGCCCTTTTTTACATAAAAAAAAACGTCTTCAACAAATGCAGATAGACGTTGGAACTTTCAATTGAGCTTTCATTTGAGATAGGGCGAAGGAATATTATCCCACGATTCGCTGGTTTCATTTTTTCTTACAATTCTCAATTGATAATTGGCCTCAAAATGTAGACAGATTTCAAAAACTACTACAGCAAATTATCACAGTTTTCTTCCCTTATTGAACCTCACGGTTTTTATGCTAAAAACAGATTATAAATAATGAATTTTTGTGAGGTTCATTGACTTGCAATCGAGAGCCTACAAAATATGAATTATCAACGTTTCATTATCGAAGGAGCGACAATTAAAGGTACGAAAACGCCATAACTATGCAGATAGTGACAAAAATAAATACGAGTGGAGAATGAAGTCTTAATGACAAACCCCAACTTTCTGAGTCTCCGTAACCCATAAACCGTTTTTATACATTCGTTTTTTCCTCCGTAATCTCTGAATGTCAACCGGATTCGAAGGTCGGTCCCATAACCATTCCCCTTCCCGAGAATTTCAAAACATTCTTTTCTTTATCTTAACATTGGCATGAAATTTCCGTTATCACAAATTCCAACGCTGGAATGAAGCTTGAGATTTCACGTTTATAAAATTGACGAGATTTTAAAGTAAATTGATGAAATTAGTGGTAAAATGGAATATTAAGAGGAGACATTTGATCACGAAAAAAATACATTATTATCCATAGACATTTCTCCCTTAACATCACGAGCACTCCCTTTACAGTGTCTCTGACCTATGCTGGCCACCATAAACATGCAAAATTCCCTTGCTTATGGGCCGTTTTTTTTTTATACGACAGTCGTGTGTCATTTTATCCCCCGATAACACATGGCATTTCAATGCATTATTTTCCAAGCCGGCGAAATGTCTGATATGCAAAACAAGGACGCACTTTTTCATTCTCTTTGGTCATTGAATCATTTTTTTTTATCTTTCTTTGTCGACCGATCAGGAACTCATTGTTGTAAGATGTCAATTAAAGCAGCTTCTGGTATTATCAATAACAAATATTCGTTTGGCCTTGTCAGTCCGTGTGATTTGTTTCAATTCGAAAAATGGTCTAAATGTCTGGAAGGAACTCATCTAGTACGAGTAATTAGTTTGGAATACTTTGATATATGTCTTGGAATATTTCGCATCTTGTTTAATTATGAATTTTATTAAAATGTCTAGCCAACTGGATCGCGAGCGCCAGGCGACTTACAATTTCCTGGTGGTTGCCACTGATGGTGGTTTGTACGATGCAAAAAGTAGTTCAATCCCCGTAGAAATTAACCTGAGTGATGTCAATGACAATGCTCCGGTATTCGAGAGAAATCCAGTAAGAGCTGCAGTGTCAACGTCGATTCAGCCCGGACACAATATTGTTCAAGTTAAAGCTGAGGATGCGGATGTGGGTCTGAATGGGGAAATTGTGTATTCATTCGCTCAGGAGGAGGAGAAGCCCAAATTCCGTATACACTCTACCACTGGGGTGATAACGGCCACTACAGCGCTCATACAGGACTACGCAAGGACGTTCCATCTGTCTGTCATCGCCAAAGACAGGGGGAATCCCCCAAAGAGCTCAACAGCTCATGTTGTCCTCAAGATCGGCGACACTGAGGATCTCAACCCTATCCTCATGTTCCAGAATGAAACGTACGAGGCGGTCATTCAGGAAAATTCACCTGTGGATATGGAAATTATTCGGGTGACGGCTGTGAGATCCGACGGACGCCGTCAGCACATGTCATATTCCATTGGAACGGGCAATGACTTCAACACGTTCATCATTGACGAGGAAAGCGGAGTCGTTCGAGTCAACGATCCAACTAGACTCGATGCTGAACTGCAAGTCAATTCTGGAGATCCGAGGTGGAGTGAGATTTGGCAGGAGGGAAGCGATAGAGGAACCAGAGCAATGCCGGTGGAGCAAGTTGCCAATAGAGTTTTAACACTTATTGCGAGAACGATAGGGCCAGAGCCCCTGGAGGCCTACGCTAGGCTTGTCATCCGGGTCTCTGATGTCAATGACAATCCACCGATTTTCACGCAGAGTCAGTACGCAGCGACGGTGCTCGAGGGCAATGCTAAGGGCAATTTCGTCGTAAAGGTGAGAGAGTAAAATTACTAAGCTTTAATTTCAACATACTGATGTCTAGTTTCTAACCTATTACAGAGAATGGATAAGACACTTTGCAATTGCCCATTTTTAGCGATGCCTCAATTGTAAACAGTCACATTTAGATCTTTATGTTTTTTTATGTCTCTAACAATGCATGATCTAAACAACTTCCTGCAATGAGTTATCACAATTTTTCATTCATAATTAATCAAAAAGTTCAACATCTCAAGGGTAATTGGGTTTGGCATTCGCACTTTGATATCTACTGTGAGAAAAACCTTGATTATTGTTTTAAAAGAAAATACTTTCCCTTCGGTGGCATGCTGTTCTACAACATTTACCACTCCTGTCCTCTACCATAATATCGAGTCTAACGTTTCTTCCATTGATTTCAGCTTTCTGCGAGTGACGCCGACCAAGGCGTCAATAGCAAAATTCTATATCACATCGTTGACGGTAATCCAGACAATGCATTCATCATAAGCCCCCCGTACAGTGGAGTAGTCCGAACAAACATCGTTCTTGATCGAGAAATTCGAGAGAAATATAGACTGACTATAATTGCGACGGATCAGGGCAATCCCCAGCTCACTGGCACCACCGCCCTCAGCATCCGCGTAATCGATATAAACGACAATCAGCCAACTTTTCCAGGACACAATGTGATATCCATCTCAGAGGGTAAGCCATCTATAGCGTACATCACATAACAAAAATTTGACATTTAGCTCACTTGCAGATAAGTAGTTAATAGGCATAGAGGAACTAAATTTGCAACAGATTATAAAAGAGTATGCATCGCATCATGTTACTATATAAAAAGAGTCGTTTTATTTAAGAAAAACCACGATTCACCTATATGATGTACATCCAAGGGTACCGTTATGCTATCGTGATTACACTGTTAATACCCACCATTGAGTTGTGGAATGAATCAGTGGTGCATATCACATGTCATGAATTAACGGAAGTTGAGGATTGCTCTGAGATAGTTATGCATTCGTCACGGATGCCCAGGCAAATGATGTTCCTTTCGAGATATTGCTATGTTAAATTTAATATTTCTCCCAAGATGAAGCATAATTTGTTTTTGGTGAACAAAAAAAATTGCATGGATGCTTATATTAAACAATATTTCCCAATTTTATTCTCAAGTGATTCAAAATGGCAGAAAGGAGGATGACTTGATGTCCCTGAAAAATTCTTTTCTACGGTTAACTTACAAATTTAATCTCATTAATATCGCTTTATACCTTCTAACAAATGAGAGAACTCAATGTTACGGGAGCTGTCAGTGAAAGAGCCAGCAAAATGAGCAAGTTTGAAGGGGGCATTGGATCCCTCATTGAATCGTTCCTGTCAATGCTTTGCATAAAAAAGCAAAGAGGAAAAGAAGGAGGGGGGGGGCGGATTGAGGAACAATATGGCTGCAGAAGACAAGGTAGAGCCCACTCGCAGCCTCCTATCTCTTCCTAAGTTATGCAGATTGTTCGGAACAGTTGGACTTTAATGTCGGCATAAATTCTTTACCACTTAACTTTATACTTGCAGCAAACTTGACTTTGTCTTTGACTTTTTGTTCTCTCGCCTTCATTTCTTCGTGGCTTGTTTCGTTAGGGCCCTCGGTTGCCTTTACGTGGGTGGATGGATGCCTCTGATCTATGTTTTATCATTTTTTTGCACAATTTTCATAGATAATTTAGAGTAATAACCGCGGAAATTTGACTGGGCGGACCGATAATTGATTTTAATTACTCCATCTGAAATCGAAGATTTTAATTACTGCACGAATTACCCGATGGGGGGGGGGGGGCATATCCTTTAGCCCCGCCTGCGTTTTAATCGTTTCTTGAACTCGTTTCCATCGTGAAACTCACTTTCCAAATGTGGACGAGACGAGGAAGAGGGGTTTGTTCGGACTCCACTATGTAGAGGATTTTAATCGCGTGCACACAGCGGTGTATTTCCGTAAAAGGATTAAATTGGCAAATGATCATCCGCTTGGAATCATAGGGTGAAAAATTAATCAAAAAGTAGGCGTTTGACCGACTTTTTTTCCCCCATAGCAATGTATGTCGGATGTGTCGGTTAAGGTTGAATCGGTATCTGAATTGATTTGTAAATATCAGATAGTTACCTTGAATGATAAATCGCTGTTTGAGTTATGCCTATTTGTAGAATAGTCAGATGAGCATTTTTCCCACTGGCCCCCTGCATTATCACATACATCTGACCGAGAGTTGGCTCTTGGAAGATGAACGGCACCAGTCGAAAACCGATTTACGTGACTTTAACGGTCACTATTGAATTTATGATGGAGCGTTAAGCACTCTCTTTTCACACTTGCTTAGGTGACTGTAAGCCATCACAGCATCATAGTATCACACCATCATGAGCTACTCAATTCCCTCTCCAAGCAGTGTATTAAAGTATTTCATATCAATAATTATGAGAGCCCAATTTTTTTTCTTCATTCTCGCGAGTTCCTTCTAGTTACTTTATTTGATTTTCCTTTCTTGATAATTTGCACCGATTCCATACACGCGATCACTCGAAATGAGAACAGAAGAGAGAAAGGGAGAGGAGAAAGAGAGCAAGAGAGAGAGAGAAAGAAAGAGGGAATGGAGCGTAGATCGAAAAGGAAATTACTTACGCCTTTTTTGTTTCATTTTCATATTCTTTGCTCTTTTTTTACCCTTTATTGCGTTTTTTATTTTTTTCTTCGCCCATTCATTTGCTTTGTTCTCTTTTTTTTCTAAAGGGGGAATCTCGGTGCATACGCACCTCGCCAGTCAGGTAGATGAATTACTTTGATAGGCAGTATCCAATGCATTTTAAGTATGGGCATAAGTGTGCCTCACTGGTGGAGAAAACAAAAAAACCGCCAGCCGTCAATGGAGATTCTATCATACGACTAACTACTCTTATCGCGGTAAATGTGTATTTCGAAGGATCTATTTCGCGGCTAACAAATCATGTTTGGGGGCAATTGACCTATCCGCGTATCAGTTTGAGAATCAGGTTTTCAGTTTTCGCGCCTCAAAAGACTGGGAGTAAATTCAAATGATTAGGAAAATAGAAGAAAAACTAACAGAACATACAACTTTTGTTCAGTCGAATTCAATGACTGTCTGTTCTTTCAGAGTAAAGGACATCTAATTTATGCACACATTATTATTTTTCAGACTCTCCAGTAGGGGTTGTTCTAACTACAATAACCGCCAACGATGTCGACAGTTCTCCCGCCTTGACATACCGTTTTGGTAGGGTTCCCTCGTCCATGCCCTTCAGCATTGATCGATACAGTGGAAAGGTTACTCTACGATCATCTCTAGACGCCGAAGCGCACTACGAGTACAGTCTTCAAGTGATTGCAAGTGACGGAATCCATGAGGCAACAACTGAACTGATTATCAGGCTGATAGACGTCAATGACAATGCTCCAACGTTCCATCAAGGCTATTATATGACTACACTATCAGAGGGAACAGAGGCCCTCGAGGAAATCATCATTGTCAACGCAACCGACTATGACATCCTTGAGGTCAACCGAATGATTCATTACTATTTACTGTCAGCGGTAGAGGGCTTCACCATCGATGCAGATACAGGAGCAGTGACAGTGAATAAAACTGGCTTAAGACGACCGCTTCCTAGGGAAATCTATCTGACTGTCGGCGCAAGAGACACGGGAAAGCCCTCACTATCCACCAACTGCTCGATTATCGTCCGACTCAGTGGACTCCGAAGATCCTCATCCAACAAGGAGTTCCAGTTCAACATCACTGAAAACGTTGTCAGAGGCATGACGATACTCAGACTCGCCGATATAGGATTAATTGACGGGGTTATCATTTCTGGAGACGACGGAACCTTTGAGGTCTCCAGAGGTGATTTAATCATCATCAAAGATCTCGATCGTGAAACTAAGAGTAGCTACACTCTTCAGGTGGGATCCAACATTCCCAATAGTACCTGTGGAAATGTAGCCACAGATTCAATTTCAATTAGTCTAGAAGTGGCTGACGTTAATGACAATTATCCGGTGTTTCTGGATACGAACAATGAGGTGTCGATACCCGAGGATTCAGCCCCTGGAACACTCCTCCTAAATCTCTCAGCCACTGACAATGACTTGATCAATACTCCAGCGTCTAGCATCCTTTATTCCATAACTTCAGGAAATGACGCTGGTCTGTTTACTGTGAATTCAACAACTGGAAGTATCTTCGTTGATTCGCCTCTAGACTGCGATCTTTCCCCCGAGACTCATCATCTCATCGTTCTGGCCTGTGATACTGCCGCGAATCCCCTGTGTTCCCTTACAAAAGTCGAAATTAATCTTGAGGATGTCAATGATAACTCGCCGAGATTCGCTGTACCAGAATATCTGGAATTCGTTGGGGAAAACGAGCCGATAGGCACTAAAGTATTTTCGGCAATGGCACCAGATCTTGACAGAGGTGTCTTTGGATCTGTCAATTATTCCATCGTCTCGGCAGCCTCAGGATTCTCAGAAATCGATGACAGCTGGAAACTCTTTAGGGTGGATTCCACGGGTTCTGTCACCACAAGTTCAATCTTTGATTATGAACAGCGAAATCGTTATGCCTTCACGCTGCGAGCAACTGATGCAGGAGGCAGGAGTGCCGAAGTTCGGGTGAGAGTTGAAATAGAATCGAGAGATGAATTTTATCCTCAATTCACCGAACGTATGTATAAATTCTTTATAAGACACAGCCAAAGCTCTGGAAGTATAATCGGCCATGTAACAGCTACAGATAGAGATAAAGGTCCAGATGGGAGGGTTGTCTATCAATTGACATCACAGCATCCCTATTTCAAACTCAATCGAACAACTGGGGCTCTGCTTCTGAAGAAGAAATTGCACTTTGAGCAGGCAATTGATGAGTCGTCTAGACTCGTTGTGTCTGCAAGTTCTGGCAGACAGGGCTCATTGTCAAATATGACGGTGGTGGAGGTTCGTTTTATTGATAATAATGAGGATAATGTCTACAGTGGTAACACAATAGCAACATCGAGCAATCTCGGTACAAACATGGCCATAGCAACGTCCTCTGGTCTCGCCGACTGGGCCCTGGGTCTCCTAATCGCTCTGATTCTCTTGATTGCAACTTTCGGAGCTATTTTTTTATTTCTTCACTTCAGGGGCAAAAAACTTAAGAGTAATTCCAAACCAGGGCTCAATGGTGATGGCAATGCGACGAGTTCAAATAGCTATGTCGATCCAAGTGCATTTGACACCATCCCAATACGAAGTGTAGCGGCGGTTGGAAATGGGAGTAACAACGGGGGATCCAACAGTGCTAATGGTGCGTGTTTTGCCCCACCTAAATATGACGAAATACCACCATATGGAACATCGAGTCAGGGACAGCATGCTACTTCAGAAATATCGGGAAGTGAGCAGAGTGGCTCCTCAGGTAGGGGCTCCGCTGAGGATGACGGTGAAGATGAGGAAATTAGGATGATCAATGAGGGACAGACAGACTCGGCCAGTGACTTATCGGTACACAACACTCAAGAGTATCTGGCAAGATTGGGAATAGTCGATGCACCCAATGGGTCAACCCCAAGGCGACCACCAGAGGCTTTGCCTCTCGATAGTTTGCATCTCTTCGAGGACGAGGCTGTTACCGAGGCAGAAATTGCAACGCTAATTTATGGCAAGATTGGTGGGGAGGGTGGACCCGGTGGACCATCGATGAATGGATCACTGAGTTCGATCGTTCACAGTGAGGAGGAGCTCACGGGTTCGTACAATTGGGACTATTTACTGGATTGGGGACCGCAGTATCAGCCACTTGCTCATGTCTTTGGCGAAATTGCCAGGCTAAAGGATGACGCAGCGAGTTTTCACTCGGGTAATTCTGGAGGCAGTTCAAGAACGAAAAATGTCGGCAAACCCCCACCACCTCCGCTCTTGACGTCGGTGGCTCCCAGATCCCTTGCAGCACCAGCACTCGCTAGGGGACTCCTACCGAGGTCCCCCATTAGCCATGACGCCTCGACATTTCCTTCGGCAGCTTTGAGCCCGAGCTTTTCACCTAGCTTATCACCCCTCGCCACCAGAAGCCCCAGTATTAGTCCTCTGGTGCCTACGGCCACTCCGAGACAAGGATGTGGCAGGATTCCTGGTGTCGATAATGAATTGAGGATCTAAACTACACTCCCTCTACCTTTAATCTGTTTTTTTTCTTGTTATTTATTTTGAGGCAAGGAGAGTGGGAAACATTTTGTTTATTGAAACAAATCAGCGGCGAAGTTGCGGACTGTATCGAGGCGATTTAATACATATATGAACTTTTCAAAAGTGTTTTCAAGAACTCATTGACCTTCATAAATAAAACGTGTATATCTCTCAGAAAATGGGAGAAATTGACTTGATACGGTCTACCACTTCAGTATTGAAATGGTCTAGAAGAATCAGACCCTGATCCAGCTTAAATCATTAAACAAAATTCTCCAACTGATTGTTTGTAATATAAAACGTGTATATGCATAGAGTTTTAGTGCCTTCATATTGAGATTAATCACTCCAGTCGATTACTGTAAATATCTCATTCAAACATCGATCGACCATTGCCAGACTGGAAATTTAAATTTAAGTAGTTGTTGTATATATATATACTATGAATTGTTTCATTCATCATTAAGATACTGATGCCTATGATTATTAAAAAGTGGAGTTGCATGTACGACTGACAATGATGGTATCATTACAATTCAACTTCACCATAAAATTGTATAGTTTTCTTTTTCAATAATTTTGTTGTGCATTGAGAGCTTGAATTGTAAAATTTCACTCATTCATATCATCGCAAAGAAAGAACTGATTTTGATATATCCACTAGAGTATCCCTTCTAGTGATAATGTATGATACAATTTTATATTATTGTATAAATGAAAACTGCCATCAAAGGGGTAGACAATTTTTGCACCTAGTAAACGAATTTTTTAGTGAAAATAATCACGACTTATTTATTCTTTCCCAAATTGCAATTATAGGGCTATATATTTTTGAAATTTCAATAACCAAGTGGTAAAGTAAGGTAAGTGGTTTTGGACTGAATCGCACTCTTTAGGCACCGGCATATAAAATATATCTTATGGAAAAAGCTTTTTTGCACAACACATTTGGTGTAACAAAAAAGTGGGAACGGTTTACTGTCTCCCTTCAATGTGTTATTCTATAAAAATTGGAAAATTTCTCGAAAAAAGTCGAAATGTACATTTACCAGTTTTACCGCCTTGCTACAAAACTATGACAGCAATATTTCTTGTTTTATCCAGGTTTGGAGAGGATGCGACAGTCATAATGAGTACGAGTTTTGAGGATATTCCCCAGTTTGTGTATAAACCTGCATTTATTATTCATACAACTTGTTGAGTCCTTAGTACATAAACACATCTATCAGTTCACACTAAAGTTTCGTAAGATTCTTGTTTCTCAAGGATTAGTAATCTACATACAGACTTGATAATAAAATGGTGATAAGTACTTTGATAATGAATTAACTTATCCTAGGACTTGATGATATTTTCACCATTCATGATGGATTAAAAACGAAAAGGACAACAAGTAAACCATGTAATACTTGTAATACTTTCATTTTTTTATGTTAAAGGTATTGTACATAGGTCTTGATTTTGGTTTTAGGTGGTGGACATAATTCTACACTAATTTATCGTCCGACTTATTACGATATACACAGATCAATGTTACCTACTGTCTATAATTGGCCAAACTCCACAAACCCGTCTTTTATTTTTCTATATTTGCAACTCCTCAAGTTTAATGAGCGACATCCAACACAGAAAGTGATTTTTTTTTCATCCTATTACATGTACGGGCAAATGTACATTATGAATTGTTGACTTTCGATACGAATTTTGGCGTTTTTACATTTGTTTTGGTGATAAAGCTCTCATTTTATGATGAAGTCAAGTAAAAATGGAAATATTTTCATTTTGTACTTCACTCCTTCATATAATCTCCAAAAAACTTCACAATTAAATAAATTCAACAATTTCCCTGCTATTACCGAATTACATTTCTCAACGGCAGTCTTACAATTCTCAAATTTGTTAAATTACCGTATGTGTGAAATTTTACCACTCACTCGTTTATTCCTTGTGCCTCAGGAACACAGTTCTATTCGTCTTACCATATAATATAAAAAAAAGGAGAAAAAAAGATCAATAATATGTTTTAATGTTTTCTGAAAATTAAATTTCACCTAAGTTCTCACCCGTCAAAAACTCGGTTAAAACAAAATCAGTAGTGTTTTTTATTTTTTCCTTAAATGCTACGAGCACCATATTATTACGGAAAAATAAAACATTGAAAAGTAACGTGTACTTTCACGACGCCATGATTTTTGTAGAACTGGCCCATCGAAATAAGGCACCATAATGTAATGACCATAATAATCTATCGTCGAATCTATCGAAATAACCAACATCCAGTTACAAAAAACAAAAATGAAAAAAAATAGGTACAATGGCAAAAAATAATAAGCAAAAAGACCATCATTAACTACATACAGATGTTTTACAATAAACATCCCTTAGAAATTCACGCATGCACACGCTAACTACACTCATGGTTCTACATAATTATTGACTATTCACCGATATGCGTTTTATAATTTTCACCAAAAGAAAAACCCTTGAAAAATGACAAAAATAATGATATCCTATTTGTAAACTCACTAGAATTCGAATGGGCGCAGGTCAATCCCATCCGAACGTTTAATTATTTGTCAAGTTGTAATGGCGGTGGACCACGAACCGTGGCATCTTCAAATAATCTCCGGTTTAGTTATTTATATTATCCAGTATATGTTATTGGATGAGTGTGATCGCGTCGTTATTACGAGATTATTCTTAATCACGTTTGTTAGACGTGATCCGACCATTGGTCAGACAGTCGCCTCAGAAATGTTGTTTAAGGGTCGAAAGGTTGACAAACTGCAAATTAAAATTTCAAACTTTACTATTAGTTGAAGAAGCAGCTAGAAGAACGCTTTCTACTTCTACTGTCAGTGTATTGTCACCCTCGGATGCAATGTAGGGAGTATTTTTCTACATTACCAATTTTACTTTTTCACCCTTGCCATGGATTGCCTGGTGCAGTAGTTGTACACTATTTAAAATTATTATCCAACATTTCAATCTTGAATTGCAGTAATTTTAAATGTAGAAGATGAGAGTAATTAAATTAATTTTTTTAAAGTAATTAATTTTTTTTTGTGAATTGGGAGACTAACTTGAATGTGAAAGTCTCTTTTCAAAATTACAATGGAAATATCCCGAGAATTTGATTTTTCTTTCTTTTAACATGGTTATTACCCTGTAGAGTGAAGCGGTAAGATAGTTTAAGTCCATTTTCCCCATTCATTTTATGCACGATGTTGCGTAACAAATTT
This sequence comes from Asobara japonica, assembly GCA_026005395.1. NCBI lineage: Eukaryota > Metazoa > Arthropoda > Insecta > Hymenoptera > Braconidae > Asobara > Asobara japonica. The sequence goes on along the minus strand of BQMI01000533.1, from coordinate 43,381 downwards.
GTACATCAATCAGAAAAGTGATTTAAACAAGCTTTCTGCTTGACTATTCAATTAACCATGGGTTGACCTACGCTCGATTGATCGCCACTTCTATGTTCGATCAGCAACTATTGAATAATCAATCGAGAACTCGACGATTGATCATACAACAATTATTTGATTGATTGTTAATCAGTATGTGGTGGTTGATCAATTGAGCATGAAATCAGACTCTTGGTAAACGCCCCATAAACTATCTATGATGGAAGATATTGATTGAAAAAATTCAAAGTGAAAAGGAAAATTGGGATTTTTTTGGATTTTTTCCCCTGATTTTTCTTGTAGCAAATCTGCATAAAAATCACACTGTATGTAATTGGAAGAGCAATGATTTTGATGTATCCCTGCCATCGATCCTCAGGTTGTGTTGTGTACATCGAACAAGCGCATGGATTCGAATAAAGAAATATCCTCGGCCCACAGTATGCTAATTCAATTAGATCCATGATAATGATGATGAAAATGATAGTGATGATGAGCATGATAATGACCACAGTGATGTCGAGTAACATGATCCTAGCCCTACCGACAAGTGTTTTTACTTGGCGATGCCGGAAATTCGAGTCTCATCCTGCATTTCCACGACAACTGTGTCAGGATCGGGTACTCTATTCGCTGATATGCAACCGTTCACTATCGTTGTTGGTAAGACAGTCTCAGACTGCGGAACAATGAGAAAAGTCATACATTGACATATTAAATTGAGAGAAAGAAAAAATGCTCAGAGTGATTACTCACTTGATATGCCGCAGCATCAAGGGCCATAAGCTCTTTTTTTGATAAGTGCTCGACAACAGCAGCGGCGTAACAGTCGCCAAGCATGTTGTTAGTCGTTCTCACTCGATCGCTGGATAATCAAAGCACATTTAGAAGTCACAACTAATTATCCTAACCCCAATCAATCAATTGGACATTACTCACACAAACCAATCTATGGCAAACAAGAGGGATACATCTTGGACTGGTGCGTCGATGGCACTGAGTACTACGAGAAGGAGGACCAGAGCTGCACTCGGAACCGAGGCTGATGATACGCTCGCTGCAGTTGATGTCAATCTACCAACAAAATTATTGTAATAAGTCACTCCTATACGTTCTTGGGGCAAATCTAAAAAAAAACGCTAACCTCCGTATATCGGCAAGTTGAAAATTTCATCATAAAACTGGGACATTTTTCACAAATTAAGCGAATAAGTTTCACCCAATGAATTGAAGTATCTGGCATAGTTTAATATTGAGCATTGACATGAAATGAGGAAAAAAAATATGGATTCTTTTTTTCACATCTATGCCGAAAAGACTTAGGTCCAGGAACTGGGTAAAATAACAATAAGGAAACTAGATACGGAAAGATCGGAAAAAGTAAAGTGCCTCCAAAACGGAAAATAAATAAAATGACTAGAATACTTTCATCAGTAATTTCGATGCGATTAAAAATTATACACAGAGAGTATTCGTGTTTTCAAAAAGAAATGATTCATTAAAGTTTTTTCGTATAGTAATTTTCATCTTATCCATACTACTTAATTTAGTTTTTCAGGACAAGTTTCTTAGACGTGCTGTATGAAAAAGAATCTAAATGAAGAACACAATTTTGACCAGATGTTGAGGGTAAAAGACATGGATGTGTTTAGTTAAAAAAATAGCTCTCACATGATTGTAACAATTTCTCCAAATCCCAAAAATATTCCATTCATCTGTGCGATAAAAACACTGGCAGTTGCGACAAATAGCGCAGTTCCATCCATATTAATGTTGCATCCAATAGGCAGTACAAATCTGGTGACCCTCGGGTCGACACTTAGCTTATCCGTCATCAGTCGAAAGGTAACAGGAAGTGCCGCCGCCCTGCGCAAAGCCACGTTAGCAAATCCCAAGATAATCATACTCCCTAATTTTTATGTTTATCAAGTCCCTCTCTACGTTATGCAGCATCAGGACTCGTCTCCGGAGCGCGCGTCTCTTTGGTATAAATATATCAAGGTCATTCTGGTTCGCTCATTCATGAATTCGATAATGTCATATACTTCACACTGCTACACTCCCACTCCACGCACTCTTCAAAATCATGGAAATAATTCAATAAAAAACAAAACAAGGAAAAATGGTAGAAATTATGTAATACAAATGAAAAGATGATTCAAGGAATTCTTTTGATTTAATTAGTTTCATCAGCTGACTATTTAACCGATGATTTATTATTCATTATTTACTCTGTAAGAAACAAATGCGATTGACCAGAATGACCATTCTCATGGGAATAACTGTGAAAAAAAATAAAGTGTCCGCTGATATCTGAAAGAAAAGTGTTTTTTTTTTTGTTCCCCTGGGGTTTTCACCTGTTCCTATGGTCACTGGCAACATCCTGGAACAAAGGTGGTATTGTACCTTTCAGCGGCCATCGTTACTTACCAACACACCCCACACTGAGTTTATTGTCTCGTTCATTCATAACTGTTTTCAATCAAGAGAAAACCACCTGCAAATAGGCCGCATTGTCGATTGATCTAATACATCATCATTGATATTCATATAGTAGTACTGTAACTCACGCAGTCACAGTTTATTCATTCTGATGAGTTCTCTGTAAAAATTTAATCCACACACAAAGTATTTTTTGTTAGAATCCGTCATAATCCCGTAATTCCGTTCATTTCGTATTTTGGTGTTGCCTTTTTCTGGCCTATTTTTCTTGTGAAACTTGTGAAATTCTGTGAACTTGTGAAAAAACGCCAACAAAAATGATCGTTGCTTGACAAAAACAAAAAACAAAAAATGGAAAAACTTGCTCCGCACAATTCAATATTTATTGTGTCTTTTTCTTCTTTCAATGAATGAAATTAGAGACTAGTATTGAAAATTAAAAAAAAACAAGGCACAATACTACTTCTTGATTAAACTGGGCAAATCATCGTTGCTTAACGCTACCCTGGCCGATAATTGAAAAATTAGATAAATGAGAATGTTTAGTAAATAAATTAGTGGGTGACGCTGCATTAGCCGCTCGCCAGTCATCGATCACATCGTCCACCCCCTGTAATTACACAATTTCGGATCAACGTAAGGAACAATATTTCCCCAGCTTAATCACTATTAAGGACCCATTGAGTCGAGTTGAATATCGTCTATTCGCCTTGAAAAATTTCCTGATTGCCAAGAGTTGTAACTTGAATATTGCATACTGTACTCAACAATGTTCTCATTCAAGTAGGAAGCATGAGATCAATACCTTCGTTGCTCATTTTGAGTACAACAAAATTATGCGTTCTTGGAAATGAAGCAGAGCACCAGCTTGAATTAAGTGAGCGTTCAATCATTAAGTCACACTATTTTCGGATATCTTATCATCCCTTATGTCACTTTTCACAAAATATCTCCAGACAGTCGAATTCTTGTTTCAATATTCTATTAAAATTGGAAATTACCTATCATCCCTAACGGAACCTGTCGACAGTTAGTCGAGAGTTTGTCGATAGTTAGTCGACTGTTTGTCGAGAGTTTGTCAATTTTTCTCTCGACCGGTGGCAATTTTCAAGAGTAACTATCGACAGGTTCCGCGAGGGATACTGCTTTTACGAAGTGGAGAAACGAATTGATATTCCCATTTTCGGCGGAAACAGTGAAGGCTCTACAGAATTATTGCGAAAATCTGATACATGAAGATTTTATATATCGACAAACTCTTCACCGCTCCATTGAGCATCTATCATTCATTCTCTTCCGATATATCTTAGCCGCTAAATCGATCCATAAATGACGAAAATTGGCTCCCTAGCGGTGAAATAATTATAAGGGAAATTGGCAAAATTTCGCACCCGGAGAAAATTAGGGGCAACGAAATTTGCGTATTTAAGAACAATAAAAAACATTTCCCCCTAATATTGCCCCCCCCCCTCCCTATACCATTGTGATATAATCTTTGAACATTCTCTGAATGGAGCGTCAATTCAAATCAAGTAGAGATCGACTTGAATGGACCAACTGATACTCTATTCAAGTCTACTGAAAATGAGTAGATTTTTCAATTGAATTAGTTTGACTCGCGTCAAGCAGGTCCCCCGATTCGGAATCAGGAAACTTTCCTTTTGGTGGTATTTCGTAAGAATGAAAGTGTGTTCTCCGTGAAGATAATTTTATGATTTGTAATCATCTGAAACGCTTTGGTACTCCCCGGTTTAAGTTACAGACGGCAAGACTCGAATCATTGCAAGTGCCTACTTAATATTGTAATTGGTAACTCATTCTGTCTTTTACAGCGTGGAAAAGACGTCTTTCTCGCTGCCTTGTGCATCATTTTTTGCCTCTATTTCTCGCTAAAAAATTGAGTGAAAAATTTGAAAAGAGGAAAGAAATTAGACAAAAGCAGATGCACCTGGAGTGATCAAGTGAGCCTCCATGCCCCGTTAATCCAGTCCAAGTGACACGGAGTCAGCTGACTTCCGGCTCAAAAGGGCACTGATAAATTTCGCCCCCACTAATTAATTAATCACCGATAGTTATAGATCGTTGGATGCGATCGTAGAACCGGAAGTATCGGCATCCTAAGTGCCACCTGGGGCTGCATACCTCTCAATCGCTTTTTCTTTTTGTCAATTTCAATGATTTTGATTTTTTTCATCTTTTCATCATTGAGGATCATTGGGAGTCTGAAGGATGGGGGGAAATATTTAGCATTTCACAGCGTTTTTATTTTCAAGTCCTATGAGTGGCTTCTTGAAGCTAAGTAGAGCGGATTTGAAACTCATTTGAGGAAAAATGAAAACTGAAGAGCAAAAAAATGAAAATGTAAAAGAGAAACGCTGTGCAAAACTCAAGGGTTTTTTATGTTTGGTATCAAGGGACCGCCACGGCCTCGCAAAGCCTCCTTGGCTGGCTGAAACATACTCTATCATCAATATCTTTTCAATTATATCGTTTCGCTCGAGACAATGGGAAATCGGAGTGGAATGTGAGGGGCCGTAGAAGTGAAATAAAGAGGGAAAAGAGGGATAGAAAAAAAAATGAAGATGAAGTAGTAAGGAGGTGGAGAAGGCGCGGTAAAAAAGTGAAAAATCGGGGCGGTGGATTGAAGGATTGAGGCCCTGTGAGGCAGGCGATGGATGTAATTTGAAATTGTTTTTTACGGGGAAGCCGAATTCGAAGGTCGTTGACTCACGTTGATGCCATAGCGAAGGCGGTGAGAGTTCCCTGCGCCAGGCCGGCGTAGAATTTAAATGGATTTTTCCTAACGATTGCCAGGTAAATGAGTTGCATCACCACAAGCTGATAAAACAATACACCAACCACCACGGTGACAATGAACCAGGCTAGTTGGGCCATTACCAGGGCAAGATCGTTAACACCCAGAATTTTTCCAGCTATCACTGATGTTATTCCGATTGGTGTCATCCTGAAATCATAGCAACTTATAACGTTAGGCAATGTGAAACTAAACTTCAACTCCCTAACAAGGGAGTATATTAGTGATAAATTCAATTTTTCTTTTTTAAACTATCACAAGTCATTGTCAAACAATGTAATAAAGGACCACCATTATTGGATTAATTTTTACGATTATCGTGATGGTGTGAATGTTAAAAAGCAATGATTACCACATGACGGTGGAAACCATCTTCATAATGACTTCAAAAACAGCTTTAAAGAAATCCACGACGACTTGGCCCTTCTTTTCACCAAGGGTACCGAGGAATGTGCCGAAGACTAGGCAGAAAAACACAATGCCCAGGGTATTTGTGCCACTGCGGTACTGGATAACTCGCATTAATTGCTCCTCGGGAAGATCTTTGGGATCCAGTACTTTGTCACTCTCATTCTGTAGTTGCGGCTGCTTAGGCACATAAACTGTGTGGGCCTGCTGAAAGGCCGCCTGGAAGAGATTCTCCGGAAACATGTTCCTGAAATAATGCATCTCATCGTGTCAATCAGTAACAGTCTCCCACATCTCCAATTCCTTATCATCTACCAGCATTAATATCGTTTCGAACTATGCTGGATAGAAATGACATATCCCCAAACCCTAGCGGTTCACTGGATGCCAGTTTAATGGTCACTCAACGGAGTATCGAGTGGTGCACGCGCTCAAACCCCCTTTACAACCTTGGTCGATTCTGTGAATAGCCTTCGATGACACTTGAATATGCCCTAGATCGATTGTCGGTTCATGGTAACTCCAAAATATATACTATCAGGGGGCTTTTGAAATGAGCCTTCACTTAATTCAAGTCTCTGGGTTAAATTAAAAGCCTCGACTCTATTGCAAAACGACAATTCCATAGCCTCAATCCCGAGCCGCATAGGTGTCGAGTGAGTGCACTGCTTTATACCCTTGAGTGAACCGCCAGAGAAGTATATAATAATACCACCATGATTTTCATAGACAAAGAAACAAAAAAAAGCGATTTGGTAAGTTTCCGTGCAACAAAAGATACCGAGGTTCCGTTCTTGATCGTGCACATTTTGGTTTGACCTTGCTACTTTGGCACACTCGCTGTATTAAAGGTGCTCAATCAGTGTCAGATAGTCTGTTGAGGGAATAAAGCTCTTTGCGCTATACAATGCTTGGCACGGTAGAATGCACTTGAGAGTATTAACTAATCGATAAGAGCAATCTATTTTTGTTACAATCTGATAAAACTATATTTTCTTAAAAATCGGGCAGTAGGGGCAAATAGAGTACGCAATTAATGCTGATAAAAGCAGGAATTAGGTGATGACGAGAGCGTCAGGAATGAATTTAGCAATAAAATGACTAGAGTTATTGATGAGGCACCTTCCGAGATCCAGAAGACTATCAAGAATATTGACTGCACGAGCGTGTGATGATGATGTTATAGACTCCCTGATTCCAGAATTGCCAGGGTGTATCAATAAAGCCAGGGCCACTCCCAAGATCGCGTTGAACAGTGAAGTGAGAATGAAGTAAACCAGAGTTCGCACAGCTATTTTCCCGTTCATTTTTGCATTCAGACTGGCTGATCCTAGAGAAAACAATGATTAATTGCAATTTATGTCCTCATTGATGTCACTTGACCAAATCCAATTTCTTCTTATTTTACGCTCTGATTCAATTTAGGATATGCCATGGCAATGAAAGCCGACTTTCCCAAACTGGACAGCATGTATGAATACTGCACACAATTAAACTGTATGAAGTTTAAACCGAGGGACACAATGGTCAATGAACATTATATTCGTCACGGAAAACCTCAATGATTTACGCCCAATTCTTTGGTACACTGCTCGTTCGATGAACAATTCGTATGAACTAGAAACTGGATAATTCCGGTATAGATGATTACTACACCGAAAGGTAAATTCCTCCCACGAGAATTTGCCGTTGCATATCTCAAATTGATAAAAATGAAAATATTTATGATCCATTTCTGGCACTAAAAAAACGCTCCAAAACTTATTTTAGATATACTTTTGTCTCAAGGCGAAAACGCTATCGCCCGGAGAAATCGCAATTCTGTATGACAGAGGGAAATGGAACAATAAGATTGTATGGTCAGCTTGGAAATTTTCCCTTTGAATCACTTTTGATGTGGGAAATCATGGTGAAGTGATCGATGCATGATTCGCGACAAAATAATTGCATCATATATAGTTTCGAAGTAATATTACTTTTCAGATGAAGAGAAGCACATAATTTCCAAATTTAACGGGAGAATTGAAAATTTTTCAATTAAGGGTGTCAATTTTAACCTTGACGCAAATACTACGCGTATATATAGTTGCTTTTTCCTTTGGTAATTCATCTAATTTGAAAGTAATTTCAGGTTTATTACCTGAAATTAAACTGGCGATAACAAGGGGGAGAATCATCAATTTCAGAAGCCTCATGAACAGCTCTCCAGGATAGCTTATCAGCATAACTGCATCATCGCCAAGTCCTAGTGGTCGCAGGCCAAACCCTAGAGAAGAATTTTTAACAATTAAAAAAAAAAAGAAGAAAAATCATTATTTGCGATGAATTCTCATCATTGCGAAGCCATATCAACTCTGACACCTCTATAACGAGATGAGATTACATAACTGATTACCGAAAAGTGGGTCATACGAGGGATGAATCATTTGCTTTCGTCATTTATCGCGTGAATATGCCCACTCTAGGTGTTGATATTGTACGAAAACTTTAAACCCTTCGGAGCGAAATTAATCATTTAATGAATCTTGAAATGCGAGACTCATAGTGAAGCCCCTCATGATACTCCATCGGGTAATATCGTTAGACTTGATTTGACAAATACCTCAGAATAGGAACGAGACATGTAATTTTTTTTACTGACTTTTTGACAGGGCTGGATATGATCGAGGAAAGGAGCGACATGAAGGATTTCAATACTTTTGATTGACAAACACCATATATCAAATCGACTTGATAGAATTTAGTGATAAAGTTCAGCTCAGATGCGAAGGTAAGACGAAAAATTTAATTTGGTTGTATCAAAAAATCATGACCTTGAGTGGGGGGATATGGATGGTCGTGGGTCATGGGAATTTTTGCAAATGCCAACGGTACAAATGTTTACTTCATATCGATCTTCATCTCAAATGTGAAGTTCATGTTATAATAGTGCGGAAATGAGAACATGCGGATGGTATTGATTATCACTACTTGTAATGTAGATGCGCTAAAAGGACATGCAAAGAGCATCAAGCCCAGGGAGTTTTAGGGTAGAATGCCACTTTGGCAGAATATCTATCATGATGAAATTGCTCTGAATTATGGGATAAGGAAAATTACCCAATACAACACCGAGGAGAACTCCGCTCAGTGTAACCAGGAGTAGCATATTTTCACCCATCCATTTTCTTGTATCTGCTGTCACCTTTCTAGGACCCTGCGAGGCTGAGACATCGTGTCCACCCATTTTAGCAAATAAATACTCAGAAAATCTTGCCGATGACTTTTCTTCCATGTCACCGTTGACCCTAAATTTTTTATCGCCAATCTCTTGCGATCTCTCGCAGCACGTGAACAACGACGACGGGTTGCCGTTTTGGGGAAGTTTCGGAAAAAGGATACGAAACAACCAATCACTGCCCACTGGTTGCAGGTGACGAAGGGCGCCGAATGGATTAATAGACCCAATGGCTCTAGGCTCCTTGCGTTGCTTACTAAGATAATCAATCAATTGGTGATGCACAATCCCTCAATTTTTCCCGATATATTTCTCAGCAGTTGCTATTTCTTTTCCCACAAATTATGTAAACTTTTACCCTTTGAACAGATGGAAATAAGGTTGGATTTATTTGGTCACTCAAATTGTCGCAGCTATCGTTATTTTCTTAAAAATCAAATTGCATTATTGGATCCGTCCACTTGAGAGTGCTATCCTGGAGGCAGCAACGACCTTAAAAGCGTTGCGCACGGTCAGTTACCTCGAAGTATTATACCCTTGTAATCACCAAAATGGTGGATTTAATGAATTTCAATTGCTTAAGCCGGTAGAGACTGCAAGAGATTCTCTAATTAGTATTGAGTCATATCCCCAGGAAATTTCTATTAATTTCCAATGTTCACTTTGCCCAATAAACTTTTGATATTGTTATTTGATGTGAGCTTCACGATGGACGAATCCCGACTGATCTCCTCGACCAGCCATTATCGTATTGATTCAAAAGCTCAGCTGGAGCTTGCGCTTTTCTCATCATTTTATCACTCCATATTATTTCCTCGTCAATAAATGCATTGATAGTGAAACTGAAAGGGATTATTCGTCGACTAGTAGGTGATTATAATTCATTGCACATTTATGGGCGATTTAGTAGTAATTTTGAATGAACTTATGGAATAGAGTTTGGCGGTGATTCAAAAAGAGCGCTGCTTTGTGTGGAGCTTGGCAGTCGGCTGATGAGATGTCGCCACTGGCCTTGGTTAAATTCATTCCTTCATTTTTCTCATTCTCACCGCTCTTACCGACGCAGCCTACGCTCCGCCATATTTACAATAGAGGGCCAAGAAATTTTACCCCGTTTTGTCACTAGCAAGAAATTACATGCAATAATTGTGAGATTTGTGTACATGTGAGGAGTGCTAAGGAGAAATTCCATTGACTTAGTGTGTTGAGAAAAAAATCCAATTGATGATAATTCATCATTTATTAGCCACAATTGGTATGAGAGTTGTATCTGTGAGCTTTTGAGTAACCTATAAATAATACATCGTAATTATCAATATTAAGCAGCGGATGGCCTTCTAGCTAGCAGACAAGTCTAATCATTCTTTCACCAATTGAAAACAATGAGGCATGTATCTTTATTTTCTATATTTTAAGAGACTATTTTTCATTAATGATGAAATATACAGGTGATGATGCCAGCCTATGTGAGATAGTGTTAGTCAAGCTTAGATGAGAATTCTACCTGAAAAATGAAGACTACAGATACCAGACCAGATATTCCAAAACTTCGGAAATGTTGGAAGCATCAGCTGAGGTGGGGTACAGAATATTTTAACGCCCTCAAAGAGATTGTTTTTACGGTTGAGCCGAAAGCTTATGCACCTGCAGAATTACCCGAAGCACTTAGAGAAGCAAATAAACATGCTGAGCCACATAATATGTGTAAACAATGCGGTGATTCGTGAGTAGTATTTATTGTACTCCCTCAAATTTTACCATTTCATTCCAACTCACAAAATCAATCAATATATTTTTAAAAATTTTAGCTTCCTGTTAAAATCCAGTCTCAATGGTCATGAGAAACGAATGAGCTTCATTTTAGGCTATTGGTGCGTCCACTGCTTTTCCGTGCAATGCCTTCATTCACCCGAGGGACAAGCCATGTGTTCCCTATGTAAGAAGATTGAGATAAGGAATAGGGCGCGCTTGAACAGACGAGGACTCAAACGAGGTCACAAAATGGGCTCAGTCAAAGTATTTTACAATCAGTGTGAATTCTTTGGTCATTTAAGAGAACATAACCTCAATGCCGTAGACATGGCGTATTTAATGTTGATGCCTGTGCCCGCCGAGTTTGAAGCATGTGAAATGCCCCAACTGAATGATGCCTGTAAAGCCGTTATGGAGCATGCCTTTATCAAGCAAAAGCACATCGTAGACATTTTGAATAGTGCTGGTGATAATTCAAAATGGTGGATGTCAGAGCCCTCTGATGCCACACCGATAGGAGAACTACTCAATGCATATCTCGTTGATTCCTGCGATGAACATACATTGAATACGGCAGATAACAGTGATGATTCGGCTGGGGAAACTCTTAATAATTTTGAATCAGATTCTCCCATTACTCGAGATATAACTTTCGTTGATTGTGGATCACCTGTAAAGCCCGATATGGAGTCTTTTGTCCCTTCAGATATGATAATGCCATCTGATTCATCTCATCAAATTTCTCTTCTAAAGCCTGTCCCCGTCAAAATTCCCTCCCTCGAGACACTCAAGAAAAATTTTAATAAATTGCAAATGACTTCGAGTGGAGTAGGCATTGGAAATTCTAGTGAATATAACAAAAATTTCCGAATAATTTCAATGTCTTCAGAGAATACCAGGAGTAAAGTGACAATCATCAAGAAAGATTTAACAAAAAGCTCAGACGCAGGCGCTTTATTTGCTATTAAAAAAATGGAAGCATCGCACCCGGAAGCCTCGAAAATGGTTAATGCCGTCATGACACCCAATGCATCTGCTTCAAAATTCGCAAAAATTGCTGCTCGAAATCCGAAACAATTGATGAAATTGCCAACAGGGGAGACGCTTGTGCTACAAAATGGAAAAAAATACATCATTAGACAAATTGCAAATTCCAATTTAGTGGCCCAAAGCACCCAAAACCCTGTGGATCAAGATAAAAAACCAGCTGCATCAAACTATCAACAGCCAAAAGTTATTCCGCAATTGATATCGGCCTCTCTAAAAAATAGGAAGATTCAGCTGCCGAAAAGCTGCTTATCCTGCGATTATCCTACCAATGATAATTCAAGTAATGTAGAACTTGGTACAAAGGGTCTGCAAGCTCTGCGTAGAAAGTATTCTTTAGATTTGCGAAAAAAACTTTTAAATCACTCAAAGCAGAAAATTCAGGGCCTAGTTCAGAGTGCGACCGAGTTTTCCAAAGAGATAGCAAAATGTTCTTTCGTGGATACGGAAGCTATATCCAAGAGGAACTTGACTGCTGTGAAACTACTGAGAGGCTATTTAGATACAGCTGAGAATGAGGTTGAACCGCCGGAAGAGGAGAGAATCAACAATGAGTTTAAAAATCGCTTAACCACTTGGGCATTCCAGAAGGAAACTTATGACGTGTGTTCAGCGTGTAACAAGAGACTAAAACCCAAAAAATACTTGATAGGAATATCCAAAGCAACCGTTTACGATGATATATTCTGTCAGTGCCACAATTTCATTTGTCATTTATGTAAAGCCAAACAGGGCAATGCCGCTAGGTACAAAGAGCACATCAAATTTCATCTCAATCAAGCACCGTACAAATGTCCCGAGTGCTTTACGGTCTTTCCAAATATGCAAAATTTAGAGATACACATTTGGACCAAGTGTTTTCATTTGTACACTCAGGAGATCTTCAGCTGTACTATCTGCGATATGGACGGATTTTTAACACTAGAAATGTTGAGTCGGCACTACTACGAGTTTCACAGTAAAACAGTAATCGTCTGCCCTCTGTGTCCTATCACCTCTACCTCCTATGCACAATTCCTTGCCCATCATGCCAAGTGTCATGCAGGTATCAAACTGAATGCAGATCCCGATAGCCTCATAATCTGTGACTTTGGAGGATGCCTAGTATCACCGGAAAAGTTTGGTTGTCACATGGAGAATCATCGCGAAATTGGCAGAACTCAGTACTACACCTGTCCTTTTTGTGCTTTCTTCGTTAAGGGCATCAAAGGAAAAGAGAATATCATTCAGGATCATGTATTCATGCAACACAGCGATAGACTCAGTGAAATTGTTACACCTGAGACGCTCAATTTTTTTGCCTCAAGTTTTAATTTGAAAGTACAACCGCAATTGCCGGTAGAGAGGGACAAATCAAGAGAAATTCTCCTTCCCAAAATTGTAAACGCATGCTCCATAGCGCCCACTGCCTTCGAACAGGTCTCCACAGCCGCTCCCACCACTACTCATAAAATCATCAAGCTCAATTTATCTCATAGTGTTCCTACAATTTCGACCGAGATGACCATTCCCAAGATTGTCAATGTTCAAAGTATGAATCCAATCGCTAATAATCTCATTAATAATACTACCACTACTAAACAGAACTACGCACTGCAGACACTACAGTCTGGCAAAGTCGTGGCAGTACCCATAACCTATGTAACTAACAGTATCACCCAAAAACGTCCAATTCTACTCAAGGTTAATCTCTTCGATAAAAATAGGAATCAAGTGGAAAATAAGCCCGATGGATTGACCAATACACCGGCAATTTCCAAATCCCCAACTTGTTCCAGTTCAACTGACAACTTGGCATTCAAACAAGTAACTGCTCTTCCTCAATTGATAAACTCTGAATTAAATGAAAAGCCGAACCCCCCTGTTGAAAAAAAATCGAATGATGAGGGTATTAGTGATAATTCAATAGCCGAACGTAAGCCTAATTCCGAGGATTCAGCAGTGTTCAGTGATATGGAGCAGGATAAACAGGACGAGGTGGGAGTCTCCGGAACTTTTGGACCCAGGGAGGTGGATAATGAGCTTTTCAAAAGCGCTGCGGAGGCTCTGAAACGACGGGGCAGACCAAAGAAACCATGGAGAATAGCACTGGATGGTTCGGAGGATCTCAAATGTCCACCCCTCAATTTCAAATGTCACTTGTGCTACGAGAATATCACAACTGCCTGGGAAGTGATTAAGCACCATTTCGCCGTTAGGCACTTTCGAGAGTACAAACTTTGTATGGTCACGCCACGATTAGAGAAAATTACCTATTCAGAGGAATTGGATTCAACTAAAATTGAGGACACAAAAAAGCGCAAAGCTGAGCCAAGTTCCTCGCCCAGAGGAGCTGCCAGACGAAAGAGAAGACCGACTATAAAAATGGAGGATAACAATTCACGCTTGGGTGTTCATATTACACAAGAAAGGCTCGAAGAGATCGAGGGTAGTTTTACGTGTAAGAAGTGCGAAGGAGTTTTCGAAGATGTGACATCTTTGAGGGTACATTTCGCCAATAAACACAGAATTAAGGATCATTTTTTGGTTTGTCTTGAGTGCGGTGAAAACTTTGTGGTAGCCAACAGCCTCCAGATGCATCTGAAAGCCTTTCATGGAATCTCTGATACTGTCTCTTATCTTGCGCAGAATGCCCTCTATGCTCCGGACATCGGAGGCTCCCTTGACACCAGAACGTCCGAGCCTAATCAGTGCTATGTTTGCATGGCTGTCTTCGAAGACAAGTCGGCTGTTGATAAGCACCTCAGGGTTCATGGCATGGCCTTTTTGAATCACACGAGTGAAGCCAGAAGTGCTATGAAAGTGGACGAGAAGAAGAGCGAGGATCGCAAACCTGAGGGGAGACAACTCGATAACAATGCAGATAACTCCAATACCGGTGGCAGCATTATTGCTAGAATATCTATGCTACTTTCATGATAGTTTTCAAATATTTTCAATTATTATATTATCAACAAGTCATCAATTTTTTTTTTGCATTTTACTTCACTCTTCAATTCGTCAAAAATCTCTTGTTCTATTTCTTTTTTTGTTGAATATTTCCATTCAAATGTAAATATAGCAGCGGCAAAAAAAACTCCTATGGGAGAAATAAACCCATTAATTTCTATTATGTCACACGCTGATGGAGAGCTCCATTAAGTTTGTTAAACGTGTTTTATAACGTAGAACGGCTAAACGCCCAATGTTCAATTCAATTTTTAATGGTGTACCCAAATTTCAAGTTGAATTACTAATAATATCTCCAAAGTTGCAGCTGTAAATATTGTGCAAAATTTTCTATAATGATACTGGCGCAAATAAAGTATATCATGAATAATAATAAAGTTCATACATTTCTGTTGTTTTAGATAACGGTTATTATTATTATAATTGAATAAGTTGATGTAATGAATGATTTATTTTGTAACACATATATGAACACAGAATGATGTAAGATATTGAACATCTAGTTGACCAAGTGGTCGTCATAATTCGCCCCCTTCATCACTTATTATTTCAGACTATTGAAACATTACACTATCAATATGATGCTTGATGCAAAATGGTCAGCAGGAACTAGGCATCCAATTGAGTTGTGATGCCATTCAATATGGCTTGAAATCCTTCCACATATTGGGGGAAAAATATTTGGTCCCAGGAGAGTCCCAAAGTACGTGAAGAACCATAGATTCAAGTCGCAATTGTTATTATTTTTTGTTGTCATTTGGCATAAGATCTAATCAACACATTTATATCTACGTAACATTGTACACTTCAGGCGAAACATCTGGATTCTTGTCGAAATTTGTTTCCTCTTGTTGGATATTAATATTCCTCGTTGAATTATCTTCATCGGATTGATTTACAGGAAATTTGGCGGGTTGCATGGTTTGTAATTCAAAGCCAGTATTGCAGTCGTCAGTCAAGGGGGGTAATGAGTTTTCCCTGAAAAGCATCCTAAGATCACCACCCAGATGAATATCATCAGGACTGAGATTGGCATCCGCTGGAATAATGAGGGATTGAGATTGAGGTTCTGGATGACGTTTGCCTCGACTGCTATTTGCTAATTCACTTAATGGTATTCCAACTTTGTGAGTGGCCCACACGTCGTGATCCAGGGGTGATGGCCCTGCAGAATAATGGGACACTCCATTTGTTACTTTACTGCGTGATGCATCGTCCACTGAATGCCAGCGATGGTCCATCGATCCGTCTGTGCCAAGTGGAATCGTTCCTAAACTATTCGCTGGCACTATCCGATGGGGAAATCGCGGCGAACCTCTTATTCTCTCGCGGGAAGAATTTTCACAACTTTTCTCTGGAATTTTAACATTCAATCATTAAATATTTTCGTGATATTGCGCCCTAGCAAGGAGCGTTAAATTTACTTCATCTAATGATATGTAGTGAAGTCGTAAAACTGAGGTTGTCTACATTCTTTCGATCTGCAATATTAAATATTGGATATAATTTACAAGTCAACGTTTAATTTCCCTTTCCAGAAAAGTATCGATTGTAATAGGATATTAATAAAAAATGAATTTTCATACTGAGAGGCAAGCTAAAGTTGACTCTAGGCTCACTGCTCTCCTTTCTCCTCAAGCCGAGACTCAATCGTCTGTCCTCAGCACTAGTGATGTTGATGATGGGGCCAGAACCACATCTAGAATGTGGGGTACGAATTCCCTGGGATATGTTCATATGACACGTGGAGGAAGCCTTAGTTCCCGGTACTAGCCCTGCTATATAGCCCATATGCACCCTTAGCGCTGAGGCAACACCTGAAATTACAAAAACAAATGAAAAATGTTAAATGAATTGAATGCTTCGATGCCATTTTCCCAAAAACAAAACGCAGTATGGTAATATATGGATGTCAATGTGTAAAGTGCTCATCTGAATGAATTGAGTTTTAGAGATAATGTACCCTTTTTCTTTCGTGACTCCCATTTAAAGCGCTCTTACATTATTGCAACTCGGATGGGACCTCTGACGATCGACACAACAATCCTTTACGTCCTAATTACGACCATTAGTTTTTTAACTTTCCGATAGACAGTTATTGTAATGACAGATCGATGAACTTTTCACTTTTCTCGGCGTTTGGCATCATCCTGAGACGTTTCCAATGAGATGTTCGTCCGTGTGTGTGTACGTATGTGAGCAAATCTTTGGCGAACGGTTTCTCATCAACGGCTGGACCGATTTTAATTTTTTTTTTTTTAAATTACGTCTCGCCGAGGCGGTGTTCTGAAAGGAGTTTTTTTTTAATCGGCCCGGTAGTTTTTTAGTAATTAACAAAAAACCACGATTTTAATTGTTTATGACGCTCTATTGCATGAACGGTAAGAGTGATAGGAAAAAGTTATCCATGAAAGTTGTTCCTCATATAAAAAACAAACATTTTGTGTTTTATGATTTTTTTCGTAACACGCATAATTAAGACGATACCGCTTAATTAATTCGATATGCTCAACGATATCATATCACGCTATAACACAGACACACGCAAATATCGGGAAGTTATAGGTTCGTCCCGTAGAGGGTCAGACCCACATCCCGTTTATTTTTTATCGTTTCAAGTGCCATTGTGAATGGTCCTGGGATCATTTTCTCTCCAAGTGTTTCGAATTTAATGAATGTGACCGCAGTATACATAATAACTCAATATCACTGAACTCGGCCTTCTTCGACTGTACGTCATAATATGAATAAATGGACTTGGATTATACACACCAGTCATTGAGGCTGTGGAGGTCTTTCGACTATTGGGATTGCTACTGAAGAGACTGAACAAACGCTGAAAGACACCCAACCGATTTGGCCCTTCGGTCTCGCGTCTCCACTGCAGTTTGTAGATATCGGCGAGGCTTCTACGGGGATCGCTTGGCTCCAGGTCTGGCTGACTGCTAAATGCTACGGTTCCGCGACGGATTCCTAATATTGTGTAACCATTTTTTTTCATTCAAACATTGCCCCTTTTCCTTCTCTTTGAGATGCATGAAACTCTCAATAGGATCTATCAATTTTCTCATCTATCAATCGTATTCTTTCTCCTGTCTCATATGAAACATATATAACAATATAACTTGAGGAGATTCAAGTGAGGTAAAATCAGAATATTCATTCCAGTGAATTGTGCGGTAAAAAATTAGTAGGAAATTTATTTATAAGAAATACCAGATATGTTGCATTTTAAAACCTATGCTATCTCTTTCAGATCCTCCCTAAATCCTTATGTAGAGGGATCAAGGTACCTTACGGCTTAAATGAGTTTTTCATGAAAAAAAATTGAGGAAAGAAGTGAAACAAAATACGAATGGTCTAATTGCATAGCTTATTTCAACACGACAACATAATGCAACAAACGTTGGAGAATACTTTGCCGCTAGAAGGGTCAAATGAAAAATGATAAATGCGAATTTAAAGTCATATTTTACTTATATATATATATTTCACTGGCGTTGAAACTTTGCTTTACTCCCAACGCAAGTACTGTCTACAAAACTTTTATGAATAACCGTCTCGGCTATAATGACTACACTAAATTCATCAAATTCATCAAATTGGGGTGTTAATGTTCATTCTCCTAGGTGTTTTCCCTCTAGTGTTTGGTATCGGAACGAGCAAAAAAACTAGCAATAACATTATTTAAATTAATATACAGTGTGGGAATGATGCTGGCAGGCAAGTATGCGTGCGAATAAATGGCATTGTGTCACCTTTCCAAGATACCTGAATTAAGCAGGATGAGAAGCGACAAAATAGTATTATTGCATTTTAATAGAGTCAAGTATCCAGTGGAATAAGAAAATTAGTATCTTCTCTTATTAAATTGTTCCGATGGCATAGAGAAAGGATTGAGAAGAAGCATCATGCACGATCAAAGTCAATCAAAAGGGGATATCAAGAAAAATTGGAAAATTATTTTACAGAGAAAATATGGAAGGAAAAAAAAATTGTTGCGACTGGTCGATATATTATTTTCAAATGAATGATGTCTTTAAATATAATTAAACAAAGTAATTTTCATATTCCACTCAACTCTAGCAACATTCTCGATAAATATCAAATGGTTCAAGCGAAATATGAAAGAGTAGTAGAATGGTTGTGATGAATGCCATCGTCTTACCGGAAGAATTGGCAGAGGGCCAGCTCGCCCGTGGTATAACAGGTGGTAGAACACTCAACAACAATAGCGGTAATCCGCCCCCGATACTTGGATTTCGCTGTGGAATCGAAGCACTGGACGACGCACGAGATGGATCAATTGGCTCTTGCCCCAATTGTTTCTCCAGTCTCGCCAATTCAAACTCCAGCTGTGCCATCTCACGACGGTAGACACGATTTTGTACTTCGACTCTGTACTGTAATTCTCTATTTCACAGACAAAAGCCCGATAACGGACATTGACTTTTTTTTCTTCTCATTAATCAATTTCAACATGAATAATAATTAATTATATGTACGATAAGGCTATTGGATTCAGCACCTCTCATAGATGTTCAGATGTAAAAAAGGAATGACTCATAAAATTCTCTATTTCCTGTATATCCACCATTAATAAAAAAAATTATGCAATTGACGTTTGGCGTCTCCTATTGGAATTCTCCTTACTTTCTGTAGTAGTAGAAATTTTTCATTCACCGACTATTTTGCCTTATGATTTTACAGTACCAATCTTAATTAAAGGTTTTGTTCTTGAATGGGTTTTTATATGATTTATGGGTTTGACGCGAATCATTCTGAAAGTAACAAGCCCCTATGTAATTTACCTTCGATCATCCTGCACAAATCTTCGTGTATTGCACTCAATCTTAAGTCCCAAACTTTGAACGACAGGATCGGCTCGCTCACCGCGGGATAAGATGTCAGCAAGTTGCGGTAGAAAAAGAAGAGCTAGTGTTGCTGTTGTTGAGGCCAATATCAATGCGGTGATTGTCACAAAAGCCAATGTTGCACGATCGGACATGAGATTAGCCAAGACCACCACAATTCCCGATGTTATTACGACTGAATATACACTCATACCGATGTATTGCGAGTCGTTGAGTGCCGGAATTTTTACATGTCTAAGAAGAGTATCATTCAATTAATTTATAATATATAACGTCAGCGACTTCCTTAACTCGACAACTCTTCGTCATATACTGGCAGGTACATCTATACACTTATGCTCAATAGTCTGTATAAATGGGCACATAGTAGGGATTTGCAAATACATGCTGAATTGAATCGCATGGTGATATTCAATTGAAAAAAAAATCAACTCTTCTTTTCGATGATTGAGTTCTCTTATATTCATACGTAAACCAACGAAGTTATCGTGAAACACGGGGGAAAAAATTGATGCGTTGTTGGTCGCACTTTATTAGTTCAAATATTTGAAGTATTATGGTTGTCTTCCTCAGCGAATTATATTTTTAGTGATATGAATTGACTGAATAAATTGGGTAACATTGTTGTATATGGGGTCAGATATGTTGTATCGGCTTTATACCAAGAGTATGAAAAACAATGCCGGTGTAAATGACCAAAATCAAAATCAACAGGATCCGACAAAAAAACCCCTTTCCATATGAATGTCTACAGATATAAAGTTAGAGGTTACGACTAACAGTAATATGTCTCTAAATATTCTCGATGAGGTTCCACCTTTGAACTTTTGCAGAAGAAATTTTGTAATATGAAAAAGGGAGGTCAGAGACGTGGAGATTGGATGCCAGAGTGAATTAGTGAGTTTTACCTAGTCTCCCATGCCATGTACACTCCAACGACTAATAGGAGACCCTTGTAAGCGTAGAGGGATGCCAGCCAGCCGTTGGTGTGCTGAGAACGACAGACTTCCACCTGTCAACACAAACAACCTCGAGTACAACTGAATGCCAAATAGCCATTGAATAATCTATGGATACCTGGGGCTGATAGACGACCCCGCGATCATGTGGATTTATCTCTAACGTGAGATTCCGCAAATATCGTTCCATCGGGTCCAGGGTTACCCACAGGGTCACAACTAGTCCATCAATTAGCAGGAGAACGAATATTAAACTGATCAATTGGGTGTCCTGAAGCAACTATAACCATTTCATTGAGTTATTTCCAGACCGAAATAGTATAAAGAAACTGTAATTTACTTTAAGAGTTAATTTTAACGATACCTTATTTTTAACAACGCCACTGCGACTCCTAGTGAAAATCCGATGGACTCGATAGGTTTTGGTGAACATGGAGCCGAAAGCTAGAGAAAAACCCGCTGAGAGGAGGTAGACACGCGCCTGGATAATATAATGTGAAATTATCAATGTCATTATGATATACCAACTAATTTATCCTCTATAAAGTTGAATTTATCTTGAGACGTACTGTATGTGTCAAAAGACTTTTACTCTTGGTATACTCAAAAAAAAAGTCCTGCGGCTGTATCACCTGAATGACCTAATAAACATTCTTCAACTCGATTATAAAATCTACTTCAATGAAGTTGCCGTGGACTTTAATGGATAGTTTTGATCTATGAATTTGTGCTCTAGGTGCACTCATTGAGATAATTTCAGTTTTGTTCAAACAAAATAGAAGCATGCCTTGTGTTCATTATTCTTACTGTACAAATTGTTGGAAAATAGTTGTTTGGTAGGGTTGCGTGGTCAAGCCCAAGAAGTATGACTGCCCCATAAACTAGGGCACAACCAACTGCCGCCATGTTATTCAGTCTGGGACTCGAGAGTTTTATACTCCTGTGGTGATTAATCATTTAATTTATTACGTGCTTTTTTTCTCATTGAAGGTCGGGGCGCAGAAAATCACTTTTGTTTCCACTTACTTGTGTCGACGAAAATGGAGATTAAATGCAAGAAATGAGAGTGCCAGGGTCATGCCCACACTGGCGAGACAGGCCACTGCAAGGAACGCTGCGGGGTCGATTGTCACCATTCGAATTCTATATTTTTTACAATAAATTTTAGCAAGGAAAATTGCTTTCAGGGCACTCATTCATTTTTCCACATTTAACGTGGGCACACTCATCCCCCTCCACAGACTGGAAAATATCGTTTCTAGTATGACGCGTGTAAAAACCTTCAACGTAAAAAAATCTTGCGTCCCCTGTGGAAAAGAGTAGGATAAATAGGATCAATTATTGTGACTTGCCGGAAAACTCTTCGCGCCACCGGAGGATGGCCTCCTGGCCACCTCACATTAGTGCAACCAGGACACTCCAACATCAATACCCCGTCTTCCGGTGTGTAAATAGCTATTCGTTTGTCCACATGACCTAAAAAAAATCCTATATATGTGACGGTATGGATTCTCTGATTAATAGTTATTTCATTTGTTCTTTCAACGCATTACTGCACTTTCCACGTGCGTTCTTTGCTATTCCAAAAATGTTCTACATCCTTTCCCTCAATTTTCACGTTTTCTACATATCTCTAGTAATCTAGTGTAGGTAACGAAAAGTGGTTGATAACAGGGCTACTTATAAAGTTTCTCTACAATGTGAAATTTCAGTGCAAAGTGTTCATCCAATATTTGATGGAATGTCTGATAGAAACTTCAATGGTTCTCAATGGTAGGATTAGTGCTCATGTTCACAACTGATTGACACCGAATGGACTTTCTCCGATATGAAATCACCACCTGATACTGGGTGTTGTTGAAATGCAATGGTTCAATTGCGGAATATACAGTGAGAAGGTGGGTCAGAGCTTGACACTTGAGGCGGTTTTCCCGGAAATGCAATAACCCTTACCCAGTCTAAGGACTTGAGTTCAATCAATATATGTAACTGATTTTCAGTATCACGAAAACTAGCTGGTGATATTTCAGTCTAAAAGATCCGTGAGTGAATAAGAGGAAACAAGTTTCAGTGTCAAATAATTCTTCCACAGTTGAGAAGTCTAGTGCAAAAGTACGGAATAATAACAATGACAAAGAAAGCAGCTATGAGGCTATTCTGGAATACGATGAGAAATTTGCACCTCTTCTGATAAAATTTTTAATCGAGTTGATAAATATGTAACAATGAATGGCAGAAAAAAGAAATTAAAAGTGCAAGCAGCGGAAGTCATACGTTTCATCGGTTTGAAATTGCATTTCACGGGAAGTGTTAGTATAGGTTTCAGATTTGAAATTTAGGCATGATTGGATAGACTCGGACTGGTAGGATATGGTGGTCAATTTGGAGGGCCAAGGCCCCAGATGAGGTAGAGAAAGAATAATAGAAGCTGAAATCCAAGTGATCAGTTTTACGGTGGGTGTTTTCAAATTCCCTCAAACAAACGAGACGGTACTGACCTTTTCATTGGGTAATTGTTTATTCGTACAAATAGATGCGAGTATCACTACTAGAGTGAATTGCAGTGATTCGTCAAATTCTATTGTTAAAAAACCTAATAAAGTTTTAAATTTCGTTTTGTACTTTCTAGACTCTTCTTACATATAGATATTACTCCATTGGTTGTTTCTTTATAAGGTCCAAAAGGAGTTTAGACAATACCCGAACTAGAGGAAAGTTTAAAAACGTCGGGACGCTACTAGTGAAAGGATATTTAGTTTTAAATTAAATTGCAATGAGGAGAGAAAAATCTAAAACTTACCATGCATCTGATAAAATGCTGTAATTCCAACTCGATCAGCGCTGTCGAAGGACATCGGCCCCTAACGATAAATCGGCATTACTTACTCTCATCAATATAAACCCCTCCCAAAGTTCAACTCTGTCCTTGGATGAATTCCAAAAAGGATTTATCTGTTGCACGTGCAATGGGGGATGGAGGATGAGGCGAACTCACCGAAACACCGAGAAAATTCAAATTCTTGAGCTCAGTGTGGAGGTCGTACGCTATGTCACGTCTCGAATGGGTATATTCAGCAATGCTCGTGTTGCGCTGATTTAAAAGTGTCTCCACTGTTGACAATGCCATACCCATCGCCCATACTGCGTCGTATGTTTGCCCAGCAAATCGAGAAACGGTTACACCTTTTTTTGTGAGTTCCCTCGAAAATTCAATGCTTGTCTAGAAATTGAACAATACGTGGGACATTTCATCACATATTCAAGCAGTGCAGGGTACAAAAAAGAAGCAGATCATGTGACTGTAGCCCATCAAGGCTGCACCAATAGCTTCCTAATTTGGTCCGAGCAAATCTTTCGCACACACTCACAGCAATTTTTAACTCTCCGGCCATTCGTAAATAAAATTATTGACAACGTTATTGGCTTTTCCGGTATCTTCGCAAAAACTCAAATTATTTATGAACAACTGTCTTTACGAATGAAAGAAATTGAATTTTTTCTAAAGGGAATATTATTCAGGAAAGAGGAGCCTTTCACTAATTCCCCATCCAAATCCCACAATTTTCGCATTTTTTTCCTCCATCAAAGGTTTTTCCAGACGGTAAATTCGATGATTTGTAGATAATTACAAATTCGGATTATATCACCCGAATGTTAGGATTAAGTTAGTATAATCTTTCACAAAACTTTGGCCAATCTGTTAGATATCAAGTATAGACTTCGAACAACGTGTATATACACGCAGAAAAGTTATTCGTCTGAAATATTTATGTGTATCTATTACTAATGTCAAACCAATCGCCTTCTATTACTTTTCTCCTCCCCATGTTCCCTTCATATTGAGCCGCCCCACCTAAATGAAATCAATACTCAGATCGATATACGACAATACAATTTGTTAAATTTCCGCCATAGAGAAATTATTGCTGTACTGAAGTGATAAGCTATAAACTCACCTCCAGACTCGTCTTTTGATGAATATCTCAAGAACATGGAGAGACGTGGGAAATTCCATGAAGAACTTTAATAGAGCCAAATAAGCCCTACAAGAAAGCTTTTATGAACATTAATGCGTGTCTCCTAGATTCCGAGATACTGACGAAAAACTAAGCCTCGTCGAGCAAAATGCACTTACCTCCTCTCACCACTTCACTTTAGATTGTAATGAACCCCAAAATTGACAAGTGTAGTGTTGTTGAAATATCCATTTGTTTTTTCAATGCTACGCATTCTCCTGGTAAGCGTTCATGAAATATGTGTGTGTTATGTGCTCTACGACAGTAATCGCTCGTTCCTCTATGCGTTATTTAGAAAACCGGGTTATTTGTGCTGTTTTAATACCGAGTTTATTTGCATTGAATTTAATTCGTAACGCAGGGTGGTTCGTGAAAGCGTTGAAACGAGTTTTACTGTTGTGCAAAAAAAAGGAAAAAAAATACAAAACCAACGTGAATTGCTATGCAAAGCGTGAAGGAGAACCTGCGAGCCTTAATGGGCTGCATCAATTATTGTCACGCTAATAAAAGAATGTGACTAATAAGAAAATTTAAAAACCAGAGGTAACCGAAATGAATAGAAAAGCAAAAAAAAGAACGTGAGAAAAAATTATGATCTTTCTCTAAAGGAAATTTCTTGGCTAGCAAAGTATATACGTCAGCAATCACATGTTTAGGTTGCACTATCGGCTGTGTTCAACATTTTACTATTCAAATGTAAATATTAATGTTACTGATTAGAAAAAAGTCTGAGTATTCTGGAACATTGTAAATGATTAACTACAGCCAGTCAATTATAAGAGTAGTGCGATGTGAAGTATATTTCACAAAATATTCAACGGTAATAGCAACAGTTTAAGGGAGTCGACACGTGTAAAATCCTATTGACAATGCTGAACATATCAAGTGAAAATGGGGTTGAGTGTCAGTTTGTCTCATCTTTTACTAGTAATTTCAGTAGAGACGGGACATGAGGATACTATAGGATTCTTTGATCCTTATACGTAATACTAATTAGATATATGAAAAAAGCAATAGTTCGTGGAATGATTCTTATTGGAAATTTTCTCTTTATTTAGAGACAATTGTTGGAGACATAGAATTTTAACTTCAGTATTCCTGGAGCAAAATGAACGAAGCACTTGCATTCAACAATACACCCGTATCACGCCAAAAACCGTGATTGTCCATCCATTTGAACATCGATATATCGTGGATTCGACTAATCCTCCACTTTTTAAAGTCTCATGATGAAAATATCACGAGGAACCATTTCAACGATTTACTCGAAGCTCGTAAACTATTGTTGCACGTTTTTTCTATGCTCTTTTCAATGGACAGTACTCAGCTTAGTCTATTCGTCACTCGACTGTAGATCCTCGCTTTTCTCTAAAGCTTCTTCTGTTTCACTAATTAATAATGTTCCTTATGGGATTCAATTTGAAATTAATGTCTTCTACACTTGCCAAATCACTATTTATGTATGTAATAATGCTATTGTTTCTTTTTCTGATTGTTGTTAAATTCGTAATACTATATACCGAAAAATAATCAAATGCAATATAGGAACAATGAAAACAATCTAATCTATCAGAACTCTTTTTTCCTAATTATCCATAATATTGTTGATAAATTGCATGGCAAGAATTGCAACTTTTGGACGTAATCATTATGGAATTATTGAAATTACTATTCAAGTCATCATTCAGTTTAAGTCCTGTCAAACATGACGATGCATACATTGTGATATTGGATTGTATAGCATATGTGACGGCCTCCGTCATGAGAACAGCCTTGGTAATGGCCATTGAAATTCTTCAAGTCCTTAATTTTCCGCATTCTGTTCAATTCTTCAAATCTATTTCATAGATTTCAAGGCTCTGCATCTTTTGTATTGTTTACAAAGTATTACGTAAATTGCAATTGGAAAATGAATAAAACTGACATGAGCATACCAGTTCTGAAGCAGTAGTCTCCTCAGGTGAGACGCTACCGTGACTTTTAACAATAATAACACCGTCCAACGCCTGGGTAAGCTGTGATGATGAACAACCATTTGGGCCAGGTGTATACCAATCACCTGGGATGGCCAAGAAGTCAATCGTCTCTCCTGGAAGAATCCAGGCGTAATCTCCACCATGCATACCAAGTTTCCAGGCCTGAAGAACAAATGAAAAAGAGGATTTGAATAAAATAAAGAATTGAAAAAGTTTCTATTTGTTTTTCTAATCAAACTTCCGAGCTCAACGTCGTATACGTGATTATGCTCCAACTTCTTTCCTTTTCAACTAGTCGCCATGAATTTCAATCAGTTGTAGAGGCAAAAGAGCGATCAAGTTTAGGGGATTTACCCAACAGGTTTTTTTATACGACAGGTAAATCATAGAGTTAAAAATTTTCTATTGTAACACTGATGAAAAAAATTAGTTTTTCTTTCGTCCTATTACCTTTAGCACTTGTTTATTTTCCCAGTTTGTCGCAACTTGGCTCCACTCAGCCTTTGTTCCTTAATTAAGAATTATCCAGTCACTCGCACTCTTTCGTTGGCAGAGCAAAAAAAGACGTGGAAAATTTTTTCCTCAATTTTTTAGTACGAGTTTCCAATTGCCAACGGCTGCGATGGAAACTCCAAATACAATCGCCCTGATTTCACGTTATTCACTATTCAAGGACGGTAGATGTGCATCACAAAAATTTACAGGCCAATTGATGGAATCAATCAGTGAGAAACGCACTCTCAGCATCATGTTTTCGATATGAGTGAATGACACCGGAAAAGGGAGGAAAAAATAGGTCTCAGGGATAAAAGGGTACGCTGATATATCAAAATTCAGAGGGGAGAAAACCCTGGGGAGTGAAGTGGGTTGGATGCCTCGGAGGGAGAAAAATCGAGCAACCCCAACTCTTGAAGTTAAAATAATATGTTTTATCCACATGGAAACAAAATCGCTTCACTCTTTACCCTTTTTATTATTATTATTATTATTATTATTAAGAAGGAAAAATTGAGGAGATTCAAAGCACTTACATATGATAAATTTGTATGGAAACTTACTTCGCAAAAAACTCGAGGCGCTAATTTGGGAGAGAAACTCCCTACGATAATGCGAGTGTCCAGATCCTGCAAATTTACAACAGAACATATTGTACGGATTGTTCCTGAAAAATAAGTAGAATGTGAAATGGCTGTGAAGCTCTTATTTACGCCTAACAGTTTGAGATTGTGTATCACCAAACTGTCGTATTGGATCACACGTTTACAGGTCAGCAGGCTTCAATGACAATATTCGTTATCCTCACCTTGAGAGTTGTCAGCTGCTCTCTATAGTCATTTTCGCTGAATGTTATGGTCGCTGTACAGGTGATATTGGCCTGCTCTAATTCAGTTACGAGATCGTTAACAGCCTGTGAATGAGGGAGGCAAATGGAGAATAAATGTCATTCGGTGGATTTAACATTTCATAGTGACATGAAAATGAAAATATTACAAATACTTTGTTCCTCATGCTTTTGATAATGGAATTATTCCCACCAACAGAATTTTAATTCTCGAAAAAAATAGCTCTCTACATTTTCGATGGTAAGCACCAATACTTTTAAAGATGAATGATCCTTTGCAGGACAGAGTTGCAAATACTTAATTGCATTTCTAGCCAATTTTCAACTATTAAATATCCAAACACTCCTATTAAGCCAGCCCCCGCGACAAGTATCCTCATGTTTGGGCTCCAGTCATCGAGTTTCATGCATAAACTACCTCACAACTTGCTGGCAATGCGCTCTAGGCCTCCAAGAAGCTCAACTTCTCTAACTGCTTTGCATATCAGCCAATGCAGTTTTGTTACTCATTGGCTTACCAGTGAGTACATGTCACCGTTCTGCGATAGAGTCGTCACGGTGTCCCATCCAAAGTGCTTTATGAGAGCTATCCTTGCGGGATTATGACTCGAGTCGGGGGCAACAGTTCTTAAAAACAGTGGAAATTCCAATTGATCCGATAGGGCTGGAGCTGTTGAGCCGAATGATACCTGCACGATATTCCAGTAAGGGACGATCTTCGCCAGGGTCTCTGTCACCTCCGAACACGCTGTGCCCAATAAAAATGGCATTATTGTTCCCGGCTTTGCAGTGTACAGCGCGTGGAAGAACCGATCCACTCCAACACCTGGGTCGCACTGCAAACACAATACCTTTTACATTCTCATTTATCTTTTTTCCCTCTTCGATAACTCAATTTTCAACGCTAACTTCATTTACACGACGTGTTTTATACATTCCAACTAAATTTTTAACTTCTCAATACAGGCAAGTTATTGTAATGCCCCCGAAAATCAAATTCTTTTTTTCATCAGATGTCCGCGTTTCAACATTTTCCTAAGATTTCTAGACTATTCTAAACAAAATGTCTCTGTGTGCGTAGCTAGGTATATATGTGGTGAACAATTTCCTCTCACGTTTCATCGCGACTGAATTATGCGATGGAATTCTGGAGGATTCAATGGAAGCGTCGTCGCGTAACTTAGATCTGATCAGATTTTTGATGGAATTGCTCAAGTACATATATTGTTATTAACAATTTCGATTATTTATAATCTTCTACTGCATAAACTGTTAGAATTAACGTAAAATTCATATATGAAAAGTTGTTCCCCATATAAAAATAAGTATGTTATGTAGGATGATCTTTTTCGATAATTTGCATAATTAAGGAGGTATGGTCGTCTCAACAATTATGTATGTAATAAATGAATGAATGAACCCAGCGTTTCCATGCAAAATCGAGTGCATTACATTTTGGATGGCATTCGTGCAATGTATGCAATGTTATTAACAATTGCAATTGTTTATACTGTTCCACCCACAAAATTGCATTGTTCTCTACGTTTCACGAAATTTTCGACATTCATTTCTAATTTGACGTAATTTTGTCGTAAT
Organism: Asobara japonica; assembly: GCA_026005395.1. Taxonomy (NCBI): domain Eukaryota; kingdom Metazoa; phylum Arthropoda; class Insecta; order Hymenoptera; family Braconidae; genus Asobara; species Asobara japonica. Next base: position 13,967 of record BQMI01000533.1, on the reverse strand, counting down.
CGAAACGGATTACGTGAATGGAGGCTCCGGAAAATATCTTCAGTTATGTTCTATGAGCTTTCATAGTTTTACCAAGATTTGACGACTCGCCAACGGGTGGGGAAGAAAGGGTGAAATTTCCATAGAGTCCAACCAAATTTTTTCAGGACGCGTAACACGCGTGGTCCACTTGTTACGTTGTATTCTTCAATCTACATAAAAAAATACTTTGCTGCCGTGTTGAAAATTCAGTCAATATCCTTGCCATCTAGTATACATATATATATATATATATATTGCGAATTTTCAGGTTGCTCGCACGTAGATTAATCCCTGAATTGTTTTCAGGAGATATTGTATTTGGTGACTCAAATACTCGCAGACAATTGAATACGCTTTTCATTCACGCCTGTATAAACAGTGTCACGGTGCCTTGAGAATCTAATTTCTTCATAATAATTCTGCCGTCTATCAAGGCCGCTTCAAATAAAGACACACTCAGAGCTATTTTCGATTATGATTTTTAGATTCTTGAATAAAGCACATCTACTTCCTGAAAATATAAATGAGAGATTCTTGCAAGCACCAAATACCTTGTCATTTGCATATTGGAGCAAAGTTGAACTATTTCTATGTGTATATAGAAGAACTATTCTGCAGAGTAATGCATATTATTGATTGTTATCTATAGTTCCCTAATTCTCGTCTCTCATATCATTTGTTAATATCAGCCAGTTTTAAAAATTAGCAAATGCACTGGAAAATTGCATCCTGTTTTGGCAACAGTGGCGCGGGTTAGCGCTTTCGATCTGAACCTCGCTCATTGCATTCCATACATTACTCCAGAAGGAAAAGGACGAAACTTGGAAAAAGGATTATCAAAAGATTGGCCACTCTCAACACTGAAACAATATTCGCTCCGTTGGTTGGAAGATATAACAGCGTAAAAGTACTACAATTACAGGAGTAACTCGAGTGTCGAATGAGACGGTTCAAGTGCTTGTCTATTGGATGTTTAATTAAACATTTCTTTTAATTGGCGAATCCTAAATCGGGAAGCAAACCAATTAGACTGCCGCTCGAAGTGCATATTCATGTTACTGGCCCAGTGAAAAACTCCATCATTACGATGACATTCAATTTGATGAAATTATAACGACACAATTGAGAATATTGCAAGAAGTATTCAAATATTATTGTGTCAACTTACAAGAGGAGTCAAGCCGAGGGCTGTGTCGGTATTGACGGGAGAAATACAGAACTAATCATTAGTGAGTGAATTTTCTCCCCACTTGTTCGGCTATTAGAATCTTTGAGCAAGGTTGAGATATTATTATCGTGAATAATTTAAATGCGTGATATTTCTTGGGAAAGGATAACAAGTGATTGACAAATTTGGTCAAACCGTCTGTACGTTACATTGCAAAATTGACTTGGGTACTAACTTGAATGCCTCTGCGGAAGTTGTTTGAATTTAAGATCAACTGATGACTTCATCAGAAGGCAGACAGTGATTATGGCTTACCACGTTGGATCCATGATTCATCATCATAATTGTCACATGAATGCCATTGACTCACGAATACTTATGGGGGCAGCATCAAAAGGTGAACTAAGAAATCGTAGAATAAAAACAGCGGATATTGAGACAATTCGAGATGGAGGTACATAAATTCTCTCCTGATTGCACAGTAGCTCATTATGCAGATAAATTTCATTACCTTGGCACATTGGTAGTGGATTTAATAGTACCCAGTGCATGCACAACTCTGTTACAAACTGGTTGAGCTAATATATGACACTTCATAAACATTATTATAATTTCGCATCATTCGAAAATTCCTCTTATTTTTAGCGCATTTTCTCCATACTTTTTGCACCCTTTGAATCATGTTAACTAGCATTCAGCAAGCCCTCGTTTTTCATGCGAGTAAATTCGTATAAAGAATGAGATTAAAAATCTCGTATGCGAGCACAGACTAAAACAAAATGAAATTACGATGTGTCACTGAAGAGTCACTCATAATTTTTCATCCTCTCTGCCTGTGGGAAACGGGAATTGGTGTTAATTCAGTCTTCAACTTTTTTTTTCAACACCCAGTTCACCTTTAGTTACATTCAAAAATTTTTGTAAAATCAACTTCAATGGAGGTTTAGAATTTTTTTTCATTTTCTCGTAGGGCTTTCAACTGGGATCTCATGAATGCATTTTCACCTATTGTATACATAATACATCTCGGTAAATCCCTGGACCTCACATTAATTTCATTGCATCTACCTTTTTTTGGGAAATCAATTTCCATTTTGCAGAATTATCAGTATTTCCCATGCTTTATTCAATTTCGTGCACACTGTGAACGAATGTTGCACCTTGCACATTTCTCATCTATGAACTAAATTATGAGTAACTATTCAAGTTATTATGAGCATGATGGACTTAACAGGAGGATATATGAATGTCCGATTGGTGCACCTAGAAATAATAATGAAACTTGCTGATTTCTCATTTACACACATAGCAGCACAACGAACACACACATATACACATTGTGCCCGAATTTGTTGGTGATGATTTATATATACTTAGAACCCTAGTAACAGACAGTAAAAAATCGATTTCGTCGTCTTTACAATAGCGTCGAGAAAACTATATTTTCTGCCCTCCGGCCAGAAAGCGGTAACTTTCGGGCCGCTGCACTAAACGAAGTTACCGCTTTCCGGCTTCGTCGAGCAGAAAAATAGTATACACACCTCGGCCAGCAAGTAAGAAAGCCTCAGATCACATTATTGTCGACCTCGGCTTCGCCTCGGCCAACAACTAAATGTGATCTGAGACATTCCTTACTTTGCTGGCCTAGGTATGTAATCTACTAATACACTCAATCAATATATATTACCGAACTGTTTATTTTTTGGTGTATGCTCTCTTTGTATTTCCTTATTGAGATTAGGGGAATCCAGCGAGTTCTACTGCCCCCGTCGGAATTCAAAAGGAGCACGCAAGTTGGCAAATGGGGTTTCACAGGACTATCTACTGATCCCTAAAGATCCGACCAGCTCATACATAAATTACTGAAGTCCTCAGGCATTTTGAGATTGTTTTTATCATTCTTGTATTTCAATCTCGGTGGTTGGAGTGAATATTGGATCAATCTTGCCGCGAGTGAGAATCATTTTTCAGAATTTTCAAATACCAAAGAATTAATTTTGGATGATCGCCAGTTTATCATTATTACGAATGATCATTATCAAAACACATTGAGCCACTCAATGAGCCACACTGACTCACTCCCATATATGACATTTTAATGAAACTGCTTGAAAAAGTAATTTGTTTCTTGTCATTTTTTTTATTTGCATACATGTAATATAACGTAAAATTTTAGAAAAAGAAATATAAACGGGAAAAATATATAAATATATAAAACAATAAATTTTAATATATGTATTCTGGACCCGAAATATTATTTTATGGCCAGCCCTACAAAATTTCTAAGTACTATTTGAATCAATATGTAGCTCTGATGGAGTTTCCAAGAAGTTTGCGCAAAGTCGTGATCCTATGGTAGTAATTATATGGAAATATTTATTCTGACATTTTTAATTTTGACAAGGCAAAAATCGAGCATTGATTACTTTCATCTTTCTATAGGGATCAGTGAAGAATGGACAAACAAAATTTAATCATATTTTCATGTGAATATAGGGCCCAAAAGACCAGATTATATAACGTAATCCAAGTCCAGAGTCGGTTAATACATACTTTCAGTGTTGCCCCGTTGAAGAGACAATGAGAGATTGTAACTCATTTTGTCCCGTATTTTATCATTTTCCATCTTCACTTTCATTACACACCCAGAAATTTTCATGAGTCTTTTTTTTTGTTTTTTTTTTTTTCCTTAAATTGTCACATGTAGGGATTTTGTCTATTCTAGAATAGAAACGGGCAGTTTTATTATTATTTCCATAAGTCTACAAACGACACAATGTCAGAAGATTTCCGAAATTTCAAATGTTCCTCAGACACTAATTGAAATGCATCTATCCTACTCCATTACACACGCTCCGACATCAGGCGGGTCATTTCTTGAATTTCCAAATTTGTGATTGAATTAAAGCTAACTAAATTGCGAAAAAAATGAATTCCTGGTCGGTTATGTATAGGCTAAATATATTATTTTATGTTTGGTATAAAATATATATATATATATATATATATATATATATGAATCATAGACCACAACATTTACAAAGTAAGCCGGAGTGATAGTTTTCATATTTATTCTTTCTCAGCTTCGTAATTGCCCTGACATAAAATTACTTTATTAAAATGGGACTTTCGTTATAATGATTGTGGGCATAATTTCGCCCCAGATCAATGCCATAATTTCCGCGATTAGGTTAAATCAGTATAATTGAAGGCAGTTAAATTGAAATTATATTCCAGTCTCCAATGATTTGGTTAGTGGTGACGTGGGTGGCTTTCAGGAAATCTCAATGGAAAAACAACGATTTTCGTGGATTTCGTAACTATAGAATTTAACCTAGATTCTGAAATTTACCAAGGTATAAATAGAAACAGCGGAGTGAATGCCTTCTGTTAACCTTTTCGGTGGTCCTAGCAGCATTCAGTTCGGTTAATATAACCTAGAGTCTCCTAAAATTGATTGGTTTGATAATTTTTCAACATAATAATGTTTATTCATCACTCGATAATGTCATGAATGTAGTGGAAATAAAAATTGCAGCCAATGTTTGACAGACCCTCATCGTTACCAGAAATATACATTCGTCATTATCGAAAGCAATCGTTCGAGGTTGCCTGTTTGCAGACATGATTTGAATTTTTTCCCTTTATGCACATACGAATGTAATGGCTCTGATAGTATATTGAACAATTTAGTAGGAAGGAAAATATTTTCCATGGGAAATGCTGGTATTCATGAAAAGGGGAGGAAAATGTTTGATGAAACTCAAAATATTATGCAGAAAAAAATGGAAGCATCCATATTGAAAAAAAAATCAAGTATATTTCACATTTGATAGAAATATTTTTCTTCCTGTCAGAAGCATGATTTTTCAAGTTGATTCAAGTTGAATGAAGCACATGATAGACAACCGGAAGTATGTTATGTAGAGAGTGTGGACCCTACTTCAGGGCTTCTATCAGCCTTATCACTTTTATCAGTCTTAGGAGTCTACCCTACAACAACTCGATACGTCGATTTTCCGCATAAAAGCTATCTCGCCTCTCCTTTCTCAACAGCCGGGAACAACGGGCTGTTCTTTTCTCTTACACAATCTCAGCGCTGTCCGGGCTCTTTGTGCTGGACTAAATCCGATAGTAGTAGAGATTGCCCTACCAAAGGGATCGATTTCCACCCGTATCACGCTATTTTTCACCCATAGACCCCGAAATGATTTTCCCGGAACGATTAATAAACAGTATAGGGCACTCATATAGTTGAGCACAGCTCTTAGGCAATTTTCTCTGCACATATATTGCATCCGATAGTTTTTGCATTTTACCGTGCTAGTGGATAAGAAGTCGAGTTATTACTATCGAAGCACTCTAACTCTGAGGCTTCCGTTTTATGAAGCTACTTAGATTTAATAACTTGTGGGGGCGGTATCAAATTTTACGGCAACAGTACATTGAAAAAATTGTAAAAATTCCAATACCCTTTGAAGATAGGGCAGCATATCGATTGGATATCTCCAATCTCGATAGCCATTAGAAATTATCATTTACAGAAAATAGATGAGTAAGCGTAGCATAGGAAAGGAAATCATTGATTTCTGACATGTACGGCAAAATGCTTATCTTCCCGAACAACGTGCGATATTATGAAGGCAATGCAAATTAAAAAAAAAAAAAATTCTGTCGGGAGAATGGAAATTGACTATGCATAAGTTTAAGCAATTGCCCTAGGTTTGTATTTAGATGAAGATCTTGGGCTATTGCTGGCTGAAATTGGCACTCGCGGCTATCTTGGTCGTGAGAGTGGTCGGATAGGCTTATCGTAAGCCAGATACGGTTAACCGCAGTTTCCTCCTTCTAAACGCGAACACCGCGCTTGTTCCCATGGACACCAATGCAACCCTCCACCCATTAAGAGGACAAATTCAAGTGTACACTTCAAAGCCTTTCAACTGTATAGAGACAATAGTTATTCTTACTGGATCTGTAATAATATATAATACATGAAATTTATTTTACATATAATTTATAACTATTCAAGCACAAATCATTTGATATCCACACCAAATTTTATATGCTTATGAATTCAATCCTCGGCCAATTTGGCATGATACTTCCAAAAAACTATTGCAGCTCATGTCATGTTGTTATTCGAATTATGAAGTATGGCGGAGGAAGCGAAAAAAAATTAATTCAACAAGTTGAGCCCCATTTTTCACTTTTTTCTCGTCCCTATTTTTCTTTTCAACCCGGTCTATTTCCCTATTTCTTTTTTATTTCCTTTTCTCGAGCCTCATTAAATCTAAGCCCGGGGCGACCACGTGGATTTTCACTCGTGTTTGGCAGCCCTCCAAGCGGTCCATGTGCTTCAAACGACGAGTCAGCCCGAAAAACTGATATTCTTTTTTAGAAAAAAAAACAATGGATTTTTTGTCTAAATTTTATTGCATTATTGGATTATCGCAATTTTTCAATTCAGTCTCGCAAAGGCTCGGGCGGCCTCGACATAATACAAATAGTTTTGAGTCCCTAATGGATTAATGAGAGAATAGAATGAGTAATGGAAGCAAATACAGCATAGGTCCAGTAATCCTCGTGCCTCAGCCATACAATTCCTTTAGAATTTGGAAACTATCGGTTGCAGGGGAGTTTCATAAAAAGTTCCTGACAATTAATGAGACTTCCAACTTTGATTGAATTATTTTTCAATTAATTATAAGAGTATATGAATTCGTAAATTGTATTTATGATGAGTGGTCTACGCCCTTTTTACAAGTTTTCATGTTTTTTCTATTTCACCCGCCTTTCTCTCAATTGAATTGTTGAAAACACTATCACAGTTTTCCATCTTATCATTTAATAACCTAACAAGTTGTATTATTGCAACCATTGGTCTCCATTCCAACTATCAGAAAAGCTCATGAAATTTGAAAAAAGTACTAGGAAATACGGATAAAAATTGTTACATATAACATACTATGGCACCTGACATACAAGGAAAATAGTATACTATGATATAACCTAGTGCAATGATAACTTATGATAGAAGCTCAAAATATATATTTTCTCGTTAATTGGATCCAGAATTATCGCAAAATTCTTGAAAATATCTTGCGTTTTTTTTCCCGTTCCTGTATGCGGGAAAGCATCACGTTATTTGTCGACCCACGAATTTTAATTTCTTTTCTCCTCCGCTATTTTACATTGTTTGTGAAAAATTATTATCCTTTTGAAAAGTGGAAAAACAAAAAGATATATTTGTTGCATCCTGAGGAAGCTACACAACTTGATAGGAATTTATCAAAATACAAGAATATTTTTCTTTCTTGTCAATCCGATTAATAGTTGAAGAGAAATTTAAGATATCGTGAAGTGTGGCTGAAAGAGGCCCGATTTGACGATTTTTTTTTCTAGGGGATGTTATTTTCGACAAACCGGGTCCTTCGATCACTTTTCCCGACCGACTTTAATTTGATTAAAATTTATGTTCAATGTTTATGTTTGTATTACAAAGGTGCATGTGCGAGGAGAACGGGGGCAAGAATTTCCCCTAGAAATTTCCGGGGAAATGATAAAGTTAGATTGCTAGATTTGCCTGTAATGTTGAGAGTGTACATTGGCAATAATTGGGAGGGAACCATCTTCATAGGATGCATGAGCAATTCTAAGGACTCACTCGTGTGTCATTGGGCAGTAACTTGACCCGGAATCCTGACAGGATGGCCATCTCGTTGATGCGATCAATGGCCAAGGTGGCGGCTTGGAGCTCACTAGGTCCCTCAGGCCTCGCCTCTGCACCGAGTGTCAGCTCGAAAAGCCCCAGTATAGTCACGTCCACCTTGTGGTCGCACCATTTCGGTTTTGCTGAGCTCCCAGTAACAAGATTCTCACAATTCACTCTATCAACTCCTGCTGAATCTCGGTCCTTATAACTTATCCTTTCATCAGATCCTGAGATAGGGATATGCTTGTTACCTCCTCCCTGAAATTCTTGAGTTTGATTTGAGTACTCAGTGGCATTATATGTTGAGCAATCGATGGAGCAAGTAATGCCTTCCGTTATGTTATCACTCCTATCCGTCAATACGAGCTCTCGACTACGTCTCCACCACTTGAACGGACTCGTTCCATTGTACGCACCTTCCAGACCTTCATGCGACGAATACTCATTGGTGGCTATCACTCCTAACTCCAGGATGATCATCAGAGAGAGAAGATGCAGGACGAGAGTGGGAAATGGCAGGAGGAAACTAGCCGGGTATCCGCTCACACCCGACAACATAATCAGCCGTCAGAGCTGCGACCCACGAACCAGCCAGCCTTAAACCCCACGCGGTGCATCTGCAACATTGGTAATTTTTTTTGTTTTCAATGAATTTTCGATTTTTTTATTTTTAACTTAGAATTCCGGAAATTCATAATAATTCTAGATCATCGGAAGCTGGAGAATCGCGGTGATTATACTGTTCCGGGAGAGGAATTTATCCCTCTTTTTGGTCCCGAAATCGAATAATCGATTCATCGTCGGATCTCCACGTTTCCACACATTTTCAGTTACTCTAGACTATTTATGAATAGACGTATGTGTGAACGAATCATCCAGTCAATATGTTTCAGCGAGTGATCGAAGCGTCTTCTCGAACCCCAAAGCTGGTTGTCACTAAAATCGGTCTGGTTGTTTTCTAGTCCTTTGGAAAAAAACATAAAAATTCCTTTGCGTCTGTATCTCGAAAATGAGCTAGATTATAATGAAATATCAAAGAGCTTCTCTTTCCTGAATGAAATCCTTACAGAAACAGTTCAACAATCTTCTTCCGTAAATTCACTCGTTCACCAAATATTTAACATTGCAGGGATAATTCGGAAAAAAACACTGAGAATGGAAGAAATCAGAACGCTATGGGTGTCATTCTGATGTGTCCCCACCTTCATTCGGTTTTAATTTTTTTTTTAATGAAGACGACCTGGTAAAATCTGCCCATCATCACTTGTTTGACGATCGATGCTGTGCGACTTATTAGACACATCATAAAACAGAATAAATGAGGAGTATTTGGAAGTTTTCCGTTCGTCTCACAACAGCATCCGTGAAAACGAAAAATGCTGCACGAGATAATTAACTCTGTAGGAAGTTCTTGAAATGTACGTTTGGAAATTTATAAAAGTTCAACCAATGAAGGAGCCGCTCCCTCAAACTTATTTATTTTATTCAGTTTTCCCACTAAAATCGTGTTTGTAAATCACCATGGAATGAGTCAAAATCATACTCTATGAGATCTTCTCCTCATTTATCACTATTTTTCTAGTTTTATCGATGAAGGTAATTCACTGGGCTTCATTTATTTCTCCCTCATGGATTTGTATCTGAGCGCAGGCAAATCGATGGTAACAGCTGGCATGGTGGTATTTGAAGCTTTTGCCATTGAACGAAGAATGCTTTTTACCACTGTGCCGTGGACACAGTACGAATATTTATATATTAATGTGGTCTCTCTCAAGTAGTAAAAGTTCAGTGCGGTCAAACTGGTAAGTAGTGGAGAACTGCATGCACCGCGTAACAATCGAATTTTATCCTTGAATCGGACAACTTTAACAAAGAGCAGTAAATCAACGGAGTGAATAAAACAACAGTTGATTTGCATTGTCAATAGCGATCTGATTTCAGTTGCCGTAGAGATCGTGCCGATCATAACCATATAGGAAGAATCGGGTGGAATTCTTCAAATGGCGTCGCCGAAGGAATGATGGCCAAATTGATGAGAATGCTCATCGAACTCCGCGATGTCGACTCGCGATAATTTCAAATAAACAATAGGGCAGAATTCTGATTGGAAAATCATCATCGTGTATTTGAGAATCTCTTTAGCTGAATTTTTTTGGAGATTGTGCAAGAGTTACGAGGATACGAAAATAGAGTTTCAGCGAGTTAATCTCTAACAACCAATTTAGTTGAATTGTGAATGTAAAAGTACAAGCTTGGAGCTACTTGCAGTGGCTGTATTTTCATCATTACGTATGTGGATGGTAAATTTATCGTCCATGGTTGAAAGGAGCTAAGAAGCCGAAGAAAAAATGAAATAGCTGATAGGAAAGTAATGAGGAAATGCGGAAAGTAAGGGTGAAATAGATCTAGGTTATATCGGTTCGATGTCATCGTAACCTGAGAATCAATGACTCAATTTGGTGGGCTGTCCTGGAAATACACCTTGCTGGAGGCCTCGGGGCCACGATGCGGTACACATGAGAATGGCATTTGAAAGTGGGCGGAGAGAATTTGGAGGGCATTGAATTTTCATTACATATCGATTTGACACCTATCCCCGATCAACTTGAACGTGGAAAGTCTTCTGAATGATTGATCACCGTAATTGTGTTTTATACACTATATGCAAATCATAATTTCTGGGGATGTAATTATACAAAATAACAAGCCTTCATTCTATACATACAATTGTTTGATGTTCACCCATTAGTCACACATCATTCTCCTAAGCCCTGCATTTTGTTTTGATTAGAGATCAAGTCGTGATTTTCCCCCCGTACCGTATCAATGACTTCTTGATACTCTTGAAAAACATTTATTATACGTAATCAAATTGTTTTTTTTGACAATAATCAGCTTAAAATATAATAGGAACCATGTATGTTAAAATCATGTATTATAGTAAAATAGGTACTTCACCACATGTATGAATTACCTTCAAACGAATGAATTATAAGGCCAATGTCATGTAAACATGATTGTATATAATGCAAAATAAGCTGTATGGCTTGAATGCTTCATAAAGAAAACAAAAAAAAAAGTGACTTTCGTGTTTCAGGTTTCGACCACTCGACACTATTTCCCACCCTTGCATTTGTCTACGAAAAAAATTGAATTAGGGTGAAACGTAGAGATCTTTTGTCCTCTGAGGAGGTATCTTTGCATCCTTGAAGTCGCTTTTACAACATCAAGTAAAAACCATTGCAAAACGCCATACTCACCAACATTCCTTCCGGTTTGACGGTTCATCTCAGCTTTCATACATATCTCTTCCCGCCCCCATTTCTCCTTTGATGAAACCCTTAAGGAGTAATTACTCTGGCATTCTGCCGTATAAAACACTCGTGCCCATCACTGTTGAATAGGGAAAAGTTAACATCTGTTAATGGGTAATTTTCGAGATGAGTGTGGAAAAAAGCCTGTTAACGTTATCGTAGAACAGAAGTTAAAGTCTTGGCGGTAAAGCTTGTGATTGGCACTGAGGAACATGTTTTTTTGATTCTTCCTTATCCCTTCTCAATGTGATTTTCCATTCCTTCCTCTAAAACCGCAAAAATAATCCAGTGTTCCTCAATTCTTCTATATTCGAACATATCTTCCACATCAATTCACTCATGGGAAAAAAAACATCATTTTTAATCCATGAACTCGATGAATTGAGTAAAAACGAAATTAAAAGCTACTATGTTTTACATAAAATTATCAATCAGTTGTCTCCTGCTGGAAACCGACAGCAACGAATATATTGCACTAAAAATGATTTTTTTCATTTTACCATGTTACGCCTCGAGGAAACTCGAGTGAATTCTCTTAATTAATTTTTGAACGAATCTTTGTTGTACAAATGATATAACCGAACTTTTTGGTACAAGATTCCACTCACATTGATCAGCCGAGTGTTCTATCACTATTTGCGCTTGAGTATTCCAAATAAAAGATCTCTAATTACAAATTGAAGAGACCTAGTCCTAGTTCTGCACTTTTTTCTTTACCGTTGACATACTAATCAACCATTGCTTATTAATTCATCACAGACCAGGAGCAAATGTAACAAGGTTTTTTAGCGGGGAACTAATGAACAATGTAACATTAATTGAATAATTACATTATTACAGTTTCTGAAATTAGCAAGTTTAGCGTTTTTATTCAAGTTGCTGCAGATGAGAACACGTCCTTTGTCATATTTGTTCTTTGAGTGCTTTCAATATTGTTCAATTTTTAAGCAATTGGCGTGAAAAGATACGCCCCGAGTGGTAGCGATACGCGGACTATCGCTAGGAAAGCTTGCCAGCTTTCAACACCACGAAAGTACTCCCGCCTGGGATACCCCAAAACACTCAGTACAGTACGCAGACGCTTGTGCACACAATTATACGTAATCCCTAAAACGACCCTAAATATATCGTAGTGAAAAATTTCGTAGATTCACTCATTCCAGACATCACAAATCTATCAGTGTCGATCGATTTTTACTAATTTCGCGTCGCTAACTGTTAGAAATTGGACAATTTGTTAGGACACCAAGCGCAATGTGAACTGTGACAAAACATCTTGACATTTTCAAAAATTTTCAGTTCCTTGGAAAGCAAGGCTTCCTATATTTCCCTTTCAAACCACAAAGACGTGAAAACCAAAAGAAGTCCTGAGGCAAGAAATATTGAATTTTCAACTCACATATGCACCTTTTTATGTGGTAAATCATTCTGAATGAAATATTGGATAGAAGGCTTAAAAAAATTAATAATGCTATATCAATTTTTCAAATTTCACGCGGCAGCCCCTCACTCCCTACACGGAAAGAAAAAAAACATAATTATTAGACTCCTGGTGACTAATCTGAGGACGAAATTTTCGTGAGTCCAAAAATTCATCCCAGTGAGTATAAAAACTATCCCGAAACAACAGAAAAAGTCGGCCCAATGCGACTAAAGTTTAGACTATAAGAGTCTAATTTTTCGACTCACGGAAATTTCGTCCTCAGATTAGTCACCAGGGGTCTAATAATTATGTTCTTTTTCTTTCCATGTACCCATGTCTTGTACTCGTACATACGACTATGAATAGAACTTTTTCTGGGCCCCACGCTGTTAAGAGTCGATACTATCGTTTATTTGTGAACGCCCCTCGAAGCAAAAGTTTAGTTTTTTTCGCCGAAATTCAATTGTACCCCCCGCCAGTTATTAAGTTCTATACATCTCTTGATACAATTTATTCTCGCTATTCCGCCATTCAATCTTTCGCCTTTATTTTTCGATAGCTTGCGTTCTTCCCCATGTTTACCGGGATATTCATGAGGCGAGGAGAGTAAAAGATGAGGGCTTCGTGTGTCTCCGAGCCGATTACATTACCTTCTTTTTCATATAGTACGAAAAACTCGGAGCGATATTTTGCGGTCTACAGATCTCTGACAAATATGAAGAAGACATATCGGCGTAAAAAAAAGATTGCGTACGTAGGTTGAACAATATAACCGAAACTTTGAAACGGAATGATAAGTGACCTCCCAAATTTCATGAATTTTCTGTTTTTTTAGTTTATAATTTTTGAGATAACAATAAATCACCTTATTCTAATCACTTCGCAAGTGAAATGTATCAGATCCATGAAGGTTCGATTTTCTTAACGTTTGGTGATCCCATGTGTGAGCGTATATGCATGCGAAAATTTATATTTTTCGTATAACGTTGCAAAGTTTTGAGAATCCTGAGAGTAATAACGTTTCTTAAAATTCTTAAAATTGTTGAACTTTCAAATTTTTACTTATGTTGCTGGCGTGACAATGCTTCCCAGTAATTTTTCTCTGTAAACTTGTAAACCGAATGCTTTGCATTCGCGAAATTTCTGAAATGCTTCGCAATAGTCACAATCTTACAGCAATGATTGGTCTGGAAAACATTATCCAGCCCAGGTCCTGTACAGTGCACAATATATGTCGGCATGAATACGAGAGTTAAAATCGGCCTGCTGGTTGTTGAATGTCTTTGAAAGAGACATATAACACGGAAATTTCGGGTTTACCTCTAA